>JANZLQ010000029.1:44234134-44245531 GCA_026212715.1 Elanus axillaris | reverse complement strand
TGAAGGGGGAAACAGAATAAAACAAGGCTTGCTAGAGATAAGCCTGTGGGCAGCATGCCAATGTTTGAGGGACAGTGTGCTAGTGAGGTCTTTCAGTCTGCTCCATGCTGTCCTGGGTACACTGGAACACATTTTAAACGTCTCTATATTAATGCACAGAGCATGAGGAATAAACAAGAGGAGCTAGAAGCTTTGGCTCAGTCCCAGGGCTACGTCATCATTGGCATAAGAGAAACCTGGTGGGATGATTCCTGTGATGGTGTGCTGTGATGGACAGTTATAGGCTCTTCAGGAGGGATAGGCAAGGCAGGGGTCTACCCCCTGTATGTAAGGGAGGGGTTGGATTCTATGGTGCTTACAGTTGGCAATGACAGAGCTGAGAGCCCCTGGGTAAGGATGAAGGGGAAACAAAGCAGATGTTGTGGGAGTCTACTATCAACCACCCAGCCAAGACAATGACACTGATGAATTGTTCTACAAGAGAATTAAGGGAGTCCTCTAGATCAACTGCCCTTGTCTTTATGAATGAATTTAAATTCCCAAGAGTCAACTGGGAATATCATACAGTGGGCACAAACAGGTCCAGGAAATATCTGAAGCACACTGAAGATAACTTCTTGGTGCAGGTACTAAGGGAGCCAACTAGGAAATGTGCCCTCCTATATTTTTGTTTGTAAACAGAGGGACTCATGGGCAAAGTGCTGATCAGTGGCTGTCTTGGTCACAGTGACGACAAAGTATTTGAATTTCAAATTGCTGGTGATAGGAGAAAAACTGCCAACAAAACTTCAACCCTGCATACGAGGAGAACAGACCTTGGGCAGCTGAAGGAGGCAGTTAGTAATGCCCCCTGGAAATCTGCTTTAGAAGGTACTGGGGTCCATGAATGCTGGTCATTTTTTAAAAGCCATCTCTTAAGAGCACAGAAGCAGGCAATACCAAAGTGTCAGAAGTCAAGCAAGTGGGACAGAAGGCTGGCTTGGCTGAGCAGGGATCATATTCTAGAACTTAGGGGAAAAAGTAAAATGTATGGACATTGGAAGCAATAATAGGCAACACGAGAGGACCACAGAGATGCTGTTTGCCACTGTAGGGAGAAAATTTGTGAAGCTGAAACTCGATTAGTTCAAGCTGGCTAGCATTGTGCGGGACAACAAAAAGGGCTTTTTAAAATATGTTAACAGCAAAAGGAGGATCAGAGATAACATTAGTCCATTGCTTGATGAGGTCGGTCACCTCACAAATAAGGATGTAGACAAAGCAGAGACATTTAATGCCTTCTCCGCCTCTAACACCGATAATGGGCTCTGGGACCCCTGGACTGGGGGGGTTATGTTAAACTCCCAGCTGACCCTGAACTTGTTTGAGACTTGCTGCTTCAGCTGGATGTACAGAAGTCTCTGAGGCCCAATGGGATTCATCCCAGAGTACTAAAAAAGCTGGCCAATGTCATTGCAGGACCTCTCTCCATTAATTTTCAATGGTCTTGGGAGTCAGGAGAGGTCCCAGTTGACGGGAAGCCATCAAATGTTGTCCCAATTTCAAAAAGGATAAGAAGGAAGACCCTGGTAATCACAGGCCTGCCAGTCTCAATTCAGTGCCTGGTAAAATTATGGAGAAGGTTATCCTGCCAGTTACTGAAAAACACTTGAGAGACAACATAATCATTGATTATAGCCAGCATAGGTTCATGAGGGGAAAGTACTGCTTAACCAACTTAATGTCTTGGTATGACAACGTCACTCATCTAGTTGACCAAGGGAAGCCAGTAGATGTGGTAGTTTGCGATTTTAGCAAAGCTTTTGATACTCTCTCTCACAGTGTCCTTCTGGACAAAATGTCCAGTACACAGCTAGACAAGTCCAAAATATGTTGGGTGAGCAACTGGCTGATGGGTGGGGCTCAAAGAGTTTTAGAAAATGCGGTTATATCAGTATGATAACCTTTAAGTTACATTCCTCCTTGTTCTTTAAGTAAAGGAATACACATCAGAAATGAACTACAATACTATATATCAGTACCATAAAAAGAAAATCTGAAAAAAAGGGAGAGGCTACTTTAATGAAATAATTTACAGAAATTGCTACTCTCATTTTCAGTACTGTGCTTAAAAGTACTTCAGTTAAGTTGTGGTAGCACAACTGGCCATTAGATGTCATTGTTGCCTCTACATTTAAGATTGGTTTCTACAAATTTTCAAGTAGTACCTACTAAAATATATTACTGCGTATGATTGCTTACAATATCTTTTTTCATAAAATGACTGGTATTAGTTACATACCAAAGGTATAGAATGATGTTTATATTTCAAGGGCCATATAATAAATTTGTTGGTTATATTATTGTAAGTCCACCAGCCTTTATTTTCATTGAGCTTCTATCTGTTCAGTTAACAATTAAAAGAACAGTCTTTAAGAAGTCAAATACATAAAGCAAGCCTGAGATTTAGAGGCAAGTATAATCAGAGATACCACACTTGCCATTATTGCTTTTGATTCAAGCTGGTTTAATACCATTTCACTGAGGAAGGGGGAGAAGGGGAGGAGTTTTAAAAGTAAGCCTATGTTACTGTCATTACTCACCAATTGTTTGAATAATAGCATTCTGGACAATCCTCTCATCACTCTCCTTGGAGCTTGTGCTGATAGTGGCACTTCCTGCTGAACTGCGCCTATCACCCAGTTCAAAGTCAACACTGATGCGCAAGTGCTTCAACAAGGTATTAAAAACCTCCAGAACTGTTGGGCCTGAAAACAACACATAACACTGACTGCACCTGTCAATGGAAAGATGCTTTAACCTGTAAATTAACCTTTTGAATTCCTTTCCAGGAGAAATCAGATTAAGCTGAAAAGAACAAATGAAATTCACTGTTTGAGGGATATGGCCTAGGGATAAACTTTTGAGGTGTGCCTACACCTTCACATTTTAGAGATTATTTTGGAATCATGAAATTCAATCAGGTATATACGCACAATCTGTTACTACCAAGTTGTACTGGGTCTGCCAGGGATGGAGTTAACTTTTTTCCTAGCAGCCTCAGTTGTGCTGTGCTTTGGATCAGTGACTAAAATAGTGTTGACAACACACCAGTGTTTTGTCTGTTGCTAAACAGTGCTGGCAAGTGTCAAGGCTTTTTCTTTTTCCCACTCCATCCCTACAGAGAATAGGCTGGAGTGGGCAAGAAACTGGGAGGAGACACAGACTGGGCCAGCAGACCCAAACTGACCAAAGGGTTATTCCATACCATATAATGTCATGCTCAGCAATAAAAGCTCAAGGAAACGAAGAGGAGAATTCGGTGAACATTTGTTCGTATGGCATTTGTCTGCCCAAGTAACCATTATGAATGCTGAGGCCCTGCTTTCCAGGAAGTTGCTAAACCTCTGCCTGTCAATGGGAAGTACTGAGTAAGTTCCTTTGCTTTCCGTGTGCATGCAGCTTTTGCTTCACCCATTAAATTGTCTTTATCTTGATCCATGAGACTTCTCACCTGCTTTCTACTTTCTCCCTGACCTGTGGGAAAGGGGAGTGAGCAAATGGGCTGTTGGCTGGAGTCAACCCACCATGCAAGTTTTATATAGAAAATTAGTGGTTGCTGAAATGAAGCATCAACAATGGGTTAAACTTCAGGTACTTGCACCCAAACTTAAGTTATTTCAAAACCTGCTACTAAACCCAGTTCTATATATTGGATCAAATAATGAGCTCTTTTCATAATATGGTAAAAGACTTCACAAGTCTGTGCATGCAACCGAGTCTTGCCTAAAGAGAAAGGACAAGCACAGACTCAACCTAATAAAGCAAAGCAATAATGTTTCAGGAGACCAAAGAAAATAAGGAGCAGAGCACGTGTGTACACTTCTTCATAACTACACTACTGTAAATGACACAGTTCACCTTATTTCAGCTTCATTGTTACTAAGGTAAAACTCTTCAAAGATCATTCCACTCTTGACTCCCATATTATCACTCATCTCACAGCAGCTGTGTCACAAAGCGATGGTGCTCTTGATGTTTTGTAGAGACACACACAGTTGTCTCAGATTTTGTGACTTCTTACCAAAGAGGAATTCCTGCCTTTCACAAGGCTGTATAAATACATCTACTCATTTTTTCAGAGCAAAGGATTATAAAAGTCAAATGACTAAGTAAGTACATTTGAGTAACTGTAAACCAAGTAAGATTTCAAGTATTTTATCAGCACAAAGGAGAAAAAAATAATAAATACAAAACCTTCTCAAAATATATGCTTTCATTCAGTCTGAAAACAAAGCAAAAATGAACACTACCCTTCAAATCTATCCTTTGACCTAATGCCTTTAATTAAAGTTGACTTACCTATTGATCCTTTAGCTGCGATTGCAACTGCTTCCAAAAGAACCTGAATAATGCCAGCACGAACTCGTGGTGAGTCTCTTTTGCGAAAATCAAGGTGTCCAAGAATTTCTTGTATTACATGATGGGAATATTGTGCCTATTGAAAACAAAACAGAAATAAAAGCTTCATCTCTGACTTTAATAAGGATGAACTCATATACCATTCAGCTATAGTCATGAACATGTTCTTATTCTGCAACATTCTTACTCATAAATTCACTTAAATTTCAATCAATTAATGATTAAACATGGATTTAAAATAACCACGACAGACAAAACTACACAGGTCCATGCAGCACCATATACAAAAGCTTACATCAAAATATCCAGGAACATATACGAACACAAAGGAAGCATAAAGTGGTACTTAATTCAGCTAACTGCAGTTCAAGGACTTCTGCTGGTCTTAGAAAAAAGAGTAATTGATACAAATGCTGAGAAAACTCAGCTTTCTTCCACAGTTCCTGGAATTCTATGACTTTATCTTTTGGGTGTCTGTGCTTGATGCAATTGTAGAATCAGACTTTGATCATATTTACAACAGACAGCAGAGGTTGCCCGCTAGTAAAAAATGATTAGCACAACACAGTTCCATGTGAAGTTGGTTTCTTGGGTTATAAAAGCAGTACAGCTGTACTGGCACGGAGAAATTACTAACTTGAGAGATTATTTTTATCAAGCACAATGTCCCATCAGTATAGCTATCCTGCTCCTTGTTCTGGAGCTTGCTGAAGGACCTCTGCACTACCTACCTTCCATTGAGAATTCTTTTATATCTTTTTTTCTTCTACAAGTGTACAGTAGTTGAAAGTAAATCAGATAACTTCTGATCACAAACCATGATTAGGTTATTATTTAAAAAGTTTGAAGAATAAGGCTAAGGAGTTATGGAAAGGGATCTTCTGGACTTCATCTACTGTCTATCACTGTCATGGTGAGGTGAGCATTTAAACCTGTCTCATGTGCTTGAAATATGTATGTGAGGAAAAAAAAAAAAAAAAACCTGGAGAAAATCCTACCTGTATAGAATACATGATGATTTTGAAGCAGGAAACAGCAAATTCATTGGGATCCCATAGTCTGTGATGGTCTAAATGCCTGTAACCAAAAATTACGGGACCGGAAATAATGACATACCACAGATACAATAAATGGCATCTTAAAGTTTTCTCAAAATTCACCCCAAAGGGATTATTTCCTTACATGAACCTTCTAAACAATGACTTATTAACTAGGTGAGAAAACCAGAACTTCAGAAAAGCATTTGTTTTCAAGGTTTAGGATGTGATCACAAAACATTTGGCTGCCACAGAAATTTCCAGTTTTCTAGTTTCAGGAATTCAAGGAACCTAGTCATACCAAGGATATACAGTTAAGAATATACTGTTCCCACACAAAGTGTATGCATAAAAATGGCAGTAACATTATATGCTTATTTACATGAAAGAGACAGAGTGAAGAGGATGGTTATAATACCTTGACAAACTTCTACTCTAAATAAGATGAATAATTTGTTTTGAATCAGGAGCTACAAAATAATTTTAGCTGAATGTTACATCCAGAATAGAGACTCTTAAGAACTATTTTTGTTTTCACAGTGGTTTCATGAATAACATATATGGAAAAGAAAAAAGAGCTACTCTTTGTATATATAGTCCCTCATCACTGAAGCATTTCAACACTTTCTGCAAGAAAAATCAAAGCACAATCAGAACAATAAATGCATCAGTTTCTCTTTAAATGGGATAGGAACCACCAATGAAAAACTTTGTCAGAGTTTCAAGCAAAGACAAGAAATTCTGCTTAAGCACTATGCTGAAAGCTATAAATAGGGCACACATCAAATCTTCAAAAAAGGAGATATAAGTACCTGGAAAAGCATGACAAAAATAAATGCATTTTTAAATCTAGAAGACTGAAAAAAGCGATTTTGGATGCCTTTAAATTGGTATGATTTAGGTTAAAAAAACCCCAACAAACACCCCACAAAACACCAACACTCCTCAAATAAACAAACAACCCCCTACCAAAACCAACAAAAAACTTTTACAGAAACTGAATTTAGGTAGAGTTTCCAAGTAGGTATCTCAGCTACAGAATCACTATTGGTCTGCCCTTTCCCAACAAACATAGCAAACATATAAAGATGCTTCAAATAACAAACTTGAAAGCATACAGGTGAAAGAAGTCAGTACTCTGAATACAGGAGGACAGACCAGATAGTTTAACTTATTTTGCCTGGAATCTGGAGGTCTCAACTCACTGGCCAGCTGCTACCAGCCTAGTGACCTAGCTGAGCAGGCAGGTTTCCTTCAAGGTTGATTAAACCAGCTGGCATAAAGCTACATTCTCCTCTGCCCTAAATTATCTTGCAGTGCACTGCAGAGCTTAAAAAAACATACTGCCATTTTGACATGACATACCTTTAATAGAAATCCCTACAGGAAAGAATTTCAGGAATTTTAAAGGTGTTTGTCTGCCAAGATAACAGCATATTTGCATTACTAAATATTAAACTGGACTACCCATTGCAGATAGCTGCCTTTCTTATGCACATTCCAAATATACAGGTATATTTAATCCTGCCTTGGGGTAGAAAGACAAACAAAATTACCTCGTTAAATCATTAAAGGCCTAGCAGCTCATAATATATTTAATCATGTCTTCTCTCTCTCTCTAGTATCATTCTAGTATGATCCATCAAATATAAAATCATACTCTTCACTATCTTCTCCTGACTGGAACTGATCCTTTAATCTTTCAGGGTAGCATGCGTTCTCTGTTACCTTTGACAGTTCCTCTTTATATGCCCCAAAGATCCATTCAGGCAGATTATGGTCAACTACATGTTAAAAACCTTTCCTCTCAAAACTAGACATACAGTTTTCTTCTTCCAGAAAGCCAAAGTATTAGCTGCTTCAGCTAGCTGAACTGATGGGAAGATAGAAGGTGGAAGATGACAGCCTAGGTTAATGTTTCATATAATAGGTCAATGGGGAGCATACGTTGTATACTGGAATTTTCTTCCCAAGAAAAGAGGTATTAGATTACTGTAGGTGATATATCTGACTCATCATAATGCAGGCAGTGTATTCAATGTAGTTTTGTTTTTGTAAAAGACAGTAACTGGTATTTTCAGCATGGTGCACTTAGTTTAGTTAAAATCAAGTCACATCTTGCCTATTTTTTTCCCCAGTTACATTTCTTTTAATAAAGAATATCACTTATTGCTGGATTAACAAATGCCAAACTCTGCCTTCCATTAAGATCTGCTGCATGTATGTTGCAAATGCGCACAATTAGGTTTCTCAAATTAAAAGGAACAGCGGAACCAATGGTACAAGTTACTACATTATGGAGTGACAGTCACTAACAGTCCCTGAATTCACTCACATTGTCACACATTCAAGCAATACTTCTAGTACAAAATGATAAACTGATACAGATGTTTAGAAAGCAGAACTGAGGCATGCATGGGAATACATAAAATAATATTCTTAGTCATTATGTTTGCTGAAAGAATATTAAACGCCAGTCTTTTGATATTCAAGCCCCCTACACAGATGATGTGATAATTCACAAGAATGGAAATACAGAGAGACAAATACGGTGTAACTTGTTATACTTGAGAAGTTGTTTACATTCACTAGGTTTCTCTATCCCTCTGGATCTGCCTCATCAATTCACCATTGCAAATTCATGCTAAGTAAGTCTAAGTAGCTTGTGACTGTTGACAAAAATACAAAATTTCTTCATATTGTATTAATATAAATTTTATTTTACTTTCATTAATCAGTTTGCCAGATTGAATTGTCAGATTTCATTAGAAATGAGAATTTGAGAGTTTCTAGCTGCTACGTGTAGACAGTTATAAACATGGAGATTTTCTGCCAAAGACAAGGAGAATAAAGGTCAATCCAAACCCATACCAGGAGACCAACTTCAGATTTCAACTATCTTCATTATATTTAAATCCCTCAATTGTTGAATGTACTCAGCCTCATGATGCAAGCAGCACTATTCTCTCAGTTTTGCAAGGAAGTGATAGCATGTTGACTAGTATTCCAATGCCACATGAAACAAGCCTTCAAGCGGGAAACTGAACTTGCATCTTCAGTGTTAGCACTGTAATAAGTGGCCTTATCTTTATTTTCAGAGCTTTTTTAAAAGCTGTGAAATTGTTAAAAACTGTTAGAAGAAACTGTTTTCTAATCAAGTATACACAAACTAATTTAGGTTTTTCAAACAGATAAAAGTGCAATGGACTCACTATCTCAAACTTTCATTCTACCAGTTCTGCTCATTCACAAAGTGAAAACTGATTAGATAGAGCACTCCCTTTTTATTTAGGAAAAACAGCATGGCAATTGTATTTTCTGAATCTCTTGTTCTTCAGAAATACTAAACTTTTACAGCAGTTATTTATAAAGAGATAAATTTATTTGACAATTCTTCCTCAAAATGGAACACAAAAATGGTGAGCACAAAGACCCTCTATTCATAGAAGAGATAATATATGCTGAGTAATTGGTCATTATCTACTGATTTCAGCACACAAATGCAGCATGTGCCATGTGGAGACACACAAAGACTCAGGCAGTTCTTTAGGATCATAGAGAGCAAGAAAATAAATTAAGCTAGAAAGAACACTTCCAAAGCTTTGGATTTGCCACAGGAAATGCAGGTATGACACCATCTCAAACCCCAAACCAAGCACTAACTCTAGTCTAGGGAATCAGGAATTACTTGTGGGAAACTTCCCTGATACTGAAATGATTCAAAAGACTGAAGTAACACACATGCTGATGAAGTTTTGAGATAAACCCATAAAAGGAACTTAAGTGGCAAGAAAGCAGCTGTTCAAAATAGTCCATCCAGACTGATTAGTACCAAAACGTTACTCTAGTGGCATGTATTTTTGAAGAATGCAAATTTTAAATGTTGGAACGAATGAGAACTTTTTAATAAAATACTCAACTTTGCCAACAGTTAAATTCCTATCAGATTGGTATAATAGGTACACATGGAAAGTAAGATAATAGCACAGTTCTTTGCATGTAATGTGAAAAAAAAAAGGGGGGGGGGGGGCTAAAAGTTTTCTTCCCTCAATACCTACCCTTATCTTCCTTTTGCATTTCTGTTCTTACTTAACAGTAGTAACTTGAAAATGGCTTTATGTAGCTCAAAGTCTTTCAGTATATGAATGGAATCCTTAGTCTTTGTGGGACGAACTAGGCCATCTAAGATAAGATATTTCCATAACAGGTGGGTATCTTGAAAATCTACAAGGAACAAGCAGGTCTCCTGATCAGCAGGAAAAGCCAGAGTTTGAAAGCAGTATCACTGAGTCTAGAGCTTCCTGCAGAGATTTCTCCTGAGAAAATGCCTACTTTGTAGGCACTAGCAGAGGTGAAAAAAGCAGATTTAAGTTATCTCAATGCTTGTAGCTTTTTTCACATCATATTTTTTAAGGAAGCAACTGGGGCAATGCAGAGACCGAAAAAATGCTGGACTTGATAGTTAATACATGAGCTATAATTTGTGCATTTGTGCATTTGTGCATAATGTGCATACTGTCTGCACATCTGCCATTCACTACTAAATGAGCTGTTAAAGACATTCCTCACAGAATATCAAAACAGGTCTTAGAAGAAAACTGCAAGAAAGTATAAATCTTAACTTTATCTATTAATCTGGGCACAGTATTCATTTCAGCTACTTGTGTTTTACTCGGTGTCTCTTCACTGACTGCAACAGTCATCTATGGGACATTAGTATCTTGAATAAACAGTTTCACATTCAAAAGGAAGGCCATCTGAGGCAATAACCCATCCAAATCATTATATCGCACTTCTAAAATCAGTAAAATGGGACACACATTTCTCCGTAACTATCTTCAAGTTAGCAGACAGACAACAAAGAGTTGAGATTAAAAGAGGGGCAATTATTTGAAGAAACATGAATGGAATCCTTTGGGTTGAAAAGGAGGAAGGAATTTAATGCAACATAATTAGAGGATGAAATAATTACAAAAAACCTCTTAAGATAAGAACTTCCATGAATTTTCGACTTACGCGAAAACTGGTCTGACAGCATTATTCATATTTCCGTAGGTTGCTCGTCCTAGTAGTTCCCTGAAACAATTCTCGGCCAGCAGAGCAGGATTTTCCTCTTTCTCTCCTCCTGTAGGAGAGGATGGAGGGCCTATTCTGCTGAAATAAGACAAAACCACATTGATTTGACTACTGATTAATATTCATCTTCCTTACTGCACGCACCCTTGGTTATACAACATTCATGAGTCATGCTCTTGATCTAGGCAAGAACTGTATCTCAAATATGCATCAAACCAGAATTCTGAGTAAAACATTTTATTATCCTATGGCAGGACTACAGATCATCATCTGTTCACTCAATACTGACCGCTATATTAGTAAATACTTATATGGCAAACCCAATGTCTGTTAATACTGATTTAGCTTGTTACACATGGCATTTTGACAAACTATTACCCACTGCTAACAATGAATGAGGGCTATGAAACTGTGCAAAAAGTTAGGCAGAGTCTTAGTCATTTTGTTCAGACTAATGATCTCATTCACCTGCCCACTACTGAATCCACACTGTGTGGGTGAGTTTTAAGTAAAACTCCAATACTTCTACACAAACAGATGGCTTGTGAGTTGAAAAAAAGTCTGATTGAACCAATTAGAACATTATCACCCACACAGATACCTCTAACTAGATAGTGTACAAGTTAGTCACCTTCTAACGGACTGTCTCCCAACATTACCATGATGAGTACTGTACAGGCTGTCTGTGCCCAGGCGCTGGCAGTGGGGCTCTTCAGGCAGGGCCTCTGTGAGGAGAGGCCAGGGCTGCCCCATGCCGGACACAGCCGGTCCCAGCTGGTTCCACAACAGACCTACTGCAGGACACGGCTGAGCCCCTCAGCCAAGCTGGGGGAAAACAGGTTTCAGAAAGGGCCAAAGGCGGCCCAGGCAGAGGAGGAGGAAG
>JANZLQ010000029.1:44220833-44233789 GCA_026212715.1 Elanus axillaris | reverse complement strand
AGGGAATGGGGAAAAGTTGGGGTGGGGGGCAGGTGGTTTAGTTTTTGTCTGTGTTTCTCACCACCCAAATGTATTTTAACTGGCAATAAATTAAATTATCCCCAAGTCAAGTCTGGTTTTGCCTGTGATGGTAATTGGTAGCTGATCTCCCTGTCTTCATCTCGACCCATGAGCTTTTCCATCCTATTTTCTCCCCTGTCCTGTAGCAAGGGAGGGTAGTGAGAGAATGGCTGGGTGGGAGTTTGGCTTTTAGCCAGGGCTAACCCACCACAAAGAATGAAAAGATAAGCGTAGTATCTATTATAACATCTGGATCAGTACATACAAACCTCTACCTTTTAATCTTATTAAAATATAACACTTTGTCAAGTTGCTTTTTGCCATGAAGTATTCATCACCTGTATGATACCATTGGGCAACTGGACTCCCATATTTATCACCTAGTATGTTACTAATAACTTGGAGGGGTAAAAAAAAAAACAAACAACAAACACCTTTCACATTTGGAAATATATTGTTATATTTTTAAGATGTAGCTATTGATGTTAATTTCGCTGTACTATATTTATAAAGGTGGCCCTTGTTGACAGAGGATTCTTCTTTCCCTAAAAGTATTGCTCTGAAAAAGAAACAAAGCAACAGAAAAAAAATACAGATTGTCAAACTTTGCATCAGATAAATACACAATGAAGTGTTAAACTGCCTAAAATTTTGCTGAGAAATTTTTCCTTTAACAAAAAGACTAGTTATTTCAATTGTAGAAATGTACTGCTGATAGTAAAGGATAATAAAAAATGACGACACGATGGGAGGGAGAGGAAAACAAAAAGCAGTGGCAGGGGAGAGTTTATTACTACCACAACTACTAATTCTTCAGGTGCTAAAATATGCCAATGAAAGACTTAATTGAAAATAAAAATTCTTTTAAATTAAGAAGGAATTAAAATCAGCATTTAAATGTCAACTTCATTTCATATGGAAATTTAAACTTACAACTTAATGGATCTTGCAGTGCAAAGCATGGCTTTAGTGTTTTATACTAATGACCAAACTTTTGTAAAGTTCAAATACTGTCATTTTCAACTTTTTTAAATTCTTGGTGACTGGGAATTAGGCCAACTGTTTAAAGTCAACGTGGTACAAAAAGAGAGTAAGAGTACTGAATTAAAGACAGAATCCAGACACAAGAGAAGCAGAACTACAGAAATCACTGAGTTTTGGACAAACCAAAACCTACTAAGGCCTGAATTCTACCACTAAGCTTTGAAAGGAATAGCCTGTTCTCACCATGGAATAACTAAAATCAGCACCTGCACTGTAAACAGTGAAAGGTAGAACCTTTCTAGAACAGTTTCCAGTTTCCCAGTTCTCATTTTTGATGCAGGCCTTGGTAATGTTTTTTGGTTTGATTTTTTGGCTTGTGGGTTTTTTAGTTGGTTTGGGGTTTTTGTTTTTTTTTCCCCATTGCCCAAAGTCACCTCCTTTTCAGCACACAGAGACCTGAACTACTAGAACAAATGAAAGGCATTTGAAATGTATTTCAGAATTTAAGTGCTTCACACATCATACCATTAAGCTGTTACTAATACTTCATTTAAATTGAGCACTTGAGAGGTGGGAGATTGAGGAAGAAAGAAAGAAAACAGTTCCACCTAAGGTGCAATATTACTTACTGAGAAGTACTGTACCTACAAGTGGCAAGTGCTTTTTTTGCACAAAACACATTATAGAAACTTAAGTGAGGATTCATTTACCTACATTAATATTATGAAACTCTGCATTAGGAGATGTATTTTAGACTGCAAAATCAGTACACTAAAACCTTAATCATACTTCCAGTTCTGCAGTGAAAGCTTGTGCATTAAATATGTTTAAAAGTGTTCACTAAGAGCATCAGCTTTAGTTAAAGTTCACTCTTCAGCATCATAAAAACATAGCTTTAGAGCATTATAAAAAGTCAAATACTGAAATGCCACAAGTCAGATAAACACATTAACATCAAAGTTGTAATGTCTTCTGATAGCAAAAGATGTTCTAGTGTTTCAAGACTACTGCAATCTAAAAGTTGCAATATAAAGATCCTGTTGCCTCTGGTAACGTCAGTGTTTCAGAAGCTACTGTAACATTGCTAGCTTGTCAGATTTTAATAATAAAAAAACCCCAGGCACCCCGTTAGATAAGTAAGGAGAAACAGTTTTACAAATGCACAATGATTATAATTTTAAAAGGCATGATATTTTGTATATAATCCACCATGAGTATCACTAAACTGCATCTTTATCCAACTGCTGTGCCCCTCAATCTCTGTATTTTTTATTCCTTTACTGCCTAGACTGTGATCTAGACAGACTGGCATCCTTCTCAGCACGTAAGGTATAAACGACAGTGCAGGACTGTCATTGCCATTGCTGTTTTGACACAGATTCCCTAGAACACAGAAGGATTACAAAGGCGGCTGGGTGGGGGGAAAAAACAAAGCAGGCTGCAGAACACACAGAGCTAGTCTGTCTGGAAGAATTCTAGTTAAAATGCAGTAAAAATAAGTTATCTTTTAAATGTTTGTATATGTAAACCTATAGAAGGTGACTTCTCAACATTGGTTGGAGTCTTATTTTAGAATAGGTTGAAGGAAGAAATTGCAACCCAATCTTCCTACTCCAAAACGTTAGTCTTAGACTGCATCACAATGTTCAAAATTATCTCCTGTTGTCTGTAGGAATCACAGTTTTATTTTGAACTTTTAACAGCATCTACCTGTAAGTAGTGCTCCTTAGTATTATCAGATGAAAGACAATGAATGCAAAACTTTGTACAGCCTCTCAAGCTTCTAAATTCAAATAAGTAACTTGCACTCATTTTGTTTCACTGACTTGGTTTTTAAACGAAGATCTGACAACTCCAACTGCAATACTTAAAAAAATAATTACTAGTATTCCTCTACATCCAGACTTTCTGTACTACCACAAGTCCAGAGGAATGAAACATGATTTTGCAATGAAATGGGTAAGAACTACTCCCTTTAACTGTCTACCAGCTTTCTTGTGGGTAATCTCTATCAGAAAAGGTGGCAACAAGGAACTGGAAGGAGGGATGCTTTGAAGTACAGCAGTTTCCATAGCAAACATTTAATCACAGGCCTAAACTGGCTCAGAGCAACTCAGCATCCCATGCATGAGACTTCTGTAATACCACAAGACCAGGAGTGGCCAAAAAAATATGATATGACAAAGACTTAACTGCTACTTTTGAGCGGAGTAGCTACAGAAATGTTTGACTATGATTCACTCACCCCAAGAAATAAATATATTCTAATCTACCTCTAAACCAGAATTTATATGAACATTATAGATATATTAGAAGGATCTGAGGTCAAGTCTACAAGTGCTAGAGTGTCCTTCGGCCTTAAACAAGGCTGGCAGTAGCTTTGCAATAATAATGAAAAATACCATACAAACTAAGTGAATTTCCAATTTCATATATCCCCATTTTAGAGATACACATAAATTGACATACATGACTGACTCTTCTGAATTTTCTTCTAGCAAACTTGAAGGAGGGAGGGAGAGTCTTTCAAGTAATGCCTTATACTATACTGAAGTATGCATGGCAGTTATTTCATAATACAGAATCGTTGTGGAGTACAACTAAGAAAAAACCCAATCTGATTTTTAGAATATGTTACACTTGCAAAATTTTCTGATAGTCACATAACTAGAATGTGCATTTAGATATACAGACAAATAACACCCACATATAATTATCTTTCTAAAATCTTGTTTAAATATTAAATTTTTAACCCTGAAAAGTGCCCTGACACAGAAGAATCTTGCATTAAGCTATTAAGGTTCCACAAGTAAAAATGACACTGATCTTTAAGGTGTTACCTATGTGTCCTTCAGCTTTAAACAAAAATCATTATTTTCTATGGACTGAAGTTGGGGGTATTTTCTGGAATTTCTGCTCTTTGTCAAATAATGCTTTGACTCCATCTGCCAGAACAAAATGCTTCTTACTCTTACTCTTCAAAATGTCTCTGTTTGTGCTTTACAAATATGAAGCCACATGTAAAAGAAGATGAGAAATTCTCTGTAACATCATTTAATGCCAACAGATCAACAATTTATAAATACTGTTTTCAGCTTTTCTGTCATATGCACATAATACAAGGCCCCTACTTGCCATTTGGAAAATCATTAGGTTTTTTTCTGTTGAATGTGCAGTATAGAAAAAAGTTTCAAGCAGACAGTTCAGATGTTCAATTAACAGTTGCCTTTTGACAGATTTGTTTTTCACCACCACTACTCAACTGCTCAACAAATGACAAAAATTAGACCCGCAGTACATATAAACTGATCTGCTTTATGTGGTTGATCCAAATCCTATTTCAGTCAGTAAGGTGACTGGCATATCCTCAACATTAATTATCACAGAGACCTTTTTTGAAGCCATACCTGGCAGGTAATATACCTAGGAGTCACTGAAAGCCAAAACAAAAGAGAAGGGTGTCTACATATTAATAAATTTTAAATCCTCACTTTAAGTGCTGTTGCAGACAGGACACACAGTTGTTAGTAACGGCTAAATGGGAATTAAACCCTCAACTATTAACAGATATAACTAACAATCATTTGAGTCACCTAGAAGTCTGTGCTTACTAATCTCTGACATTACAAAACACAGAGTTTACAATTTTTAAGAAGTCTACACATGGTTATACAATTTCTGGATACATTTTTAGGCCAACAGAATCTAGAACAAGTGAAACAAAGGCGGTTGAAAAAACTTTAAGAGAAGAAAAGTTAAGAGCAGTTAAGCAGAGCTGCGCTATCAGTTTCAAGGAGACTCAGCTAGCAAACGTCTAGTTATTTCCACTAAAATGAAAAAGGCATCTATCATAAAAACTAAGACTAAAGATTGCTTAAAAAACATGCCAGTGACCAGGAATAAAAATACCTGTCAATATCTTCTATTTTCTGCATATTAAATAGTAATGATGGTACTATCTTGTCCATGTGCTGAGGCTCCCATATAGTTGCTCGAAGTTCATCATTAACTGTTTTTCGAACCACTCCCTGAATGCCCCTGATTCCAGCAATTCGGATCCTAAGGAAGGAAAAAAGGAATTACTAAAAAGGAGAAACACAGCACCTCCCAGTATGACTATTTACCTATTAGACAGTAGTAATTATGTAGTGTAGAATTCCATTAAGTTCTCAAAAGCAGTAATTTGGAAATTTGGCCAATTCATTAAAGTTGCCTATATTGCCTTTAAACACCTTTATAACTCATAAGGAAGCTGACAAAACAACTTAACAGAAGGTGATCTGTAAGGATAATGCTAACACAGATCAATGAGTACTCAAACTGTGTATACCACCTCCAAAAGAAAGTCACATGGGTAAAAACCCACCAACTCTGCACAGTTTACTATCTATCAGTTGAAATGTGCACAATCTTAACATATTCCAGTGCTGAAGAAAAATACTGTGAAGTTATCACAGCAAAGCTGAAGCAATAGCTACCAGAGCCATGTGATCATGTCCTTAAAAGCTGTAATTAACACTGTGGATTAATTGTAACAAATCTTTGAAGATTTGTGCAAGATTCACAAGATGGAAAGCAAAGGATAATTCTATTAAGTTAAGCCTGATGCACAAAGGAACCACCACTTTTATCCTAAAACTGTTTGAAACAAATTAACTAAGAACTTATCAACCACAACAATAAAACACCAAAAATAAAAAAATAATATAAGTTCTAGAAAAGACTTAGTCTAGCTGTTAGCTATTTTGTTTTGTTGAGCAAAAATAGTTTGCAGGAGAATCTGTACAATGAAATGAATGGCAAAATATTTGGTTTTGAAGTGGTAACAGCAAATTAGCCATTATAAGTGGTGGGAATAGAATTTTACTTAGAGAAAATAAGTAGAAGAAAAGGTGATAGAGCAATCAAGGGAAATAAGCACAAGCTTCACTAAAATTTGAAATTATTTCTATTAAAATCCATCCCTCATTTTTTAAATCTTGATTTCAGTACCAACGACACAAATACCCTTTGTTCAGCCAAATTCACTGCAATAAAACATTTGCTAGATGAACTACAGACCTAACTGAACTCTCTAATTAATATTTTTGTTTAGATACCCATTTGTAAATACTTCTATCTGTAGCTCCCTGATTTTCAGCTATTTCTGAACAAAGCCACGTGCATTCAACATGGATCTGACACCATTCCAAACCTTTCAAGACAGTTTTAATAGGGTTACATACAAAACAGGGAAGACGGATGCACTAACAGCTAGAAAAGCACTTGCTATTGCTGTACTACAACTACAGCACAGTACTCAATATTAAGTTTCCAGTATTAAGGATCAAAGATTGACATTTAAGGCATAGAACTTTCAAAATTCCATCACTGAAACCTTTTTTTTTTCCCCTTTCTTTTCAACTATTAGTTCTTCAGGTAATCAAGTTTTGCTGATACTGTGGCTTTAGATACATTAAATACTAGCACTAACCTCCCCTGCTGAAAGGGAAATCTCACCAGGTGACATTCAGTTTCAGACTCGGAAGCCTACATTACCTGACTATGTGTGAAGAGGATGTTCAAGCTTGCATTCAAGCCAGTCAGTTCAGTGGAACCTCAAGCATGTAGGTGAACAGCAACTCCAGATGTCTGGTTTAGGATCCGCTGAATTACTCCCTAGCGCCCATCAACAGTATTGACTACTTATGATGTCTGCTTTTAGAATTGTAATCTGTAGTCACAGCTCAGCTGTTTTGTTGCATTACCTCAGTACTTACAGCAAATATGGTATGCCAACTTCAAGAATGAAAGAGATCTCTATGAACAGCAATTAGAAGAGACACATTTAAACTGTCTATGATGATGTGGAAAAAAGTCATATTGCTACGTTTGGTTAACCTCAGTAAAAAAACTGATTCACATGGGGGAAAAAAGGTCACACTTTTGTGTGCTTGAGTGCCACTAGCACTAATTTCATGTTCTTACTATTGTACAGGAGGTTGAAAAATAAGGGTTGAAGTACTGAGGAAGGGGCAGCATCAAATTTCATCACATATAGGAAATGCTTCATTCCTCTAAGGAAGGCTCAGATAGGTATTAAAGCAATGATTACATTTCAATCAAGGTCATGTACAGTCTTATGTCACTAGGATGAAATTCCTCCCTATCTAAGGGCACATCAACATCGCAACCTGAAGCACAGGTAACGGTACAGGCTGACAATCCGAAGAGCAAAAGATTAGCACAGTTCTCTTACTCCTACAGCAATCACAGCTATGAAGTATTTTACTTTGGGGTGTCCTTATGACTGTAGATCATACTTGATAGACGAATCGGGGATGTACTAGTCTCTTAATTCATTTCAAGTTCTAGTTTATTACTAATAATACCTCTCATTTGCAAGCAACCATGAAGGTGAAAGTAGTACTAAATATCCTGAGCTCAGCTTCATATCCTAACCTCTTATGGAATGTTTTATGGTAAGCCATCAGTTTAATATTTCTGGTTTAGTTTCACTAAGCCTAAAAAGGCAAAATCTCAAGAAGCTCATTAAAACATTTATGAAGACTATCTGCAACCATCAGCTTCAGGTAAATAGATTGTACCTGACAGAAGCCTAAGTTATGAGGTAGTTGCAGGATACACCAGCTTCACTAGTGACACCTGCTTCAGAAGTTTCCCTCCCCTTTGCCCTTTGGACCCCGAGTATTATTTACTATCCCTTCAGTTCTTCCCCAACCAATTCATAGGGTCATCCTGTAAAACCATTCACTGGAATAATCATCCTAAAGTGAAAGGGGGAGGGGCATAAGGAAAAGCACAGGAGCAGGAGGCAGATTTAATCCTAACCTTTTTGGAGACAAATTTTACAGCAGAACCCTACATACACCAATAGTGCAACAAATAAGATGGGAGCAAATTACAAAATGAGGAATGAACCAGAAAACTAAAGGAGGAGTGAATTCTTTATTTTCTTTTTTTCCCCTAAGCAATGTACAGAGTACTCACTCTTTTTGAAAATACGGTTCACACAATCCTTACGCATTGCAGCTAACATAACAGCAGTACACCCAAAGGGTTGAATGAATGTTCAGCACATGAATTTTTCATAGTTGGCTGAACAATTTAACACATGGAAATACAAAAGGTGAGTACAAGAGATGCAAGCCATAGAATCTAAAAAGCCCTGAGTTTTCTAAAATGCTCAGGAGTTAAATAATAATTGGCAATTCATATAAAGAACACTTCACTAGGGGGAGCTGAAGTTAAAAAAAAAAAGAGCTTATATAATAACGTAAAAATTTGCAATACTAATTCATGAAGGCATTTCAGTTTCACACACAGTATCATACTGCAGACATCTATGAAAATTCAATTTTAATGAGTAATTCTCAAATAGAAGACTCAAAATATGCTTTTGCTATTCTATTCATATAAGCCCCATTAATTTCTCAAATGAGTTATGCAACTCGCACACATTTACAGTAATAAGTAGTGCCTTTCTGGAAAGAATCCATGCACTCTGGCAAGCATTATTCAGGTAAAATTCCATTTAAATATTCTAGGAGTTCTAGCCATCTAAGATTTGCAATATTCAATGCTATTTAAAGAGTCATACTTTCATTTTGTTCTTATGGAATGAACTATTCCACCAAATATCATAATAAAAGCTGTATTACAGACTATATTAACATGTTAAGACAGTTTTTTGTAATACATACAGAACGGCACTTACTCGGTTTGTATTTCTGGATCGTGGTCACATGAATGACACATGGCACTGAATCGAGACACAAAGAAGTCATAGCGTCTGTGATATGAAGGTGTGTCTTCCTCAATGTTGGCAAATTTGACAAACTGGAAAATGAAATACATTAAAAAAAGCTATTGATACCAATTTCTGAAAAGAAAATAATCAATTACTAAGCTTCATTTAAGAAGTAACATAAAACATTGCATTAGGAAAAAATTCAGATTTGACGGTACTTAAATATTTAACTTCAGAGAAGAAAAAGCTAAATTGGAGAGTTTTCTTTTTAAAGCCTTTCCATTAGAACTTCACTTAGATCATTATGAAAGGGTACAACTGCATGAAATACAACATACTACACAATATGGGAGCATCTAACACTTGAATAGTGAGTGTCATCAATTCACAGAATAGAATAATTTAGATTCGAAAAGACCTCTAAGATCATGCAGTCTAACCATTAACCCAGCACTGCCAAGTCTACCACTAACCATGTTCCTAAGTGCCACGTCTACACATCTTTTAAACACCTCCAGGGATAGTGACTCCACCACTTCCTGGGCAGCTGTTCCAATGCTTGACAACCCTTTCAGTGAAGAAATTTTTCCAAATATCCTATCTAAACTTCCCCTGGCACAACTTGAGGCCATTTCCTCTCATCCCATCATTTGTTACTTGGGAGAAGAGACTGACTCCTACCTCACTACTATCTCCTTTCAGGTAGCTGTCCAAGCAATCAAGTGGTACACTGTCACTGACAGGTTAACTAGCAACATTCTAACTTATCAAAATTCAAGTGAGATAGAATTGACAGGATGCCTCCAAGTTTATCTTTACAAAAGGGAAAAAGGAGGAGTCAGGGAATTATAACCCAATCAACTTTAATCCCATTCACAGAAAGACACTCAAAAAAAAAAAAAAATCCAATGTGAAAACATCTACAAAGTAACAAAGGGGTAAGTAACAGTCAACATGGATTTGTCAAAAACAAATCACATCAACCCAGCCTAGATTATTCCTGTGACAGGGAAACAGATTTTGTGAATCCAGATGAAGCAGCATTGGTCATATCTTAACTTCAGTGACACTGTTTACAAAAAAATACACAAAATTCTCAAAGCAAAGATAGAAACACATTGTCAAAAGAACACGCCCTGTAAGATAGATGCAAAAGTGTTTGGCAAAAATACAGAAAGACTTGTAAATCATCAAACAACAATAATGTATTGAGTAAACTTCTGAAGGGACCTGTCTGGAATACAGTAGTATTTGAGTTTCACTAGAGACTTAAATGACAGAGTATGCTCATCAAATTTTCAAAGAACACTAAGCTGGCCAGAACTGCAGGCACATTTGATGCCTGGTTCTTGACAAACTGGAAATAGGATCTGAAAAAATCAAGGAAGTAATTTAGGAATGACACATGCAAAATACCACTTTAAGACAGCTGTACAAATACCAGCCAGACACAGCTGAATGCAGAAAAGAAACTTAGGGTTATAATAAACTGCACATTGAACAAAAGTCAAGTCAATACTGCTCTACTGGCATGAAAAAGAAAACAATATATTGTGATATATCTGCATTATCTGTGCCACCTATTAAGAAATTTTGGCCATCTAATTGGCATTAATAAGCCCTTAGATGAAGTACACATCCAGCTGAAGCATCGCAGCTGAAGATGGTGATTAACTGATACAGTCCTTCAATTATTCAAGGGATGAACAAAGCTTTACATAAACACCTGTTAAAAAGACTGAAAGACATCAAATTATCTCCTCTAGAGCTGCCTAAATGATATTAGTCTTACAGCATACAGAAGACAGTTAAAAAAAAAAGAAATAAATGGTTTTCTTTGTTGATTGGTAATAGGAAAAGCAATAATGGGCTTACACTGAAGCAAAGGCTAAGTTAACCATTAAAAAAACCCTCCTTTCTAAAGCGACCAGACTGCCTAAAGACCTTTTGAATTCTCTGTCACTGACAGTTTTAAGAACAGACTACTGAGGGAAGAAAAGAGGGAAAGGAAAGGCTGTCAGGAAAGGTTTAACACAGTGCTGGTTCTGCTCTGAAGCAGAAAGATGTCCCATTAACATCCCTCTGCTTTTTCCCACCCCAGTGTTATTCTTACCAATTCCTAAGCACAGGCTGAGGCATTTCTTGTATACTTTCCAAGATACAGAACCTGCTCTTATCAGCATGTTACTCACAAGCACCTAGACAAGCCCAAAGCACTTTAGCATAACCTACAGCATACTGATTTGTGGAGGTTTTGAGGTAGTTCTCAAGCTGAAAGTGAAAGCTGTTATTTCAGAAAAAAATCACCACTTTCTACTCTATTCTTAGTCCTTTTCCTGTTTTATCTAGAACACTTATCCTTTTCAAATGCACTACCAGTTCACCCACTGGAAGCTACAGGCACATCTGAAAGTGATACAAAATATATTCTCAGCCATTACTGAAAACAGGAAAACTATATAATACTAGTCTATTTTACATGACCTTGTGTAGAGAAAATCCTGTATAGTCAGGTAACAAGAAAGTTACATACAGTCAAAACAAATTCTGTATAGTCTACTGCCACAGTTTGAAAGACAATACACAAACAGCAAGCATAATTTCTTTTCAGTACAGCGAGTTATAAAAAATATCATTTGCTTCCCAACAGACCCTAGAAAGTGCTTAAAAACATAGATTGGTTTGGGTTGGAGGGGTCCTTTAAAGGTCATCTAGTCCAACCCCCCTACAATGAGCAGGGACAGCTTCTACTAGATCATATTGCTCAGAGCCCAGACCAACCTGACCTTGAATGTTTCCAGGGATGGGGCATCTACCACCTCTGGGCAACCTGCTCCAGTGTTTCACCACCCTCACAGTAAAAAATTTCTTCCTTATATTTAGTCTAAATCTATGCTCTTTTAATTACCCCTTGTCCTACTGCAGCAGGTCCTGATAAAAAGTCTCTCTCCATCTTTCTTATAGACACCCTTTCAGTACTGAAAAGCCACTACAAGGTGTCCCCGGAGCCTCCTCTTCTCCAAGCTGAACAACCCCAACCCTCTCAGCCTGTCTTCATAGGAGAGGTGCTCCAGCCCTCTGATCATTTTTGTGGCCCTCCTCTGGACCCACTCCAACAGGTCCATGTCTTTCCTGTGCTGAGGACTCCAGAGCTGGAGGCAGTACTGCAGGTGGGGTCTCACCAGCGCAGAGTAGAAGGGCAGAATCACCTCCCTTGACATGCTGGCGACACTTCTTTTAATGCAGCCCAGGATACAATTGGCCTTCTGGGCTGCAAGCACGCGTTGCTGGCTCACAACCAGCTTTTCATCCACCAGCACCCCCAAGTCCTTCTCCTCAGGGCTGCTCTCAATCCCTTCATCCCGCAGCCTGTATTGATACTGGGGATTGCCCCGACCATGGTGCAGGACTTTGCACTTGGCCTTGTTGGTCCTCGTGAGGTTCTCATGGGCCCACTTCTTGAGCTTGTCCAGGTCCCTCTGGATGGCATCCCTTCCCTCAGATGTGTCAACTGCACCACTCAGCTTGGTGTCATCTGCAAACTTGCTGAGGGTGCAATTCATCCCATTATGTCATTGATGAAGATCTTAAACAGTACTGGTCCCAGTACGGATCCCTGAGGGACACCACTCATCACCAATTTCCATCTGGATATTGAGCTGTTGACCACTACCCTCTGGATGTGACCACACAACTAATTCCTCATCCACTGAACATCCATCCATCACATCCATATCTCTCCAATTTAGAGAGAAAGATGTTGTGGGGGACCATGTCAAGGGCCTTACAGAAATCCAGATAGATTACACCTGTAGCTCTTCCCTTGTGCACACGTGTAGTCATTCCAACATAGAAGGCCACTACGTTGGACAGGCAGACATTGCCTTTGGTGAAGCCCATGCTGGCTATCTCGAATCACCCCCCTGTCCTCCATGTACATTGGCATAGCTTCCAGGAGGATCTGTTCCATGATCTTCCCAGGCATAGAGGTGAGGTCGATAGGTTGCTAGTTCCCAGGGTCTTCCTTTCTACTCTGTTTAAAAATGGGTGCAATGTTTCCCTTTTTCCAGTGTGGTGGGTTGACCATGGCTGGATGCCAGGTGCCCACCAAAGCCGTTCTATCACTCCCCCCCTCTTTGCTGGACAGGGGAGAGGAAAAAAA
>JANZLQ010000029.1:44204171-44218806 GCA_026212715.1 Elanus axillaris | reverse complement strand
CTGAAGGTTCTTTTGATCACCCTTGGACTATGTGCTGCAGCTTCATTGCCAGCCACATGGAAGAGCAATAATGGAGTCTTATAAGTCTTACTGTTTTTTTTCATGGAATTGTTAATTACGAAACTTTTTTTTTTAATACAGGAACCTAATTAGTCCTTTTTAATAAAGCATAAAGTACACGGGTTAAAAAAAATAATCAGTATGATCTTAGTATTTTCCAGACATTCAAGTGTTCAAGTCTGTGATTGATTCACCAAGCAAACTTCCATAAAATCATGTAAGAGAACACGATCAAAACATTTAAAGAACATAAAACACAACAGGAGTGGCCATGACAGTATTAAATCATCTAGCATTTAATATTAGCATGATGTAGCTTTGCAGCACGGAAGAAAGTACCCAAAAGTTATACCTCTCAAAATGGCGCGCACAGTAAAATGTTCAGAAAGGGCAAAGTTTTTTTTATTTCCTCGTTTATAACTAAATAATTTTACCCACTGAACATAAAGCATTTCTGAAGCATATTCCAGGATTAGCATTCAGTTGACTGAACATTTAGGCCACAGGAAAGCTAACTGTCTGTGATAACACTGTTTTATGTTCCACTGTCATTCAGGAAGTTATACAATTCTATCTCATTATAGAAATTTTAAGTTTTTACAGTACACGGTCTTTACTTTCTCCTTTCTTAGCAGTGGTGGCCCTAAGCCATTATTGTTGTTAAATAAAGAATATTTTACTCCTAAGCACCATAGGTATTTTCAAGCATACTTCAAATATAAAAATTCTTCAACCTAAAAAAGGTCAGAATTCATGAAAGTCCAAGCACTTGCCTGGTATAAAGCTTTTATAGATGTAAACATGTCATTCAGTCATAGTAAATGCTTGCAAACACCCACTGGTAATTTATGGATGTTTTACCAGTACAAGCATCTTCTCTATTTTTACAATACAGAAAGTACCAAAAGTAACGTAAATTGGTAATATCTCCATTAATTTTAAACCAAATAAAATTCAATCAGTATAAAAATGTATAAATCTGTTATGAAATAAAGAAGGAACATATTATCTATTCAGATGTTTGTTCCAGACTGAGTCAAGCAAGTTGGATCATATTACCAGGGAGAGAGAGACTGTGCAAGTGCTGTAAATAAATCATGCAAGTCCTCAAACTAACATCCTAAGGACATAATTTCTTATATATATTTATGCTGTCTTATCACTCTTATGTAGCCAGTACAGTAGGAGAAAAATCGTAAGTTTTAATGCACCCTGGATGTCTTTAAAGCAGGTCAGGTTTTTGCAGCAATTCAAAACCAGACAATCAGCATGCATTCTCCCTGTAAAAACTGTAGGCTGGATCTGAGCAGTATATTTTTTTATATTTGAGCTCCTCAGTCTGTCTTCTACAGCCTGAAATTTTCTCATGTTTCAGATAGGGAAAAGGGGGTGTTGGTACTGATAGTTAACATCTTTTATAGACAAAGCTACTGTATTTCAGGAAACTGTCACATAGGAAGACATGATATCCTATAAACATAAGACACTTATAAACTACACAGTACAGCATTAATAAGAAGTGCATGAATGTATGCATGCACTTCACCAAATAAATGCAAAAAGGACAAAAGCTTCAACTTTTCCAAATAGAAAAGTTTCAAACACTGGA
Organism: Elanus axillaris; assembly: GCA_026212715.1. Lineage (NCBI taxonomy): Eukaryota > Metazoa > Chordata > Aves > Accipitriformes > Accipitridae > Elanus > Elanus axillaris. The sequence goes on along the minus strand of JANZLQ010000029.1, from coordinate 44,217,137 downwards.
TTCATGCATTAACTTCACAAACACAGTATTAAAATGATCACACTAAATAATAACGAGCTGAGGTTCTCAGCAATAGAAATTGGTCATTTAGTTTAGTTAGTAGTTAAGGTCACCTGACACTTCTCATTTTTGAGTTTTATTGGAGTGGGATGGATAGCTTCACAATCTATTTTACTTCATGCCACTTGGATGAAAATTACCCTGAATGCCACATGTGCAGTTCTGTAATAAAGTCAGTAATAGTATGTTGGCTTACAGGGCCTCATTAGCATGGCTATGAAACTGCAAGACCAGAGATAATGGGCATGAAGTGGGGGAAGCAATACTTAATTAAGAATGACCCTAAAAGGACTGCGTAAAGACATTTATCTAGGATCACTCAAATTCTAGTAAGGGCAGACATAGATTTTAGAAGATAATTTAACAACCTACAGGATGAGAAAGAGTGCTTTGTATAATTCTGTCTCTCTGTATGTTTAACTCCCATAAAAAAAGACAGAGCCGGGATCCTAGAGATTAAATATTTCACTGTATATCAAATAACTACTAGTACATGATTCTGTATTGGTACATGGAATGAAAGAAGCATCTTGTAATAAAGATAAGTTTGCATCCCATACTTCCAGATCAGCATGCTACAGACAAGCAAGACAAACAAATTGAGTACTCTACTGGGAATATTAATTCTGACATTCCTTAATTTCACAGTCACGTACTATTTTTACATATACACGCACTTCAATTCTGCCAATAACAACTGCTTTTGTAAGCCAACTCTAACAGATACAAAAATCTTGTTATATCAGGCACTGACTGGTCACTTTTCACTGGGGATACTGCTTGTTTTCTTTTAAATATCAAATTATGACAACTAGCAGTAAGTCACCTCCTCATGCATGGGAAGCTCAACACTGTCACTTATGGTATCATTATTTCACTGCTCCTAAGAAGAAACTGCTCTTATAAAATGAAGCACCCTATCAACTAATGAAAGCATTTGTGGCAAATAATTTACAACGTGGTAACACTGGGTTCTACATGTATCTACTCTTTTTCAGATGGAAACCCAATGTTTTACTATCAAAATACAAAGAAGAATTCACCCCATCAACATTCCATATTACCTTAAAACACGTTGTATTCAACTGAGTTTTATCATCGCATTTTAAGATGAATGTTTTACTATATTATGCACCTCATTGGTTTTGAGCAGCTGCTCACTAAATAAATTTTCTGGACCCTCTCTAAAAAAAATTGTCAGAAAATTAAAAATATTTTTAAAAATTGTCTCATCCCCAAAAATTTTGACAAGTTCAAAGATTTTTAAAGGTGTTCACACCTAGACAGGATGAACAAGTATAATTAATTCATTCTATCCTAGTAATATAACCACTATGGAGCTAAACAAAACATTTCATTATTTGTACATAAAAGACAAAGATTTTTACATGAAATTCAGCTACCGAAATTCTGCAAAATGGTTCGAGTGAGAAATTTAGTATTGCTGTAAGCTTCTAAGTAAAAGCTTACTGCAGTCAGCCGCCAGATTCTATAATACTCAAACCAAGGAAATCTCAGTTTTTCAGCTTCCTTAGCAGCATATGGTATCCTAGCACATGGTTAATAAAAATATCTTCCATGACAGAAAAAGACATTGTGAACTTCATAGACACTGCCAATTTGAAATCTGGCCTATTTAAAAAAACCCCACAATTCAACATATCCACTGTCGAATTTCACCTGTTTTCAAGTATCTGGCTATATAAGTAGATTTACAATTATGTTATAAGAAAATAATTGCTGCTGTAGGAAATAAGTTAACATAATTTACAAATGTAACATATAAAAGTCATAATTATATGTAACCTGAGGATCAGGCATAAAAGTACGTAAATGAAAAACAAACAGTTGTTTTTCTAAAACAGTAATCTTCAGCTTTGATTTTTAGAAGTAAATCAACTTAAAAATGAACTTCAATAACTTCAAAAAAGAATTTAAGAAGTCAAACGGCTGAATGAAACTTTTGGGGTTTTTGTAAGACAGAGCACCAAATAGAGTAAGTTCTGCATCCCAACCCAGATATTTGGAAGTCAAGGAAAAAACCTTGGAAGACAGTGGGAACTTCCAGATCTTTCCAAGACTTTAAACTACTCAAGAGTCACTCAGTACACAGATTTGTTTCCTACGAAGACCTGACTTCTGAGCAATGACAAGAGTCCCCACAGCTGAAGCAAATCTGCTTGTGAGGCTGAAAAAACCCTACAACTCAAGACAGTTGAATCTTACTTGAAAGATATCACTGCTTGTGTGTCCCAGTGAAGCTCTGGAAGTCGGCTTTGGGATGCAAAATAATCAAGATCTACTTATAGCCACAATCATACCCTCTATCTTTTTAAGCATAAGCAGACTATGAATTTGTATTGGCCTGAAATTGAGTTTAACATAATCATATTATGGAAGCTTTTCCAAAGGTTGCTTGACTTTTCACCAGTTTAAAGATGTTTACTTCATATGCAATTTATTATTCTCTTCCAGACAATACCAGTTTCCACTCCAAAGTGGTATACTAGAATAACCAAAGCACATGAAAGATTATTCAGTCACTCTACCATCTCTACTTTTTTTGGGTTGTTTGTTTACTTATCTCCTTTGGGAGGAAAAGAAAAACTAAAAAAGGCTAAATGAGATGATAAACTTTCTGCATGTCCAACGGAATTTATTTAAGAACACAACAGGTCAGTGCCCTTGGTAACAGACAAGCTGTCAGTGACAATACACCTTGCTCCTCTTGACACAAAAAGACTCTCTTTTCACTCCATTGACTGTAGAAGGAACCTAGGAAATTAGCATAATTAGGCTAAAATTAGCTTTTGAAATACTGTTGAAGAGCTGTATAGATTCACTCTCCTCACAGAATTTGACATCTTATTTAGGAAAACGTAATTATTTTTCGTTAGTGAGTTTTACAACAGACAAACGCGAATTATCTCTTTATTTAGGAAGTCCATTAATCTGATTTGCTCATAAAAGACTTCATTAGGAACTGACAGGGATATCAAACAGATTACCATAAGGTGGAGTTGTGTTCAATAACATTCGTTTGGAAGTGACATATGCCTTGTAAATCAAAGCGGAGGTTGGCAGTAACTGCCACCATGGATTTTAAACAACTGGAAAGCGAGGTACATCTTGCCATTTGGCAGCCCAGAAAATAAATTCCAAAGCTATTTCCCTAAGAGGTCTTGCACAGGCATTGCTATATAAACAAATCAAAAGAAGCAGCTTAGTCTGGCTCAAAGATATTTAAATAAATAAATAAATAGCTCATTACCCACAGTGAAGCTGCCCTGTTAGCTTGGGGCACAAAAGGGGATACTTGTCCCCTATATGAGAGCAAGAACTCTCTGCATTACACCATAGTAAGAAATTCTACTCCAGAGTAGCACCACTGTACTACACCCTTGTGTTTCTCTGAACTGCAACTCCATTTAATTTCATCAACAGGGAGTCATGCTCAAAAGGAAAGCCCAACAGTTTTACAGAATCAACAAAGAACAGTCACACTGCTAACAATGGCAACGTACACAAAATGCAAGCATTACTACTTTACTCATGTAAAAGCAATCCCTCTAAGTGAAAATGGTCTACATCACAATCCTGGAATTTATGAGATTCCTATGGTACTAGCTGGGAAATACAATGTTTAGAAGGGAAGTACGACAGAACTGTAATACTGATTGCACCCATCACTATTTAGAAAACTAGATCACCAGGTCTTCATTCTGACACTTTTAGTTATGCCCTTCAAGCTTGGATCTGAATCTTGAAATACTTGAGCTAATAAGATGGTGAGGTTATAATACTGAAGGCTTTCGCCTCCTGACTCCTTTTCAGCTAAGAGGAATTTTTCTGTGTAGTGTCAGTGCTGCGGAGAAGGATGTGATTTCCTCCTCCTAACACCACAGCTCTCATTGCTGCAGAGCAAGGAAACATTGTCTTACCTATACAATGGCTCCAGGAGGTGTTTAAAGATTCAAAGTATGAACTCACAGAAGCAGCTTTCCTATTCCTTCTCAAACAAGTTATTTCTGCAGGGGATGAGCCCAGCCATCAAAAGAATTTTAGAGACTGAAAGGAAATAGTTTTTCTGCCTCCAGATGGTATCTGCTCTGTGTTTAGGCCCCAATGGTATACCCTGCCACATAAAGAATCTTCTCAATTCATGTTAACTGGCAGATATTTTGTGACTTCTGAAACCACCTTCCCACAGCAAATAAGCAGAGCTTTATTCTGATTTCATTTAGTATCTCTACTCACAGAATTAGTTCCAAGAACTTGCAGCTTTGGTTCGCCTGATTCCAGAAGCTTGGCCACCATATGAAGGAAACTTTCCACAAATGGTTTTATGCTTTGAGAATGGCAAGCCATTAGAAGTTGGTCCAATGCCTCCATGGCAATTAAAACATACCTGAAAATTAATTAGAAAGACTCACATAAAGATGTGCTACATTTACCATTACCTGAGTTATTTCAATTTAGGTCCTTATTACTACAAAAATTAAAAAAGAAAGAATGGAAGGCATGTATTTCCTACTGTGTAAAAATGGAAGTTATTGGTATTTCCTACATTCATACTTTTCCTTTTTGGGGAGGTGTGAGGAGGTGGGCAGGGGGGGATTGAGTGTTTTTAGAAGTGTGTCATAATACTTGGTTAAAAGAGTAAATATAGGTCAATTTTCTTTTGTAGCACATTTTATTTTCAATTATAAATCCCAGCTTTCTAGTCTACAGATCCCCTGTCTATCCAAACCTCAGCATGGAAAGCCAATAACTTATCCATGCTCCTGCACAGTCAGACAACATGTGAAGTAAATGAAAAAGTAAAGAAAAGCAGTGAACAAAACTAATTACACTAAAGAATAGCCATTTACACATTCCATAAAGTTATAAAAATAGCTTTTGAAATCATGAAGGCCAAAAATGATGGCCTGTGATGGGTGCTGCCTTTCATTTCCAACTCCTGCCACTTCTTAGACTCAGTATTTTCCTACTCCATTTCCACATTCTTTAAAATCTTCTCCCTCTTTTGCCTCTACATTCTTTAAAATTTATAGCTCATATAGGACTTAAAGTACGACAGAGTTTTAAGGTTCCCATTTAAATACAATTTAGCCAAAAGGGCTGAAAAGAAAGATATCCCCACTTCCCACTACCCTAAATGACATTCAAAGTTGTACTGGGTTTACATGGCAAGGTTTTGGTAGCAAGGGGGCTACAGGGGTGGCTTCTTTGAGAAGGTACCAGGAGCTGCCTCCATGTCAGACACAGCCAGCTCCAGCTGGCTCCAAGACAGACCCACCACTTCCCAAAGCTGAGCCCTCATCACCACACGTAGCACCCATGGAGGACCACAGGGGAGCAGATACCCACACTGCAGACCACAGAGGACCCCATGCTGGAGCAAGTGGATATGCTCTGAAGGAAGCTGGAAAGGCCCTGCTGGAGCAGGCTCCTAGCAGGAGCTGCAGCCATATGGAGAGGACCCCATGCAGGAGCAGCTTTTCTGGCAGGACCTGTGATCTGTGGAGGACCCATGCTGCAGCAGTCCATTCCTGAAGGACTGCACCCTGTAAAAAGGGCACATCCTGGAGCAGTTCTTGAAGGACTGTCTGCCATGGGAGGGACCCAACACTGGAGCAGAGGAAGAACATGGGGAGGAAGGAGCAGCAGAGACAAGATGTTATGAGCTGACTGCAACCCCCATTCCCCATCCCCGCGTGCTGTTCAGGGGAGAGGAGGTAAGGGAGTCAGGTGTGAATTTGAGTCTAGGGAGAAGGGGGGCTGAAGGGAAGATGGTTTTAGTTTTGTTTTTATTTCTCACTATCCTACTCTGTTATTAATTGGCAATAAATTTAGTCTTCCCTGAGAAGAGTCTTTTTTGCCCATGAAAGTAATTGCTGAGTGATGACCCTCTCCTTATCTCAATCCATGAACTTTTCATCTCATTTTCTCCTCCATCACGCTGAGGAGGAGGAGCAAGAAGCATGGCTGGGTGGGCACCTGGCAGCCAGGAAAGGTTAACTCACCACAAAGAGACTGCATCTGTCTTGCCTGCAAAATTTGATCAGAACAAACATTATGAAACGCAGCTACATGTTAGCATCTATTTTTAATGCTGTGACTTATTTCCTTACCCATAACGATGTCTGACAACATCTCTGCTCAGTCTCTCTGCTAGGTAAGCACCAATTCGATCCAACTTTTCTGGTGCAGAAACCGCATAGAAAGTCAGCTTCTCCATATCAGCCTTAACAAGACCATCCTTAAACCACACAAAATATAAAAGTTCACATAAAGTATAAAGCTTTTGAGGTGTTTTTCCTTTTGTCTACTCAACATTTAAAGATCTGAGACACAAAGATGGGAATAAGGTACTGAAAAAAAACCCAACAAACTCTTGAGCAAAATTCAATAGCTTAGCTGCAAAAATCAGGAACATAAAAAGCTATGTAAAATATTTTTTAAAGAAATGAAGCAACTACCTTCCCCTATCTTTTTTTCGGGAGAGAACAGGTATTCCAAAAGAAGGTATTTAGTGATGTATGTCACCAGTTCTTAAGACACCTCTTCCCTACCAGTACAATGTATTTTTTTTTCTTTTCCCATTCCCCCCCAGAAAGTATATTAAATGCATAACTTTGACACTATATACAAATAAGCTTGTAGGTTAAATATTTTAGATTGTAGTTTAAATATTTTATTTCTTCAGTGTCACATCTTGGACAAGGCTGACATACAGGATACCTGAAGGCTAATTGTTAGAACAAGATCAAAGATTAACATATTAGTTCCAACACGAACTGTGATACGGATCTCCTCAGATGCGGTTATAATTAGAACTATTAGGTAAGTAGGATAAGGCTTTTTGTCTTTTTTTTTTTTTTTTGCTAGTTCACAAAAACATCTTTTTCAAATAAATGACTTCAAAGCTTTTAACACACTCATTTTTAATTAATGTATTTTATCAAGCAAGTTTTCTCAAACACTAGAAAAGGCCTGTAATTCAGTGAAACATCACTGACTGGCTTGTGTCCTGCACTGAGCCAATGAATATTAACAAAGCAGAAAGTAAGGAGTGCCAACTCAGAGCTACTGAGTGAGATCAAAGCTATAAAACTACAACTCTAGCAATTCCAGGTGTTTCTACACCCATATCACACAAGTAGATTAAAACAAATAAATATAAAACCATACTGTTCCATGCTTTCAACATACTGTATACACAGAAAACATTTCCCCTGAAGCCAGAAACATACACTTATATAGTAACTAGTACTCAGTAACAACACATTTTAAAGAAAAGCCCACGTACTTTGTAAGAATAAGCCAAATATTATACAAATGCTGTGATGACTGTTCTGCTTACTTCTACTATAATACAAGATAACAAAATCTGGTAACACACTTTAGAAAAATACAGCAGCAGAAACATGAACTCCTGATCTGTCCGAACCATCACATGATTATGTATAGATACAGGCATTACTAAATGGTAACACAAGTTATTTATTTTCACAGAGGCTAAGAGCTAGGCTTTAATATAGCTCCAAGACTGTTCCAGTGAAATGAAAAGACTGTGTATGAATAACTGGAGAAATTAAAAAACAACAAAAAAACATTTTGGATCACAACAGTCTACCAGAACTGTAACAACGTACACAGTCAATACGTCAAGAGTACATCAAGATAAAATCTTCTAGAAAAACAGAAAATGTTCACACCTGCAATCGTAACAAAATAACTTCATAACTACTTAGAACCACAAATAGTTAAGTGCTACCTCTGCTGCAAAATACTCTGTTTAATTAAATCTCTATTTCTCTGCACAAAACACACTAATTTCACTCTTCAATATGCACAGCCCTGCTTTGAAAAGGGAATTAGACTAGATGATCTGTAGAGGTTCCTTTCCAGCTAAATTGTTCTGCTAACCTCTATTAAAGCTATGAAGTGCTAAAGCAGAATTTACTGTAAAATGTTAAAACAGGAAAGAAAAAAAAATTAAAAAATTGTTAAAGCATTAGTTACTAACCACAATTTTTCAAATGCCAATCCCTCAAAGTTTTAAAGTCATCACTCACTTTTGGATCTTCAGGAAATATGTTATCTACCAGACGCTTGTAGCGAGGTCTCAAAGCAGCACAGCAACAACACACTCCTGCAGAGAGATTTACCCAACAGAATTTAGAATTAAGTTTTAGGAACTCCGGTATTTCCATTTGAAGAGACTAGCTGACAAGCAAGGAGGAAGAAGACACAGTGAATTCAGCTGCTTGTTACTATCAGCAATAAAGCCAAATTAAGGTAATTGAAAATGAATAAGAAGTCAAATAAGCAAAACTACTATTACAGTGTAACACATAAGAAAACACGCAAGCCACCTGGGTACTAGAAATACACATGTCACTCAGCCATACTTAAAAACATGGAGAAAAATCAAGAAATTTCAAAATTTAGTAATATTAAAAACAAGGCTACTTCATTTGCTGTTTTATCTTAATTCTGAATTAGCATTGCAAAACGTATTTAAACATGCATTATGTTCACTCTTCTACAAAAAAAAGTCAGCTATGAAAGCTTCTGTTTTCAGGCAACCATATAAAGCAATAGAAAGCACAATATACAAAACAAGTTCTCCCTTCATTATCCACTATTTCACTAGGCACCAGATGACAGACAGTCACTTGAAGTGAAGAAAGGTATTTTTCTTATCTCATTTCTACTCTCCTGCTAATACTGTACTCATATAAAGATAATCAGAACAATACATGTAACTTGTAATTTTCCTAATTTAAAGAGTCATAATCCCTGCTCTAACAAGATAGAAACCTACAAACTATGGTTTGTTTTTCCTAGCATTCAAGACTACTAGAACTTTGGAATGATTCCAGTTCACTTGAATTAATAACTTAGCACAGGAAAAAAACACAACTGAAAAATGTTTTTAGATATCTGTCCAATTGTTTTATCAGTGCAGATATATTCCCAAGGAATTTAAATGTTTTGACAAATCAGATTCTAAATGTTTTAGTGGACGTATTATCAAACTAACTTTCACTGGTCAGGTCTCAGACTTACATAAAGCAGCAGCATTAGTGGCATAAAAGTCACTAAATTGGAAATAATATACTGAATAATACTATAGCAAGTATGCACACAGATCCATGGTTGTCTTTCAAATCTCAGTACCTACAGCGTTCAGAGTAGCTAGATGTCTTACAAATACCTTACTGAAGGTATTAATATATGTACTCCAAAAAATCATAAAACACTGCTAAAAACAATTAAAGCAGCAAAAGCTTTTACTGAAAGTAAAAATAAGGAAAAGAATAAAGGATGTGTTGGCAGTAACTCTGATGATTATAATTTAACTGCAAATTTTTCAGGACGTGAAGAACCATTAGACAAATACATCAGGATTTGTTTCTCTTTACTTATGATATTCAAGTAACCTTAGTTCTTTTTACCTATATTTATCAGAACATCTGGAAGATTCATCACGACTTCCCTTGCTGTACTTGTTTTTAGCACAAGACTCTAAGTAGATATCGTCCCTCTATTCCACGTGTTTTCTGATACTACTTGTCTTTTGGACAAAAAACTGAATTGTGCTCAGTCTTTCAACTTAATTCTTGCAATTTAATCAGAAACAATTATTAAAGATAGAGCTATGATTTTAAAAGCACACTTTAAGTTCTCCTTCAGTGGTCTTTTAATTCAATTCATGAATTACAGAGTCATACATCACCAGGAAGATGAACACAGACTTACAACTTCAGTACGTAACTATGAAAACAGAAAAAGCATGCAGGGAGTAAACAGCTGGCATATAAAGATTTTTGGTGTGAAACAGTACTTTGTTACTACTGTTAAGTTCTTCATATGACTCCTCCTGTTGACATTTCCTACTTACAGAATGTAAACAATCTAACAATCTAACCAATGTAAAAATCTGCATTTACATAAAAGCTGCAGGTCTTAATTATCTAAAATCAAAGCTATTTCATATGCCACTGGAAAACATTAAGTATCAAGAGAGGTTAAAAACCTACTTGACTTAAACCAGAAATACTTCAGATAGTTGTACAACTAGATTCTATTGAGAGCAATGTTGTGCTACACTTTAAAAGTATAATCGTAAGAAAATAGTACCTCATTAGTGTCTAGTATATCACTCGGTATTCGGAAATCCAAGTAACACCATCAAAATCCACTGAATTTTGTTAAAATCTACCTAATATTGTTAAATATTTCTCGAGTTAGGTATGCAGCTCTGCACCTGGCTCAACACTCTTTGTACTTGTGTTTTCCTTTTCCTGGACCTGATTTTCTACCTTATGGACCACTAACATCATGCCAGAGTAAACAGTATGTTTGATTACTCCTAAGTATAACAAAATATTCTTACAATAACTGTAGTAAAATATTTTTCTGCAGCTATCTACAACATAGTAAGAACAGAAAATAATGTAAAATACTGCAAGCAAGACAGAAGCAATTAAAAATTCTGCAAGGATAGCTTCTCCCTCTTTAAGTAACAGGAGAGAAAATCCTTGCAAAGAAGCACAGTCTGGTAATTGCATAAATTGAACATAAAACCTGGATACAGTCACTCCTTTGAGAAGGATGAAGTATCAGATAACAGTACCAACCCATTCTGACAGCCTTACCAGATGGTTTCAGTTAATGGAAACTCAATAGTGTTCAAATACTGCTCTTTAAATTTACAGCACATGGAATTTTTAGATTAAAATAAAGGTCTAACAAGAAGTATATTACGTAAGATTTGAAAACTTTCTCTTCTCCCCATCTTGGATTTTCAGTAGTGTATTTATACTGCTATGTATTTCATTATAGCACAGTTTACGTAAAAAAAAAACACCTATCATCAAAATATAAAATTAAAGTTAGTATGAACTGTAATGTCATTAAAAAATTTTCTAAATTAAACACAACATTCAAGTATTAGAAAGCTTATCTAACAAAGCTTTCAGCCTCCAAAGGTATTTTGAGTAAAGAAATTTAAGCAGGACACCATCAGAAAAAAATTAAATGATAGGCTCTCCAAAGAACACAGGAAAAAAGAAAACCAGAAGCAAAACCCAAAACAACAGTCATGAGACACACTTTGTGAGAAAATTATTTATCATTGCTCAGTGTTTTGATACAACCAGGAAAGATTAATAAAACCTAGAAATAGGTTTAAAGAAAAAAGCATGACAATAAAAAAAAAAAAACACCACAAAAATCAAGTCTTAACAACGTTCATTAAAAATACATTGAACTTAAAAAATAAAACAAAATCTATGATCATTTCACTATGTAGACCAGAAAAGACAAGTGTTTTTCAAAGATGGAGAGAAGCTGAGAAACTGAAAACAGATTCTCTACTTCTTGGATTCAAAGTTAACCAAGATAACAGTTGATCCAAATAAACAAATTCATTTCACACAAATTAGCTGTTTTGTAGGTCTACAGAACACAGTCACTAAGCCAAGTAAAAAGAACCTGTTCCATTCTATGCAGGTTTATCACCGAAAAAATCGTATGACAATTCCCTTTCAGTGTCAAGCAATATTTGTATTTTAATAGATTCCCCCTTGTAGACGTCTTTACATCATTTTATACAACTAAACATGAAGGTTAAAGTATCTACAGAGAAGTTCACACTGTTACATGATACTCAAGGTAAAAGGTTTAAACGATACTTACTATTTACTTCTGCAATAGTGGGATTTTCCAAGTTTAAACATGCATGTTCTCTTCTGCTAAAGGAATCCTGTAATCTGCATTTTACACGTTAAGACTGCACATATTTCCTAGCTGTACAGGTATTTCTTTTTACACACATTTATTCTACAGAATAGCAGTAAAAAGAAACAGTCCATCTTATCAGAAAATTATAATTTCACCTACCCAAACACATACATGGTCTTGGTTCAAAAGCAGAATTATAATCATAGGTTTTTTCTTGCTCAACAGTTGGAACTTGAACATACTGCCTCATCCTGGATATGATTTCACTCCCTGCTTACTCCCTCCTTTTCTAGAAATTTGCTCTCTCACACTAGCATAGCAGCAGCTACTTCACGCGAGGGCTCTGCAATACTGTAAGCTTATCTGATTAGCCCTGTGACATCTACATAAAGCCACCAAACACGTGAAAAACTTCAGTATCAAATTCTGTTAACAAGGCCAGGCACAAGAAAAGAGAAAAGAATAAAAGTAAAGGTAGATTGTCAATGTGTGATTCACAGCTCATCAAATTAAACCAGACAGAGCCAGTTTCATTACTTCAACTTCCCTGGAACATGCAGTTCATTATTTCTGTGACTAGAAGCAAAAAATCAGTACAGTTTCAGGAAAAAAAACCCAAAACTGTCAATCAGCAGCCACATATCACTGTGGAGTGATAAATATTCTAGCAAAACATACTTCCTTGATCTTGCTCAAGAATGGTAAGAAAGACAATTATTTAAGGCAGACTGCTGACCAAAAAGGCTTTTTAAACAGAAGGGTTTATCTTTAAGATTAGAGAAGCACTTTAGAAATTAATAGTTTAATGAAATTAACATTATCTCTAATAATACCTCAGAATTACAGAAGCAAGGATTACAGAATTTAAATCCTTAACATGCTTACTCCCAAAAACTATGATACATCAGGTAGAAAATCAATTTTGAGTCAATCAATTCTGAGATACTTTCTGGCTTCCCATTACTTCTCACCATTTTATCGTTTTACTTCCTATACTACATACACTTGGGTAATACAAACCCACGATTTTTATATAGGCATTTTTATAAACCCTGAAAGTTATAAGGTACTGTTTTTAATAAAATCACAACTAATAATTTCCACTAAATAACAATTCCATACCAACTCTAGATTTAAGAGACTAGTACT
>JANZLQ010000029.1:44177831-44204071 GCA_026212715.1 Elanus axillaris | reverse complement strand
GATTTAAGAGACTAGTACTAATAAACTAGTGTTTACTGCAAATAAATTCAGAGAAAACACTGAGCTGCACAGAAACTGTCACCACATAGTTTAGTAAAGAAACCCTATGGTGTGAATTAGAAAAATACACATCACAAGAAAGTTTTACTTCAAACAAGTTTGTCTGAATAGTCACTGCTACATCTTACTCATACAAAATTACAGAAAAACAAAATCTTCAAGCTGGCTTTAAACATAAACCACCAAGTTCTGCCCATCAAGTTTAAAACTGAGAGATTATTTTCCTCTTCACCAAAACCCTGCAAAAGGGAAAAAAAATGGATCGTATTATTTATCTAACACTAGAATTTCTCGCAAAATTTCACAATGCTGTCTAATATTGTTGTCATCTGCTTGCAGAATATTAACAACCTGAATCAAGTTTTCCTCTTCACTCACTGATTATTTTTTTTTATATCCCAAGCTTGGATTTGGTCATCCGTATCTTTCTTGTCTATCTTCCAAGATTTAAAAAAACAAAACCAAAACAACAGTATCTTTTTCTATCCCAAAATAGTATAATTAACATAAAAGTTTGAATCTACAGATGTGTGTTTTGCTAATATCAAGAAACGGAGCAATATTAAAATTGTATTTGGTTGCTCAATGTACTTAAATAAAGCTATGTAAAAATTGAGTACTTCACTTGTATACATTAAACTTTCATTTTATTTTTCTATATCTGAGATGAGAAATATAAACAAAAAGAAATTTGTTCCAAACATCCAGAGGAAAGCACATAAAATAACACTTTGACCACTATGCTAACTATACCTGGTTAGTTTTCAATTGTTAGTATCAGTTGATGCATTTAATTCGGAACTAAAATTATTTTCAAGGGCATTCCCTTTCCACTATTAAAAACAGATCAAATATTTTAGAACAAGGAAATTAATCTGGCCATATAAGGGAGTTAATTAAGAATATTCTTCAACTTGCTATAAAAAGAACAACTGCTGTAAGGACAACTCATCAGCCATTGCAATGTCCCTGTAAGGCACTCCCAGAGAGCAGAGGACTCATCATTTAGACGGTATGAAGTCCCATCCCCCAAATAAGCCTCTTCTCTACCTCCCACCCTAGTGCTATTTGACTTCTAAACAGCTGGTTTCTAGCTTCTCTCCACCAAAACACAGCAAAGAAAATGTCTAACATGCAGATGAAATTTCTGTCTTGAGAACACAATATTCATTTTTATATCAACCTCTGACTGCTACAACAGCAAAATTTCAGTAACAGCCAATGCAGAAAATTCCATCCACTACCGAGGTTTGGCAATTTTACATTTCTTTTTACAAGTATGTTGGTGCTCAGATAACTTGAAACAAATGAAAACAAAACAAAACAAAACCCAAACCACTTTCTCCCAAGAATTTATTCTTACAGTAAGTAGAGCTGTAAAGCTAATTATAAAGCTAATTCTAATGTGGTATGACTTCAAGGTATGTTCTTCTATACTTGATTCAACATGGAGAGATGGACAGCATGCTACAGTGAAAAGCATGCAAAAATAATCTGAATATAAGCTTTTTCTGAAAACGAGAAATAACTGCATGTCAAGCTACAAGTAAGAAGTAGGGGGGGGGGGGGTAAAACCACCAACCTAGTCAAATAAGGCTTACCACTAAGCTTCTTCAGTGAAGTATTCTTTTCAGGACCATTAGCAATTAAAACAAATCCCCGGGGAAGGTATTATCTTTGGGATGGTGCCTTTTAAAGACTTCTAAACCATCAAAAGGAAGTTTTCTGTTACATCAAGTTCTCTGGTTGCATTCTCTTTCACAAGTTCCACAGCCTGCAGTGTTGCAGTGTTTCCATACCGTCTCTTCTTTCTCCCACCTCTGTTGTTTTCACACAGTAACTTTGTTTTACTTGCTCATTTCTGTTCTCTTCAACACCGCCTCCTCCTTTCGTACTCTTAGTATGAGCACTCTCTATTTTTAATACAGCATTAAGAATATCTAAAATTAATCCAGTTCCAGTGAAAGAAGCTCTATGGTTTATTATGAATTTTGCTGCTTAGTTCTTGTCCTTACTTCTCTTCCTATTAAGCTAGCCATAACAAGGTCATTTACTTCTAATTACTAAAGCAATACAAAAAGAAAATTTTGTCACTCTGACTTTGGAAGACACCTGGAAAGGCACTTCTACATAAAACTCCTTGACCCCTCTCCATCACAGCTGTCACTGATAACCTGTTCACAGTTAAAAAATTGCGTAAAGTCCAATTTTCATTCCTGATTTCAATATTGAGTTTGCAGTCAGGAAAGGAGTTCTAGGTAATAAACCTAGAGGAGGAAAAAAAAAAAAAAAAAAAAAGGGCTTTTGTGTCATGATGGTCCTATTTCTAAATAAATACTGATTTCATAGCAATGTGTTTCATAAATCAGTGAAAAATGGGGACATAAACAAACTACTGGACTAAAGGAGAAGGGGAGGGAAAATAAGACTCAGTTCTTTGTGTAACCTCTGAAGCACATGAACTGTTCCTCCATTCAGGCAAGTAGTAGAGCATGGAGCAGATTCACAATAAACAATGACAAATTATGCACTGTACTTGAAGGCCTAATCCAGTAACACACAGAGCCAGGAGGATATCCTTTACCTACCATTTAATGCAGAATAAAAAAAAAAAAAACAAGGAAGGATTGACATTATCACAGCAGCCTACTTCTACTCTCACTACTTGACACAAGTCCTTTGATCTGCCTCTCTCTGTCCAAATGCCCAGCTCCTCCCAAGACCAGTGGGTACAGCAGAATGGCAGTGATGATCCTGGCATAGAAGTAAACTCCCAGTACCAGACAATCTTGTTCAAAGCCTGACTTCACTTTGGCCCTAACCTATTCTCTAACCCAGATGAGCAATTTTCAGAATACTGCATCCTTGAAGACCACACAGCTGCAGAGGATAGCTCCAGTTGACAGATAAGCATGCTGTAACCATTGTAGGCACTCAAAGGCCAACAAACTTGCTTTACACTCCTCCACAGGGGGCTGCAACACCTGCACCTCCCCTACCACCTTGTTCCCACATGTCGAAGGTAAGTAGCAACATCTACCACTGAAGACTATTCTACAAGAGATGCTGCAGCACCTCAGGATTGAGATGGACATTGTGCTTGAAGGAGTGGAAAGACAGTATGGAAGGCATGGTTGAAAGATAACAGGACAAGCAGCAACACTTAGCCCATCTCCAGGGCGGCCAGAGGTTGATAACAAGCAGCTCTTGAGAGGTGCCAGGGGCAAAACTACTCCAAAACGGCCACTGTCTCCCTCTGGAGCCTTCAAACCATACTTCTGGTCAGCAGGTTGGCCAACTACAGGTAAAAATAAATATACTTGGCTAAATGCCTCAGTAAGCTTTGGTGACTGCCACTTACGCCCAGGCTACAGAATCCCTCCCAGATGCTCAAGCTGGTCATACCTTTTCTTCCCAGTGCCAGCTTCGGAGAGCAAGGCCGACAGCTGACAGGGACTTTCTCCATGCTACTCCCCCCACACCCAGTTCTAGTTTTAAAAGTTCTTAACTAGATTTTCCGCACTCCCTTTCCTATTGCATTTCCTCAAAGATTACTGGACATAGCTCTCATTCCCATCAAGGAAGAAAGTTATTTTGTTGTTTGAACACTTGCTGCTCCCTTCTCTTTTGCTACAGGAATTCATGTGAAGTAAGTCATTGCCTTTAAAGCAACACCCCTTGTATATGTGTGTATTTTAAGGATGAGAGGGGAGGGGAAGAAAAGGGCATGAACAGAAGCCGAGACAAGATGGGTCTGGACCATGGGTCTGGACACAACTCTAGGCAGAGCATTAGGACATGGTATGACAATAGTCTATTAAGCAGGGGCTAAAGCAAAGCCAACCACCTAGCAGTGATATTGTAAATTATACAAGCTCCCATTGTAAATGCAGTAAAGTTAGTTAATAGTACATTTTAAATCTCAGACTTATGGTAGTAGCACGTATGGATTATTTAGCATCTCAGAACAAAAATGATCACCGAAACACCACAAACAGTTCTGCCTTTCAGCAAATGTCTTGATTCCAAGGTTAAAATAATGAAAGAAAGTGGAATAACTCCTGACACAGGGAAGTTGCCAAAATGTCTAAAGATCTACCTTGCTGGTAAACTGAAATCTGTATTACATAGTAACCTCTTCTCTTTTTGAAGCTGTGAACTCCCTACGCTAAGCAACTGATGGAACAGTGTCAAACTCCCTAATTTTGGAAGGTCAAGAAGATTTTGCCAATAACATGTATTTGTGCTATTTAAAGAGAGCTTGAAGGATGGCACAGGCAAACTTTGATCACCACCTGCCCTACAGAAGACAAGCTCACTTCAATGAGTAACTAACTAGTCAGCAACGGCCCAGGGTTGCAAGTCTTCTCAGGGCGATAACACCTGAAACTTTGTGCATGGAAAAATCTGAATGCAGAGAGTATGCACAAGCTTCCTAACTACTGCTGTTTTTCCCATTTTCTTAAGATACAGCTTGTTTTCTTGCTCCAATCCACAGATGAGGAACACAGCTGCGGTGGTAAGGAGTCCCAGAATCTTATGCTAGTGCCCATCTTTTTACTCAGAGGAAAGAATGCTCAAAACAGTTCTGTGTCACTTCTTTATCACAGGTATCCTATGACTGCAGTATCTAGGCTGGAAGGATGAAATTCTCCACTCCTGCCCACTGGTGCCTTGCAGCACATGTTGCCCAAATGCACAGTGCTGAAATAGATCAGGGAGTAGGAACCACATTGTAATGTGAATTGCATGAAAAAAAGTAAGGAATGAGAAGCTTTATGTGAGTGAAACCAGCGTGTGTGTCTCGATTAAAAGTCCTGATGAGGAGGAAGCAAAGGTTTACAGGCCTTTCTGGAAGCCTCAAAGCCAATGCAGTGGGAAGGTTTAGCACAGGGAACTAGATTTTAACTAGTTCAGAGTAAACCACTGAACTGCATATAGGACGTGTAAGAGTGTGTTGTTCTATACATCCTCTTTTCTATTACAACACCCCAAACACCAACATAAGCATAGCCAGAGCTTCAAAAACAAGTTTTACTCTCATTTGAGCACACTCAGCCATAGACTTCAGTACATATACACAAATTTTGAAAAACATTTCCTCATTAAAAAGAAAACTTTCTGTATACAAGTAGTTCCACATTACATAAATTTGATTTCCAACACACACATTGTACACAGAAAGCAACATAAGAAAGAGAATGGAGGAAAAGTTTTCTGTGAATCTAGAACCATACTGTGGTACCTATATTGAGAAAACTGAGTGCAGCAATTCTTCTCAGGCACAAATGCAGGTCTCAAAATTGACAAAACATCTATTCCTGTCAATAACAAAGTGTTTAAATTGTACTGACATTACTGAAAAAATGCTGAACAAAATTTCTGTAACATTACTTTGAAAGACAGAGTCACAGTAGATACAAAAGCTTAAGAACCCAAATTCTTGTTCAAATCTCACCAGTGCTCAGTTAAGTACATACCCTGTTTGTGTCTATACCTAGCCATTTGATTTTTTTTCCCAGGAAGTATTTACGCAATGGGATATTGCAATTTGGACATGTGAACACACATATAGAAGAACATTAAAATAATTCAGAATCAAAAATTTCAAAAAATCTCTACATATTATCAAGAACAGGTCCTTAGAGCTGCCCATACACTCTATTTTACACACTTTCTTTTCTCTGAAGACAGCTTTACCTAGTTCATCCTGCCCTCATAGAAGAGCAGCTTTGTGCTACGACAAATGAACACACAGAAGTTTATGCATCAACTTTTCAATATTAAGTTTTAAATGCAGACATGAAAGACAGAAGTTACACTAAAAAAAACTCCTTCTAGGTTAATCCGAATTATAAAACATCCTTGTGGTTGTTATCTTTCCCATTAGTTCTAAAAGCACTCCAGCTTGGATTGAGGTTTCCCAAAGTGAAAAGTAGCTTTTACAAGGTTCTGAATTGTCTTCTCTCCATAACAATGAGATGTAAGGGTAGAACATATGCCTACCTAGAATCATGTATTACAGCTAATTAAAAAGCAGTTTCCCCTCTCCTGTAATTTCTAATCAGCCACAAAGTACACAATGAACATAACATGCAGCTGATGGCTCTTCAGTGCATCTTCAGTACCTAAAGGCTATATGCCTTTACTACTGCCTTTGTTTCCCACCAAACTAAACTGATCAATCTAGGAGACAGACAGCTTTCTGTTTATACACAAAGAAGTAGTTATATATACACATAGTTAATCAGCAAGTCTTAGGTGTCTCAGCTTTCTGTAGAAACCAGACAGGACATCTGTGGGCACACAAGCTCATTGGTTTCTACAGCAATCCAAGCATTCTTCCCTACAACCAGCACTTCTCACCATGCTGCAATTCCAACATCAGATTCAATTTGCAAAAAATAGTGTTCTGTTAGTTCTGAAGAACTTGAAGCTCTTGTCTAAACTAATGTCAATAACAGATCACAAACATTTAAAAAAACCAAAACAACACACACATAGAGAAAGTCTTGGATCCAGCTTGCACTGCATTTGTTACAAGATGAGAACTCTGCTAGCTGAATCATATCAGACACAGATCAATTATTATTTAATAACTATTCATATTTTATTACCTGTGAAGTTCAAAAGTAGGGTACCAGCATCTTTAAGTCCTTTTCTAATCATTAAACAGTTATGTTCTAGTTTAATGAAAATGTAAAAATCTGTTTTAACTGCATAAATTATTCTGTACTTGTTAGAACTACAGAAGTGCACCAACAAAATATCTGCGAAGATTTATCTTCACATATTTCTTTAATATTATCAGCTTTACAGAAGGAAGGAGTACTGATTGAATATAATGATATAGCTAAGTGTTAGGTTGAAAATCCTTACTCATATTCT
This sequence comes from Elanus axillaris, assembly GCA_026212715.1. Lineage (NCBI taxonomy): Eukaryota > Metazoa > Chordata > Aves > Accipitriformes > Accipitridae > Elanus > Elanus axillaris. The sequence continues at coordinate 44,197,123 of JANZLQ010000029.1, read as the reverse complement.
TACTAAGGAATAAATAAGCATTCTCAAGCCACAATTAAAGACTCGAGGTGCCCCCATTTCAAGCCAAAGTACAGACCTTAATCAGCAAAATACTGTAACATGTCCAAGTACAATTTAGAATCACAAATTTTCTCTTCTTGAAAAATGAAAGGACTGAGACCTTTAACAGATATCAAGCTGGACATGAAAAGGAAATCTGAGTTATACAGGAACCAACTATTTTTTAAAATCTTGGGGGTCTAGAATTCTACTCGGACTTTACATGGTATATATCTTTTTTAAAAAGCCACTGAATTTAAAAAGAACTAAAAAACTCATTTATTTTGAAATAAAATATTTACTTTTTCTCACATAATTGTTGGGGATTTTGCACATCTTTACAGAATTTTCTTATTGTCATGTTTCTAGTTTAGAAAAACAGTATTTGAAAGAAGCCAAAGTTCTTAAACACAAAATATCAGTACTTCAGTAGTGTTAATTTCATGGGCTCAGTTATTTGCACATGTAAATTATCAAAAGCTAGACAGTTCTTTAAGTACAATGAAATCTTTTTCACTCTGAATTCAAAGCATGCAAGTCAGACTACTGTAGTATTCACTCTACACAAATACATTTACTTATTTAAACTTCCATCCAAGGAAACAGCAAGTACTCCATAAATAATTTAACTAATTTGCTTTTTGTATTTTGCACCTGGTCAAATTAAGAAGTTTCCTAGTTTACAAATGACTTGCTAGTCTTAAGATTCTTAAATATTCCTGTGCAAGAATTCTAGAACTGTTTTAACTTTTCAAATGTGAACAATTATGACAAGTCCCTTATGTTAGAAAATTTCATACTGACCTCTATGTGGGTACCAAAAGACTTGTATTCTTTGAGTGAGCTGGTTAGCAGTAAGTTACAGATCATTTCCTTGAACACATCAGCTACAAACAGAATTTGCTGGTATACCTCATAGACATGAACTCCAGAATATGGAATCAAGCAGAACTTTGGCTGTTCAGCTAAGCACCTTCAATACAGCAAAATCTGGAACTGTCACCTTTGGACATGATCATTAGCCGAAATCTACAAGTTAATAGATGAGGAAGAGTCTCATTCATCTACCTACACCAACTTTCCGGTCATTCCCGTCTAATTCCTGCATGAATTAATCTTGAATGATGTAACTTTCTAGAAATGAAATAGCACTCTTTAAAAGCCAGGAGTCATGTATAGAGCTAACTTCTTCCATCTTCATCAATTCACAAGGTGCCTGATTCTCTAGAGAGCCACTGTGGATCCTAGTTGTCAATGATGGCAAAGTCCATATACCATGTAAAGGGAAAGCCAAAATATTTTTAAAAGCAGTTTACCCTGGTCTTTCCACAGTGACATGCATTTAATTACATAGTAGAAAACTTACCCCCCACCCAAAACTCAATTTTTCTTTGTTGTCATGCATAAAAAATAGGGCACTTGCATGCATAATCAGCATGAGCCTTCTTACCCTTTCGTCCCATGATTGAGAAATCAATAGGAAACAATGCTGCACATGAAGGTTAATCGACTGATACGAAAACCAGTTGCAAAGTGTTTTCTGTAAATAACAACGATAGCCATATTTTAATAAAACCTGAATAAACTATTAAGCCACATTTTAATATTTGGTGAACTGTCTACGTGTAGTTTAAAAGCACATAAAGGCTTTGATGGGGACAGAATTAAGTTCGTCTCTAAAACATTTGATTTCCTATGTTATATGCCCAGATTGTGCACACACAAATGTGTGCAATAGTCCTCAGGTTTTTGACAAGGAATGGATGAAACAAAATTGTTAATTTCCTGGCTGTACCGAAGGGTGTTCCAAAACAAATGGAAAGAAAGAAAGGAGGTACAATGTTAATAGACGTTATTTGCAATGTGATAATATGAGTGATTTTCACTTTCTATGGAATTGCTCCTAAACATTAACCTTCCCAACTGGGGTTGGGATGATGCATACGAAGAGAGAATTAACAGCTAACAGAAAAGAACAAAATGAACATTTATTCAAAATTAACAAGTCTTAAAGAAATCCCTGCAGATTTGTTAAAGAATATGGAAGCAACCACCCTGCTGGCACACAAAGATGCTTAGGGTATCATGAATGAAATAAACAGATGTACAAAGAGCTACAGTGTTCCAGCTACAAGTTCCTGTGTTTTGTTTTTTTTTCCTTATGTTAATCAAATGATACATTTAGAGAAGTTACTACTTTTTCTTTTCAGTGTAGAAAAGACAATCAACTTAAAATCAGCTGAAAAAAATCTGTACCTAATTGTTTATAAAATGAAAGCATTTATTATATATTATTATGTAAAGAATCCATTATATATTTGCGACCATAGTATCATAATAGTTACAGATAATCTGAAATACAGGTGAAAGATGGGCTTGATACAGGGCTGCTTGTGTTTCTCATCCGCTAAGGTACTAGAATCAAGCAGACGACAATGATTTGAGATACCCTCCCACGTAACTATTCTGTAATAGCTAAAAAATGAAAATTTTATAGGACTATAATGTATTTATTTTAACACTATTCTAAGTAGTCAACAATACTGTCAGAAAACTAATATGAGTTTCTACTGCATATAAAATAAATTAAAGCAATTATGAAAAATGCTTCATTAAGTGGAAGGTCCCATTTAGGAGTTTAAAGTATCAAGGGTACATGAGAAACATACTCCAGATGAGGAAAAGAAGTACATTAGATGAAGTTATTAATTAGGACTATGGCTTAATTTTCACTAAAACACTAGAATACATTAGCCATGGAATATTTATGTAGACAGGTTTACGAATACATCTCCAGCCACCATGGGTATTTCAGAAATGTATTTCATAGGGAAAGAAATCTTCCCTTCTCATTAACAATCTTTTTATTACTTACTTATATACAGAATAAAAACTAGAATAGAAAAAGATAAATTAATTTCCCAAAACTGTTCTGAGGGAAGAAACCCAAAATGAGGAGACTATCTGCCTCTTAACATGAGTTAAGAACATTAAATACGAGTTAAGAATTCACTCATTTCAAATTCAATTTCAAGTGTTGGTTTCCTTCCTACACTTGGCAAGGAAGCACTATTCAAAAAGAAAATTATAATTTTAAAAGTTTGTTGTTTTTCTTTTTGTTGGGGGGAGGGGTGTGGTTTGTTTATTTGTTTAACATGAAGCAACTTAACTGAAAGCAGTAACATCCAAGAACAAATAAAAAAGACTGTTTTGTTCTATCAAAAGACTACTCAATTGTTCTATCTTCTATCCACTTTCATCTCACACAAACTAGGGAAACCACCAGTACACACTAACTGAAGACTAACTGCAAAGACAACTGACAAAAAGCCACATGGTGTTTGGAAAGCTGAGGAAACAAAATGTTAGGTAGTTTAATGAGAAGCGATGAATGCATTGAGCATACTTGGAGAAGCATTCTGAAGCTACCAAAACAGTCACTTCACTGTACCCAACCAAGAACAGGCCAAATCATGGAAGATCTTCCACATAACTGATGCATGTATCTCTTAAATCAGAGTGGTCTCTTTCTGACTGGCAAATATTTGACAGAATAACATAGGAGATGTTCATATTAGTAAATTTCACAGCAGTAATTCAAGGGAAGAATGTGGGAAAATTACATTTGTCAAAATCCTTATTTTTATTTACTTGCTCTCTTAATTTACATGTTATAGTCAGTCATACAAGGAACTGCTAATCAGCAGCTAAAATCAGATTAACATAACAATCATTATTAACAAAACCTTGAAAAGCAAAGATATAAGTAAGCATGCTAATGGCATAAGTAACAACAAGGGAAAAGAAAAAAGAATCACACACGTAGCTACCACACGTAAAATACTTTCTTATAGTCAGCAGGTGTTCTCATGTGTATCACATATTTTTCTAATCCAAGCAATTTCATTTTAGGATAAAATCTGCCTATAATTAAAATATTTAATTGAAGTCAGGGAACACAGCCTGTAAGTACATTAGCTGTTTCTTAAAAATATCAGTATCTACCAAACTGTGTTTCAAGCATCTGATTAAGTGTGAATATCTGGAACACAATGTCCAAAATGAAAAGAGTCTTAAACAAATGTTTTGATATATGATTTAGCTATGCTTTTTTCCTTAACAAATTATCTGCACAAATTACTGAATAGGGAAATTGAACACAAACTTGTGACAAATGGAAAACAAATACTGCCTGCACTGCAAGGGCTATACAGTTACAAGTTCTTTGGTTTTGTTTTTAAATAAAGGGACTAACTAATCTTTCAGTCCATGGTTTCTTTGTGATAAGGCACAGCTAAATCAATTAATAAAATACCTGTGGCTCAAATTGATCTACTCATATTGTAATAGCAGTGAGAAAACACATTCTCTTTCTCAACATTTCAGAACCTGCATTTCAACTTCAAATGAAGACACCATGTTTGTAAGCAAATCTTGCATCAGTGCTCATGTTATTTGCACAAGAGGAGCTACATATAAGGCTACAGCTACAAAGAACATAGGGAAAAGCAATGCTTTGGCAAGGTTGCTACAAGTGCTGCTACAATTATACAGCATTACATTTCCACTACAGATTAGATGCCAAGAGATGCCATGCCATGGCTAGTCAAAACCAATCACTTTTACATCTTAATCTTCAGAGCAGACTGAAAATTTTCTGTTTGTGGGGTATTACTGTATTAAGACTAAAACCTTAACATTATTTCATAAGGACTCAATGCAGCACTATACCCCCATATTCTTAAATGGGATCACTAAACAGCAACATCAATAGAAAATTTTATAAACCAGTATGTAATGGACAACTATTGCAGAGACCAGCACCCATGACTGAGATGAGGTTAAATGAGAAGAACATTACCTTCGGTTAACTGCCAGTGCTCACCTCTCTCCCTCTCAATACCACTTCCCAGTTCTGACTATATGGCTATGTTTTGGACAGTTAATACTGAGGGAGATAAAAAGCATATTGTCCTGTGAATGTTCCATGTACAGTAACTTAATGACTGACTTCTAAAATGTCTCTAGAAACAGCTAACGTCCCCAGAGAGACTAGTTAAGTCTCCTTATCTAGTCTTTTCATAATACCAGCATCTTGGCCTCTCATGACCTTCCAAACCTTGACATTCTGTAACTACTATACTGCAAAAAAAGGGGTAAAAATACTACCAGAAACTGATACAGAGCCTCAAGAAAGCAAGCAGGACAACACTGGAAAAGGGAGTTGGTCTGTATGACCCAAGAACTCCATCAAATTTTCCTTTACGCTAGATATTATTATTCTACTTTGTTTATAAAGAACTCGTTCTAGCATGACAGAAAACGTTTTTGGAAAATATTTACTCTAACAGCCTTTTCCACATTTTATTCCAAAAGATGCTCAATATACTTCTTGATGTGTGGGATGAGAGAACTCAGTGCAAAAAAAAACCCAAACAAACAAAAAAAAAACCAACGAAATACCAAACCAGCTAACCAACCAAAAAACCCCAGCCTTTATAAACAACTGAGTCTTTTCAAAGACAAATACTTTAAGATTTCAAGGTAACACTAAATAGTAGAAACCTGTTTCATCAATATGCTCTGAAAAGAATCCTATGAAATCTCTAGAGAAGCTTAAATTAGCATGCAGAAGCTTTCCCTTTCACGTGCAACAAAGCTGAAGTCTTGAAGGCTATCTCCATGCACATTGATAAAAAGCACAACTAGCCACAATGTGATGCTTGCTTGCATCAAAATCTAATCTACTTCATCACCACAATTTTTGGATGGAAAAATATTTAGTACTGTTATTTTCTAAGAATTGCAATACACATGCATATGTTAGCTGAACTTCTTTTCACCCATACACTTACACTTATTAATATACACAGAAGAGAAATAAATGGCAGCGTAGTTCTGAATATCTCACTACAGACAAATATTGCAATCAGTTGTTTTGGTCTCCAAGTTCCATCTGACTCTGTAGTAATGCAGACTCTACATACATTAGGATAAATACTGTTAATAAGGATTCTGAATATAAGCATACTTGATTTAGAAAAAAAAAAAAATCTTACTTTTCCAGTTTAATTGTTTAAAAAACCCACATACTCCATCACAGCAAAGTGAGCATCATGATACAGGCCTTAATAGTACCAAACACTGCAAGTGAAACAGAGCAGCAGCTCATTGTATTATTACAAAAGTTGAACCATAGTGCAGTTGGAACAATTTATGCCAGCTGCTTCTAATGTAAATATAATACATATGTATTTGCCACCATTTTGTTACAAAAAACTCAGGTCTATATAGAGGAATAATTTCAACTATTTACCACAAGAGCAGAAAACACCTAAATACTTACAGTAAGGTATTTTACACAACAGTGATTCAAACAACACAACGCAGAATCACTGTAAGACATTTTTAAATACACAGTAGTCACAGCTTATTACAAATCTTAAGTCACCACAAAAAAAAAAACAAACCTCAAACATTTCCTCATGAAATTTGTGAAATTCTTTACAAACCGTTACAAATAATTAAAGTGCACTCAATATGACTGACACTGTAACTTTATGAAGACTTCTTTATCCTCTGGATAAAACAGACTGCTTTATCCAAAGACTGATGTTAGTAATTTTACTAGACACCATGCACGATCTTTCTAAATAGAAAAATAAAATTAGTTGGAATTACTATTATTATAACATATTTCATAACTTGAGCCTTTATGTTAGAGAAGTTTACTACTCCTCAAGGTAAATAATAATTTGATTCTTGGAAACATCTGCCTCAAAAATCTCATTTAACTGAATGTGAAAAATTTTAAGACTTATCACTTTATACCCTAAATAGTAATTCTATCTTCTATAAACAGTATTTGTAATTTTCTAAAGCTAAGATTATAACTATATTGGAATATCTTTATATTTTCCAAATACAACTATTTCAGAACATACTTTAAAACACAAAATTCATCAACATTAAACTGTGAACTTCTCATTGAAATGGAAAATGCAGAGCCTGTACTAGGTTCCTTTGAAAAATATACAGAGATTTACAAAGGCAGAGGCTGGATAATATTGAGATCTTAAACATCTTAAAAATGACAGCAAGTATCATAATCTGTTTTTTTGGTTGAATTTTTAACCCCCAAAGAAAATACTGTAATAGTAAACACCACCCCTAAATACCACCTTAACATACTTAAGGTAACAATACTTACTTCCAGGCATTGTTAATCAGGAATCTGTCTTCTATTTTGCAAAAATACAGTAAGCTATAAAGAAAAACAAAAGATTAAGTCAAGACAATAGGTTTAGGCAATTTACATCCAACTATACATAGAAACTTATGTAGAATGAGCCAAAGTCACATTCGTCAGCTCCAGTATCAGAGGCTGTTACCACAGAAACCCAGATATCATTTTATCTGACCAGACTATATGAAGGTTTTTCTAGTTCTTGAAATTTAGTCATTCTGTTCTTGCATTTGATGCCTGAATAAGCATTTTTCTCAGTATTTATTGGTATGATCTTTCTAACTGCCACTGTTTATGATGCTAAATGGTGTACAGCCTTACAGGATACTTCCACTTCAAATGTAAATCACAGCCCGTCTCCATGAAAATGCCTGCAAAAGGTTTCAGTCCTCTGAAAAGAAAAATGATGTTGAAAAAGCTGTGTGGTACTTTCTAGGACATTTTTCTCCTAGTATCAAAAAATACAGATTTTAGATCAGAGAGCAACTACAAACAACAGCTGCTCAAAGGATTTTTGATGCAATTAGGTATTTTCATACAATTAACTCAACTGAAGTTACAACAACCTATTTTGGGGATAAAAATAGCCTAATCTACCATCTAATTAATTAGTATTAAAATGCAAATAATTTGAAGATTTTAATACTAAACCAGCACATTGGGATTTTATTAACTGCCAAATGCAAACTGCCTGCAAATGTACCTTTTCACTAATAAGAAAAAATCTCAGTTAAAGAGATTGAGTGTTGCTGTTTTCAAAGATAAACAAATTTAAAAAATCAGATAATAGTTGTTTAAATATGTACACCCAAAACCCAAAAACAATTCCAGTCACTGATAATGTGAGGATAAATATTTTATTTGGTCACAAAATATGTTCATAGTTGCTAAGAATAAACTTTATTCTCCATTGTATATGTATTTCAGTCAAAGGTTCCAATTTGCTAATAGCAACCGTGATTAAAAACAGCACTTCACAGTAATTTATTTAAAATACTCTATCCTATTAGAAAGCTGTATGTCCCTCTCCAAGGACAGGGTTAAAAGCAGCATAATTTTATAAAAGGAACCATGTGCTGTAGATTGCTTTGTTCAAAAGACACATGGAAAAGTGAAATATCTAATTTGGAGTGTAGTTAAGAATTTAGCTGAGAAATTACAGAAGACCGATTTACTGACATATCAGAACATAAAAAGACCCTGATGAGAGGTTCAAGGGAGTTAAGTGCCAGAGACTCAGAGCGTTTTACTGACCAACACTAGCAATCAGGAAATCAATAAACTTTATTAGAATGTTATCACTGTTGCTGCTAGCAAAATCAACTAACTTTACAAGATATTAATGCAGAAATTACTGGAAAAGTTGTATAAGCAACTAAAACAGGTGTTCAAATTGAAGATTCTTACATTTAGTTTTAAATAGTTCACTGGATTTCTAATCATTTTATGATCCGTAACAGGACCAAAAATTCAATATGGAGGTGGCCTGGCTTCTATATGCAGAACAGACTACACAATTTCCACTTCATAAAGGTTCAATCACTGGCTCATTAGGCATAGTGTAAAGTATATTCCACAGATGTTGTTACAGTAAAACAGAAATAAACTAAACTAAGAAGCTTCCCACCATGCATCTGCTCTGCTGTTTGTCACTGAATTAAATTTTACGTATCAAGAGGGGAAAAAAAAACAACGTCTAGAATTTGATGAAGTAGAACTTGGGGACAGTTAAAAAAAAGAGATATGGCAAACCATGAGATATAATTTAGCTTTTGCAAGTAAATAGTCTAATAGTTACCATTTAACATATTCCATGTCATTCTGAGATATTTGGCAGATCACTAGAAGCAAGTTAAGGATGTTATGTACCTATACAATGTCTCCTGCACCAAAGCAACCGACTCCTGGATATTTAAGAGGTAAGTAAGAGTCATGCCTACTTTTCTGTGGAGGACTGAAAGTTATTTTGTTCTCCTAAGGGTATAACAGGAATTCTAAACACAAGTATAATCAAAGGACAATGCTAGCATATGTACCTCAAAAGGCAGATCAGCACTTGGATGACACATAAGGGTCATTTTTCTTAACAAAAATTTTCAGTTTAGTTTTAAGGAGTTTCTACACAATTTGGCTAGGATAAGGAAATCCAAGATTAATTTAATGTTCTATCAGATTCGAGCAGCACTAACAGGAATAAAAATACACTTTGTTCTACTTAATGGTTTTGATCATCTTCCTCCCGTTATATGCTTACATGTGACTTCTTTGTTATTACTTTAAATAACCCAGGATCTGAAATTAATGCATAGTTTATAAGCAGAAACTATTTCTTATTATCATGAGATTCTGTAACTGGGACAGAAAGCCAACAGAAGAGTAGATATCTTTTTCCTGTCTGCTCTAAAACAACATTTCTGTAAAAGATCTAAAATGGAAAAATGTATGTATCTTTGTGCTACAGGTAAAGAAACAGAAAGTCAGCATACCTGAGGTCTTGTATTTTCTTTTAATAAGTCCATCATTAGTCCATATGTTATTCTATTATGCAATACTATAAATTATTAACTTGTATTTGAGTATGGAAAATGAAATTGCCAGCTGGGAACCTATCCATTCCTCCAAACTAAGCCAAAAAAGAGTACAGGTTTAAGCACCTCTGACAATCAAGGCAACCCAGGCTGGGCAGGCAAGAGCTGAAAAATTAAAAACACACTGCACATTAAGTTTTTACATCACTTGCTTCCCCACTCATATTTCCTATTTGAAAAATTAATCAATGCCTTCACTTTTGAAGGTAGGCAAATGGCTAATGCAATACAAGATTAATAAATCACAGGCTTACTCCTAAATATAGACAGTTAGCCTCCAACTACAATTCCCAGAATCAAGAAAATGGAATATAATATGGATTTACATAGGACTGTACAATTCTGTGAAAGTACCTGATTTTATTTTGAATTAGCTTTCTCAGGTAGAGAAGCAATGCCACGTATGAGCTTGGCTATATTAACATGGCTACCCTGTTCTGTCACTGAAGAGTTCACGTAAACAGGCACATCTAAAAGGATATTTTTCCTGCCTCAAATTAGAGAATTCAGTCTTGAGCAGATGATTTTAGGACAAGAAAAAATCTGCACATTAAATAAGCGTTCCTTAGCAACCCTTCCTACAAACTCAAAGTCTAGTTTAACCCAATATCCATTTCACTGGCAAAATTAAAAGCTTTCCTATGCCTAGATATAGATGTTGCCAGTGGTGGGTTAAAAATCCAGATAAATACTTTTTGCTCTATTTCAACTACAGAAAACTTTATTTATTAAAAAAATGGTATTTTTTGAAAATCACACAGTAATTTTACAAGAAGTACTTCATTACAGTTAGGTTGGGCAGTTAAAAGCCACTGATATCAACCAAAGCTGTTTCTAACCTGTACATTTGACAATTTAAGATTTCATGATTAATAGTGTAATCCCCTTTCATTATACTTTAAGTTCAGCTGCCAATTCTGATTAGTTTTCCAACATGTCCATCCACTTGCTTATAATATAAAATCTGTTTATTCTTTTCTCCTGAACAAGTTTGGATCAGAAGTAGAGAGAAGTTGATGTTCATCATTAACTGCATTTTCATAACACAATGCCAAACTTAAATATTTTATTTTTAAAAGTTGAATTACAAACTATATTCTAATTCCCATTTTTTCGTGTTTTTTTTTTTCTGAATCAGAAATAAATCCCATTCTAGCATTTTTTTAGACAAAGAAGCTTAAATAAAACTTATACGTAAGCCTTTACACATATCAGGGCACTACAATCAAGATTTCAACACCAAACCACCAATTTCTCAGGGAAATTTTAGCACATGTTCCATAGGATCCATACATATACTGAGTCTCCCAGCAGGATACCCTGAATACTGAAGTTCCCAAGAAAACTTCACATTATTTTGAATGTGTTACAAAGGCTTCAGGAAGTGGAAGATTACCTATATATTCCCAAAGCTTGGCTGTTACTCTGATTTTAGCTATTTGCACGGAAACATCTGATGTAATTTTACAAAGTTTAATACCTGGGCTAGTAAACTTGATTTTGACATAGGAATTAAAACTCTGGTTCTAAGTTACAGGCTTTTCCACAAGTTCTGCAACAGAGCACAGAGATCGCTCAACTGATGCCAGTATCTTTTTTCTTCCTAGCTCAAGTACCATGGGATACCTCCTAGATGTATTCAGCTTAACGAAAAAGAAGTTGTACTATAATTAGTTCTCAATAACAGGATTTGTGAACCTACACCTCAATTATCTAAAGTATGGCTCCTGCTGCACAATTAACTTTAAAGTAAAAGTTGAAGCTATTCAGGAAAGCTCACAGTGTAGTCCTTCTATAAATCTGCATTATGTTCGGTTAATGCTTAGCAGTACCTCGCTGTGTTATGGTCCATTTGACGAAAACCAGCTTAGGGAAATCCCAAAGCCACAGTCCTCCACTACTTCACTGCTTTCAGACTGATGCCACGGGGACGTCTGACCACATCAGACACGAGTGACAACGAGGTTTTGATTTATGATTGCCTCATGGAAGGCCTCTACCTCCGGAGGAGCGTCACGCAGGCACCCCTCAACGGTGGCAGGATCTTAAGCCCTCTCTCGGGAAAGGCGAGGGGGGGTCCCGCTCGCTACCACACGCCTCTCGGGACAGCTTCTGCGGTGCGCAGCCCGCCCGGACGGACGGAGGGACGGGAGCAGCGCTGGGCAGCGCCCACAGGGGCACCTCCGGCCGGCCGCCCTGCTGACGGTGTGCGGGCCGCCGGGTTGCGAGCCGAAGCGGTGGCCTCAGCTTCTTCTCCCGCCTCCCTCCGCCAGCCGCCCCGAGGGGTCCAGCCGCAGCGGGTCGGCCCCAGCCGCCCGCCCCCTCCCCCCAGCGCCCGCCCATCTGGCGCGTCCTCCTCGCTCCCAGACGTGGAGAGCGGGGAAGGGAGCGGAAGAGCGGGAAAAGGAGACAGCTGTGAAGGCGAACGCAAGTAAAGGGACCGCTTCCTGCCTGCCGCAGACTCACCTCAGCCACCTCTCCGACTCACTCTAGCGGCCGCCATCTTCCCCCCCCCCCCTTAAGGTGCCCAGGGCGCGAGGCACGCCGGGAGCTGTAGTTCTGTGAGGAGCCGTGCCGCCTCCTTTCTCCGCCCATCCCTCCCCACACACAAGCCACGACCAGGGACCACGGCGGAGGAAGGCGCTGCCCTGGCAGGGCGCGGCGGCCCAGGGGCAAGGGGCCGCCCGGGCAGGGCGGAGCGGGCCGCGGGCGGACACAACTCCCAGCACCCTTTGCGGCCCAGAATGGCCGGCGGCCGGAGGCAGGGGGCGGGGCAGCTCGCCCGGCCCTGCCCCCCTGGGCCCCGCCCCCGCCTCGCGGGCGCCTTCCCGCTCTCCTGGGTCACGTGCCCAGCGCCCCTCCGCCTCGGGCGGCGGGGGCGGGCGTGACGGGGCGGGGGGCGGCCATGGCGGCAGCGGCCTGGGCGGGAGTGCCGTGCACCTGCTCTGGTTGCCCGGATGAGCTGAAGCCTTGATGAGGAGGGTCACTCTGAGGGAGATTCCGCTGTGCTGCCCCTAAAACCTTCACGTTCCTGCTGATATAGTAAGAGTTGAAAGATTGAGAAAATAAGAATGAGCAAGAGGGAGCCGTGATCAGTCGCAAAGCTTAATTAAATGTGCGATGAATTTATGATCTTGCTTAGAAGGCACAAGCAGACACCTTGCTTGATAGATAGGGCCAGAAAAGACAGGAACTCCTGCCTTTGTTCTCATCCTTGTAGATAATTTACCTTAAACTAGCCATGTGGTTTTACCTCACTAATGAAAACTTAGATCTAAGAGCACTAACAAGCATCTTTTAGGGACTAACAAGCATTCTTTAGGATAAGATGTACCAAAACCTGTAAAGAACCATACTGCACAGAATCACCTAAGGAGGGTCCGGCAGCGGACAAATGAGGAAGACTATGGAAGACCACCAGAGACCTTCAATGCACCTGCGTAAAGGACATTTGCATATGCTAATAGTTTCCTGGAAAACTAATGAATATATATCGGACATCTAGTGAATATGTATGTAGAACATGTACTTAACCTGCACAATTAGGCCTGACGGTGTGCACGATAGATGGAGCGATCCCCCATGCACCCAGCGCCGCAATAAAGAATGCCTGCTTTCTAAAACTCAAAAATCGAGTCATAGAGAGTTTCTTCAACCAGCTTTTTCGGTATCACTGTGGTGGCATCCATGATGGGTGGTGTGTGTGAGGAAAGGTGGTGCCCTCTGTGAAGGAGAGTAGCATGCCCGGGGATGAGGGGATGTTTCTTTAAACATTATGAGGTCAAAGTGGGGCCCCAAAACAGTGTTGGCAGAAGATCTTTGGCCTGGCTGTGTGTTTCTGCACTTAGTCAGAACCGGACAGCAGGAGGCAGCCGCTGTTGTGCTCGGCTCCAGTTACCCAGGGACTGAAGGAAGGAAGGGCCAGTCTGGACAAGCTGTGCTTCGTTGCTCAACAGAGACTAATGTTCAAATGCTTCTACACAGACGGTAATGAATAACCCAAATGGAAATCATGTGAAACAGCTACTGATCCAAGGCAGCATAATCTCTTAATCCGTTCCCCTTGAAATAATACTATGAGCTTCAAAATCCAATGTATTTGATGCCTGATCTCTAGACAGGCAAGAAGAAATCCGAAAAGTTTGTTTTCTCTTGCACACAGTTGCTTCATGAAGGAAGATGTGCCAGTCCAACTGTCAAGGTGCAAGATGCCGGGATAAAGAGACGATTTCAACTATGTGAAATGTTGGCGGAGGAGGCCAGGAAGAAAGATTGGATGGTATTTCAAGAGCCATTGCTGAAAGACAAACAAGATTAATTATATAAAACAGATTTGGTATTTGTTAAGGGAGATCAAGCCTTAGTCTCAGATATTAAAGTATAGATATGGGTGTAAACCAATGTCACTGGCAGATGTGGCGTCAGAGAAAGTAAAAAAAATACCAGCATCTTAAGGATCAAATTCAAGAATTGATGAATGCCACTATTATTAAATCTAAGGGATTTTCTTCAGGAGCACGTGGAAAATGGTATCAAGGCAATTACAAAGTGCTAACTGATTTAGGACTCTAGTTCCCGACAAAAAAATGTTGTGCATCATTTATCAAATCGGCATTATTTACTTCAGTAAATATTGTGCATATATTTGCAAGTCAAACGAACTATTGTAAGACAGCAATGTAAATGGTATGGTGATTGTAATTGTTTTGATTAATGAAGTTTTCAATAAAATGGTCTTTTCTAGTTTTCCTATCTATCTGACATCATGTAGGGTAATTGTAATTGTTTTGATTAATGAAGTTTTCAATAAAATGGTCTTTTCTATTTTTCCTATCTATCTTACATCATGTAGGGTAAAACTAACTGCTTCCCAATGATTTAGGGTTAGAGCTAGTCCCCTGGGGTAAATAATTGGAAGGATTTTTTTGAGTATGGATGATAGTACATAGGGACGATACGGGACTCAGCAGACATGATGTGTCATTTATTTCTCTAAATTGGACATTAATTACTGGTCTTGACTGAGGTGGATAGGCCACATTTACTTAGCTCGGAAAAGAAACGTATAATTTATATATATATGTTTTTTAAATAGACACAGGAGGCCAAGGTATTCTCCACGTTTAGTTATCAGCTAAAACCTTATTAAGAGTTTACATATTTTGCTGACTTCAGGTCTGCTTATGTTACATCTGGTGAAAAACTAGCATTTCATCTTCTTCAGTGTTTGGATCTATTTTCCTTACTTTCACAATAGGATAAGAAGGATCAGTGTCTCTGACTCTTGTTACTTTGAAAATAATCCCTAAAAATGTGAAAGTAGGGAAGTGAGATGTCTCCATGTCTCGCAGTTTTCAGCACTATCCAAAACATATGTTAATTTGGGAAAATTGTCAAGACTATCACATGTGGGTGCAACTGAGGAAGTTAAAAAAGTAAACTAAGGTCCTTATTTGTTTATATAATTTCTGAAATACAGCTTATGTTATTGAACTCTTGCGGCCAAACATAGTGAAAGTGATAACAAAAAGCGAACAGCCTGCCTTCCATAGATATGCATATTGAGTCACTGCCTATAAAGCATAACCTGTTGGGATTAGAGTGCAATTTATTAATATTTCAGCCAACAATGATCAGCACTGAGAAATTCTGTATAGCTACATTTGTCCTTTGTCCTTTAAGTATAGCTGGTAATAATCCTGCTAGTTCTTCTCTGAAATGTAGAATAAAGTTTTAAATTTTTCATAAGCCAAAAATACAAATGAATTTTCATGGTCTCAGCTCATCATGTCAGATGCAGCTTCAAGTTCAAATATCATTCTTCTGAAAATCAGCTAAAGATGGTCTGCTCTCTTTATTGAAGTGTTTCATTCAAGCTATTTGTCTCCTTTTCCTGTTAGCTGAGCATAAGGGAACGCAGGCTCCTGCGTACTTGTCATGCCATATGGTTTCAGGAAAATGCTGGCAAATAGTGCATTCACTAGTTCTTACTAGTTGTCTGAATGAGACAAGCAGCAAGCGAGGTTGGTGTTCATTCAGCCGCTACTCACAGATTTAAATGTAACACTGAATAACACATCCTGATTACTCTATTTTTCTTTTGGTTTAAGAAGCACTAGAACAGTTTAAACCCAAAGTTTCAGTTTTCCAACATTACTGCTCCTGTGTCTGTGATAATTTCTGTCATTTTGTGAGGGTTTTTAAAATGTTTTCCTCCATTTTTATTGTGTTACAAACCTATGTGCAGCTGAAATCATAGAATAAATACAGATTTGGGATTGAGGTTTGTTTGAAGAGAGCTGTTATGTTTTAAAGCAGGCCTCTTTTATGACATTATTACATAAACCATGTGGTATCTAATATTCAATAAAAATCAATAAAACCCTTAGCGTAATTGTAGTGCTGTTGTTTAAAACAACTATTTTCCTAATTCAATTTCAAAACAGAGCAAACAGATGTAGTCTATGAATTATGTATGTGTTGATCTCTTTGAGCTTCCTTATGTGTTTTCTAATAGGTGGCAAATTTAGTTGTAGAATACAAGAATTTTTCATTTTAGTGAGGGCATCAGAAGAGTATCCAGCTGCCTTTCTGTCAAACACCACTGTTTCATTTACTGTAAATAAAGGATGGACCTGATCCTTTGACCACATCTAGGGTGACAATCAAACGACCCAGTAAGGTTAAGAAGTTTAATTACAGACATACAAAATTGCTGCATGGCTGATTTGCAGTCAAACTGTCTGGTTTTACTTACCCTCATCGCAAACCCATCTAAGTAGACTGGCCAGTTTTGCTTGAACATCTCCTAAATCTTGAGCAACAGTTCATACCTGTGTTGATCCACACACACATGCACAAAATCTGTGTCCCATGTGACCTTCCTTTACATTTATTTTAAGTGATAATCATAACATAGGCACAGCTTTTAGAGCTTTCACTCTAGAAATATCTAAGGCGTGAGACAGAAATGTGCTGTTCTGTGGCCAATAATAAAATGTGAATTGCATTAGTAATTTGGCAGTAGCAGTTCTATGTTTTCTAATTGGATTACTAATTCACATAAAAGTGCAATCAAAGGTTCACTGTCTGCAGCAAACAGCAAAAAGTACCTAGTTTGAAATGCTAGTGGAGGTTCAAAAGGGTAACAGGAATGATTAGTTAGCCTTAGATGGTCTAAGAGTATAGGATGAGCTCTTTTCAAGGAGTTTTATAGAAAAAGGAAAAAAAAAATCCCAAATGAATTAAGGTACCTCAACAACAGTATAATGCAGGAATGGCAGAAAGTTAGTGTTACTTTTATACCTGTGTAGGAAAGATACAGTTAAGTTTAAAACATTGTAGATAGAGAAAAATAGATAAGGAAATGTGCAGCACTCATGAACAGAAATGAGTAAAGGCTGGACTGGTGAGTGATTTACAGCTGCTCACCACTGCATTGTAAAAATCCATTATAGCAATTAATTTTGGCTTTCAAGAGCGAGAAAACAGTAGTTTTCATAGCAATGACTCCATGGCTTGCTTACCCACTGGTAAAGAAAACCATTCACAGGCATTTTAATTGAAATATGTTTTTATCTATATAATCAGTTGCCAATTAAATAATCATTTTGTTAATACTTATTTGGTGGGGTATTTTTCCAACCTCATATTTTTATGGTTGATTCTATAAATGGGTGGTAATTACAATATTTTATGACCATCCAGACGTAGTTGATGATAGAAGATGTTTCTACCAAGCAGTTAGACTGCAGAGATCAGGTCCTCAGGGCCTGTGTTAAGACATTTACTCTGTCATTGTTCATTTTGGCAGGAGGCATAGTGGATGCAAACTGACGATATTAACCAGCCCTGAAAGCAGAGAAGAGAGCTCATGCCAATGCAGCCCCTCAAACCATCCAGTAGTTCCTGGTAGATTTTTTCCTCCAGTCTCTTCTCAAGCGAGAGTTCTCAGTGACAGCTATGCTCACTAGGAAGACAGCTGTCAGGGGGACAGCAAAAATAGATTGGAGTGATTACATTTTTTTAGAAATTCTCAGAAAGTGCTGAGCAGCCACTGTCAGAAAAGTTAGTGTCTTCCAGATGTCTCAGAGCAAGAATCTTAAAATTGCATCCAAAATCCCCAAATACTTTTCAAAACTATGGCCATATATACTTAGAGAATAAAATCCATATGCAAATTAAAGATACTAATATTACAGAATCCTCATGTGTAAAAAAAGTTCTCATATCATATATTTATACATTCACATGTATGTGTTTGAAGACAAATAATAATTTATAATATAAATTATTCACAGATGCTTGGGGTTTAAGTCATTAATTGTCCTAAAGCCAAAGAGACTTTACAACAAGTTATTCAAACAGAGAAAGAGACAGTCTTATTCTATTGGATTATATATTTTTCATCCTTTCCTCTGGCATCAGGAGTGTATACAGTTATAATTCTTCAAGCAGAATGGAGCAATTTTGATAGATTTTGGTTTTAGGATTGGTAGTGTTTCTATAAAGTAAATGGGTTTATAATACCGTATTTAAATGAGTCTGTGTTATTAAAATTTCACTCACTTGTCCAACTGGGGGCAGAAGGGGAACGAAGTACAGAACTTTCACCAGTACAGAGTGGGTGGCAAAGTGATGCCTCCAATACTATATGTGAAACTCAGATTTCCTGAAGTGTTATCTGTAAAGAGGGCTGGCTATGTGTAAGGGTCCCAACTGGTCATGCCAGTTTTTCATACTCCAAATCAGTGCCATTATGTATTAGTCAAGTTCCCAGTCCATTCCACTGAGCTGCTAAGGTACATCAGCACGTTCTGTGTATCTTCACTTGAAGTGTTCTCTTTCTTCTGCTATACAATAGGAGAGCAATGTCACAATTTTTGATTACCATAACATACAAAAATAGAATCTAATTACTCTCTTCCATTTTCAGGCTTAGCTAGAGTTTTTCTGAGAATTGATTAAAACCCTCTAGAAAAGAATGAATGTGCTCCAGTTTTGCTGCAAAGAATATTTAGTGTGTCATTTAAAGTACTGATAACAAATAATGCACATTATGTTCCATGCAATTTACTTTTGTTTCTCTTTCCTTGGTTTCTAAGGCTTTTGCAGTCACACTGGTCAGTCTGTAATCACTTGGGAACCAACAGGCCAGTTTCAGCCACAGACACAAATAGAAATCTCACAAGTAAAATGGTTCTGGAGGTTTTGTGAAAATCTGTAAAAGGTTAGGCAAAAGCGAACTGAGTTAGTGACCTCACCGAGAGAAAAAAGCATCACATGAACTCAACTTTATGTTGCTTGGCCTGGTCTGCTCAGGCATGCTGTGAATATGAGCTACAGACACAATCACCAGCAGACAGCAGAGATAAAACACCAAGCCAGACCTGATGTGTGCTTCTTTTTTCCCAGATGGC
>JANZLQ010000029.1:44131333-44163674 GCA_026212715.1 Elanus axillaris | reverse complement strand
GGATCTGCAGAGGGGTTCCTCTCACATTCCCATCCCCTCACTCACTGCAGTTCCCTTCTGGAATCTGTTCTCCCAGAAGCGCTACTGCCATCACTGATGGGCTCCGCCTGGGCTGGAGTCAGGTCCAACACGGAGCCAGGGAAGCATCTAGCAGCTTCTCACAGGACCCACCCTTGCAGCCCCTCCCCTGCTACCAAAAAAACCCCACCATACAAACCCAAAACAATGGCTAGCACTTGTTTCCCATCCCTCTTTCCTAACTACCACTGAGCATCAGGTAAAACTGAACTCTGAAATGAACATACAGCACCACCTCTCAATGGGATTGCTTTGTGCAATGTGATCCCCGTAAAGTTCCTCTCCTCCTTCCTCCCCTCCCCTGTGATAAATGTAATGACAATTTGGGACAAGTAACACAGTATTTTGCTATTATGAATCTGTAAAAGTACAATTTTTCTGCCATGCTGGAAGGCTGCAGGATCAATCTGCCCACACAGGTCCTTGAAAGTGCTGCCATTTACAACCCTCAGGTTAGACCTATCCACTCTGGGCAAACTCACTGCTGGGGACCTCTGCATATGGACATCCTGGGAATACTTCATATGTGCCAGGACATCTGTTGTGGTGTAACCCTGGCCAGCAACTAAGCCCCACACAGCCACTCTCTGTATCCCCACCAGTGGGATAGAGGAGAGAAGGAGAAGAGTAAAAGTGGGAAGACTCATGAGTTGAGGTAAAGACAGTTTAATAGGTAAAGTAAAAGCCATACAGACGAGCAAAGTAAAACAAAGAATTTGGTCACTACTTCCCATCAGCATGCAGGTGTTCAGCCATCTCCAGGAAACCAGGGCTCCGTCACACGTATTGGTTCCTTGGAAGACAAACTCCATCACTGTGAACGTCCCTTCCTTCCTCCTTCTTTGGCACAGCTTTTATTACTGAGCACAACGTCATATAGTTTGGGATGTCTCTTTGGTCAGTGGGGTCAGCTGTCCCGGCTGTGTCCCCTCCCAACCCCTTGTGCCCCCCAGTGGTGTGAGAAGCAGAGAAGGCCTTGGCCCCATAAGCACTGTGCAGCAATAACAAAACCAACCCTGTGTTATCAACACTGTTTCGGTCACAAATCTAAAACATAGCATGATATGAGCTATAACTTTTATCCCAGCCAAAAGCAGTACAGCATCTTAAAAGAAACTAGAATCGGGCAACTGAGTCAGTTCCTCTATGGAGAGGTAGGAACCCACATTTAGGTGGTTTAACAAGGAGGTAGATGTAGCAGGGATAGGAATCTCTTAATTTTAACTGCCACCATCAAAAATGTAATATAGGTAGCAGCCTTATATGGAACTGTATTTTTTACATAATTCAGTCATCCTGATGATGGTTTTAGCCCACTTTATATGATATATTTTTCTTGAATTTCACTGTTTTGGTATAAAAATTGATACTTGTTTTGTGCTGGACTTTTCCTCAACAGATATTAAAGAAGTAAAAATTCCTCTCAGTAAATAGGAGCTTTTGTTAGAGAACACTTAAAGTCTGTTAGTATCTAAAAAGTAAAAAAAAACCAACAACATGGATCCACGGTAATTCAGGCACCTACAGATATAAATAACCAAAAAAGCCTGGAAAGATTTAGAAGTTTATAGAGACTATGTGAGAATATCTTGTAATTATTGTCTATTTTTCTGTAATTTTGTTAAGAACTAGTTCTCTTTTAGCAGCAAAGGTTAACAGGTATCATCACAGACTGACTAGCATGAATAGGTATTTTCAGGCAATTTACTGCTCTCACATACTTTCAAATTAGTTAAACATCTTGGACAAAATAATAAAAAAGAAAACAACGAATGATGAGGGAGTATCTATAAATAAACCAAAATGTGCAGACTCAGAAGAAAATTGATTCATGTATGGCTCATTTCTTTCACAAAGAAACATGAGCTTAGAAATTTGAGGACCTGATGCTTAAACTATTCAACCTGCTGGCTGACTAGATCCTCATAATATTTTTCTCTGAAAGTCCTGGCGGCAACAGATTTTTTAAAGTACTGAATTCTGTGTTGACTTTCATTTAAGGAACAGAATAAAATAATATTTTCTGTCAGTAGAGAGCCTGCTGTGGGGAAAACATAAATGCATGCTTTTAGTTAGCATGAAATCTATGGTATAATCATAATTTTATTCTGTTACCAAATATATGACACCGCACAAATTCAAAATTCTTTGCATGTTATCCATCACACAGTCTTTTGAAGATAACATAATGAAGTGCAAGAGGTCGATTTATGCCTTAAATGTAAACAGGGGTTTAGAGTATATGTCCCAAACTTTTGGTCATTGTCTCAGAAAAATAAATCACTTTATCATTTTTTATTTTGTAAGCTATTAAAAATGTGATGGCTAATTAGAATGAAAAAAATGTAGCTTTGTTATTGATTGAATTGAGCTGCATAACGATTCACTATCAAAAGGAACCGGAGAAGAAGATGCATTAAATTAGTAACACCAAACTTTCTAAAAAGTGCACATAAATAATTAATCTCAGAGAGGAATATAAAAAATTAAAAGTAACTCAAATCTTGTGAACATGTGCAGTCCTTATGCAATCAAAACTCCCACAGAAACAAGTTTGCCTATGAAAGAAGAGAAGACTTCAGGGCTTAGGAGATGAGATCAGCTGAAGGAATAATGAGTGTTTTATTAAAAATGATCCAATCTGAAAATCTGTTTCTTGAATTGAATCAGCAGTCTAATCCTTCCTAATAGACATGATTATTTTCTAATCCTGTTTTTTCCACCTTATCCTTTGAAACAAATGCAAGAACTGTGATTTACGAAGGAAGATGATGCCATAAGAGCTTGCTATTTTTACTCCTGTAAGTTTGCTTGGCTCTTCTAAAATGGACCCATGCCTATGACTTTAACTATAATCTTTGTTTTGTTTGCATAAAGCAAAGAGGTAGGATGGAAGTAAGAACTGTTCAGTGACTTCTCTTCTGCTGCCCAGCTCCAGGGAATAGAGAGATGCACAACTATCCGAAGGTGATGGGCTAAGGCAATGCTCCCTGGGAGTGTTTTGCAGGCAGCTTGCTGCAGACAGCTTATGTGCTTGGGAGTCAGCACAAGCCCCTATGACTCACTCTCTCCTGGCGATTGTCCCTTTCTCTTCTAGTACATGTGTCTACAGGTAAATTACAGCCATCTTCCATTTTCCCAGAACAGCTCCAGCGAGACCAGCAGAATACAGAAGTCGAAGGAAGGAAGCTTAAAGTGCTGCAGATAAACCTAGTTAACAGGGAGTGAGGACTACAAGACCTGTGATGCTCCCCATCAACAGCAGCTTGCAGCTAGGCTTGGTACAGAGAAATCTGTCAACAGCTGCTACATCAACTTCCCACAACCGTTGATGAGTTCAGCTCCTCTTAAATTCCCTGCTGCTGCTGTACTCTTCCTTCCTCAGTTGCAGAGAAAAAAATAGTGGTTTTTTTCTGTTTATTTACAGACTTGAAAATTTCCTGGTGGCCCTCTTGCTGAAAGGCCTGTGCCATGAAGGATTCTGTCAGCTCTGCTCTCTCCCTTCTTCTCCCTCAGGTGAGGAAAATGCCATCCTCTGGAGAAACCGGGTCCAAATCAGTCACTCGAAAATACTGAAATCAATGAATGATTTTTTTAAAAAAAAGCCCTCATTCTTATACGTACACAGGACTGTATTAGTAGAAAGTATAGTTTCAAATTTTATTATAAATACTCATTGCCTTAGCAAAAAAACCCCTCCTGATCATGTCTAGTTGCTGCAGACCTACATGGTCACCTTTACCAACAGTTTGCTGAGATGAGCAGGAAGATGGAGTGTAACTGATGCGTAACAAGTTCATGCTCAGATGTGCACACAGGAGAAACAATTCTTGCTAACTCTCATTGCCAGGTTTTAATTAGGCTTCTGTGCACCTCGTTTTTTTCTTGGACCCTTTTCAGCATGCTTTCTGTTTGTTTGCTGTGGGGGTAGATAAGCACATGCTCACTGATTCTTCAGAAATCCTCCAGATCTAATTTACTGAAAGCAGGAGCAATTGGATCTACAAAGGAAATGTGAGTAAAGTTCAGATTAAGTAAAAACAACAAGTATTTTTAAAAAGGAATACTAAAATTATTTCCCTTTACTGTTTTAGGTGATAACAGAAATCTATATGGCCTTAAATATCAGTAGAAGAGCCACCTAGTTATTGGCTTATAAAACATGTTGTTCTTCATTAGTGCTTGAGTTTTTAGAAAACCTGTGAAAACTTTTGTGTTTGGAAGTGCAAAATAAATTGAATTGTATAGAATGTCAGCAGTCTTAGGCAGAATGAAGCTTTCAGGGAGGCATAATGGCAGAGAACATAATGGTATTTAAATTACTGGGCCATAAAGGATGGAACTATCAACAAGTGAACAAAAAACATAACCCATGAAGAAAACTCCCAGAGCAAAGTACAGTTATTTCATACCATTAAGGGATTCAAATTCTTTTCTAATTTTTGAAACAGATGGTATGACAAGATTGGCACTGCTCTACAGCATGAGCATAATCTAACTCATTCAAAGCTGAGCTGAAAATAACAAAATGAAACTCAGCATGGAAAAAGACTCAAGCTAACACATGCGTGGGGAAAGAAATTCAAAATAAAAGAGTTGCAAACAGAAGAGGAAACCTGGAAAGAAAGTGTACTAAAGGAGACCAAGAAAAGTGTGGCACACAGATGATGTCCACTTAACCAGGCGAGGGTTTTTAGCTATGCAGACTTTAATTATCCAAACTGGAGCATGCCTGGGATGTTGGGACTTGCATTTCTACACTTAGCTAATAAATCAGTGATTACATGGCTTTCAATGATGAGAAGTCACTAGAGCTTGAGTTTCTATGCCTTTTCTAAAATTTTCCATACCTTCCTGACCATCTGCATGACAGACATGATGCACTATATTATATCGTTCTGAAAATTTGTAAATCTTGTCAGAGTTGCAGATTGCTCTTTTTCCTCAGCCCCCCCAGGGAAGATCTGATTCAGCTCCACAGTGCCACCTTCTGAAACACCAACAGTGAGCGCTGCATATTTGGATATTTGTCGTGAACAAATGAATATTCACCAGGTCCATCTCTGTGCAGCGAGATCAAAGTGACAGAACCACCCTTCCCTGTCCAAAGTGTTTGGGGGAGTCTGTGTCTTTCCTGATTCCTTTTTTTTTTTTATTTATAGCAATACTTGCTTAATTGCCATACATTACATTTCCACAATACATTCCTTCATAACTGGTTACGTTTAATAGTTCAACATATCCTTTATTTATTTTCATGTGGGTGAAAAAATGAAGTTAATTATAACTCATTCAGAGATTTGATGGCTGTGAGCAATTCCAGTTCATAAGTCTCAGGACTTGTTTTTTTTGCTCTTTTATTGTTTGCTTCTGTAACACCTTCAATACTTTTCATAATGGTCTCTTTCTTGTGACTGCTAATGCATAGATTCAAAAACCATCCTGAGTTTAATCATCTCTTAAAGAGAACCAGAGCGATACTTCATATAATGTATAATTTTCCCTGGATATCTCAATTTTTTCTTTGGAATCTGCAGTCTTTTACTCTACTAGCTGAAATTTAACATGGATTATTTGGAAATAAAGACCAAACCTATTCAGTTTTTAATGAAAATTAATTCAGAAACACTGGTAAATGCTTTGGAGTGCAAAGTGGTTTCCTGAGAGGTTAGGAAGGAATCCTGATTCCTGTTCCCCTTCCTGGCCACTTTGTACACAATTAACTCAAGTGCTTTCCTTGCTTCCTTCTGTAACGTGTGTCATCTTATTTGATCTGTGCAAAATGTTTATAATGAAAATAAAAAAAGACCCAGGAGTTTTTTCCTAGTTGGTTTTGATTTCACCAAATAATGACACCTGGTCCAGTACAGAAGAGAAAAATACAGCCATTTTGTGAAATTCTGTGCTTTGTTTCCTTACAGACTTGCTAGATGTCTAGTTCTGGGCATCTCCAATTTTGCCCACCAAAATTACAGGTGAAAGGTAGACAAATAGTAGGATAGTCAAAAGGGATTTTTGTATCATACAGTTTTATGCATTTAACATTTATTTCCTTAAGCCAAGAGGCTTCTTTCATTAGGGTTGCTACAGAAGATTTGGAGAGACACAGTTACATACAAAGAGTGCCTCAGAACACGTAAACTACGTGATTGTTTTTTTTTATCTGACTTTTTCTTTGGGAAAGCCTCTTCCTGCTTACTGATTGCCTCTCTTATCTCAGCCTGAAGAAGGTCCCTGTTGTAAAAAAAGTGTCCCCTGGTCTCAGTAATTGATTACTGGAATATCTCCCAGTAAGGTAGGTGGTTATATCATCTCATTTCCTTCTCCTCAATCTTTCTTATGGTTCATTATGTTGCTCCTCTGCACATCTTTTCCTGCCAGCTTGGCTTTTTCTCTTAACAGTCTTTTCAAAGCTCAGCAGTACATATGATCAACTTTTAGAATTCACGTAACTAAAAAAAATAAATTTATAAAAACCTCATTAAATTTATGGCATTCATTCTGTCATGAGCTTCATATTGAGAACAGACACGATATAACCAATGATGAAATGAAAGAAAGGTGCTTAAGCCAAGTAGCAGCAGTCCATGGACACTCCCAGTTTTCAGGAGAGTTGTTCCTGACATTTAGTAATATTAATTTTGTTTGGTTTGAAAGAAAGATTCTAAACAGATGTGATAAAGAATCTGAGTGAAAACTATTTCCCTTTTGTATTCAAAATATAAGAATAACAATGATTTTCTTGGGCCGGGGTTTATATTTTCCATTAACACAGCAGTTACCAAGGAAAAGTTTTGCATTAGGTTTGTAAAAAATCATTACATGAACAACAGATATTTGATATTTCCTCAATAATATCTCACGTTCCCAATTAAAAGTAGCATTTTACAGAAAGTATCTTTTTCTGAATTCATTTTAAGTCATTAGAGTGACTCATTAAAATATATTGTTTCTGAAAACTCCCTAAGGCAGCAAATGAAATGTCATACAGACAGATCATCATCTGTAAGGCACTGCTTTGCAATTATTATGACTTTTATAACACAACTCTGTTTTTTTTAACTGACGATGTGTCCTGAACTTCATTGTTTTTACAGCATTACAGGCAACTTTGAAGTGCTGGGAATCACTTTGGGTATGTAGAGAGAGGGACAACCATGGGGATACATCCCATTGTTGCCTCTCAGCACGTAAATACTGCACGTTTGCTCTTGTAAGTGCGAAGTTTCATCATGGAACTTTGTGAATACAAATGTAAGAAACTATTTGCAAACTCTTGTGGTGAATTTAACATAACTGTAGCATATGTAACACATTGGCTGACTGCACAGATCCTTGATGGGCTTATCTTGTAATAAATGGCCTGTACTGAGGGTAAGGGCCTGGGCAAAGACATCAGAAGGGTGTAGTGGTGTAAGCAGTAGCAATAGGGAGTGGAGAGAAAGATGAGGTTCAGTTTTACCCACCACCTGCAGGAACTTTGGTCCAGCTGTATCCCACTCAGTGATTTGCCCTTCTACCCTCCTAGAAAAGCCTTTCATTCTCTTCTCTTCATGCTTTTAAATACTCATTATATCCCTGGACATAGATCTAGGTTAGTGTCCTGACCAGCCGTGAAGGAGTATTTCACATAGTACAAAGTATAAAAAGGTCACACTAAAATCCTGCTAAATGGCAATATTAGGAGTATTTACTACAGGCAAACAGAGCATTTGCCTTACAAATCCAAAACTATTCAAATCCCTGTGGTGCAGATCATTTTATTAAGAAAAAAGAGATGGGTTTGTTTTTCCAAACCGACATGTTTTTCTGACCTGTTTATTTACCTAATAAGCTGCAATATCAGATGGGGAATTCATCAAGGATGAATCAAGCAGTTGGTGCTGAGGATGGGACCTCCAAGTGCTCTGAGCAGCCCTCTGGGAATGCCGCTCACCCTGCTGCCTCTGTACCCAGCGTGGGGAAATCAGCCCGCTGGTACAGGGCTCAAAGCAGGCAGGCTAGCAGGCTGTACACAGTCCTCCCTTCCTGCAGGTTCATGCTCTGGTGGGGCTGGGATCCCTAAGGAACTAAATAATGCCTCTAGGTAGGGATATAAAACACTGATGCTTTGCTCAGGCACATATAATCTCCTCTCACAGTAATAGCCGGGCCATCTGAAGCACCGCTAGCACTGTTACTCTGCTGCTTGCAGAGCAGGGCTTGTTTGTGGCAGGTATGCTTGGCTGACTAAGAAGTTAGTTGCTTGAAATTTTTACCCCTGCTGCTTTGAAAAGCTGTATGTTGTGACATCATCACCAAGCAGTGATGCAATACCTTCAGTAAACACCACGCTGTCAGGACAGAAGGGGTTTCGCATCATGGTGGCTGGACTGAAGTAGTATGCTTTCCCCGTCTTGGTAGCTGCCTGGCTGCTTTCTTCCTCCTCCTCCTTCCCTCTTACTCCCCTGCTCTCTTTCCTTCCCTCCTTTCCCCTATGAAAGGATAAATGTTCCCTCTCCAATTCTTTTTAAACTAATGGGAGGTATTGAATCTCCCAGTTCCATTTAATTCTTTGGCACTTATCTAACCACAACACACCCAAGGAGGGTTTTATCATGCTCTGGAGGTCTTTATGTGACTCTAGGGACTAATAATGAATATTCAGCAACTCAATTATATACTATGGAAACAGAGATGGATAACCGAGGGAAAAGAGAAATAAAAGGCCTAATCAAAGGAAAGAGATAACTCGAAGATAAAATGTGATGGACCCATGAACCAGAGAAATACAAAAGGCTCTTCCAGATGGTGAAAGATGTGGAGAAAGCTTCCCCCTGTAGAAGATAAAACACTGTGTGAAGGAGTCACTAAGGTCAGGAAAAAATATTCCTGCTCTCATAGTTATGACCCTCAGATGAAATAATACCTTAATCAATATATGTCCAATTAAGACAGAAGGGTCCAGCTGCTGGCCTGCTGGCTAGATCTGGCTCATCTGTCTAACCTAGAGTGGCTATTTAGGCAGCAAAAGCTACCCTTCATTTGAAGCCCAGGGTCAGGTTGGATGGGGCTTTGAGCAACCTGACCTTGTTGAAGATGTCCTTGCTCATTGCAGGGGGGTTGGACTAGATGACCTTTAAGGGTCCCTTCCAACCCAAACTATTCTATGGTTCTATGATTCTATGATTGATTCAGGGATGTCCCTGTACAGAGGATGTCATGGGCTGCTCCTGCTTCTGCTGCCCAGAGAGGCTAAAACAAGGAGCAGACATCTGCTTGCACAGTTGAGCCTTGTCCAGCTGTGACGGGTGGTACTTTCACATCCATGTAATCTGCAAGGAAAAGGAATACGCCCTTCCCTCCAAATCTGGCCCCCACAAATAACATATTGGACCAACTTTTTAAAGCTGTCGAGCTAGATTGAATGGATTGTCCGTAACGAAACCAGAAACAACGAGTAAAAAGGCTTCCCAGCTGAAAAACAGGTCTGATAATTCCCTTTCAGTGCTTTTTGCTGTTCTGTAAGGTGTCTGATTTTAATTCTATTTCCCTACCACATTAATAACAGGCCATATCCCCAGGTAATTAGTCTTTGCTGCTGGAAATGAATCTGGAAGTATTTGAGCCTCCTGTACCTGTGAAGGTTTTGCTTGCTGGGTCATGGGGGACTGCACTGAAATTACACTGCAGGTTTTTCTTTCTTGGTTTGGAATTTGTGAATGATCAGCAGGTGGTTTTCTGCCATCAGTCAGGAGCTATACTTGATCTGAATTATTTAGATGAAAGACCCAAATTCTGGTCTTGATTTCTCTTAAGAAAAACCGTAAAGATAAAACCTGCTTTCAGATTGAAATACAATGTTTCATGTTTTGGGACTGAACATGAGGGGCCTTGCAACACACATTCCCCAATCAGCTACACATCTGGGGAGCATCCTCCATAAAGCCTCTCTGAATTTAGGAATTAAAAAGCAGAATCCTTTTACTCAAGTGCCCAAGAAAAGCAACTGGGACTTTGATTTCTTGTAGCATCTTTTGGCTGATGTATGCTATGATTAAAATTTTTGTTGCTGATGATACATTATGCATGCAATATCTGATGAAGTAAGATCACAGTAAAGTCTAAAAATAGAGTCATTCAAGTATCCTTAAAAGAAAACCTGACATGAATACTAGCTCGCACATCAATGAAACTGAGCTGCAAAGGCACACTCCTCTTATCTGCACTTCATGCAGAATTTAAAGAATAGACAGATTTCTGCTGTGCACATTTCTACTATGTAGACCTCAGAGGTGATTTGATTTAATTTACTTTAATTTAATGAGACAAGAAGACTAGCAAGGTGTACACTGAGTCCTCCCATACAGCAGAGGTTGATACTTTTGCCCATTTTGCCCTACCCAGTTAATGTGTTGCAGTTGGCTGGTTGTGACTGCAGACTGGTGGGTGCCACCGCAAGTTGGGTAGCATTTCAAAACAGCTTTTATTTTCTTTCAAATAAATGAATGAAACAACTCAACCTTATCGACATCAACAGAGGAAAACATCTTTCTCTCTTTCAAACTAAGCAGCCACAGCCTAAACATCTGTTCTCTGCCTGAATCATTTCTTTTCTCCTTGATTTGAAAATGTGCTCAGGAATGTTCAGGGCTTAAGGCTGATTCCCATAACCTGCTTATGGTGTCCTAGTAGATGGACCAGCTGCCTGCTTGAGTCACTGGGGACCCTAAACCCTGTTGATGTGTCCCCTTACCATGGAATGGACACCTCTAAGGGTGGGCACATCATTTAGCTTCCCCCAGGGTGACAGGGATCGTAATGAGTGAATATTTGGTCAGCTAAACAGAGCTGTATCCATGTTTTAATCTGTATATGTTCACTGAGTGAATGTGTCTCTGTAGGCAAGATACAGTTATCCAGAACATGATGGGGGACCCACTCGTCCTTGGGCAGCACATCACTTCAATTTTGTCCCTTTCACATAGCTTGAAAGGGGAAGAATCAAGTAGAGAGATCCCCAAAGTTATGGTAAAGGATTCTTCCAGTTTATGCATGGAAGAATAGAATGGAAGGTACAGAAAACATGAATGACAGTTGGAGAAACAGGGGTTGTTTGGAAAGAGAAGAGTGATGGAAAAAGTGTGACTTCTGGACTCTTCCCCTCCCAGAGCCCAAGTGATCTTCAAGGCTTCTCCAGCCTGTGTTTTAATGATTGCCTCCATGCTGACATCGCTTTCCTCTTCTCTGGAGTTAACCCTGAAGAATACAGGTCTCCCTTTGGAGAATGCTTGGTGCAATTTATTATTTTGGTTTTGGTGTGATAGTATCTGCTGTCAGCACATGGGAATCGACAGTGGGCTTTGGTTTTGGACACAGCAGTTATAAACAGACCTGCCTGTAGACAGCATGGAGTTGACCTTGCAAACACTGTGTACACTATTGACGTTGGCTTGCTCCTTAGTGAAGGGATTTATTTGTTTTACCTCTGTATCTTCAGCAGTGGAAGGCTCTGACAGAATATCAATGCAAAGGGTTATTTCTCAGGCATTTCAGGACAGCCTTCCCCTGAAACTGGGATTTCATCACTTTGAGACTTGAGAAAAAAGCATTTCTTTGCTTTCCCCACTGCAGCACATAGTGTCTCTAGCTGGATTATTTGAGGCACATTTGCAGCATTTAAGTAAGCTTTCACTACTTCACACACAAAAAGGATACAGGCTTTCAGTAAGTGCATGTAGAACAATTAGCCTCTTAACATTCAGCAGAAAGAGAGATGAATAATTATTTAATTTACAATTGCTACTTCTAGTCTGTTTTCTTTTGAATAACACAGCTACGGCAGTTAATGACTGTAGCACAGCCGGAGAAGTCAACAGTGAGGTAGATGTGCGTGCAAGCAAAGCTACGTTGCAACCTGTCTTCATGTCACGCTTGATTCTTACCCTTTAAAATTGATCAAATGAGAGCTCTACATTGTCTGCTAGCACCTCCATATTCAATATTATAAACAGTATTTAATGCATGCAGATTTGCCTTCCCTATGGTGAGTAACAGTGACTATAGCAGCCTGTTATTTAATAGTATGTGACAGACTTTCTGCTTTTGCTCAAATTGTGTGGATTTGTACTTTCAGAGCAGAAAGCTCCAGGTTTATTTCCAGTTAATGACAGTAGCACTAGTGCCTGGGCCCATGCATTATTTACATAGAAACAAATTTAAATTTTGACAGAGGAGAATATTTTAGGTAGATTGTTTCTGCTTTCGTGAAGCAATGGGAAGCAGTGATGGTGTAACTGAGAATGATGCAGTCAGGTCCATCTTTGATACACTCAGAAGTGACAATGCAATTTTGCCAAGGGTCAAAATGTTCTAGAACCATTCCTAACTAATGAACTAGTGATCCTTCTCCCCATCAAATAAGGTACTTCCACAACATGAAATTTTGAAAATTAAATGAAATCCATACAACATAACAGCATCCTGAGAATTCTTTTTAAATTATTCAAATCTATAGGAAAGATAAATCCATCAGAGAGAATGTAATTTATTTTTCTGTGGATCAAACAATCTAAATAGTATGCAGTTGAGATTTCAGTAAGTTGGATTGCTTACTGGTTTTGTCCTAGATTTATAGAAGTCAGATGAAAGTTCCTTTCTCTTCACAAAAAAACCCCAGCTCTCCCCCGATCTACATTCTTAAACATTGGAGGAAAATATTTCATTTAAGCCAGCCAAGACAAGAATATAAAATATCTATTGGGAAAATAAGTAGTTTGGGCTCCTGAAATGTTAATAGAAATATGAATCCCTCTAGTATCAAACTCATAAAAAATTTTCAATAGTTTTAGAAGTAAAACTTATGAGCATTCTTAGTGAAATGTTGAGTCTATTATTGTGAAGGTAAAAAAAATACTGTATTCACTCATCGTCATAAACTCTGCAGATTTGTTTTTATATTTAGACTCAGTTTTTAAAGTATAGCTGTCTACAAAGGTTGTAGGTGAAACTCCATTTCTGCTCCACTTCCTTCCCCCTTCTCAGAAAATGGATCTTTCAAAACAAACATTTTGTTTAAGACTGTGTATTTCAGGAAAAATGACATTTCCACTCAGTTACATGAGATCAGTTCTGCAGCAGTCTTCAGGGACATGACAACTTAAAGATTACTCTTAAACATGTCTGATTCCCACTGCTGCCCTATGCTCTGAATATATTTCTCTTGTTTCTCCCCTACTTCATTCCTTGGAAAAATCTTGGTTTTATTATGATATGAATTGATACAGTTCTTCAATTTCTAAAATGAAACAGTTTGAATCAGTTTTGATTTTACAGATTAAATCCTGAACTACTGAGGTCAGCTAGGATTTTGCTATACTTCTAAAATACATCCTATAGCCCAGTAACTGAATGGCAGACATATAATCTGTGGTCCAGTTCCATTTAAGTTGTTAAGCTTGTGCTCCAGCCTCATTCCACTTAAATGATCCTTGTTGTAAATACTCCACCAGTTTTGACTATCAGAGAAAAAAAGGAGAAACATAATTTGCTGTTAAAAGGCAAAATATTTGGACTATTGGAGACACACCTGGTGAGTGGCTTCTGACATCAGCCAGTCCCCAAGGGAGGTCAGTGTCCTCTTTGACTCCTTCCCCAGGCGCCCGGTACCTGCACCCCGATGATCTCACCTGTGGCAGGAGGACATGCAGGAGAAGACAGTCCTCCTAGATAGTGGGTTTCAATACACTGGGGTTGTAAACATCAAATCCAACACTTCGTAACCCAGCCTGCAAATCCCTGACAGGCAGGTCACAGAGCCATGGCTTGGTATGGTCCTGGTTAGACTCTTTACTAAGCTTTTAGGTTTTGATGTAGCTCTAATAATATGTGAGATGCACAGAGAAAGAGAGTAGAAAACCTATCCTGCACTAGGGCCTGAAGGACTTGACTAAAACCAGTCTGAAATTAGCCTGAGCCCGTGAGGTATTTTAGCACTGTGGAAACACAGTTCTCCACTAGAATAAGATGGAAGGCAACATCTGCAAAGCTGATCTGGCCAAAACTGTGAAGATCACCTGGGTGTGGGCATACTATTTCCAGCTCAGGAAAGCACCTGTGTGTAGGATTACACCATACCAGGTGCTTGAGCATTGCCCAGCATTGTCCTAAATAGGGATGATGCTACAGATCTAATGTCCTTATGGGCAACTAGGCTCTGACACAATGCTTAGCTCAGTGTTTATGAACAAAAAAGCAATCAGGTATGACAAAAAGTAACAAATTATGTTTATCATGGAAAAGGAGAAGAAATCACCTTTTTTTTCAAACCATACTTCAGATTTACTGGGTGCTCAGCACAAGTGAGAATTACACTGGAGGGCAGAAGTCTGCTGCTGCTGGTTCAAAAAATCCTCTCAAAGTTTGATAGCTGAATAATTAAGAAAGACAGTGCTTCCGTCAATCCTCTCTTAACGATAAATTGCTTCAGTGCTATATTTACAGCTGTTACATAATCTTAAAGGTTGCTTATGATATAGTGAAGAAACCCAGCAGGTTCCCAGCTTAAATAATATTTCATGTGTGTGTTAAAATGAGTTTTCCGTCCCTATTCATTTATGTTGTTACAGTCCTGGGACTTGGGCAATCTTCATTTTGGTTTATTTACAGTATTATAATAAGTTTTGCTGCATTATGGAGCTAAATTATTTTTTAAATAACGGTGCAGATTGGATTATTACTCAAAAGTAGAACCAAAAATCAACAGATGTAACAGATATATTTAAACTAATTACCAACACATCACAGCAGAAACAGGCACATGGCGCGTGGATTCTTTTTCCTGTACCAACCATCTGATCCATGCCTGTGATCATTAATTTAGCACATGCTGAATTATATTTTCAAATACATCTCAAACAAAATGAACATATTCTTCCATTTTCAGATTCCAATCATTCTGTTGTGTACACCCTTCATTTAAAGGCTACCTGACCTCGATAGCCAGGACCATTACTTATTAATGAAATGTGTAATAGCCCGGTTCTGCAGATGTTGAAATTATTACTTGACGGTTGCCTCTTGGCAGCAGTCACTGAATATCCGGAGTGAAATTTATCAGCTGCCACAAACTGAACTCAAACTGAAGTTTTATAGGTAGGTGTGGGGGGCATGGAAGGGAAGGAGGGTCAGAGCATGCCCTTGCCAATAGGTTTGGTGAGCAGTAGCTTACGAGTTGTCTGAGTTTCCTACCAGCTGGAATTCTAGCAAGTCCCCAGTAAAATTATAACAGATGCAGACAGAACTGGGATTTGCACAGCTAAAAGCTGTTCTAGAGCTTCAG
This sequence comes from Elanus axillaris, assembly GCA_026212715.1. Taxonomy (NCBI): domain Eukaryota; kingdom Metazoa; phylum Chordata; class Aves; order Accipitriformes; family Accipitridae; genus Elanus; species Elanus axillaris. Next base: position 44,148,277 of record JANZLQ010000029.1, on the reverse strand, counting down.
TTTAAAATGTGTAATTCTGAAGAACTAGACAATAACAACTCCTGAACAGTGTGAAACAGAACAAGTAAAATATGAACAAATGTACTCCATGAGCTCCCCTTCACATTAGCAAGATGGCTCTCCTGAGTTAAGTTACTTGCATTAACATGATGCTGCAGTTTGCACCTTTTGTTGGAAAGAAAAACTGTCACTCTTTCACATGCAGAAATTGCATATTTTTGCAGTTATTCATGGTCCTTGCAGGGGAGATTTCTGAGCCATGCAGCTTTTATTTCCTTAGCAACAATTTTACCACAGTAAGTGATATTAAACCTACATGGAAAAGAGCACAAATATTTGAAACATTAGCGTTGGCAGGAAAGATAGCAAACTTGTTGCTGCCCAGTGCCTATTCTAGAGCCTGAGAAAGTAGACTGGGTGGCTGTTGCTGAGGGTGATGCTGACATTTATTTAGAGGGAGGTTAATAGTTAGCCTTGGGCAGGAAAGATGGACCTTTCTAGCAGTAGTAGATGCTATCCTGTCTCTAAAGCTTCTCTGAGGCTCTAAACTTGGATCTCCAATGAAACCCAGCTCTCTGTTATCTTTCTTTCTTTAGCCTCCACTCAGCCTCAATGGTGGTGAAAGAATGGACAAAATTTGGTATCACAGAGACCAGTGAGATTTTCTAAGGAGTTCCTGATGTACCTGTAGTCAATGGCATCACTGGTAGCTGAAAGGCAAAATAAAATCCATATTAACATGAACACATATGATCGATTTGTGTCTATCTGGTTTCTAATATCTATATAACTGTAGTACGGTAGACCCCAGAAACTTAGATTTCAGCAAGCTGATCTTCATAAGGAAAGAAGGAAAGAAGAAATAATTATTCATGCTCTATATATGAAAAGTGGAGATATATAAAGATCAAATTGGAAATCTCAAAAAAGCAGGGAATAAGAAGTAGATTACAAGAGGTTCAGGCTGTCCTACAGAGCTGGGGAGATATTTACATTAGGACTGTCTTATTGCCTGGCAGAAATGTGGCTTCTCCTCTTCCCATCTGACTACTGCCTAGAGTCATCTGCCTCAACAGACAGAACCATGCCCTCCAGCTTGTGTGGGCACTCTGGAGGGTGTTGGAAATGTGAAGGATCTGTGTGTTTGTTGTCAAAGTTTGGAATTATTCTTCCAACACACAGCACCGCAATACAAACTACTTAAGATCATGTGTTACCTACCCCAGCTCTTCCCTTGCAGACTTTGTGAGGCCATCTCATGACCTCACACTTAGAAAAGCACAAACCTCAGTTTCCTCAAACCCTCAGCTTTTCTTAGCCCCAGGGAGCAGCCATTTCCACAGCTCTTCTTCATCTCAGGTCTCCTGGTTCCTCCTCTCCATCCAACACCCTCACTGCTTGAGGTGAGCTTAGCAGAAGAGACAGAGGAGGGAAGGGACTGTGTGAGGGGCACCATGCCAGGCACCTCCACCTGGTACCCAGTGCGATCATTTCTGATAGACCCTGCTTACAGCCAGGGTGAGCAGCCAGACAGCAGTGGTGAGAAGAACCTGTCAGTGTGGCTATTCATGCCTCTGAGAAAAGGGGTGATTGCTCTTGCTGGCTTCAGGCACACTCACTCTTACAAATTCTCCTACCTCAGACTGGCACGTAGGGCTTGATCTGTGCCCTGCAGGTCCACGGCCCACGTGCATCAGGTACAAAAGGTTGAGGGCTGCAGGAGGGGTTGTCGCAGATCAGCCCTTAGCTCTTCCTTCTCTTCAGCCTGAGACTGACACAGCAGCAAAGTGCCACAGGACTGATCTCATTCAGCCCCTGCCTCCTCAGGCTCAGCTCATCCTCTGCCCCTGTTAATAAAGACCAGTTTGAGAACAGCAGGCAGGGAGGTGGGAGGTAGCTAGGGGGAAGGTTAAGAAATAGCAAGCTGAGGTTGTAAGAACAGTAAACAAGGCAAGTGTGAGGCCTTTGATATTTTAAAGTACATTTCACAAGGAAACTACAAAATCATAGTTCCCAGGCAGCTGCAACACACCACAATTTTGTACAAATACTCTAGCCTTTCTGAAACCCAGAGATAATTCAGAATGAAGGTATATTAAGTCTCCTGCCATTGCTTTTTTAACAACTGTGAAAGCCTTCTTGCATTTCTGCAAAGGAGAGTTTCTTACATGGGAAAACTAAATAAGCTGCCTTTTGTTTTCAGGCGAGCTCTACAGCAGAGGGACTGTGTAGGATCAAGCTGCAAGGCAAACACAAACACCACCTCCACATGGCATATCTACAAACATTCTATTATGTTAATATATCCATCTTCAAAATTCTGTGATACCTGGTAGGGTAAAGGCTACCATCCCCTCACCTGTAGACTGCTAGGTTATGACAGCTAAGAACTGTTAAGTTTTTTAGTGCCAAATTCCACAACTTTCCACTAACAGCCCTAAAAATAAAAATCCCTTCCCTTCCCTTCCCTTCCTTACATGCCACGCAGACTGACTGTTGGCCAGGTCTCATCCTACTGCCCAGTGGACTTTAGCTCCAGGCACCAAGAACTTACCTCAGTTTTCAGAGAAATTATAACAAGAGAAGGAAACGAATAACAAGAAGTAGTGGAGAGCAATGGAAGCATTAACATGAACTGACTGTGCTTTTACTTCCCAGTCAACAGGTTTGGTGGCAATGCACCAGCAGTTCAGCTGGTTTCTCATGGCAGCTGCTGCTTTAAGCCAAAGTGGGTTTTGAGGTAAGGCTGAGGTGCAGACAGGTTGACAGGCTTAAAAATTTTTATGTTATATTTATCTCACACAGGAAAGATGGCAGAAGGGAACTTGGGGTAGGGAGAAGGATGTAAATCAACAATACAGCCACCTAAAGAGCAAAGGAAGGAGCCAACCTAGCTGCAAACTGATGAGAAGGACAGGTAGGGCAGAAGAACTGAAGACCACTGAAGATTAGGAGGATAAACTGGGATTTGCTCTAGGGAAGGTGGATGTGAGAAGAATTGCCAGACCCAGAGTAGCAAAGAGGTAATTATACTTAAGGCAATACCGGAGATATCACAAGATCTGGACAAAAAGTATCAGGTCCACAGCAAATTGTCAGCCAGGCACAGCTCCCCGCTTGCTGTTCCCACTCACACAGTTCTTCACATTGCTGCCACCAGAACTGGCAATGTCCTGCTCGTGCATTTAGACCTAGTGTTTGCACTAACTGCTGAAAGCCCATCCTGAACAAAGTAAACCATCTCAAAATGCCAAGACAGAACTGAGTCTCTGGGTCTACTCATCTCTTCTTCCTGCACTTCTGGTTTGACAGAAGGCTGTGTTTTTAGAAGCAGGCAGCAGACAGCTTCCAACCAGATTCTGCTAAGGTAAGTGCTGTGTCTAAAATAAGAGTAAATCATTTAATAAAGCTTCTTTCCAGAACTTAAATAAAAAAAGGCATTATGGAATTGTTAGTTTAGCACTTAAGGGACTTTTTTTCCACCTCCCCCCTCAACCTCTTCTCTTAACAGTCTCTGATACCCTCATTTATTATCAGAGCATTAAATTCTGACTTCACTCAGGCTTTGGGGCTTGGTGGTTTTGGTTGGGGCTTGGTGGTTTTGGTTGGTTGACTAAGCTGCTGTGATGTTTTTGTTTTGTTTTGTTTCCTCCTCATGAGGACAGAGAGCAGTATGTTCTGTATAAAAGAAAGGAAAACAGATGCAGTTCTTAACTATACAGGAGAAAGAAGAACACCCCCCCCCCCACTATTCCCTTGCTAAGGCAGTAGATAGCTGATGCTGGGAGGTAATACTGCTGATTCATTTTCAGGGTTGTTTTACTTGAGTAGGAGTTATACAAGAAAGAATAAACTAAAAAAGTGCTTGTTTTGCTGTTTGCTTTTGGAGACTTTGTATGTTGTGCTGGGTTTTTTGCTTATGTGGACTGCGTTTCTACCATCTTCTCCCCATTTTAAAAGTAAACTAAAGTTGCTCTGTGTAGTGTGTTACATAACACTGTTGCAGGCAGGTGTCTTTAAGTCTATCTATTGCTACTGGGTTTACTGAGAAAAGACTAATAGCCCCTTTTAGACCTTGAAACCACATAATTTCAGTAGTGTAACTTAATAGCTTATTAGGAGGAAACTGTATAGTCATTCTGGGAATGAGTAAAGGTCCCTCAGCCCATCAAGGTTTGTCCAGCCCTCATACTCCCCATCCCCTAGGGCAGCTTCTAATCTCTTTTCAATGATCCCAATATTTTTTGCCTCAACCACCTTGCTTTGGAAGCAATGTGCACATTTATGGGTCTGTTTACCAGCCTCACACTGGAGCTTGTTTTTCTTTGTTTTATTTGCCTATTTCTTAGAAAGAAAATCCCAGGGTAAAACCCTCCCTACAAAGCACACCCTGAGGTCTGGCAGTGATCTTTGTCTTTCCTTTTACTAGCAGTTTTTTTAACTCAGGCAGAGTCATCAGATACCTCTCTTGCCTCCCTTCTTTCAGTAAAAAAAAAATGGTAAACAAGTTACATGTTTCTTCTCCTTTCTCTCTCTTGTATTGCTATACGGTATCCCTATGTATTCAAAATCTTATGACACTGAGACCTAAGCTAGTACCCAAGGTCAGAACTGGGTGTTGAACATGTGCCACGACAGGGTAGATATAAAAAAACAACACTAGTATTGAGCTCTGAATAAGTAAAATGCATTTTTCTCTGGGATTTGCTATTGCCTGAAATAAGTCATTTCACAATGACCTTTTTTGCTTAGTTATTCTTTTCTTCTTTACCGGGTGGCTTCTTTCAGGGGGTAGATTTTCCTAGAAACACTTTAATTAGAAACAAATAGAAACCAAAGTCGTGTTTTCTTGAATATTGCAGGTCCACAGTATGTAGCCTGATAAAACCCAGACCTCTTACAAGATGTGAGCCCTGGCAGTCTCTGTCTCCCAGAGGCTTTAATAAGGTCTCCAACTGTCTCTTGCACCAAAACACATCCCATCTCATCTCATTCAGGCCAAACAACTTTACTGGGGTCCAGGTTTTTTCAGATGAAAAATACTCATCTGAGAAGCTTCCTTCAGTTTAAAAACTTAAAAGCTGCTTCTCCCATGACAGAGTATAATCCACAGTTAAGAAGTGACCAGACTGTAGGGGACAAACAAACAAAAACCCTGATCATATTTAGGATCAGGAATCTCTGGTTATATCCGAAGTGAGGTTTGGTTTTTTGTTTATTTGTTTGGGTTTTTTCTTATACTGTTAAAAAAAACAACAACAGAATGAAAGAAGCAGTGAAAATAAAGATTTTTGGGATGCCATGTAACCATTCAGTGATGGAGTTGTACTGTTTACCTTATCTTGACCTATGCTTGAGTGCTTTTAGCATGATTGCTAAAGAAAAAAAAAAAAAGTTATTTTCACATTCTTTGAATGTCATCCTGCAAGGTCCAAGGGAGGTACAGATGCAATTTCTCAGGCTGGAAGTGTCCAAAGCATTTTAACGAGGAGCTGGGAAGAAGGGCTTGGCTCCATAGCAATGTGTCCTTTCCATAATGCAGTGCAGAGCGTGTGCCCTAGGTGATCTTAATGGGAAAGGCTACAACTTCCTTACACAATTCTGTCAACCCATTCTCTTTATGGCTTCCTAGGTTAGAACAGATGAAACTTCACTAAGAAACTGAATGCACCCCATGTACATCAAGGAAAGCCACTGCTAGATACTTACACTCAGGTACGACATACCTGGCTGCCATGTTTAGCATAAATTCAAACCTTTTCCTGATGCAAAGTTCTCACTCTGTGATGCAGAACAGTTGTGCACAGACCTGCTGACCAAGCTGCTCAAGCATAACAAAATTCTCAGTGTTTTTTCCTGTACCTATTTATAAGGCTGGTTTATAGGCCTTCACTTCTGCTGGTATCCATTCATGAATCAGTCCATGAACTCTGCTGTTTTGTCCTGTGTCCATTCACACCCTTAGCCCTTGAGCTGCGGTAATTGGGAATGGTACTTTGTAGAGCATTGGTGTTTTCACCTTTAGCTTTGGGAGTACTTAGAGGGAGGCTAATTTATTAAAACTGGCTATATAAAACTAGCAATATTTGTACAAGCGGCTGTTTATAAAAAAAGAATGAGAACAGCATAAATATTTTCATTAGAAAAAGAAAAAGGTGGCAAATCATATTTTCCAAATTTGGACCACATTTGCACTGGATGTATCTCCATGAAAAAGCATTGGACTTACATCAAACAAGTTTAATTGTGCCTTTACCAGGGCCCAGTATGTTTCTCTTTTGTCCCTTCTTGATTATTCCCTTGTTCAACATGATTGCTAGTTTTCAATATGCAGCACCCCAGTTGAGCTATTTGCATTCATTAACCTTTCAACCTGCATTTTGGATTTCGGTTTGACTTTTCAGCTTTGGTTTACTCTTTCTTTTCTCTTTCTCTGCTAGATTCCTTCCCCCCCCCCCCTTCTTCCTGAACTAAAGAGAGTCAGAGACACACTTTGTCTAAAAGGAGCACAAGCTTTTAAAAGTAATTCTCTGTGCAAATGAGGCCTTCCTGATAAACCTACTAGTGTTTTTTAGTTTATTTATTTCTTGGATGTTGTGAGGCAATTCTTTGCACAGTTGCTCCTTCCCTCAGGGCTTCCTTTTACAATACTCCCATATTTTTCTTTTCTCACTGATCCCATGTTTGACTACTGACTGCAGAAGAATAGCCTGATTTTTATACCACTGCAGGATTTTTCAGAACCAATACAAAATGATGTCTCTAATTGTAGCTTGGACCTAATTTTTCAGTCTTGTTTCCTCCTCCAATAGTTGCTATCAGCTGTATCTGTTCACTTCAAGAAAGTTCTTGCTGTCTAGTCAAATGGCTCACATCAATCATAGCTGCAGGGACATAATTGTCCTTGTCATCCTGTTTGACTTTGAATGCTATATTGGCAATGGCGAAAATCCACTAGGATTACACTTGGACTTCATGCAGATACTTAATGATCCCCATGATCCTTGTTGTCTCAGTCATACCCCTCTTCCCATTCACACATACAGATTTTCTTCCTTCTGAAGTGTTTCTCACTTCTTATGTTTGGATGAAGTCTCAGTCATCTTTCTTGTAGCTGCTCTTCTGACAAAGGACTTGATGCAAACCTCAGCTCAACAGAGAGGTCCTGACCCACACATTTAGGATAAATCTGTCTCAGAGCTTATAACAGGTAACACATGAAGCAGCTACACTAGTTCTGGCAAATGAGCTAGTTCAGGGCACCTCCCCCCGAAAAGGCAGTGTGCCATGAGGAAGTGCCATGGGCTAACCCCAGGTGAGTAACTCCATCGAGCAAATCACCTCAGTCCTCAAAAATTCCCCCAAATGGCTGAGGTTTCTCCTTCTGTTTTGTATTGTTTTTCTGTGTCTCCTGATGTACAAGGTCACGGTGATGAGACTAGATATTGATGCCTGTGATGACTTCTCTCTGGGTTCTTCCTTACAGATGGGAAAGAGGAGGGGTTTTGTGGGGCAGAAAGGAGAGTAAGATTGGTCCTGAGAGGATATCTGTTAAAATCTAGTTGTCACTTTGGAAAAAAACCCCACAAACAACAAAACCCCACAAAGAATCTTTGGAAACCTGAAGCAGGAGATGTGAAGATCAAGCAGCATTGACTGATTGCAAGCTTTCAATCTGTAGAAATGCATTCATACTCCATTTGTCATTTCTGCACTGGAATTTTCCTCTGGCTGGTCCTGTCTGGCCTACAGTGGTTTAGCTCCATTGCAGAAGCCCTTCTTAGATCCTCCTGAGCTCACATTTCACTTTTTCTTCCCTTATAATGAATCATGTCTCTTCCAGAAGAAGAGATGGTCTTTTTCCTGCTGTCCTGTAACAGTCCTTTTATCACCTCTTGTGTGCCCTTTGCTGTTGAAGTCTGCATTTGTTGTACTGCATTATGTCATTCACAAGTCAATGGTAGATATTTGCACATGGCAAACTTGGCACTTACTCCTCTGAGCAAGATGCTACCTTTGGAGTAAAATTCCAAGCCGGAGCAAGTGTTAAGAGATACGTTAAACAGGGATAGAAAAAATAATTACCCTGAGTTATGTTTTCATAAAAAAGACCTTTTCAAATTGTCTTCAGTGGTGGTAACATGAGGGGGTATGACCCTAACTCCAGTACATCTCGATTACTGGATTAATTCCTGTTGCATGCAGCAACACAGCAGAACTGAAAACTTTTTGGTGTACAGTAAGAGGTAGTTTTCTTATCTGCAAAATCACGTCCTCCAGAAAATGGCATGGTACAGGAAATGTATCAGAACTGAGCAGCGTCCCTGTTGTTTCCTTTTAGCAGTGAAGAACATGGAAATGAGGATGCTGAAGGTTCAAACGAGTCTCAGAAGTGCAAAATTTCTCACCCAAGAAGGAGGAAACCAATTTAAGCTAATGAGACTGGAATAAATAGTTTTTCTTTTTTTCCTTTTTTTTTTCTTTTTTTCTCCTCTTTTTTTCTTTTTAATTTTGCAAATGAGGAAACTTATTTTTAAACAAGTACTTAAATTCTCACCTAATCACACAGAGCTGGCACTTTAGAAAAAATGCTTTAAGTAGCAGGAGGCTGAGGATAGGACTCGTGGGTGAAATCATCATGATATTGCCAGACCATTGTGGTGCCCAGGCCAGGACCAGAATTACAGGAACAGACTAGCCCTCTTTGCTTCTTGGTTTTCCTCTTAGTTCTGGAGAAGATGGCACTTACTGCCTGGCTTTCAGCCATTCCCAAAGCATGCTCTGGGCCTCCTGAGCTCTTCTCACCTTGAGAGTATTTACTGTCTAGTGAGAGAAGAAGTTGTAGGGAGATATAAAACTCTGGATAACCAACTATAAAGAAGCAAATAAATCATATTTCAGACTTGTGGTATAGGATATTACAGGTTTCAGAGTTTTTTTGCAGCTGATCTGAATGAGCAGACTGAGGAAACTTCTCCTCCTGAGTTACTTTGGATGGGGGCGGGGTGTTTTTGTTTTAGAGAGAGAAACACACTCTTTAACTAAAAGAAAATTTGCCTTTCTGCCTGAGGGTGTCAGCAGATATTTGGAATTCTGGAAAAAAAGAGGCGGTGAGTCTGCCTTAAAAACAATCTGCACTTTCTGCAGTCTTCTGAAGGAAAGCACATTTCTGTACCAGCAAGTGTTTATCAGTTTCCTTAAAATATTTGGCTGGGAGGTCTGAAGGAACACCTGGTTTCCTGAAGGCTTGTACCACCTTGACCTGTACTTTCTGACTACCACTGGTCCCCACTTGACTTAAAATTCTTGCACACTAACTTTACTGATAGCTTGCACACATTTTTTGCCATCAGTGGTAGTCTCCAGCAAGCTAAGCTGTATTTGAAATTTGATCCTTATGGATTATCTGGGTTTGGATGCCTTTGGCCTTGGAAAGCTTCTGTCCCGAAAGATAATGTGATAGCAGTAGCCAGACAGATCAGGGGATGAGCTTTTCAGGCTCACTGAGCTCTAACCAGGAATTTGGAATATGTCCTTCTGTTCTTACCATCTTTTCTTAACAAGAACTGCTTCTGGTCACAGCTGGCATATGACTGTTACTTCATGATCAGTGTGTAGCATTTATGAATGGACTATGAGACTTCTGACTCTGTTGTTAAAGTAAAAAGGCCAGCATGTACACTTGTTTCCCATGTGGTGTGAATGGCAACTGTGATTTCAAGACATACTCCCACATCAAAGTACAACTGAGAGCAAAGGCTTTAGTTTCCAAAGGAGGTAGTAGTCCCAACAACTCTGAGTAGTCAGGTAGCTCCTTTTGTAATTGGGCAGGAACTACACAGTGTGCTCAACAGTACATTGTAGTGTATGGATTACTCATCCTGATGCTCCATTAAGGCTTTGCCATGAGTCTTGCACAAAGGCAGCCATGTCTCCTTGAGGAGCTGCTGGACACACTCCCTTACTCAGGAAGAATTACCTTACACTGGAGATGGCATTGCTCAAACAGCTGCTTGGACCTGCCCATCCCAGCAGTAGGCAGCACATTGACAAAACAGAGTAGAAGGGTGTGAGCCACTGTCAGTCATGGGTCCACTGCTATAAACAGGGAGCTTTGCCTTTCTCCCAGGCCTGTACTGCAGTACTTGCTGTTGATCCTCACCTCTTGGCTTTACATGAGAGTGAGCAAGCTGCCACTTCCCCCAAGCAAATGGGTTTTGAACATAATCATCCTCCTTGGTCCACTCATTCCTACCTGCACACACTGGCAGAATGAAAAAACATCGACGTTAACTGATGTGTATGTCCATTTTGTTTCCCCCCCCATTTATTTCAAATCCTGAGTAGGATGTTACTGTTAGTTTAGATTTTTGTTGAGGAGGCTTGCTGTACGGCTTACAGCATTTAGTAATGAACAGTTAGATACACATGGCAATTTCTCCCTTGCACTTATTTTTCTCTTAGTGATCCATTGTTAGCTTTCAAATATGTGTTGATTCTTTCAAGACATCACCCAAACAACTAAGAACTTTATCTGCATCCTGAAGCCATTTCAGTTAGATATGCCTTGAAAACTCAGAAAGAAGCACTGACAAAATGTCCAATTTCACTGCAGTTTTTGTAGAAAATGTGAAATACTTTGTGTGCATATACTCTGATTCACAGCATTTAACACTGAGAAATTGAGCTTCCTGAATCGCATAATATATCTTTTGCCACTGTTGTGCTTTCATTTATTTTGTAATGGCAGTAACTGACCCATTTTTATATGAATGTAATTTATATCATTTTAATCTGAAATTTTCTATATTCCCAACTGTACTTAATATGTTTCCTCTGAACTAATATGCTTATTTCTTCCATCACAAAATATTCCATTCTTCCTCAGAAATGTGGTGTTTGACTACATACAGAAATAATTTCCACTTACATCAAGGTTCAAATTGATTTGTTGTGTAAAGTCACAGTGTCCAATATTGTATATTTATTCTACAGAGGGATATCTTAAATTCATGTAAAATATTTCATAAGATGCTCTTTCTCATCTTCTTTCCAGTAAAATGCATAAGGAAAATAGAAATAGTGTATCAGATATACGGTCATAGTTTATTCTTCATGTTCAATTACTGGGATTGGTTCCCAGAATGTAGCTTGGCTGCTTCCAGAAATAGTTCTTTAAAATCTGACTGAAGCCCCAAACCCCAAAGTGAAATCTGAGAGATGCTAAATGAAGTAAGACCAAAAAGAGGTTTTCACACATCTCTGTGAATCTAGCCCATCACATTTCAACTATCATTGATATTTACCCCTATGTTTCCACATCTTAGTTGTATTCCATCTATATAGCTTTTGCTCTTTGATAGACATTTTAATTCACTGTGAAGAAATCCAGCTGGATATTAAAGAGAATTTCCTCTCTCCTTCGTAAAACACTCATTTGGGGTTAGCAGGGTAAATTTCTATTCTGAACCTATATTGAGCTGTTGAGCTCCTCTCTAAACAACTATAAACAGAGTCACATATTTAAAATGTGAAGTCCCTCAGACAGAAAATCCTAAACTTTATTATTTTTATGTGCAGCTGCTGCACTGTAGCATAGCATATTATGGTGCCAGTCTGGGCTTTCTGTTGGTGTGCACTCTACATGTAGAAAAGCAGGAAGAGCAAAAATGTTAAAAAACCCTAGCCAGCAGTTGCTGCGTGGGGTTGGTGTTCTTGGTCACCTTTAGTTACTTGTGCCTCCTCCTGCCCAGTCATTCCCAATCAGCTGTGCTCCTTGAAAGAAGAGCATGTAGGGAATGCCAGCATGGAGGTACAGCTGTACCAGTAAAACAGAGGGACACCAAAGAGCAAGATCTTTTGGACTGTGTCAACAGGGCAATGAAGGCATGAACTTGTACAAAATGGAACAGCTTACTGTGTGAAAATAAACTCTAGGTGAATCTTTATCAGCTTTAAAGGTTGGGAGCATCGTTATTGTAATTCCTGTATCTGTGACTATAGCATTACTGTAACAATGAGCCTATATTTGATATTAATCAGGGGCTGAAACTTTCCATAACAAGCAGGAAAAGCCAGCAGGCTTGTCACAGCAGGTGAAACAATTTGTCTGTTTAGTTTATAGGGACAGAACGAGGGCTTGTGTTTGTCCATCACTATTGGGGCATCTAACATACAGCAATTCCATCAGAAGAACTTGGAGGCAGGAGAGAAAGTCAACATGTGAAGCATGAAACATAAATAGCAGGATGTGCAATAAATGTTCCTTGGTGTTGCTAAGCAATATGCCAGGCGTGGGCAAGAGCGATGCCATCCTGGGAACCTTCCAAGTTGCCAGCCCTTAATGGATTATTCTTCTGCTCAAGATGCCCAAAAGACGAATTGCATTTGAGAACTAGGGGAAGCTCATTAGGAAATTACTGAGGAGAAATAACAGCTTTTGAAATGCACATCCATTAATAAAACATGTGACAGAAGCTTGAAAGCCCTGGTGGAGTCATTTCCAAAGGCACCAGTGAAGTTTATTGGCTTGTTTCTTAGCTTAGAAATGTCTCTATGTCTTCTGTCCTTCAGACAATTTCCTATTCAATTCCAAAACATGGCACAGAAACCACTGCATCTGGTGGCCTGGGCCTTGAAAACATGGAGCAAGATCCCCCAAAGCTCTGAAATCCCTTAGGAAGCTGCAGGTAGGAGGAACTCCATGATGTTCTTGACACAGCGTTTTCAGTTTTTATTTGGTATCTTCTGGATGAAGATCTTGTATAAAAAACAAACTACCCTGGTAGACATGGGAATAGGGGGAATTTGGAGGAGCATGCTCTGACAAAAGAGCACCTGTATGAAGAGTATTAATCAGGAAACTTCTCAAAGTGAATGTGAAAAAGGCTGTTCATTATTTTCCACGGCCAACCTGGCACCCTAAAATGTGAAAAAACTGCACATAATCTTATGGGCTCCGTCTGACTTTCAAAGATCCTTTTGAAAGCACACTAGGAATTAGGTGCCTGGGGGCCACCTGAGCAGTTCTTGCTGAAGAAGATGAGCAGCAAGATCCTCTTTTCTGTGAAACAGCTCAAAGTCCATGAACTGAATCACGTACCTGCTTTTCTGCACAATCAGGAAATTCCCAATTGCTTCTTTTCTCCTTTAGTGAGAAAGCATTTTATCAAGAAGATTGAATCTGCAAAGGAATCTGACACTCAAGAGGTTAAGTAGGCAGAAAGAGGTTGTAGGATTTGCTTCTGGCCATCAGCAAAATTTTATATACAAACAAGTCACTCCTGTTTTAGCTTTTATCATCACACTAACTGTACAGAAACAGAGTAACATGAGTGACTTCCCCAGTCTCATTTGTTACCATGTTTCTTCTATTGAAAGGGCTTTTCTTCCACAAAGAAAGGATATTTTCAGGAGATGCAGTTAGGCAGATGCCTGGGTATTAGATAAAACAGCAAATCCCAGTCCTTAATGCTCCCCTAAGTACCAGTCTTTAACTTCAGTTATAATTTGACATCAGCATGAGGATACTGATGCACATAATTCAGTAGGACTGTGCACATTCAGATTTTTGTTTCCATTGTCAGTCTGACAGGCAAAAAAAAAGTCTTGGATATTTTAAGCTTGTGTACTATACAGAAAATAATATTAATAATAATAATTTAAAAAAACCCACACATATGCAGTGAAAGGGAGGTTGGAATTCAGTCCTAGCTACCAGGAACTCTGTACACATTTTACATTAGTTACAGGTTTAAAAAAAAAAAAGAAAAAAGAAGCAATTCCCCACATAAACACAGAGCAGGGCCCCAAGATTTCCTTTTTTATAACAAAATTGTTTAAAGATTGTCCTATTGACTAAAGCTTCTATCTAGGCTTTCTCTTTCTTGTTCAGTAAGTCCTGCAGTCACCACTGGATGAGGAGGTGGTTTAAACAGGATGGTCAGACACTCTCCAATAAAAACCTATTCATTTGATATTTTACTCACATATTCCCAGGGAACATAGGTTGGAATCCCCTGAGGTTGAGGAGAGGTCTTATTAATGCTTGGGTTTCCCATCTTCCCAGCTGAGTATGCTAAGCCCTGGGCTATCCTGGGCTGTATGGGTAGGAGGCATTTCTCAGAAGAGCAGATAAAACTCATGAGAGGAAACCAAACTCTGGGAATGCTCCTCTAGAGTAGGTCAGGAGCTTGGATCCACAGAGGGGTGACATGTCCCTGAGCACACCAAGGGGCTCAGCAACCTCTTCCCCCCTGCCCGGGGGTTTGGCTGCTGGTCCTCAAGGCCAGCTCTGACATGGCAAGCTTTGATCAGGCTGCAGTAGAAAGGGACTCCCCACCCTCCTTTGGGAGCTCCAGCTCTGAATTTTGGATCCCATTCTGAGGGACAAGTGCCTGAAACAAAGGAGTTACAGTATCTAGCCCAGAGAAATCTCAGCCAACATTTCTATATGACAACTGGCATGAAGTATCTGCTGCTGAGAATTTAATGTCTTCTGGTTGATTCTAAGAACAATCAAATCAGATTCTTCAGTATGACTGTAACTCTATTAGATTTGCATTTGTTTCTCTGAGATACAGGATTTTTTTGTAAGTGGAAGTACTCAAAGAATTCTTGGGGAAACCTTAAGGGAATTTTTTGTAAATTGGAAACTATGACCTAAAAGCTAAGCTGGATGGAGTTCCACAATATCCAAGGAAGTGAATTTATGTCCATAGTCTCCTACATATTCATTTTCTTTCAAAAAAAAGAAGTATATATATATCCTACCAGCTAAGTTTACTTGTATGCTTTTGGCCCTGTAGCAGACATTTACCTCTTGTTCAAATATAAAAAGGGACCACATGCTTTCCTTCTCCAGAGAGAACTGTAACCAGATCTGTGCCTCCACCAGGCTGTGGAAATATCTAAGCCTTGTGATATCTCTTGACAGTAAGGGATTCAGCAAACTTCAGTTTCTTGTTTCTTGCTTTCTTTTGTGAGGGAGAAACCAGAGCACTGTGAGGCTGGAAGGCATAAAAAGGCATAGTTTGTCATCTGTTTGGGATGTTCTCACCATTTACTCCGTCTTACATTCAGGAGTCAGGACTCTGCATTACAAAGGTCACACTAGATCCATAATCTGGATACTAAGCATGAGTAAGGGACATAAACATAAGGTAAAGGACAGTTTTGTTCCCAGATCAGATTCAGCTCTTTGTAGTTATTTTTATTACAGATCAGCACAAGGCATAGTCTGTTGGCTTTTAATGTGCCAAGGTCACTTGGGTGAGATCTTTTAAGTGTGGAATGGTTCATTGATCTCATATTTATTCTGGGTCTGTGGTAACCTCTGCTTGTCTTTCTATTTATGTTCTCTTATTATATAATCTAAGAATATGGCAAAGCAGACTAGCTCTCCTGTGCTGGCACAAGCTGCCTTTTTCCAGTTCAGGCTGTCAAAAGCTATTCTATTCATTTGACTTGTTGCCACAGTTGCCTCAATTTAGCTTCTAGTCTCTTCTTCATGTTGACCCATGTTCTTTGATCCATAGAAGTTCATGTGATCCCTTTAGCAGGAGGTTAATTGGTTGTATTTTGTTCTTCTCAAAAGGAAAATAAAAGGAAAGATGGGGATGAAGTTTCACAATGGTGAGCAAATTCAGCTTAATTTTTAGATGTCTAAATTCCTATGATGTGGAACAAAATTTGGCTGCTGAGGTGTGGTCTCTCAAAGCTCCTGGTGTTAATACAAATGCAGGAGTTCTGCTCTGAATTCTAAGCAGGCACAGCCAATCCTGCTTCTCTGCATGAGCTCGATAGCATTTTTTTCCTTCTTCCCTACCTCCTACAGATGATTTATCACAGATATTAAACTATCTCCAGCCCCAACAAAATACTTCACTTTTCTGCTAAGAAGCAGATGCTTGCCAGCTCACATTTGTTATATAGTAATGACATTCTGGAGCGAACTGAAATGGCATTCTGCAAAATTGAAGTTTTTTGCTTTCCATCCCAGCTTTTTCTTTCAGTAAGAATGATCATGGAGAAACTCCACCGTGTTTTGCCATCGTGCTGTCCCATGAATGACAGCTGTGCTGGATTTATTCATCACGGCATGGAGAATGTAGTAATAAAAGTGCCAGTCAGCCTGTTTTCTCACTCAACAGAACATATGGTAAAAAGTGGATTTTTAGGTCTTGAACATCAGTGTAAATCAGGACTTCTGTTGACATGGGACTGTTGAAACCCCAGTCAGAATTAGTCCTTTTGTTTACAAGACTGAATATTGTGACAGTTCATAGATATCTTTGTGCTCTTGGCTTCACATGGTCATTCTGACCTGGGCAATGGCAGAGGTCACCCCCTGCTCCAAAACCTGAAGGGCCACTGTGATGTCTGAAGGTTGTGGGCTCTTGGCATGAAAAAAACACAGCACAGAGGTGCTGGGGGCTTACAGCTATGTTTATAAGTAATTTGGCACAATGGAAATGGATCAGTAAGTGGATCACATGATATGAAGCTTTCTGAAGGGAAACCAATCCATAGATGTTTGATTCCTTGGCCATAAGCTCCTCTACAAATGACCCCACTGCTTCCCGCAGATGGCAGGGACTTGTCAGAGCAGGTTAGCATCCCTGTCACCATCACTCAGGGAGAAAAGATGTGTTGTAATTCCTCCTGTGGTTTACAAGTAACATTCCAGTACCTGTTGCTGTCTCCATCTCCCCACTTGGAGTTTTGATAACATGCAGTACAAGATGCCATATGGGAGTAATGGAAAACTGAAGCCTGTGTGTGCAGCAACAGGATGCACTCCTTAATGAATGATTAATGAAAGGAGCCCCCCTTGCCCCAGGCCTCACAGTCTCTGAGAAGGAGGATGGGCAGTGTGATGGGTTGACCCTGGCTGGACGCCAGGTGCCCACCAAAGCCACTCTATCACTCCCCCTCCTCAGTTGG
>JANZLQ010000029.1:44099898-44121574 GCA_026212715.1 Elanus axillaris | reverse complement strand
ATGGTATGGAATAGCTCCTTGGCTAGTTCAGGTCAGCTGCCCCGGCTATGCCCCCTCCCAGGTCCCTGTGAAAATTATCCCAGCTGAACCCAGGACAGTTTTATATCTCACTAGCCTACTCTGGTTGACTGGTAATAAATTGAGTTTATTTTCCCCAAGCTGAGTCTGTTTTGCCTGTGACAGTAATTGCTGAGTGATCTGTCCTGTTCTTATCTCGACCCACAAGCCCTTTGTTATATTTTCTTCCCCCTGTCTAACTGAGGAGGGGGAGTGATGTAGCAGCTGTGGTGGGCACTTGGCACCCAGCCAAGGTCAACCTACCACAGGATGTTAAAGCAAAACTTCTTAAACTTTTTATTTATAACCACCTCCAATACTAGGATATAGCATTAGCTTCCTTTGGTGATTCGTTTTAAGGCTTGCTGCTTACAGAGATTGAAGAAACATGATTGCCACTGACACATTAATCAATAACAGGGAGTAGAGAAATGTCAGAGAGCAGCTGGTAATGTGGTTAAAACAAGCTTTGGATCAAGCTGCTCAAGAGATGTAAAGGCCAACAAATAGATGGATGCTAGCTGCAAAAAGCAGCTTAGAGACATTGCTCTTTAACAGCCTTAAAACAGAAGCTTCTTAGCGAAATGGTCCTTCATTCACATCTGATTCTGGACTGGGGTCAGTGGAGAATGACCGGGATGATTATCAGAAGACTACAAGATGCATGGATGAGCTGCAGTGACAGAAAGGGAAGAATTAATTGTAGATCCATCTCAAGCAGACTGAGAAAGGAGATCTTATTGAAGGAGGCTGTGGCTTACCATAGAAGAGGTAAAGGTCCAAGAAAAGCAGAGAGAAGATACACATATTTCAGCAATGGTTTACAGGAAAGCTTAGACCTGAAATCTTAGCGGTTCTGGACATGTGAGTATGGGATTTGACAGAACAAGAGTAATCAGTATATTATATGGCCCTCTCTGAATGTTTCTTCTTGATGAGTCTGTGCAGAAGTACAAAATGTTAAGTAGTCTTTGTGGAGAGGCTGGTTCTTTTGATTGACATAGTTACTTAGGCAATTGGCTGATTCAGTCCAAAAATAGAGACTACTGACAGCAGTTTGATTATGTCATATTTTAGAATGAAAGCAAATCCCATATGAGAAGATACTGATATAACAATGTTAAATAAACTATAACTAAAAAATGAATTGTTACCAAGCTTGCAAGCAGAGAGAGATCACCTTCCATCTGGTTCATTGCCATAATACTGTGAATCCATCGGGATGTCCAATGGACACATCTAGCGAGCTATTTTCTTCTCCTTTGAGTCCTCAGCTAGCCACTTCCAATCACTTACATGGCAAGTACCTCTATTCATACTGTCTAAGCAAGCCAGGGAAAAAACAGCAAGCACAGACCTGCAGGCTGGGAGGGGAGGGTAGACTCTTCCATGGCAAAAAAAAGTTGTTTCCATAGAGTTAGCTCTGAACATAGATGGTCCCTAGGCCAGACAGGTTGAAAGTTGGAAGTCCATCAGTTGGATCATCCTAACTGTTCCAGCCTCATTCTACAGCAATGAAAAATCTGAAATAACGTCTGAAAATCACTATCTGATTAGATGAGTATTTCCAGTGAGAGTCATATGACTACCTTACAAAGCCCATTTAACAAACTCTGGATTTGGGATCCGGTCAGGAGTGTTTAAATACTACAGCTTGGCTCCAGAGGGTTGATAGGATTTATTGCCATATCTTGGCAAAGCCCATAGGGCTTGCTGGGCTTGGTAAGCCATGCTGGGGCCTTCTCAGGTTGGAAGCAAAGGCATAAATGGGATTAAAAGCCAGTGTACCTTTCTTGGGTCTACATTGTCTGCTGCCTGTGTGCAGGCAGACAGGGTAGATAACTGCAGTTAGATGGGATCTATCTTGCCTGGAGTAATTACATAGTGCCCTGCTTATTGTGAAGGAGAGGGGTGGAGGAATAGTTAATCTCCAGCTGGCTTTATCAGAAAGCTTCCAGTCTACTTTTTATTGCCTGAACCATGCAAAGCTGCCAGAGAAAACAATCTCTTGTCAGGATCAAGTAGTGATGTCCAGCACTCCAGCAATGTTAGTAGGAATTGGGGCTGCTGCAAGGAACTGAGCTGATGTGGGACTTAGAAAATTGCGGCTGTCAGGATTCCTTCTTAGATGTTACACAAGGAGCTGCATCCGATACATATTGTGCATAGCGTCTTCCAGTAGCTTGCCACTGTCAAAGATGGAAATGCCCCGTTGTGTTGCCCCTCACATGCAGCACTGGTAGGACCAGTCATGGCCCCGCTGCCCAAAGCCCCAGCCCCTGCCGAGGGGCTGCCAGCATGACTCCACTCCTCCCAAGAGCTCCTTTGACAAAGAAACCGGTGGTACTCGGTACAGCTGTTTCCATCTTGGTATGACTCACTCTTAGTTAAAACATTGTGATTCATGGAAGAGTTTTAGCTCCATGATTCATTCAGAACCACTTTTCACTACTGCCCAAAAACTTGTAATCAGTAGGTGACTTGCCTTAGCCAAGAAAAACTAAAAATGATCCAAAGTTCAGTTCTTCCAAGAGAAAATTAAGGCCCTTTTTTTTTTTCAGAGGTACAAAGCCAGGACTAGGGCAAGATTAGACACACCAAAGCTTGGGATATTCACAAAGCAAATGCATTCCAGCCTGAGCAATATAGCAGATTCATGAATAAATGGTTTTATTATTGATGAACATTAAACTGGCATGAGTTGCCAATTCTCCTTGATCTCCTGCAGACAACACTCCTTCTATCCAAGATGTTTTGCCTGGAGTTTCCACAGCTTTCCTTCTTATAAATGTATAGGATAAAAGTTTTTTATTACATCTAGCTATAGATTGGATTGTGAGCTATAACAGTTCCTTGGGGAAAGGACAGAGATAGCCATATTCACTCCATCATAGATATGCCACATATTGCGAGAACGACTGGCAATTCTACAGGGCTGGTTTCTATACCTAGTGTTAAAGTGCCCAAACCCTGGTCCAGTGTGAATAAGTGTTTTGTGTACTTCAAATAGCATACATTTGAATTGGACAGGGTCCAGAGACTCCAGCCAGAGATTTGAGCATCAACATGCGTCAACCTGTTCTTTGATTCTTGGAGATGCAAATAACATCATTGCCTTTTGCTGTAAAGCGTTAACCACTAGCAAATAATTGGGGCCAAAACCATTCTTGGATTGGATGTGATTGACCACTTGCATTACACCAAGAGTAAATTCAAACTTTTGGTTTGATAATAAAGAAATCATAACCATGTGGGATTTGAGAGATTGTCAAAGTGATGAATTTGTGTCCAATCAACAGCTTGTAATGAACCTATTTGTGTGTGTGACCAAATAACCTCACTAATGCCTCCCTAATGCTCTGCAGCCACAGGCTTACTATGTGGAAATCCCTCAGCTACAGCTCTTTGGGTTCTTGTGGAGGAAAGGGTCACTGTGATCGTTGGGATTTACAGAGGTTCCTTTGTGGTTCGTCATGACATGGGTTAGTTCCAAGCCAGGGGCCTTGGCTCCTAGTGCTGAGGAAGCTGTCACTATTGCAGGTCCCATTACAGTTACACTCACCGCAGCCACACTCAACGGGGACCCCCTGCCTGAGTGTGTGCCTGGAGTGAACCCTAAATCAAATCCAGATTTGCATTCGATTACTTCAGTGCATTAGAGCTCCAGGAAAAGAAGTGAGGTGCCTGAAGCCGTTGAGTGTAGTATGAATTCCCAATTTTCATTTGGGGAGGGAGCAGTCATAGTCAATCAGCTAAAGAGAAATTGAAAGTCAGTTTGATATGCTTTTCCAGAAGAAGTAATGAGAATAAACTTCCTTTTATGCAAAATTTGTACAAGTGAACCACAAAACAAGGGAACTCACTGACTCATCTTTCTGGAAAGAACAGTGTGCAACAACAGTAGCATCTCTCTTTATATAAGTTGAGCTTGGCTGGCAGCCAGATGGAGAAGAAATGTAGAGATGTATTTAAAGCTAATTCAGCTCTGGCCAGAGCTGAGCCTGGGCTCAGCTGGAGCTGGGCAAGTTAGGAAAGAAGAGGCTGGAAATTCATGGCAAAGAACAGTTAAATGTTGCCAAGCATTGTACGTGGTATTAATTTGAATGTCCTGCCTCTTATAAAACCTGTACACATAAGTGTCTGTCATAAAACAGAATGAGTTTCCTTCAAGGTATTTGAAAAACAAGCTAAAAAATACAATACTGTTTCAATTTCTGATACAGACAATTGTGATCTTCCAAGAAATCAGTTAGATGCTGAGATCACAGAGTCAGGTCTCTGTCCATAAGGATCTCTGTGTCAGTCCAGACCATACTGGTTCAGTGTAGACTAATGTCTTGAGCCTTCTATTTTCATGTTTCTTGAAAATGTAATATGGTGGCTGATGCTAGCACAATGTGATGAATAGCCCAGTTAAATTCTTCTCTTTCTGAGCACTCAGCTTAATTCTTTGTTGAACATGTAAATTTATGAAAATTAATTTTATGAATTAAAAAAATGTATGAGGCAAAATTCAATTTCAGGAAAAAAATTGATCTAATAGATTTAAAGCAGTCCTCAAATGTCCCAGGTACTTGTATATGATAGCATCCACATCAGGAAAAGGATCAAGCTTCCCAGTTTATGTATATCCCTAGTGTATTCAGGTTTGACAGTTGATGCACAAAGCTCTTGACTTTCTCACACGTGTATTCAGAGCTGTGCATATGCCTGGCACTTGCATCCCATTAAGAAAAAAAGATTTCTGACATACTTGTGAGGCAGACCAGTGTCTAGGTGTAAGTGTCTCCTGTTGTCCTCTTTCCTCTGCTATAAGAAGGCAGCTGGAGCAGAGCCAGGGAAAAAGCATTGTGGTGCCCTATGTGCTGAAACTCTTGCTTTATTTAAGTGTGGATCTTGGGTCCAATGCCACTGCAATAGACAGTTCCCAGTTCCAAGTGTCCAATTGTTTTATATCTCTGAGGAGGTAAAATGTTAGGTTTTCCCTGTACCAAATGACAGTCATGTTGAATTTCCTCATTCATCCAAACCAACCAAAAACCAGAATAATGCTAGTAAATGACGAAAATTGATGTCAGACACTAAGGAGACCTTAAGGGTAGGAATTTCCAAAACCTGCTGAAAAGTTATTACAAATAACAGGCCTCAAACTGTGATGTGGAGATAGGAATCTGAAACTACATGAGAGGCATGAGGATGCTCTCTGTGGGTGTCCCCATCCAATTCAGCCAGGTAGGATTTAACACTGAGCCCTGCTCTAACTCTCATGATGTTGGTGTAAATCCAAAAGGAGACATTTTTTTCCTGTGTCCAGAGGTGGAAATAGTGATTATGCTGAGCTCAGTTTGCTACAGATTTGTAGTAGTAAATTGTCTTAATTACCTGTTACTTTTCATTTGCATCTCCACAGTTTCTAAACTGGGAAAATATCTGAGCATTGAAAGTTGAGCAAACTTCAGCACAGAGTCTGAGAAAGATAAATAATAAATACTGAGTCATGAGCACGAGGCCCTTAAAAACTCCCCCATCAATATAATCTGTTCACATGTTGGTTTAGTTCTGATTAGGTGTACTGATCACCAGGAAGACTGAAGAGCATAGAGCTGTCCACATGGAGAGAAAAGCAAACTCAGGAGTGACAGGGGGTCTGCCTGAGGGGGAGCAGAGAGAGCCAAGCTCTCTGAGGAGCCATTTGGTATATACTTGGGTTTCAGAATAGCCTGTACTGATACTGTGTTGTGACTTTTACCTTGACTTTTGCAGAAACTCATCTTAAAATTATTCTAAGCAGATTGGGGGATCAAACTGTTACCAGGTATTTTCAGTGCTTAATGATCTTTATTTTTGTAGTATTTTAATTAGAGTCTCCGGGAGTCTTTCCTCCTTTAACTGTGGCTGTTATAATCTTTCAGCTTGCTTCATTCTCATTTTCCCTCAAACTGCACTGAGAGCACTAAAGAAAACAGCCCACTGTCAGGTAGTTCCTCTCTTGAGCTGATTTCTGTTGTCACTGTAATGAGACCGTTCTCCCAGGACCATGAGAGGGGACTGTCCCCCATTCAGGTGACAGCACGCTTCTGGGTTTTCTGATACATAAATGATGTGACGGCAGGTTCCTCAAAGACCATCTGATAGCAGTAAGCTCACCAGGGGTAGGGGTATGCAGTGTCACCCGCTGGGATGCTGCACAGGGCTGTGTAATAAGGACATTGTCAAAAAATGAGCTCTTTTCATGAAATAATCCTGCTTCATTCACATGTTTGATGCTACAGTTATAGGCTCTTGATGGATTCATTTTTTATTTCAACTATGACCAAGCTGGCAGGTACTGTGACAGTAAAAACAATGGAATAGATGTACACAAAGGGAGTTTTTTGTGCTCAGAAGTACATGTAACTGCTGCATTGCTTTGCCTCTGGTTCTCTGTTTTTGTTAGGTATTCTGTGGGTTTGGGAATACTTCTTGCGCATATTAGGGAAAAGGTATGCCGCTGTGAATTCAGTGAGATGGGGATATTCGGAACTGATAACTGAAGATTCAAGTGACATTTACAGGCTCTGACACCCAATTTAGCAAATACATGCACAAGTTAAATTTGCAATCCTATACTTATGTGATGTTATAATTGTGCCTTTTAAAAGCAGGTGTTTGCTGTTTATAGGTTCATCTGACTTTTTTTTTAAAGCAAAACAGTATTTTCCTACTTCGCTAATCCAGCTGGAAAATGGATTGACCAAATCTTGTTTAATTAAAAAAATACTGAAATAACCAGCTGGTTGTAATGAATCATAAAACATTCATCCTGTAGGTGAGCCTGGCTTTGTTTTCAAGTACTGTGCAAATGTAACAAAGGTGTGAGCAGATTCAGATTAATGGCTTCACAATGAACTGTAGACACCTTAATTCAGTGGAAATATTTGTAGGGCAAAGATATGAGAATCCAAAGGTATGGAATTAAATTTGTAACCTTAACTATACCTATAGCGATTGCAGTTCCCTGCAGAATCACCATGGCAACCCATGGATGCCACAAAGCTACAAACCCTACTATTTCAGTTACACTTTCAAGAGCTATTGTTTGTTTCTCTTTTATTTTATTTGTGTATGTTTCAGTCAATCTCTGGAGCTAAGTAGGTCAAGCCATGCTCCACATAATCACAGTTGCCCAATTGCTGAACTCTGGGGGAAAGAGAGACAGAGCAAGGCACGTGCCAGTTTTGGTGTTGTTTTTTTCTTATTGCACTCTGGGCCAGTCTTTTTTACATGTAATTGGGCATCAAAGCTGCCAATAACTGTGTTGTTGCATATTCAAAAGTCCAAAGATTCCTGCAGAGCATCCTGGTGTTTCTGAAATTTCACCAGGATCATCATCCTTAATTACCCAATTCCTGTAGAAATCTGCCAGTGAAGGTGCTTAAACAAATTACATAACAACTATGCCCATTCCTAGCCATTAATCTTACAACTATATGAAGTTTTGCCCTTGTCTTCTAAACTTATATTCATAGAGGCAAGCAAAGCCCATTTATGCCATCCTTTGAAAAGAAGGGTAAATTACTGGTTTGGCTGGGAAGGGGTTGCTGTTGCTGCCCCAAGGTGCACTGAGGTGAATACAGATATGGGATAACCCTTCCTAAACCAGAAAGAAGTAATTGTCCCCACAGAGTCCTCACTATGATTGCTAGGAGAAGCCTAAACAAGGAAGTAACACTGGCTGTTCGACTTGCAGGGGGTTAAAATAAGGTGAGATACACCTCACTTCTAGGCCTAATAGTATAGCCTAGGTTAAGCTCATGTGATCCAGAGTAAAACACAAGTCTGTGGTTTATACCACCAGAAATCCCAAAAGGAAAGGTACTATGATCAGAAAATGCAGCTTTCTGACATAATTTTCTGCCTCCTCCTGCTACTAGAGGAGTCATGGATCTTTGCTTCATATGCTGTCTAATGGGTGCAAAATATCTGTCTGTGGGGATGCCTTCGTGCTATTCTAGCTTTGATGAGCATTTATACGATTGAAAAACAGATGTCATGGATGGAGTGGAATGCTTTCAGGCTTGTAATAATCTTTACAGTTTGGCTTCCTACCAGCCAGTAACGTAATCTATTACAATGAGAGGTATTTGTCCAAATATTTATTTAAAGGACCACTTAAACTCTTTGATTTATATTCATGAGTAATTAAACAGACACACTGGGTGCTTCACAGATATTTTCCATTGGTACGGCAGTTAGTCTGAGTTTCAGCACAGATCCAAAGCTAGCTGTCTGGTTGTCCCTTCTCCCACTCCAGCAAGCCCCTCTGTTACTCAGGGGAGTAACAATTAGCTGGTGCATGACAGCGGATAGATAACTGGGGCAGCCAGTTTTACACTTCCTGCTGGCATTTTCGTTATCTTGCTGAAGCAGACTATGCAATGGATTCAGTAACCAGAGGACCTGAATCTGCCTTGTCAGCAGGGGATAAATATGTGGCAATGACAGCTTTTTGTGATGGTGATTAAGGATGTCTGACTGTCATGGTGCATTTGCATTGGTTGGTGTGACTACACAGGTCCAGAAAAGAGTGTAGCATCTCTTTTTGTCCTTGGAAGCAGTTCAACTGAAGTGCTACTGGGCCTGTTTGGTAAAACACACATTTGGGTTTATTCCTGTATTGTATAGATCACTAAGAAGCTTTTCTTTATAATGGCCTTGTCAAGGAGGAAATGCAATTTAGAATGTCCAAAAAATTACTGCTGGGTTATGTCAGGTTGCAAAGCTTGCTTCTAGCTAACATCACGCCTTGTCCATCATGAGTGTTTTCCTGCCTTCAAAAGAATTTGTAATCACAAGCATTGAGAGCAGTTTCTCTTTCTCTGAAATGTACTGAACTAGCTCAGCAATGTCATATGTGGGAAGGAAATGCCTTCCAGGCTCTAACCCTGCCCAGCATTCACCCTTAAGCATTTCTGCTTCCCTGGAGGTAGCACCAGGCTGCTTAAAACATCCCCTGTTTCTATGTCCATCAGTGGAGACTGCAAATGGGGAATATCTCATGTGTCCCTAAGAATGACTGTAGAGAACTGTGCACACTGCATCAGGGCTGGTTTCTCCAGAGCCCAGTTAGAAACTTGGGAAGGGCTTCAGCTCATGACTAATGAATTTAGATGCCTAAATTCACATGTCCCTGTGAGTCAGACATTTCAGGACCCATTACATTCAGCAGAGACCTAAGGCTTTATTCAGCTCTCTAAAGCACTGCATGTCAGGTATCCACAGGGGGCTGGTAGATCTATGGCCAGCCTGTGCCCTTCTGGAACCGCAGCTGGAGTCCACGTGGGATCTCCTGTGGATTTCAAATGGTCTTAGCCTCTGCTGACGCCACTGAATCACATCTCTAGAGGTGAACACCTAAATAAAGATGTGTATGTGTTGGAGCTGAATCCCTTTACCTGAAACATTAATGGCCACAATTCACACTGGATACTGGAAGCAAACTGGGAACTTCTCAGGTTTGCACCAAAGTTTGCAGAAGTTGATGCAGATTCATTAATGGCTTTTGGAACATGTCCTTAAAGAAAAGTCATGCCTTAAGGTGTGATTCATAGAAACAGCTTTAGTGCGTTGTTTTTTTTTTTTTTCCACACTTTCAAATATGCCTAGTTTACAGGGGAGAAAAACTAATGATGTTTCTTTTAATTAGCAGTGATATCAACTGACTCTGGGAATCATGCTTTGTTCTTTTCTTACCACCTTATCACATTTTCCCGCTACATATAGCACATCCAAATGAGCACACAATGTTTTTTTCCGTACGAAAATTAAATTGATGTAGTGGAAGTGAATAAAAAAAAAAGCCACAGATTTTTAGATTGAAATAGAACAATGCAGCCATCCAGTCTGACCTCAAACATAGCAAAGTTCTGAGAATTTTACTAATGATGCCTTCAGGGAAGGAAACTGGTCTCTCTCTGGGAAGGATTCCCCAGCTTGATCAGTAGAGGTGAGCAGGTAACTTACTCGTTGCCCTGTCTGCTTATGGCAGGTGGATGGATATACATTTATGACAACTCAGAGAGATGCTGAATTTTACTAGCAACCATAAATTCTCTCTAATAGCAAATGATTATGTTTAATGAAATGAGCACTTTAGATTAAAAAAAAATAATGGCTTCAGCTATGGGTAAAAAAAATATATATACATCTGTTGTACCTGTTTATCGTCCACACATTTTTCTATAAAAAGCAATGAACAGGTCACTATGATTTTCCTTCTACATCTTTTTTTATTGATCCCATGTACAAAAGTTAGCATCTAGGCCATTCTGCAGATGAGGTTGATCTTTTCATGGCTGTAACAGGGATGGTAGTTTAAAATTTATTTTCAGTTAGGATTTTTTAAGTACCTTGGTGAGAATTTTTTGAAACATCATTGCTCAGTGAAAATTCACCTTGACGTTTCAGGGCAGACTACCCCAAAACTGTCACTGAACTTTAAAATGTCACAGTACCAGAATTATATGCTCTAAAAATAGAGGGAAGGCTTAAAGAGGAATTAAACTGACTTAGACAAGTTTAATTAATCACTATGCTTTGGAAAAAAAGTAACGTGCTTTTCTGTTGAAGTGGAGAGACAGTTCAGACAGAGATTGGGTTGCTCAGAGGCATTATCTGAAGATATCAGTGTAGTAAGCAAGAGCGATCCCTGTCCTTTCCAGCTCCTGCTTTTGGAAAGCATGACAGAAGCTATTTCAATACAGCCCATGTGATCTCAACCTACCACTGGCGCCTCATGCAAATCCACCAGCAGCAAATATGTCCTTGGCTCAGTGGACTGAATCCATGCTCTAGTGTGCTCTCAACGTGTTTGTACACACACTTACCTTCAAGTGTGTGACCAAAGAGAAGAGCAGAGGAGGTGACCTGGGACAGGAGGGAAAGCAGAAGAACGTCCTTGGCTATGCTGTTATCTGTTAGTTGGTTAGAAGGTGAGACTGGTGGCATTTGTGGGGCAGAAGGGAACAAGGGACAAAGTCGTTTGTTGCCAGCCCCATCTCCTGCTATTCCTGACTGGGCTCTGATGGACCTTAATCATCACCTCACCTTGTCTGGGGATGTTGGTAGAGCTGGACATTGTCACTAGCCCAGCCCCACTCTAATGCTGTGGGACTGTGCCCTGCTGCTGAGGGCACGGTCTCTGCCTGTGCATGGTCTCCCAGCTTGTGTTCCTCCTGGAGCAGCCCCACTCCTGCTGCTCCCTGACATTAGGTAATGTCAACACATCTCTCAATTAGCCCCATGGATACCTTGAGGAGTCAAGAACTCATCCACCTGCTGCCCACAGTGTTGGCGAGAAGCTGGGCATTTGGAGCTGGGTCACAGCTGCCTTCTTGCAGGGAGACAGCAACGACTTTCATGAGTCCCTTCCCTGTTTAGCTCTCCAGCTATCATTCAGACATAGAAGGTCCTACTTAGCTGTGCCCCATTTTAGGCCTCTTTGGACTACGCAGACCCATCTTCTGGCATCACGTAGGTGAACCCCAAAGCACTAAGAACCGTTTTTTTCCTCCTAAACTAATTACATCTCACCTGACTGGCAAATTCAGCACAGTGGTGAAATGCATGCAAGTGGCTCAGCTACACTGTGAATACCACCATGTTTTATTAACTCATCCTTCGCAAAAGGACTGTTAATATCAGCACAACTTTTTCCCAAAGAAGAAATAAACAGTATGATCAACCCTCATCTTTCCCATATAAATAAAGACAGTCAGGCACAGTGAAGCTGCTTCTGCAGCAGAGGTGCCTCAGCTGGACCCTTTCCCCATCTGATTAGAGGGGTCTCACCCTGGGTCATTCACTCAGCCCTGCGTGGATGTTGCTAGCCAGTGCCAGGAGCAGGTTCAGATCCCCCTGCTCTGCAGTCTACCAGATGCTACAGCTGTACTCCTAAGCACTTCAGCTGCCCAAGTAACTTGGGCAAGGTTGTCTGTATAACCTGTATGCAGCAAGGATTTGCACAAGCTGTTTGCCAGGCCAAGGCTAGCAGTCTAATCACGATCCCATCCTCCCCTTCCTAAAATCACACAGAGAAGCTAAACTCCGAGTATATTCTCCTAGCTGATCTGTAATCCTTTGAAAACCAGAATTTCTAATGGGAAAACTGATAACCCCTCAAGTCTGGCAGTGCTATTGAGTGCTGCTATAATAAGGTAGTGTATATTCAATGTAAGGATAATGGATAATGTGGGATTTATAACAAAGCCGTAACTCAATAGAGCGGGTTCAGATGATATCATGAATTGCAGCCATGAAGTATGATTGATTGATGAGATCATTAGAAAGCTGAGACTGAATTACAGGTCTCGTAATTTATCACTCCACAGCCTCAGCATTTTTTATGATATTTGAGGAACACTTAACAAGTTTTCCTACACTGTTTTTTTCAGGTTCCTAATTATAAATAAGGTGCCTGCAGATGCTTTTAAATCAGTGGGCAGTCTAGTGTCACTGTCTTTCACTGTAATCAGAGTTGCAGGCATACAGTGAACTTCCCTTTTGAATTATTTAAGATGTAGATCATTGCAGAATTACAACATAGCTTTTTCTTTCTCAGACACGGTAGTGGAAAATTCCAGTGTGATAAGACTGGAAGGTAAACTTCTTTCGCAGTTGACATTTTATTGTGCTAATTAAGAAGACAACAAAACAGAAAAAAAATCTACATTCTATGTAATTGTTCATATTAATTAATAAACAAAAACCATTTAGTCTGAGGCATGACATTTTTCAACACTTTTTTTTCAGCTGGTTTAGTAGATTATACTTGTGTCTCTGTACATGATATCTGGCTCATCACTTGGATATATTTTGTATATACATATAAGCTGTCTGGAGCCATATCAGTTTGATAAAGTAACAAGACATTTGCTTTCTAGAGGATGAAAATTAACAGCCATAGGCAGACCTGAAAAATTAATGGATTCTAGTTCATTTTCCAGCTCTAACAGCTACTAACCCAGAGCATTATACAGTAAAATGTCCAGGATAGCTGGCATCTTTGAAAGCAGTCTCCACAGTCTGTGGGAATGGTAAGCAAATTGTGAATCCACCTAGGTGATATTTATGGACCTGCCTTTAAGAAAATAAAACCCAGAGATGCCACTTACACTTCACGTCAAATCAATTTGACACTCTTGTCCCCATAACAGCTGGAGGACAGGGACATTCTGTCTTGCCTCTTCCTTGTCTCCTCCCATATGTCTTGCTGCCCAAAGTCTCTACCCAGTACTGACTCATATATGTGTTTTTAATTCCCTCACTTCCAGCATTATGACTTCTGCGAAGCACACTCTGTGTGCATGCATCTGCCATGCCCATGGTGCCCCAGCATCCTCAGTTCTTTCAAGAGAGTTAAGAATGCTGGAGTTGTTGCAGGTCTTTGTCTTCTACCGATGTTTAGAACCCTTGTGATGATCTTTTCTATGCAGCAGAACGAGAGTCATGTGATTCCCTCAAGCTTCCCTGCTGTGCTGCTGCAAAAGAAGAACATGATCCTTTTTACTTCTTCTTGTTGTTGCTTTTGTTTTGTTTTGTTTCTTTTATTATTATTTTTTTTTTAATTTCCCTGGTACTGTCTGGAAGCACTGGTGGACAACCAAAATTCCCAGTTCTTGGGAAATTTCACCTAAGAAATCCATTCAGTCTGGATTAGGCTGGAGTGGACAGGGATATTCAGAATTTTCTGTGAACTGGGAATTCCAAGGAAACTCTGATGTCTGACACATCAGATCATCGTGTTTACAAACCAAAAGGTTCTCCTTGCAGTTGCAGTGAAAAATTGACATTCTTGACAGTTCTCCCTGTGTGGCTGCAAAGAGGCTGATGGGAATGGTAACATCACCATGGGGTGGGAAGGATGCTCAGGATCTGTGTTTCACTCGCACTCTGCCCTGTGCTGCTTATCTGAGCACATCCAGAGTACAAATGCTCACCTCCGCAGCAGGGACTCCACAGTCTTCAAATAGTCAGAGACCTTTGAGAGTTAACAGTTTGCCCTTGTTCTGCTGAAGAACTGGGTGATAATTCCTTACTTGGAGCTCTGAAACTTTTTTTAATTATCCCCCATTGCATGGCAAAAGCATGAGCAGTGGCAGAGGCAGGAATGGCTTCTGCCTGCAAGCCAACACATCCTTGCAAATTTACTTCCAGAGATGCCAGCTTGTAGCTTATGTGGTCAGCAGTTTTGTACATATTCATTTCTCCCCTAATGTAAAACTCATCTCTTGGCCAGAATCCTGTAAAAAAGATTATTCTGTTCTGTCAGTGACATAAATTGGCATCATCAATACACCTGTTTCAAGTTGGGCTGGTCTGTGTTAGGGTCCACTGTGGCTGTGTTACTGTAGTACCTTATATGTTTTCATAAACATAGCAGTTATTTTAACATTCTGCATCGGTCATATCCTTAAATGTCTGGTGTCAGCCTTGTGGAATGAATATCAGTCAAAGCCTGCCCTACTTGGGTATCTTTGGGATATTTCTGTAGCTCTTCATCTAGATTACATGAACATTTCACAAATATTAATGACTTAGTCTTCATAAACCTTTCTGAGATATTAAGATACAATTCGCTCTGACAGTAAGAAAGCACAGAGCATTACAGGTAAAGAAACACAGACTAGTTTGGGGATACCCAGAGTGACATGGCTGATGCTTGTGTTTTCAGAGCTTGTGCCTTTGCCCATCTCTCTGTCTTTCAGTAGCATGGTTCCCACTGACACAAAATGCAGATCTGAGTTTTCAGGTAAGCTGCAAGTCATCCACTGCTTCCAAAAACATCATTGTCCTGGTTTCAGTGGGTATAGAGTTAATTTTCTTCTTAGCAGCTGGTACAGTGTGTTTGGGATTTAGTGTGAGAATAAAGTTGATAACACGCTGATGTTTTAGTTGTTGCCAAGTAGCGCTTATCCTAAGTTAAGGATTTTTTGGTTTCCCATGCTCTGCCAGCAAGCAGGTGTACAAGAAGCTGGGAGGGAGCATGGCCAGCACAGCTGACCCAGACTAGCCAAAGGGATATTCCATACCATAAAACATCATGCTCAGTACATAAAGTGGGGGGAGTTGGCCAGCAGGGGTGGGTTGTTGCTCGGGCATCGGTCAGTGGGTGGTGAGCAATTGCATTGTGTATCATTTGTCTTTTCTTGTTTTGGTTTTGTTTGTTTGTTTGTTTTGGTTTTTTTTAACTATATTCCTTTTCATTATTATTGTTATTACCATTATTATTATATTTTATTGTTAGAACTATATTTTATTTTACTTTAGTTATTAAATCATGCTTATCTCAGCCCATGAGTTTTACTTTTTTTTTTTATTCTCCTCCCCATCCCACTGGGAGGAGGGGAGGGACCAAGCGAGCAGCTGTGTGGTGCCTAGCTGCTGGCTGGGGTTAAACCACGACAATCGTCCAGGGAAAATGCTTACCCCTTCCTCTGCCACTGTAAAAACATGGAGGTCAAATCCAGCTCTGTGGGGCGGTTTTCAGCTTCCACACCACCCTTCCCTTTTCTACTAACCTGTAATCACTTCTCCTGATCCTGTGCTCCATCAGAGGGGATGCTGACATCAAATCACTCCAGCACACTCTGTCTATGAGACCAAGGTCCTGCCAAGAGGCAATCCCTGCATTAGAGAGTCTATTACAATGCTTGTGCCAGCAGGGTAGGGATTGATTTACGGTTGCTTGGGGCACCCTCCCTTCTGTTTTTTTTCCCTAGCCTTTTACACATAGGTTTCAGCAACATTAATGTTCTGTTTGTGCATGAATGAGTTAGGGAGAGACCTGGCATTGCTCAGCAGATGGTGATGGTGTCCCCCTGGTGAGACAAGGGCCAGACCTGCCCAAGGAGATATGGGCAACCTTGGTCGTTCAGAAGCCATGTTTTTATATTGCATCCTATTTATGTGCTGATGAAATGAACCATATAATATCAAACTGCAGCCAAAATAGAAAAGCTAATGAGAAGCCTCTCTAAAACACTCCTCATTTATCCTGGGGAGATGGTGGGAGGGGGAGTTTTTCAAGTTTGGCGTTAAATTATTTGTTATACTCTATTCCCATCTCAAAAGCTGCAGAGATTTAGATAGTGCTTATGTTACAAGCGGTGTTTTACAAAGCAGCTGCTGGGAGAGTTTCAGTGTTGGTGAATGCATTTCCTGTAATCCATGATGTTGACAGCTGAGTTAACACAGGGCTATGTCCACACCTGTGCTCCATTAGCACAGTGACGTCCCACCAAGACCAAAGCCTTATTGTCCCCAACCCTACACGAGACAGACAACTTTCCTTTCCTAAGGTAATTGCTTACTTTAAAAAGTCACGTAAAGGTGAGAGCGGAAATCCAGGCTGAGCTGAGAAACAAAGGTTTTTTGCTTTCTTTTAGCTCATGCTGCCTTTTCATTGAAGGTGAGGTATTAGACTAAGCTGGTCACTGGATTCTGATCACAGCTCCTCAAAGTAGCTCCCACAAAGAGTGGGATGTCTCCATGGTAGATGAAAAGGCCAGAAAGGAGACTGCAATAACCTCAGCATGACTGCAGCCCACCACCACCTAGAAAATTGCCACATTTTTTTTTTCAAATACAGTTATAATTGCCATGGGAAATACAAAAATAAATCTCACATGAACACTGCTTAGTGGCGGAGAAACCTCTGTGGTGCTTACCAGGTTGTTCCAGTGGTTAATCACCTTAGCTGTTGAAATGCCCAGAAGGTGTGATTTCCTAAGCACAAATGGATGTTGGCATCCCTGTCATCAGCCTCCACAATGCATTTAAAGACTCTCCAGGTTATCAACATTCAAGACTTTCCTATGCATGAAACAATTCATAATTTGACTACAGCTGATTTCAGACAGTTTGGAGGAAATGCCATTGTCAGCATTATTTGCTTCACAAGAAAAATTTCTCAGTATTCAGATTTCTATAAATACCTCTGTATGAATAGATAGTAATAGCTCTAATAAATTATTCTGAAATTTTAACACTTTTACATTTTACAGTGAGGTTTCTAATAGCAATCTAATGGAGCTTGCAGCTTCCCCCCCAAATAAGTCCATCCTTTATTAAAAGTGTTTGGTATAATTACTTCTTGTCTATGCTTTCTTTGCCTGCTTTGTTTCCAGACCTATTTGCAGCTTTTTTTTCATTTCTAATAAGGTTTTAGTGCAGTTTCTTTCTTGATGTATTATATTTTTCTCCAAAAGTTGTAAAAACGGCAAATACAAATGCATTTGGGGGAGCATGAATGAGAACACTATAGGGAGAGATTCAATTTTAGATGTTATGTCAGGTCAGGTCATATGGTGTTATTCTGAAACACATGTCTTTCTCAAAGCAATTTACAAACTTCAGAGGAATTCAGAGAATTTGGAGACAGGGAACAAAACACGTGCTTTTCTTCACTAATTAATTAGATGGCATTAATAAGATCCAACAATACCATGCTGTTTAAAAATAAAATATCTCCCTCAAAAACTACGAACCAAAAAACCCAACAAATAAGTATTGTGCTGATACTGTGTTAGACACTTGAACATATTCTGAAGTTCAAGGCCCAGGTTTCAGCATCGCAACCCAAGAAAGAATTAGACTAACCTGGACTAGATGATGACAACCTAGATATGATGATCTGACATCTAGAAACCATGACTTACAAGGAATAAATGAATGAATAAGATCTGCTTGGTCTTGAAAGGGAAAGACTAACTGGACACACTAACAGTTTTCAAATGTATGAAAGGCCACTATGAAGAATAGGTAACAATCTGTTTGCTGACATGACTGGGATCAACAGAAAACCTATTGGATTTAAACTCTAAACAAGGGAAATTTCGAGTATTTAGGATAAGACACTCTTTAAAACTTTACAGCCTTGCAATAAGTGAATCACAAAGTACAAAACAGGTTGTCTAAAGAGTTCTGGTGTCTCAATCACTGGATGTTTTTAGGAAAAAAAATGACAAATGTCTCTTGATTTATATATAATTATATATAATTAACCCTAGTATGAAGTAAGACGATGGGTAAATTACCTCTTTCCTCATTTCATCTGTTAGGATTCAGATCAGAAGTAATAGATTAATACCATTTGGGTTTTCATGAGGTTTTTAATGCTGGGTTTTTAAACATCAGGTGGGAAGGAGACACTTTCTGAATCATTCTGAGAAGCAGTATATTGTGAAGAGGACTGCAAGTACAAAGCAGATAAGCAAACTGAGCAAACATTTCATCATGGACAGGAACTTCAGCCAGTTTGGATATCAACAGAAGCAATTTGTCATTGGAAAATGACTCTGTGTTGAGGTATTTTAGAGGAATACATTTTTGTGGAGAAATTCCCTGTCTCCCAAATGAATGAATTTTCATAACTTTTAATGTTTAGTCCTGACACTTTCAGAATAGAATAGTTTTCTGTTTTTTCACCTAAAATTAAATTATTTCAATTATGTATATATAGTGAATTAAAATGGAAGAAATCACGATTGGGTCAAAGTATTCTGATTTTCTTTTAGAAGAAAACATTTTTATTAGTTCTAAATAAAACATTTAGAAGAAGCAGCTTTGGGTTCTGCCTCAGAACAAAAACAAATGTCAGAATCATTCAATGTCCTGTGGAATAGACCTTCTACTTTCCTTCTAACTTCAATAAAAATGATACAAGATTTTTAGTAAAATTAGACATTTTAAAAATATACATTTGGGGAATCCCTCTGGGTTTTGGAAAGTATGGAAAGTACATAGAAGGAACTGAACAGTGTCTGTGTCTCCATGTTCAGTCTATAGTTGCAACATTTTTATTTTGTTTCCTTTTTATTTTGACTAAGGTTACCTTCAGTTTTTCTGAAGGTAAGTTATAGGCTTTATGATAATATCACTCAAATATAGCTTATGACAAAATTTACAGTGAGACATAGGAATGGTGAGTGCTCTCTATCTCCTGAAAAGCATAAAATATTTGAGTAAAGGCAGTTGTATTTGAAGTACTAAAGTTCTCAGAAAATTTAGTTTCTTTTTAGAGAGTTTACTCATAAAATATTAAAATTCCCTTCTTCCCACTCAAACAAGGATGGATTTTTTTAATAATAATGAGATATAATTTGAAACTCATTGCTTCTTTTTCAGAAATGCCTGTCTTGTTTTTTTGCTAAGCATGCAATTATTAGCCTTCCTTAAAATTTATCTTCATTTTACAAAGGTACCATCACTGTGATATTATTCAACCATCCAGTTCGACCTGGAAGAGCCAGGTAGAAGAGGCCATTTACCTTCACTTTATTTAAAACTCTTTGGCATAAATTCCTTGTTTATTTCATGTTAGTAGTGAAATAAGCTTTAAAAGAAAAAAGGCTCAGGATGAAATTTGGAAAAAATAATCAAAGACATTGCCATCTACAGCAGCTTAAAGACATAATCTGCCAAACCAAACTTGAACTAGTCACTTTTATGAAAAATGGAAAGTTTAAAGGCATGAAATTCAAGGATATCTTTGAAAATAAAGGGGATCTGTATCCTCTACTTTGTCTTGTTGCTCAGATTTGGCCAAGGATAGTGCATTACTGTGGATTCACTGGCTTCATCAGCTGGGCAGCCCTGTTGTGGTGCATGGGATTGTTCCTCCTCAGGTGCAGGACTTCACTCTTCCCTTTGTGGAACTTAATGAGATTGCTCTCTTGCCAAAACTGCAGACTTGCTGAGGGTACACTCTGTCCCATCATCCTTGGATATTAAGAAAAATTTCTTCACTAAAAGGGTTGTCAAGCATTGGAACAGG
The DNA here is from genome assembly GCA_026212715.1 of Elanus axillaris. Taxonomy (NCBI): domain Eukaryota; kingdom Metazoa; phylum Chordata; class Aves; order Accipitriformes; family Accipitridae; genus Elanus; species Elanus axillaris. Next base: position 44,101,704 of record JANZLQ010000029.1, on the reverse strand, counting down.
CTGCCCAGGGAAGTGATTAAGTCACCATCCCTGGAAGTATTTAAAAGATGTGTTAGATGTGATGCTTGGGGACATGATTTAATGGTGGACTTGGCTGTGTTACGTTTATGGTTAGACTCAGTGATCTTGAGGGCCTTTTCCAGACTCAGTGATTCTATGATTCTATGGTTCTTTCTGATGGAATGGCAACATAGTAGGGCATGAGCAGTCCAGGAGGTTTCTGGACCTCACTGATGACAACTTCCTAACATAGGTGATGAAGGACCTGATGAGGGGAGATGCTCTGTTGGACCTGACACTAACAAAAAAGGCAGAATTGGTCAGGGATGTGAAGGCCAGTGGCAGCTTTGGCTGCAGCAACCATGAGATAGTGGAGTTCAGGTTCGTTAGGGGAGGGAACAAGACACACACAAAAAAAGCAGTATCACAGCCCTGGCATCCTGGCATTCAGGAGAGAAGATGTTAGGTTGTTCAGAGACCTGCTAGGAAGAATCCCATGGGATATAGGCCTGGAAAGAAGAAGGGCTCAGAAGAGCTGGTGGACTTTCAAAGATCACCTCCTCCAATCTTAAGAATCCTGATGTGCAGGAAGAGGGGCAAAGACAGCAGGAGGCCTAGATGGATGAATAAGAAGCTCCTGACTAAACTGAAAGGAAAGCATACAAAAAGTGAAAGTAGGAACAGGTGACCCAGGAGGGATATAGACATTGATTGGGTGTTCAGGGATGGGGTCAGGAAAGCCAAAGTTTATCTGGAATTGAATCTGACAACGGATGTGAAGGGCAACAAGAAGAACTTTTGAAAGTATGTCAACGGTAAAAAGAAGACTAGGGGAAATTGTGGGCCTGATGCTGAATGTGGTCAGGGCCCTGGTGACAAAGGACATAGAAAAGCTGAGGTATTCCATATCTTTTTCACCTCAGCCTTTATCAGTAAGACTGGCCTTCAGGAATCCAAGGGCCCTGAGACCAGAGGGGAAGTCTGGAGCAAGGAAGACTTATCCTCAGCAGAGGAGTGTCAGGTTAGGGAATGTTTAAACAAACTAGACATGCATAAGTCCATGTGACCTGATGGGATGCATTCATGAGTGCTGAGGGAGCTGGTTCTGCCATTGCGAGGCTGCTTAATTATCATCAAGAATATTTCATCTGCCTCTTCTTCCTGGTTAGGTGGTCTATAACAAACTCCCACCATGATATCTGGTTTGTTGGTCTTTCCCCTGATTCTTGCCCATAAACACCTGACTCTTTCATCACCATTGTCAAGCTCTAGACAGTCAAACTACTCCCTAACATACAGAGCTACCTCACCACCTCTTCTTCCTTGTCTATCCCTTCTGAAGAGTTTATAGCCATCCACTCCAGTTGTATGAGTCATCCCACCATGTTTCCATGATTGCAACTATATCATAGTTTTCCAGCTGCACAACGGCTTCCAGCTCCTCCTGTTTGTTGCCTATGCTGTGTGCATCGGTGTAGATGCACTTCAGTTGGGCTATTGATCCTGCCACCTTTTTGGGGGAAGAAGCCCAAATTCTTATATGACTGTTCTTAGGTTCTTGTGTGGTTTCTAATGCATTGACAACCCTTATGTCTTTGCTGCTGTGTGGATCTCCATGCCCAACCCCACTGAGATGGCTGAGGTGCTGTGCCTATTAGTACGGGGACATTTCAAATGTGCTCCAGCATACCCAGGACAGCATGGAGCAGACTGAAAGACCTCACTAGCTCACTGTCCCTCAAACATTGGCATGCTGCCCACAGGCTTATCTCTAGCAAGCCTTGTTTTATTCTGTTTCCCCCTTCA
>JANZLQ010000029.1:44049825-44098761 GCA_026212715.1 Elanus axillaris | reverse complement strand
CCCAGGGGCTTCTTTTATAGGTGTGGGGGCTTGGCCACCATTGCTCCTGGCCCTGTCCAGGTCACGTCAGCTGCTGTCGTGTGAGCTGCGGGCTCCTGGTGGGTCTCTCTGCTCCCCTGGGGTTCCCCCAGTTCAGGAAACCCCTCTGTGCAGCGTGCTAGAGAGCTCCACTGCCGATCGTGCAGGCACCAGAGCTGTTTTCCTCAGTGACTGATATTGAGGTCATTGAAGTCCCCCATGAATACTAAGGCCTGTGAACTTTTTGTTTCTTCCATTGTCTGAAGGCATCCTCTACTTCCTCCTGATCAGGCAGTGTAGTGGAAACACACTAAAACATTGCATCTTTCTACCCAGCTCAACAGACTTCACAGTTTTGCAAAATATGCAGGAACATGCTATCAGTTTCTAAAAGTAATTAATGTGTTATCTGCATTACACTTCCATTTCCTTGAAGGGTTCTTACTACAAACGTGCTGTTTTACTGAGCCATCAAAAAGAGATGCAGTCCTCAGAAGCAAATATAAAGTCTGCTACTTAGATGATGACTTGATGAACTTTGTAAGAACTGAAAAAGAGGCAAAAAAAAATCTTTTTTCTTGATCAGGTTGCTTATATGAATAAATCCAATCTTAACCTTTCTTGTTGTAATTAATGAAATGAAACTGGAGTTGGGAGGATCACAAGTTTCCAGATAAGTATGCAAAAGAAGCATTGATTAGCTAAGTAGCTCAGATCAATGCTCCTCAGCCTTGTTTAGTGAATGCCTCCAGTCTGAAATAAAAGTGGTTACTACTTTCAACAATATTTATTACAAAACAAAGCTGAGACGCTTTAATGGTAGACTGTATATGTGTCCTTGTGTGTCCTTGGAAGAGTGGCAGAAATCCTCGATTTTCTAAAGATGTCAGTGGAGAAAGGTTTTCTTTCCTCAAACCATAAAAAATCCTGAGTGCCCATTTTAAGTTCCAGGAACGATATAATCACTACCTTAAATCATTTTCAGTGTTTATTTGTAATGAGTAAGTAGGCAATGTAGAGCTCTACTTTATGGAGGCAGAGCACTCCACTTTTATTACAAACCAGCTGCCATCTGACTTAGCCCTGATCCCTAGCTAAAAGCATTTAGAGGAGTGAACATGCTGCACTGCTTTTAACCAGTGACAGATGTTCACAACCTGCTGTTGGACTGTTTGCATGGTAGAGATTCGAAGCAATGTCATCCTACCCCAAGCAAACACCAGAGGTTGGATGCCAGAGAACCCAAGAAATATGAATGCTATGTGATTAAGAGCAAGATTGACAAAGACACTTCGTCTAACATTTGTTTTTCCTTGGAAAGCTTTGTCTTCTTCTTGCTCAGCTGCCATTATGATAATGGCCTTGTGGGGCTCTGACAAAAGCTATTATTATTTCAGATGCACGTGCCAGTAATTCAAATAAAAAAATATAATTTGGTGATTTCCAAATCCTTATCCATGAGTGAATCTTCATAGTGCTTAGCCCAGTTCAACCAAAAAATTTAACATGTGTGCATGTTCTTTATGAACCTTTGCCTAAAAAGATAGATGCGAGTGTGTGCTTAGATGTTTATATGCTCATGTGTTTGTTTTCTATGTAGGCTCTACTTCCTGAGGTTGTGGGGTAAGCAAAGAAACCCTTTCCTTGGTTTGGTCATGTTGTGACTTGAAAGTTGAATGGGGCTATTCAGGGAAGGGAGAAAGGGATGTAGCAGGCAGTTGAAAAAAGCTTATTCTCTTAAGCCAGGACTGCAGCTGGTGGGAGAGGAGACATTTTCTGAGGCTCTTCCCATGCACTGATCCAGAGCTTTGTTAGCAGGAATAGGCTAAACTGGCACAGACCCCTCAGTCTGGACTTACTTATTCAGCTGATTAAGTTTTTCAAGACCTTTATGAGAAGAGGCATTTATGGGACCTGGAAAAAAGTTCAGAGATAGGCCTCAGTAATTGATGGTAGTGCCTTGTCTTTCATCCTAGAGCCCTTTATAAGTTTTATACAGGAATAACTTCATCCACCACCAAACCAAAATGCCTGTCTTGCTGGCATGAGCACAGTGGCTGTTAACAGAGAACAGGTCGCTAAACAGCGGGGCTTGTGCTGGAGGTGAGGAGGAGTATGAACTCCAGGTGACATGTGAGACAGAAGCAGTGATTGCTTAAGCTGGAAGGGAAAGGGAAACCAGTACTAACATAATTAGTACAGTAGAGCTGTATAAGTGGTTTGCAGTGCAAGGTTTGTATTCTGTGAGTTCATCTTCTTTGACTGTGTCTAAGATAATGAGGTTGGCCTGATGCCCAGAGCCAACAACTATCCTGACTATAAATCTCCCCAGCCTCATCTCCTGGGGGCCATCTAGCTCGACCCTGCAAGTTCTGCTGAACTCCCAAGCCTGAGCCTGGCTCCATCCTTCCACCTTCCAGGCCTAATTTTTTCTGTCACATCTGGGAACTTTGGAGGTGCTACAGGCATGAAGCATGGGCAGTTTGCCAGTGACAATTTTACAATTCCCTCCTGTAGAGGTGGCTTTTCTGCCCACAAATAGAGACAGCACAGAAGCAGGGAGAAATGTTTAGACTGCTGTGTAGGAGGTTCCCACCGACAACTGTGTGTATTGGGTCTGGCTGAGATGGAGTTAATTTTCCCCATAGCTCTCATAGTGCTGTGCTTTGTATTGGTAGCTAGAAAGGTGTTGATAACACACCAGTGTTTTGGCTACTGCTGAGCAGTGGCTGCATAGCCTCAAGGCTGTCTAGCCAACATTTCCCCCCACCCCTCACCAACAGGCTGGGGCTGGGCAAGATCTTAGGAGGGGACATACCCAGGACAGCTGACCCAAACTGACCAAATGGATATTCCATACTATATGACATCAGCTCAGCTATAAAAGCTAAGTAAAGGGAGATGGAGGGGGGTGGGGGGGCATTCAGTATTTATGTTTGTCTTCTGGAGCAACCATTATGAGTACTGAAACCCTGCTTCCCACAAAGTCGCCAGACATTGCTGGCTGATGGGAAGTAGAGAATAAAATTTTTTTGTTTTCCTTTGCTTTTGTACAGGATATTTTCTTTTGCTTTATTAAACTGTCTTTATCTCAACCCATGAGCCTTTTGTTATATTTTCTTTCCCCTGTCCTGTTGAGGAGGGGGAGTGATAAGAGTGGCTTTGGTGGGCACCTGACATCCAGCCCGGGTCAACCCACCACACCGTGGGAGGAACATTAAGGTATGACAGAGACAGGCAAGGGTGGCTCCAGGCTGAATGCAGGCAACACTATGCATATATTTATAACAGGCAGCATATTCATGCAGAGATCCCTGGGATTGCCTTACCTGTCGGGTGAAGAACAGTCCTATTGGCACAAAGCCAGATATCCCTGCTGTAGCAGGTCAGAAGCAGGACAGCCTCTTGTGTCCATAGGAATGTGAAACTACTGTCTCCCAGGTAATTGCCTCTCTTTCAAAAAGGCAGTGCAGTAAGGTACTGAAGAATACTTGACCTCTCGTAAAACACAGAGGAATGGTGTTCAGTACACTCTATGTTCAGTACAGAGGTGAGCTGAGTACTCATTGCAATCCTAACTTGCTTGACTGATCTCACTGGTTTCTAGCATGCAGCCTTCAGGGATTCAGACCCTGAGCAAATACTTTGATCAGCAGGCTGTAGAATACTGGTGGTGAGGAGAGACCCAACAGCTGTCCAACATGAAGTGCATAAACAGTCCATGAAAGAGGGACATGACCTTAACACCCATTCATCTGAGTAATCTACCTCCTGTGGTCTGGCCACAGTGACCTAGCTTCAACTGAGGCATGGCAGTATTCTTATCCAGTTGGTATATCCTGGTGGTTAAATATGTGGGAAATGTGGTCATGAATCCTCATTGTTAAGGAGGGACTTCAGTCTAGGAAGTTGCTGGGTGAATGCTGTAAGCACTGAGCTGTATTCAGATGGGTGATGGCAACAGTAGTGTGAATCCTGCTCAGTAATCTGTGCTCAGGAGAAAAGCAAACGTACAAGCCTCATGAAGGGTACAAGTTCATTTTCCTTGGTTAGTGTTGCCCTGTGATAAACTGTATTTCTTTTCAGCCATTTCTACATGGTTCCTTGATCACTCTTTGGGGCCTGTGTTAGGTGAATAAAGTACCTGACTCTGTCGTGCTGCTTCATTTGGTTGAGATAAAGCAACTGCTCTTTAGATATCATATCAAATAAATTGGTTCCCCAGCATAGGAAGTTCAATATTTGGTCCTCATTAAATATTCTTGAATATGTTACTGACACAGTCCCAAGCAAAACATTTAACTTCTTTATGTTTGTGTTTCCCACCTGTTCTTTGACTATATTCTCAGTGACTGGGCTCACTAGGACACAAATAATTTTATTAAAATAATAATAATTTATTAATGGAGAACAGAAAAGTCGGTAAGAAAAGAAACAACTCCAGTAAGGACTTTGAAGGAAAAGGTGTCTGTTTCAAGGGAAGGAGTCCTTTCTTCCTTACCGTTCCCAAATATTAGAGAATGGGAGAAAATGTCCTTAAAAGAGAAAATAGATAATACTCCAGTATTCTAGGCAACCTTTTATTCACCCCCACGCACTCAATGTTCACCTCAAATAGTCAGTATCGGCAACTCTTAGCAGAAGAACATAAGGAATAGCTTACCGTAATCATGGATCATTTTGGACCAATCTGGCAAAGTTTAGGACCCTATGGGAAAAAGAACCCCTAAGTTAAAAAACTGATGAATTACAAGAGTTGTGACAGCAGACGGTAAGGGAGAAACAGTGAAAAGCTAAAAGCTGGCAAGGTCTTCACTTGGCACAGTAATTTCTCTTTCACTGTTTTCTTTCCTGTGTGTGAGTGACTACATAGCTTAGAAGACCTGTCTAATTGTTTTCATTTTGGAGAGCCCTTTGTTCTGGAGAGGTGTCACTTTGAGTGCTCATTCCATTTTTCTTCTTTCACTTTTTAATTAAAAAAAAATTGCAAATGCAAAATGTAGCTGGGTGATCTACGAGGAAAAAGACTTCATTTGAAAAGGGATTGGTAATGAGGGCTTGGAAGATACATTTGGTAGTTAAACTTCAATGCACTTTTATCCATCTATCCTGACCAATTTTATTTTCAGATGCAAAAACCACGGTAGACTTATGAGTCATCCATTATAATTATTTTTAATCACTACATTGTTTTTCATTCACAGGAAGTTTGAAGTTTACTTTTTACCAAAGGAGGAAAAAATCATTTGTACTTAAATATTTATCATGCTACAAATTTAGAAAGAGAAAATTGTGGAAAAACATCTCTAAAATCAGTCTTTCTGCTGGCATTCAGTGTGTGATGGAGGTCTTAGCTATTCTATTAGAAAAACCAGGTCTGGCTGCAGGCATCAGAAGAAGCAGCTGCCTGTATAAGGAGACTGCTGGGAGCAGCTAATCAGACCCACCAGTAACTGTGGCCCCAATTTCAGTTGAACCAGTCCTGCTTGGTGCCTTGACGGTTCCTCTCCACTTCTGGTCAGTGTGGGAGTGCAGGAAAGACAGAGCTGCTCCTTTCTGGTGGAGGAAAAAGGAACCTACTGCTGGTGAGGGTTGGCAGGACAAATGAGTTGACAGATTTTGGCAGCCTGCTTTAAGAAACAGGTCCATTGTCCTTGAAAAACAAAAAGTGAGTTGTCTCACAGCTGGAAGAGATGTGTGTGTGAACTGGTAATGAATGTGGACTGCATGTAGACAGAGACAGAAAAAAATGCTAGGCGCTCTGGTTTTCAAAAGATAGGTCATTGGTCATCTGGAATTTGTTTTCCTTTCTTTAAAGTTGCAGCTTATTTGAACTCTGAGCTGCTAGATGGCAGTGGGAAGGAAAAGAACTGCTTGGACAGTGACAGCAAGCCCTTTGGTGAGGGAGCCTGTGGGAAAAGGGAACAAGGATTCGCTCTTTTAGGATGCCGTGCGTGCTGAAAGTTTACATGCAGTGACTGGGCAGCTTCATGGAGTCCAGGTCTACTGGAGGCTGCTAAAAGCAAAGACAACTCTCCAAGAAGTCTGTGAGTCATAAGTGATTTGGAGGCTGGCAGAGCACCCTGGAGAGGAATCACAGTATGCCTGCCTTTTTCCTGTGCTCCTTCCTTTGTATCTGCTTGCTGATCCTTGTTGATGACGGGATACTCTGCTAGATAATCTGACCCCAAATAGCCTGGTCTAATATGAGCAGCTGCCTGTCTCATACTTGGAGTGATGATCCCAATTGTGCAATGATGTAATGTCCTTAGCAAACAGCAAGCTGCCAAAAGCCAGGATTATTAGCCTCAGCATGTTGTCACATGAAGGGGTGGCTCTTACCTCAGTGATAGCAGGGCTCATCCCCACCAGAACTTTATAAACCTCACAGAAATCTTTCCTTGTTTTCTGCCTTAACAGTGGCAAGCAGCAGTGGCAAAACACAGCAAAGGGTTAGGAGAAGAGTTTTGTACAAAACAGCAACAGTAGATACTATTCATTGTCAAGGCAATACTAACAATTTGAGAATATTTAGTTGTTTTGTGTTGGGGGAAAAAAAAGGTCCACTACCTTGTAAAGGACTTTGCAACTTGATCCTACACACCCTTTCTTGAGCTCAGTCCATTGCTACATTCCCAGCTTCTGTGAACTTCAACAGAGTTGGCAAAATCCCCAAGGGAAGACATACAACAACTTGTTACAACATGCGACAAATGTCCATCTACCTACATACTGATATAAGGCTTTAACATGTTGCAGAGTTCTTGTGCATCCGTGTGCCAGCACAATAACCCTTAGAGTGGATTTTGCCAGCTATCCAGAGGTGCATAGAGATGGGCTGGGCATAAAAGGGGTTTGTAGGAGGAAGCTATAAGGTCCTTTATAGGTAATGGCCATATTCTCACTTTCCAATATACAAGAAATAAATATTCTTGTTTTGTTAGTTGTATCTTTCCATAAGATAACCTTTACTGTTCTTGCTTTGTACAATATTATTCTCTTAAGCCTGCATTGTATTATACACTCAGACACAGACTCATGTCTACGACATGATGTGTTGAGATCCCCACCAGCTAAAAAGCATCAGGGCTGTCAGTAGTTACGTGGATGTTGTAAAAAGGTTTCAGGCCTCAGCCAGTACCGTGCCCTATGGTACTGTATAGTGTGGACATGTCAGCTGGGACAGCATGAAGTGAGGTATCACTTCATCATTTCACGCCGTGAATGTGACTATGAAAAAGTTGTATGTTTTGACCTAATTCTGTCATCATATAGCTACTAATGTAAGTGTATTGCCATTACAACGTTGCTTATAAGGACAGCATAACCTTCGTACATCTCTTGCTTGTGTTTATCTAGTAATCCCTTCATATCTTGCCTCCTCTTTTTCACAGATGGTTTACGATGTGCCTTTTCAGAGCAGCATAGCAGAGACTGGTGAAATTTATAATATGATGGAGAAATCATTGTTCGTTCTGAAATGCTTCTTATTGGAATATGAAATGGAGCTAACACATTGTGTCAAAATGTAAAAAGTTCTATTGAGTCATACCTAAGGCAGAGAAAAGACTTTTCCTTATTGTTCATCTGAACATTTAAAAAAGAAGAGGGGGGAGTAATTTTAGATTAGATAAGTGTTTTTTTTTCTTGAGGAAAAATATTTGGGTTTGGAGTTGACACTATTTTAATTGAGCAAACCCACTTTTTGTTCCCTTTTTGTATCACAAAGGGAAGAGTGTGATCGCAAAGAAAAGGTATCATTTTGATTTGGGTTTAGTTAGCCTTTTCAAGTTACTCATTCACTTTTAAAACAAAAAGTCATTTTCAGAAATAAAAGCTTCTGTGTGTAATGTTGTGTCATCTCCACCAAAGATTCACCACTTCCTTTCATCAAACTGTCCCCTGAGTCTGTAAATAGGGTCAGTCTTCACAGCTGTATTGCTCAGCAATGACAAACTCTTTGCCAGAACATTTTTCCAAGTTCTATTTCTAGTGTAATTATCAACAGATTTAACATTGCCCTGATTTATTACTTGTAAACTTCATTTTTTTTCTACAACCTCATATAGAGAATTATTTGTGAAAGCAGGAAATGTATCTTATTACTGCCTAATAATTTTAGATATAAACTGTCTGAATGTTTTTCAGCTAATATATCTAATTATCTCACTCTCTGAAAGGATCCTACTAAAATATGGGTGAACCTAATAGTAGGTAATTAATTATATTAATCATGGCTAGTAATTTCAGATGGCTGTCTGAATCTGACACATGGTAATGCATCAGCTAAAAAGATGCCAAGCCCCCATGCTGGGATCTAACAGGAGATAGGCCGTCTACAATATCACTTACACTTCTGAGTATAAATTATGTAGGTCAGTAATTTCGTAATGACAAAATTGTAATGACATTCCATGAGCAATAATATCCTTCTAGAATTACTTTCTCTTTTTTTTTCTTTTCTTTTTTTAGCATGCGTGGGTAAACTACAGTCCAGGGATTTCAGTATTCAGCAAGGCAAATGAACTTCAAAGCAACTGCCAGGCCATGTAACCTGGTGAAAACAGGTGAGATGAGCAGAAGAGGTGACATATTGAAATGGCTTACATGTAACTTGCGCATAACACCTGCGTAGCCCTTGTCAAACCATAGTGCCTCTTTCTCCTGAGACTAAGAAAGTGTGATATTGGATGTGATCTGACTTGCCCCTCTCATAAATGCCACTGCACTTTACAGGAATTCTTATCTGGAAGCAAATTTCTCTCTCAGACTCTCTGTGCCTTTGATACCAGTGCATGGGAAAATGTCATTGAAGTGTTGTCCCAAACAGAGTGGAGTAACAATAGCCCATAAAGTTTAATCTGCCACCTCTTTCTGCACTTGAGGAAGTGGAATCTGAGACCATGTAATCATTCTCCCAAGAGATTATTATTTATTCATAGCCATTAGACCCTCCTGCATTTAAAAGACCAGTAAACAGGGCTGCACTTAGATCTGAAGAGAAGTGCACATGAATAATATGTTAATTTAGCCAGTTTTTCTGTTTTTAGAATATTGAAAAACAGATGCTCACTTTCTCAAAGGAATTTGCTATAAGAACTAACTTAATGACTATACCAATATTTAGCTCTAAGACTAATTTGGTATATTTAAAATCTGAGCTGTGCTTCTGACCCCAGTAACTCACATCTCTTTCTCAGGCTGCTCCTGAATGGATACAATCTTTGCCAGCACAAATACTGTCATGTACAAACTGCATCTCTAAATTCACTTTCCATGGACAGTAAAAAAGCAATTACTTGCATATTTGCAGAAAGGAGAATGCAACTTGCATAAGCATAGATGAAATGAGTTAATTTCAAATTCATATGGGATATTTACTGATAATTTGTTCTGTTATTCACTAAGGTCTTCATGCAAAACAGAGAGAAACAACACGAATCATCTAGCAATGTTTTGCTATTGCTTTTCATACATACATGTTAAATGAAGACAGTCCTGATTATAAATAAACATCCGCAGAGAATTAACAGCTCTCTGCAAGCAGTCTAACTACTTAATAAGTCAAATAGTAATTTTAGAGAATTTATTTTATGCAGCAGGTTGGATAGTGTATGAAAATAAATTTCAAAAGTTACTGTGATTTGGCAGGTGACTGGGGGCTCATTAAATTGCTGTAACACATTTACTTATGATCCCCTGGCCTTTCCCTAATTCTCAGCCACCTCAGTAGAATGTTAACCCAGGAGCAATCATTTTTTTTTCAGCTCTGGGCCATGAAAATTGTGGATATGTTGTTTTTTCCTTTTATTATTTTTTTTTTTTACTATAAACCTGCCAATTTTAGACTCACTTGAGAATTCATGGGAATAGTAAGATTAATAATGTGTGTTAAATTAATGCTCAATCTTAGAGAAATCTAGGCTGTAGAGTACTCTGTACCCTATGGATAACTGTAGAGAAGGTCTCAGATGAGAACATCTCCAATACAGGTCAGGACAGAAAGATGAAGGTGGAGAAAACAAGAATGAGTGGGGGATGACAGAAAATCAGCTAAAGGTAAGTTTAGTAGAAAAATAAGGTTCTTGGCTTTTTCTTTTCCCCAAATTAAAGTAGAAACAATTGCACCGTTTGGTTTGGATGTACAAACTGTGTAAAATGCCAAATCAGTCTGCCTTCCTACTGAAGCAATTACTTTTTTTTCGGCAGTTTTTCCTGTGTGTGCTTGGCTGCTTACTGCCTGGATATTAACATATTTTCCAGTTAGCCTGGACAAGATGAATAGTGTCTGATGAGCTCTGGGTTTCTGTGAGATGGTAAGTGCTCTACGTGCCCTGTGTGCTCGGTGCCCAACTCCATCACATTAACTGTACATTGCTCATTGCTGACCCAGTGCAGACAGCAATACCCTCTGCCATCTGTCACATCACAGCAGCAGATGAAAGAGGACTTCGGTCAGTCGCTCACTGTCGATGGGAGACAAGTAAGTAGAGATGAGGAGAGAAAATACAACTGTGGCAGAATTTATTGCCAGGAGATTGTAAAGGCCTCTGACAGGGCTTGGTACAGAGGACTCATTCCCATAAGCTGACTTCGGAGCATGCCTGTATGGTACAAGATGTTTCTCGACAAACAGAGCTTTGTCCAGGTCATGGAAACAGTAGGCAAGAGATAAAATGGCACCTACGAAGAGAGCAGACCATTTTCTAAAAGTTTAATCTTTCAGAAGGTACTCAGCTGCTTTGTCTGTGGACAATTGAAGTCAACAAGACATTTTCCTTTCTCTTCTCTGTAGAAAGCAGCTCCCTTTTGTTTCCTGCCTTAGAACCCTTTAGCTTCTGCCTTGTCCCTTCCATATAATTTCATGGAAGAGCTTTGGACAGCTATGCCGAGCAGTCATTAGTGCGTGCAGCTGCTCCGTACTAAAACACTCGGTTATGACTGATGGGCTGTCTTCCTACTCAGCACTTGTATTTGTTATCTACTTAATAAGGCTTGTTTTCTCAATTTAATCATAGCTGACTGAAATCCGTAGAAAGTTTCCTGCTTACTTCAACAGCCTACAGGTTATGGTGTGGTTTTAATCCTTGATTTTATTTAAGCCAGGATTTCACCTCTAGGGTCTGAACTAGTTTAGAATCTGCTGATTTCCCCATGAGGGGTTTTGGTCCTGAGACCAAAAGAGGTATTGTTCCTGAGAGCCCCAAAAAGGGGTTTTGGTCCTGCTTAGGCAGGGGTATTTGTTTACTTTATGCTTTTGTATCTCCAACCAGGAGAGGAGATTATGTTAGCTAGCATGTGCTATTGCAGAATGTGTAATTAGGCAATGCAGAGGTGCTCCTCAGAGATGTTCTGCTCCTTATAAGGTCTTCATGTAACAATACCCTGCAAGAGGAAACACTCTTCCAGAAAAGTGTATCCTGATCTGGCAGCTGCTGATGATTATGTTAGGAGAAATGCCCACAGTCTCTCTTGATTAGGGCAATCATTGTTTTCGCCTTAATTAAATGGCCTTTTAGGTTTCTGTCTGAGATCTGCAACTGTCTTACCACTGAGTTCATGTAATAAGGTCTCGCTTGGTGATTAAGCCTTACCCAGATATTGAAAGTTATAACTTCAAGTCACAAAACCACTGCATAACTTTAAGCGGATCTCTTGCCTAGTCTATTTAATGATATTTGTTGCTTTAGGCAAAGGGAAGTTTAATTAGTGAGAGTGTAAAGCACTTTGAATTCCTCAGCTAGGAATGAAAACTAAAATTATGAAGCTGCTACACTAGTCTTGAACAGGAAAGCAATAAATACTTTATAATGTATGTAGCTGGGTCTGATAGGGATTTGATACCTCATACACGTAGTAGGTAAGTAGATTTGAAAGAGTTTGTCAAGCTGACCATTTAAGACCTGTCAGTATGACAGTCTGTTCTTGGGCTATTTGAGAGCCACAAAATTACTAAACTTTAGAAGATATGTGTCAAAAATTGACTTTGATGCCTGTTTTTATTCATAAAACCTGTCTTGCACAGGCTTTTACATTGCTTATTTCCACATACCCTTCCAAACAGTATCTCCAGTTTCGTCAAGGAACTGCCACTGAACACAATAGTTTGGGTTTTTTTTTTACTATCCTCTCCTAGGAAATGAGGCAGGATTTTCCTGCATCCAGGCTAGTTTCTACTTCTTCAAATTCATATATAGGTCTGTTTGGTAGCAATCTTTTGTTGCAGTTTGAAGGGTCTTTTCCTCAATAAAAGTATGCTCTGTTTCAGGTGAAGCATGCTAGAAAGTAGATTGGGCTTCCATTTCTTCATCCACTGTAAGTAGTTTAATATATTTTTTATTTAAATATTCAGATACAGTCTACCAGGAAATATGTGGGAAGAGTTTTTATTAATGGTTTTAGGTAGAAGGTAGTATGGGTAGAAAATTTGGAGCAGCCTTCTGTAGGGATGAGGGAGGCAGAGATATTGGATTTGATCCTCTGTCCAAGTAGCCAGATCCACAGCTGGTTTGTCCCGATGCGTCTACCTCACACAAAACACAAACAAAATGTTGTGTCACGAAAGAAGCAACCCCAAAAGAAGCAACACCATTAAGACTCAACATAAATATTACAAGATTTAAAAATTCCTTTAACAAGGAAGCAAATGCAGAGACTGACCTCATTCTGATCAGAGGCTTGAAAGCAAAATAGCTTCTGGGCAGCACTGCACTTAATGAACATGTAGCTAAATAAATAACCTCAAGGGCCTCACACTTTTCTTAAAGAAGCGTCATTTTGCACTCCTGTGCTGTCCAAGTGGGGTTTTTGTAACTGCTGACATTCCCAAATAGCCCTTAGCTGAATCACACTTGGTTTTCCTCAATGCCATTCACCTCCAGCAATATGCCATATACAATTAGCCACTTCTGCATCCCTGGTTTCTGGAGGGTGGAAGACAGCGAGAGAAGGATAGCTGTGGTTTATGTTTGGGCTTAAAGGCATTGAATTGGCCTGAAAGAGAGGTGGATCAGGGAAGCAGTGAACAGGAATGTGCTCTGGTGACCAGGGTGCTGCACCAGGCAGGGGAAGCTATTAATGGGTGGCAACTTGCAGGAGCTTCCAAGGAGATGCAAGGAGGCAGATACGGGCTCTGAGGTGGAGCAGAATGCTTGAAGGGGACCCTGGGGCTGAGGTATTAGCTGAGAATATACCTTCTCCAGCAGCCTTTGATTAAAACAAGATAAATATACTCCCATGACAAATCACCAATTTCAGCTGGAAATGAATGTCAACAGAGTGTCAACTTTACACTAATGTCTGTGAAAACCTGCTGTTACAAAAATGTCTGAATGAGCAAATGTCTTCAGCTGATTACTCCTACTTACAGACAGAATGCACTCACGGTACTTTCTTGTTCTCTGTGCTCTAGGAAAAGCCTCTGGATGGCAACTGAAGGGATGCTCCAAACCCAGGCTAATCCAGCCTCTCTTTGTTAGTGCCTTTCACATGATAATGCTATCTTTGATGACTTCCATACTAGCTTCCCTTATGAACAAGGCAGTAAGTGTGATTTGAAAATGGTCCATTTGTATAATTAGGATTACCTGTACAGGATCCAGTTATAGCTTCTATGAGCAGACCCTGTCTGTTAGCCCTTGCCCTTTCTCCTCTCTCCACAGAAAACAGTGAGAAAATATTTGTGGAACAGAACTGTAACTGTCTGGGCCCTTGAGTGATTGTTTAGACAATCTCCTTGTTTAGATATGCTGACCTTGTCTGATCCATTTTTAGAGCCATCCAGTAAACGAGAGTCTGCAGCATACTTTGTCACTCAGTGTCACCATCCTCATACATGGCATTCTGTGTCTGAAGTCACCTTTGCTACGAATTATTACTGGTTTCCTCTTGTTCTTTTCACAGAGAACATGAAATACAAGGGGTTTTTTGCATATTTGAAGACTGTTGTCATACTTTCACCTAATCTCACTTCTTTCTGACTCTTTCATAGGTCATGCTTACCACTTTGCTTGCTAGCCTGTGTTTTTTTACTTTCTGCACTCTCTCAAATTTTTCAGAAACATTTGTAATGTGTGGTGCCCACAGCTGGTCACTGAATTCTAGCTCAGGCTCCTCTACTACTAATTACAGTGGAATAATGATGACTGATATTTTACATATGTTATACATGGAAGATAATTTCAAAATTAAATTTGCTTTTTTTGTAATAGGAATCAATGTTTGAATCATAGAATGGTTTGGGTCAGAAAGGACATTTAAAGATCATCTAGTTCTAATCCACCCTGACAGGAACATCTTTCACTAGATCAGGTTGCTCAAAACCAAACCTGACCTTGAACACTTCCCATGATGGGATATCCAAAACTTCTCCAGGCAACCTTTTCCTCTTTGCAAAAAATCTCTTCCTTATGTCCAATCTAAACCTGTGCTCTTTCAGTATAAAACCATTGCCCCTTGTCCTGTCACTACAGACCTTGGTAAAAAGTCTCTCTTGATCTTTCTTAGAAGCCCCCTTTGTACATTGAAAGGCCACAGTAAGGTCATCCAGAGCCTTCTCTCCCCCAGGCTGACCAACCCCAACTCTCTCAACCTGTCTTAATAGGAGAGGTGTTCCATCCCTCTGATCATTTTTGTGGCCCTCCTCTGGACCCACTCCAACAGGTCCATGTCTTTCCTGTGCTGAGGACTCCAGAGCTGGAGGCAGTACTGCAGGTAGGGTCTCACCAGCACAGAGTAGAGGGGCAGAATCACCTCCCTCGACCTGCTGGCCATGCTTTGTTTTATGCAGCCTGGGATACAGTTGGTTTTCTGGGCTGTGAGCACACATTACCAGCTCATCCACCAGCAACCCCAAGTCCTTCTCCTCAGGACTTCTCGCAATCCCTTCATCACGCAGCCTGTATTGATACCGGGGGTGCCCTGACCCAGGTGCAGGACCTTGCACTTGGCCTTGTTGGTCCTCATGAGGTTCACATGGTCCCACTCCTCAAGCCTGTCCAGATCCCTCTGGATGGCATCCCTTCCCTCAAGCGAATCAACTGCACCACTCAGCTTGGCAGTCCGTAAACTTGCTGAGGGTGCACTCAATCCCACTGTCAATATCACCAATGAAGATATTAAATTGTATTGGTCCCAACAGGGACCTTGAGGTCCCTTGAGGGACACCACTCATTACTCGGTGTTGAATATACCACTGAGTTTAAATATACTGTGCATATATATGTGAATATACTGTGAATACACCTAATTTACTGAAATATTCCTTAACCTGTTCTTTCTTGTTCTAACTTGGACTCTTATCCTCATTTTAGAAAGAATAGATGTAATACTCCAATTTCACTTAACTAGTATTTGAAGACTAAATGTTAATTTAACTTGTTCTTTTGTTATTAGTTGTTCTTCCCAGCTAAGAAATAGACTTACATTTCCTGTTGTGTTTTTCTTTGTTGTTGTTGGGGTTTTTTTATTCCTAATGTGTTTGTGCAATCTACCCTGCTTGCCTTTCTTTATTCCAACCCAGCTGTATGCGGTTGTGCAGTTTAGCCTTTCTGACTGTAATTTTCATGATTACTTTGGGGAGGAGAAGGGCAAATCAGGCTGTTACTGAATAGATTAAATCTATGTGGGTAGTGTTACTCTCCTAAAAGGATTGTCCTGTCCTGTCATCTCTTATATACATGGCTATAATGAAAAGTTTTATCATTTGACTTTATCACCTCAGAGATTATGTCATGTCTACAGTATCCTACCCCACCTTTAAGGACATGGTAATTTATCTGCTGTTGAAAATTTTGTCAAAGAGAATAAGTGAATAATTTTGGTGGCTTGACACCACAAATTTCAACTGTTACCACAGACACTGATTTATCATACTCAGTTGCCTTGATGAAATACTATAGCCAAGATTTGTTTTAAGCTGTTTGTATAATATATAGATGATAGCAATAATTCTGTACTGAGCCATGCTTTTAAGAACCACACTCAATTATTCCTTCTGACACAGGAAAGCCATAAAACATCAGCAGAAGACTGATGAGTTATGAAACACCCTGACTCATTAGATACATGAACACTGCAGAAATTTTGGAACAAATTACCTGTCTTGCAATGATAATTAATAATATTTATCTAGCTCTTTCATCCTGAAAGATTCGAAGGCATTTCTTAGATATTCAGTAGCCAACACAGAAAATGAGACATAAAAATCAGCTGTATTCCCTCAGGATTAAATGAGGGAATCACAGGTTGCTGAAGACACAGTTATATTAGAGCTGACATTGTCACAGGAGCTCTACACAAAAATTCACTATCCCAGCTAACTCAGCTGCTCACCTTCTGCTTCACTCTAGGCAACTTTTCCAACATATCTGCCCTAACATTCCTATTTACAAAATACCTAATGTCGAAAGCCATATAGAGACCCTGAAGGGCTGCAAGTGTAATCAGAGCTTATGGCTCTCTTGTTGTCTATATGTAAACAGTATGTCTTCATCAGTATGGGTTAAGACTATATCGTTAAGGCACAGCTTGTTGGATTTAATATTTCCTTAGCACTCTACAAACACAAACTCATTATCTTAATCTCTTGCAAACTGGGTGGCTGATTGTATGATCTCTCTTTCACAAGTCAAGAAACTAAGGTGGGAGGCAAAGCACACTAATTAAGCTACCATGTGAGACAATGTAAGGTGGCATCAGCATCTTTATAAGTTGCCTTTTGGCCTCTAGATAATCAATGAAGCATAGGGTGTGATTCATGTCATCCTAAAGTAAATGATACCTATGTTTGGTTAAATGACTCACCCTATGCTTCATTGACTCTGTGGACTTGTTTTCTATTAACAGGAACACAAGAAACTTGTTCAGATGTCAATGATTACATTGTGGGTACCAAATTTAGTTAGGGAAGTTTTGGGAAACTATGAAATACAAACCCTCCCCTAAAAGCCACAAGGGAGTAGAAATAGCACATACTTTCAGATCCCTGTTAAGCCCAATAAACCAGGCTGCTCTAACCCTTTTGTTAGAGTCATACTACTATCTGTAAATCGTGTATAAAATTGCCCTCTTCTCTGCCATGACAAGATGTCCCTTCCCTCTGAGAATGACTTGTAGTCACAAACCACAGAAATCCCTCTGCCGTGACTGTCACCGCTCTGCTTTGAGTACATGTGAGAGAGTACGAGTACAGTGGCAAGACCGTGGGGCAAATCCAGCAACCTGCTACCTAAGGCTGCCAGATGGAAGTTGACTGCATGAGTGGTGGAAAGGCATAACTAGGATGGCATATTTAGTCATTTACTATGTATCCCAGATTTCAGGGCTGTGACTGCTTCTCTTCATTGACTGTACAGAGAGTCAGTGTGTGACAATCTGCATCCTGCATTGCTTTCATAAACATCTAAGAGGTCTCTTAGGATACTGAACACTGAAAATTACTCCAACTGTTGTTTGGTCATATCGATAATTCTTCTGGTGTTTGGATAAAAAAAGGGCATACCATAATCACAATTTTACAGACTGTGCAGCTGAGAGACTGATAAACAGGTAAACTGATGGCCTTTCATTAGAAAGCAGTTGGGGAAGAAGCAGGAATAGAAACTCAGGAGAGAAACTAGTTCAGTTTCTTTTCATGGTTCATATTTCCTCTTTACAAAGAAAAAGGGTTTATGTTTTAAAAATCTTTCCATTTCTAAGGTGCATCACAATGGCTTGTGGGGAGCCATGTGAAATGTCCTCATGTTTTCAAGGTTTCCTTGGGAGCATATGGTTAATTAAAAAACAAACTCAACAAATGATGACACAAACAGAATACCAGTGGCTAGCACTTACCCCATCTATCAGACACATGCTGGAGCATAAACATGGGGGTATATTAGCAGTTATTGATGCCATCTGGTCTTTTTCCTATTCTGGTTGTATAACAGTTTCTGCATTTTAACACAGCCACATTGGAAGGAATTGATAGTGAGAAGTAACAGTCGTCCAAGCAGAGGAAATTTAAACAGTTAACGATGCGGAAAATGCATGAGAGAAATGAGGTTGGAACTTTGGCACCCCAGCTCATAAACAAAAGGTAACAGCAAACACAACAGCAACAAACAACATATCTGTCAATTAAAGCACTGAAGTTTTTCAACCTAGGAAAAGAAATTATCATCTAGAGATTGGAGACAGTATAAACCACCGTGACCCAGAAGCACATTTAAGAGGAAGGGAAATTTATCCAAACTTTCAGCTCTTCCAAGTTTTCTGCAGGAGCAGAGAAGGTGCACAGGCACTATTTGCTGAGTACTGAGAAGCTGTACACAGCGAGTACGCCAGTGAAATGGGTTGTCCAAAGTGTGCAAGGCATAGACATTTTTACTGTGTGTTGACAGGGCTTGTTTGTAACATGCAACATGTTGAACTTGTAAAAGCATGCCCACTTTTTGTGCCTGATATACCTTCTTTCATATATGACTCCAAGCATATTGTTAACACTAAACCTTGGGAAAAAATGTAGGATACAGCTATCTCTGCCTGGGGAATATTTTTTAAAGTTGAAAACAGAAAGTTTTGTGGTATTTCAGGATGACTATATTTTTTCCCCCTTTTAAAGAACAATACCAAACCAAAAACATAAAAAATCCAACTAACTGATCAGCTACATCAGCCAACAGCGAGAGCCCTACACGACTATCTCTAGCTGGTGGCTAAGTGCAAGAACCTGTGATACGAAAATCTGCACTCATACTTATTATCTTACTCTCCAGGCTGTCTTAGGCTCTCCTCTTACAGCTGTCTCATCCTTCATAAGTAGTGGAATATTAATTGAATTCAGTGGTTTGGTCTGACTTTCTTGTATCTTAAGGCGCTGTGAGACTCTGCGACACTGGCTAGCTGCTGGTTTGTACTCTGGTTTTGACTAGAATACCCATCTTAGATCTAAAGAATCTCTTCTGGCCAAAGTTTCAGCAGGAGTCTTGTAGTCATATGAAAAGTTGCAATGAATGGTAGTTTTCCAACAAAAAATATTTTGCCAGAACATTTGCAAACAGGTCTGTGTAGTAGCCTGCTTGGATGTATAACACTTCTGCACTGATGTGGACAGGATAAAACTTGGGAAACCTGCAGCATCTCTGCCAGATTTCCTGAGTGATCTTGCATGAGTCACTCAATCTTTTGTGCTTTGCTTTTATCCCCTCTCTCATCTAGGATCAATGTCGTTCTTTCTCAGTTGCAAGGCAAAGGCAGAATCATTTTCGGAGGGTGGTGGGTGATGATATTTACTGTAGTTAAAGAGTGTGAAAGAAAAGTTTCAGTTTTTAACTGCTTTGTAGACTTTGTTTGCTCTGAAAGTTTTGATGCTTCCGTCGCTCTTCATCAGCTTCTCACAAGTTAGCTGTGTCATGTCCAAAGAATTTATCTTTTCATTATTTTCTCATTCTTTCAACACATATTTCTTCCTAAATGATACAGCAGCAGAAGGAAAAAAAAAATAAACACCTGCTGTTCCTGTCTATGTTCTGTAGATAGAGAAAATGAGTCATTAGTTTAGTGGCAGTTTCCAGCCCACTTACAAAATCTGTGAACACTAACCTTACATTTGCCACCCTATTGTGTTTTAGGAAAACGTCCAGCCAAAGAGAGACCTCTAGTAAGATAAGTAACACGGATTTCATTAAAGTGAGCAACTTAGGCTCATTTCTGCTATAAGTAAAGGTGGGAGTGTTTACAGATCGTGTTATCGCTTATTTTTCACTCATTTAACTGTAAAAGTGTTTCAGTGCAGACCTCTATGTAGGGAATTTCATCCAAATAACAATAAACTTGCTTTTCTCAGTTATTTTATATGGAGCCTGTGAAAGCACGTCATGGGCTGTCATCTCTTCACTCCCCTTATAACAAGGGCTTGGGAACCACACAATTACAGTTCCTGGTGCCAAAGTGGATTAGTAAGGAAGATGGCCTTTTCCTAGTGAACACAAAAGGCTGTGGACAAGGGTGTTACCGCATACTTACCACCTCTTTGCTGGTCAAGTTGGAATGGTCCCAAGTGCAGTCCTGTAACCCTGGGATTCCCCAGTGCCCAATGATGTCACACCTGCATAGAGATTATCAGGCAGATCAGAGTAATTAAATGCTTAATACCAGTCTCTTTATGAGCAAAAGCAAGCTGGGATGAATACCTTGAAACCTTCTACATCCCCAATGTAGACAAAAAAAGTCATTTTTGTAGGTGAGGTATTAGTGTCTTTGGTCTTGCTCATGGTTGGCCAATCTCTGTGTCAGATTTTTCTCTTTCAGCGTTTTTTCTTGTTTTGTTTTTGTTTGTTTGTTTGTTTGTTTGTTTTTTTAAAGAAAGACAAAGCATTGCCCGGACACAAATCCTGACCTAGCTCTGGAAGCACATACTGGGCACTACAGCCAATGCTGTACCTGAGCTGGTGCTAAAAAGCTATACCAAAGCCCACTAAAACCAATAAAACCTTGCAGTAATTTGCTTCAAGCCTTGACTAAAAAATGACCCAGGGAAAGAGGCAAAAGTGGGAAACTGCATTTATTCAAAACACAAAATGGAGGAGGAGAAGCAAACACACTAATTTCCACTTAATCATTTCACAGTATGTCATTACATTGTGAAATCTAACGCAGCGATGTGTCAGCACCAAAGCAATAAACTGCCACCGTCTTTGTCAAATTTTAAGAAGGGCACATCACACCTGTTTGCCAAGGAGAAAAACTGTAATTAGTGCTGAGTGACTGTTTCTGTAGCTGAGTGGATGAGGCAGACCCCAGCGCTTGCTTGCCATACTCAGTAAATGTCTGAATCATTTACATACTGCAGATTTGTTCACAATTAACATTCTTTTCATATGACTCTGCTGAGAGTTTGACTGTAACAGCAAAAATACTTTGCAGTTTGAAGGCATGTCTCCCCACAGTGCTTCAGAGTCCTCCACAGACACAAATTAATTCAGCTTCACAGAGCTCCTGGTTTAAGACCTTATTGCACTAGTTAAATGGAGGGGAAAATGTTGCCTGTTAAATAATAAAAAAAAAAGAACAGGTTTGGGACCCTGAGACTCAGGGACATAGGACAATATGATACTTCAAACAGTAAAAATTGCAGGAGCCATCTGTAAAACAAAACACAGATTGAGTTCCCTATCTGCCCATGCCTATGTCAGCTGGGAATCACTCAGCTGCTTCTCACACAGGTGGGATTCTTGCTTACATTAAAATCAGGTGGGAAAATGACTATAAGGATCCTTTTTCAACTACTTAATTTGTTTCTCAGTTATCTCTGAATGTTTTCTGCTAGTGTGAGCACTCTAGAGCCTGTTCAGCTGTGGGATGATTAGGGGAATTTGTTCCTTCTCCTTTTATTTGGCCAAATGTTTTAATCCACCTTCAGAAATTTTGCCTTCATTGCTGCAACAGCACACTGCTGACTCATGGTCAGCTTGTTGTCCCTTGAGCAGGACCCCCACCCAGGTCCCTTTCAGCAATGCTGCTCCGCAGCCACACAGATTCCAGCCTGCACTGGGCTCTTTGGTTAGGTCATCCCAGGTGCAGGACTTTGCACTTGTCTTTGTTAAACTTCATACTGTTCTGGCTTGCCCACTCTTCCAGCCTGTCCTGGCCTCTCTGTAAGATGGCTTTCCCTTCTGACGTGTCCACCTCGCCACCCAGTCTGGTGTCAGCAGCAAACCTGGTGAGCGTGCTTTCAATTCTGTCATCCAGATCACTTGTGAAGATGTTGAACAGCGTGGAGCACAGTATTGATGCCTGGGGGATCCCACTTGTGGAGGCTGCCAGCCTGAGTAAAAACCCCCGATCACCATGCTCTGAGTGCAGCCTATTAGGCAGTTTCCTACCCATCTCACAGACCACCACCAGCCTGTCTAGGAGGAGGCTGTGGAAGACAGTGTCAAATGCTTTGCTGAAGTCCAGGTGGACAATAGCCACTGCTCTCCCCATGTCAACAGAAAATAGAGTTTTGTTATGGAAGGTGAACAAGTTAGTCTGGCGTGATTTGCCTTTGGTAAATCTGTGGTGGCTAATCATACTGTACTGCAATGGACTAGAAGTATGAAGGCAGTCATGGTGGAGTTCATCTCACATGACTTTAAGTGTTGTTGAAGTCAGAACAAAATAGTTGATATCACTGATGATTTTTCCTCCATTGGATCCCATGAGGATGGTTATTTTCATCCTTCTTTAAGTGGATGGCCATAAAGGGTACATTTTCACCTTTCCAGGGATAACTGAACTAGTAGATGGCTAAGTGGAAGATAGCGTGGGCATGGTATCTTCTTATTACATGAGAACTGTAAGAGTATGGTTTCTTCAATAATTTATTGGATGAAGTTTTTAAGCAAAGATTCTAAGTGTTATTTAGAAAATAATAAGATAACATCCTTTGGTTTAGAGTGCTAAAGGTTATGAAATTCAGTGGACAGAGTAATCTCGCATTATTCAGACAGTATAAGGGAAACACCTTGTATTCTTAAATCTACTCATATCTGTCACTTTTTAATAAGGATGAATAAAAAGTGACACATTTTATCATAGCCTGTATAAATGTAGACAGCTGGACAAATCCAGGCAGAAAATGGCTTGTGATTATTTCAATGTGACCAGTCAAAAAATAGGAACACAGATTCATTATATTTCCCCTGGATACTCACAAGAAATATGGAAATCCTAGTGCTTCCAATAAACTTTTTTATCTTTTTTTGTCTACACCTAAATGTTGATGATTTTTCTGAACTCCCAAAGTGAGTCAACACAACAGCTGAAATAGAACGCAATTTCCAGAATCCTGGTCTAATTGTTCAGCTATGAATGCAAGAGTCTCTGAATAAGTTATTAGTTTGATAAGAAAATCCTATTAATGGAACTGGAATATTTTTTAATTCTTTGATAATATAAAAAACTTTTTCCTTTTTTCCTTTTCCCTTTCCCAGAACATCTCTAGTCATTGGGCTCTTCCTGATCAAAATATGTCAATAGACATTATTTTTAAAAAATTGCAGATGACTTCAAGAAGCACAAGAGGAAGAGTGGTCTTAAGACAATATCAGCAAATGTTTCTCTAGTGTTGTACTGCTATCTTGGCCTCTCTGGGATGGAGTGTAACATACGCTGTTCAGATCAGCACTTCTTCCTTCAGAGGATACTAGCCACCAGTCAAGTGAGACAGAAAGGTATTTAGTTAATAAAAATTGGCATGTATGCTTATTTCACTGCACAACAAGGATAGAATAAATCAGTGAAAGCTGTAAAGGCAAGACATTAAGAAGTCGAGAAATACAAGGAATACCTAATAGGGAGAGTTACTTCCTGACTTGAATGTTGTTGTCAATGGCTTAGTCATGAAGTGGAGGTATTGTGCTTTATGGGAGAAGTTTTTTGATGTTTTCTTATGCTGTATTTTGCAAGAAGTAAAATCAATATTGTTTTTCTGTTTGGACACTTGGAACAATAACCGTTAAAAGAAATGTACTTTTGAGAGAGTGTAAAGTGGGAATGCCCTCATCAATTAGACAGATCCCTCTTATAAAGCCCAGGATTTACTCCCAGGATTCAGCATTGGTCTCCATGTGAAGGCTAGTACTCTACTCCATCCAAAAGAAACACGGGAAACTTGAACAGCTGCAATGTACTAAGAAGTAGCCAAAGCTACTATTCCTCTAGCAGTGCCTCCATGCAAAACCGATGTCCCTCATTCTGCTCATCTCAGCAGCCAGCATCTAGGCCTCTCTCCCTGATTTTTGCTTGGGTTCTTAGGCAATACAGATTCATATTTAATGAATTAAAAAAAGCACAGAACCACGTTTTTAGTGGTATGGGGCTAGGTCTTCCCAAAGGGACCTTCAGAAGATAGCGTGAATTAAAAGACACGATTCACCACACAGGTATCTGGTGCACAGAAGATTCGTACTTCCCTGGGGTTTCCTGGGGTCACTGGTTTGCTTTGCAAGAAGGAGCAAAGCAGCAGATAAAATAATGATTTTCTTTTCTCTCCATCTTACAGGATGTACTGTGTCTTTGCATATGTTTGCACTGAGTTGTCCTTATATTCTTACATATACAGGACAACTCCCTGTTTTGCTTGGATTTTCCTGAAAATGTGTATAGGAAATCGACTCCCTCTTACTCAGGAGCCATGTAAGGGCATCTGCAACAAACTTAGGTTTATCAGCTGACAATTACAATATAGTTAAAGGGAAATGACTCAATACTGCCATGAATGCATTTGAAAGTACAGTTCTGCTTTGTAGTTTAGCTAACATCAACTTGTTTATTTTTCCCCACAAGCCATATATCCTACTGTATACACTTATGAAACCCTTCCCTTAACTACTATAGGTTTTCTGACAGGTTTATCTGGGGCTGAATTTTACTGGTGGAGAACACTTACTGCAGAAAGATAAAGCTACCTTATGCTGGCATAAGTACACCCTCCTGGACTCTTCCATCTGCTCAGGTTTCAGGGAGCAGATGCCAGGATGAATTTCAGACCTGGGAAGTGCAGCTGAGTGAAAGAATGGCTTGTGGCAGCAGCAGCTTCCAAATTAAGAAGAAAACTCTTTAAAAAAGGAGAGAAAAATAACCCTTAAGCCCAGAATCAGTAAAGTGCACTGGAAACAGAAGGATGGGCAGATAATTAATCTGTAAAAAGCCTCTTGCAAAGGTGAAGGAAGAGGACATTACCAGACAGGGGGAATGACATCTCTCCTGATAATGGCTTGTGGTTACTTTGGAGAAATTAATATATTGAAAGGAAACATCTGAAAAAGGAAATATACTCAAAGCAGAACTGAATTTTAGAAATTAATCTTTTCTTTTCAGTTAGAAAATCGTTGCAAGGTTAAATTGTTGAGACCCAATTAAGGGCTGGAAATATTTTGATAACAGTCCTCACAGGCTTAAAATAGCAGGTTGTTTCTTCCCCTAAAAAGCCAGCTCTGTGTATCACATATGAGATCTTCAGGCGATGAAGATTCCAGGCTGGAAATACTTTAAAGCTAACCACATTTTTAAATAGCATCCTGCTCTTCCACCAAATTTTTAAGCAGATTCCTTTAAGGGTAATAAATCATCTATTTTTAGCCTGTAGTATGAGTCCCAGAGGTTCTTGCCTCACAACCTGTAGCAGTAGGGATTGTTTGAAAACTCATGGAAGTCAATGGATTATTTCCTCACACTTCAAATTGAGTTCTGTGGTGGTTTGTTTTTTCAAGTCTTGAAATAACAATGAAATTATGCAGTAATATTATAATGACAGCCTCTCTGGATTTAAATTTATTATCAGCAAATGCAATTAGGTACTTTTTGAAGTCAGTTGTTATTTACTTAACATAACATAATTAATTACATTAAGATCTTTTTGAATAACTTGATTCAAATATTCTTTATTCTTTTTACTTTCATTAATGAGTTCATGGATATTATTTTTTCCTTAAGCATTTCTAGCAGTCAGCATTAACAGTGTATTAAATATGTTAAATGGGAAGTATAGGAAACATAGATTATAACATAGAAACTATAAATCATTTCAGGGAAAGCACTTAAGGGTGAAGCATTAAAAAGTCACACATCCTTGATTCTCTGTTTATAACAAATATTTGACTGTCATCATGGAATAGTTTAATTCTACAGTGGTAAGAGAACTTCCACATGTGGCATCATGGACCATTGACTATCTAATGTGAATGTCAGACTGTGTTATTGCTCGAACATTGTGGACTTGATCCATAGCTCACTGAAACTCATAGAAAGACTTTTATTGACTTCTGTGAGCTTTGAGTTCAACTCAGTATTTTCACTTTTTTTTTTTTCTTTCCTCTTAATGAGGCTCCAGGTCAGTAGGGGCCAGTGAAATGTTCATCTGCCAGGAAGCACAGCTTTTCCAATGGACAGAAGTGATATTGCTGTCACTGGATTGAAGAGGGAAAACTACAGTAAGGAAGAGGACAGAGCAGTTGTAGGACATCTATAGGCTCCAAGAGACTAAATTCAGATCTCTGCTCTCCCTCAGTCTTACTGTGAAGCCTTAAGCAAATAATTTATTGTCATATAAACAGATCACGTGTTACTTCTTTTAAACTTCTAATGTAATAAAACCAAGGCAGGAAAACCTTATCAAACCTGCTTAGGTACTAGGTTACCAAAAAAGTCCAAGGTTATCCCTATGTGGAGTTGGTAGCTAAATTCTCTATTTTCAAGAACAGAAAATAGAGCATTCTCTAAATCCCAAGCTCTAAATAAAATGGTATCTCATTATCTTTTGAATGGGTACAGTGAAAAGAATTACAGTGTAACTCTGTGAGGGGAGTATTTGGGAGCCTCTCATTACACTTGGTGGAGATGCAGTAACTATTGGTGAAGTCAAGGATGCGATTTCTTTGACCAACTGCAGGCACCTGCTTTAAGATGAAAGGCCCACTCTGTAATGACTTTGAATGGGAGTTTAAAGTCACTTGGTCAGGTGTAGATGCCTGCACTGGAAACATCCATGTTTATTCAAAAGAACTCAATTTCTAAGATGCCCTAAAGTTGTGCCTCAACAGGTACTAAGAAAGAGTCTTTTGCTGTGCTTATCTGGGCCCCTGTTTTACAACCAGTATATAGGACTCTCAATGCCTCTCATGCTCAGGAGGGTCAGCTTTTGATACCCATGACTTTCACAGACTGCATTTCATTCATTTAAGAGTAGGTGGTGATTATACTGTCCCTGTTTTGCTTGCCTTCATAACACTCAGCAGAAAAGCATAGAAAACAAGTATTGAATTTATTAAGCACTGCAGCTCAAGTAGGATGAATAGAAAGTGTTTCCATGTAGATTGCTGTGCAGGGCCAATGCCTGTGACGCCTAAGAAGCAGCAAGTAGACAACCTGGAGCTCAGATCTCCGCTCTGTAGTGGCACTCAGCTGTGAAACACAAATAAACATTACCTGGTTTGACCCAAAGAAAATTCATGTAACTTCATGCACATGCATACGTCCATGCTGGTCAAGATGAGAACATCAACTAGTCTCAGTTTTCTCTTTACGTACATCCAAATTTCAGAAGCATATGACTGACGATGGCTGAAGGAGGAATATTCACTTCAGTATTTTTGCAGTGCATAGTACTAACCTCAAATCCTTTATCAGTGTTATCTTCTCAAGGAGTCCCTGTGAAGAGAACCAGGAAGATTTCAGGTGAAGTCTTAGGGCCAGTGTTATCTAGGACCAAGGATTTTTTTCAGAAGTGCTTTAATTTACTATTCAGTACAACAGAATGAAGTAATAAACTTCTCTTGAGTTCCAAGAGCACAAAATTAGGCCTTTTGTGAGTGAGTGAACCTCAGGAGTGGGGCATTGCTGGGTTCTTTTGACCACTCAGGAGAGTTTTGCTCACAACATTCAGCATACCAGGAAACATTGTGCTAGCTCATGTATGCTAGTGTCTGACTCACAAGGCTGAGGCTAGAAAACATTAGCTCTGCTGCTGGACCATGGTGTCGGCCATGAAGCTTGAAGTCACTGACCCCCTGGTCCATAGGGTATTTAGACAACCACTCCTCAGTCAGTGGTCTTGCCCTTTGGTTACAGGGGAGTATGAACATTAACAGATAAAATCCAGTGCTCTAAGACGATAATTAGAAAAAGCTCATTTTTGAAAATGACTTCTGTACGCAGGTCATGCTTTAGAGGTAGTTTGCATATGCAAAATAGTATAAGTACTAGCAAAATTATATACACTATACTTTAGAGGAAATAACACAGCAAACAGATCAGGACTAGAAGAGCTTTAAAGGGAGGGAGTGTGCAATTTTTAGATCTTCTCTGGAAATTTGTTTCTGGATATTAAGTAATAAAGAAGACCGGTTTATTATATGGCATGCATGCAGGTCATCTTCTCTCCTTCATTTGACCCTTCCAGTAGTTAGCAGCCACAGAGTTGGCCATTATATTCTCACTTTTAAAACACCATCCATAATTTCCTCTGGACCTGTAAGCAGAAGATCTCTCCTCCAGCAGCCCAGCTGAACTACAGCAGGGCAGCAGCATTCTTTAACTCATTGACAACATAATCACGCTAAGCCCTGTCAAGGTTTATTTATTGCTGATTATTATTCTGTCTTCCCCTCTACTTTCACCTCACATGCCGTTCACTCCTGGTTGCCATGGAGATGCTACACAGTGTTAGACTAACTTTAGATTAGCCTTGTAACCTTGCATACTTTAAAATTCTTTATGTTTCTTAGCAACTCAGATGAATATCAGGATTTTTCAGCTATTCTAGACACTGGAAAAATGAGTTTACCGTCCCTGAGCATACTCAATGCCTGTTAGCCTGTGACAAGGGAGTGTATGATGCCTTGTCTATATGTGGTAATCCATACCCTTTCTCATGGATCTGCTGATGTTCACTGAGGTCGCCTGAGCATGAAGGAAGTTCTTACATAAACAAGTATTTCCAGGCTGAAGTCCTGCAAGGATTTGCATTACAACAGCCTTTTTTTTTTTTTTCAGCAGGAACAAAAGCAGAAGCTGGGGAAAAGGTGAATAAACAAAAGATTAGGAATTTTGTAAAGAAAAGCTTGAAAAAATGGAGGTTTGACAAAAAGGTGACATGGATATCCATTCTTATACCAATGTAGCATTGTAAAATTGAAACTTTCAGCTTTCAGCTTTTAATTATCTAACCAAGAAACTTGCAAAAGTTGTTAGACAGGACACTGACTGTCAACTTGATATAACTCCATAACAGTCAACAGAAGAATCAATTGTAACGATTCAATGTCACAGCAGAAGTTCCCCATGCAAAGGGAAGAAAGGTGGGGAAATCTCTAGACGGCAGCATTCATCCATTCATCTCTAGCTGATACAAACCCCAGCACTCCTGACTGATAAAAAAGACATTTGGAATGGACAGAACTGCAGCAGGAAAATCGGAGTAAGACCACTCAATAAGACATACCTATACCAGTGATTCTGGAGACTGACAGTCTCCCTCTATTTTCTAACTACGCATTTATAGGAGATGGCAATGAGGCTATGTCCATTTAGTTCAGCCTGTTTAGGGCCATATGGAACCTCAGATATTTACAGAAATAGTTGGCAGTCGCAGGACAATGAACTTTTAAAATGGAAATGACAACAGTTTTACCTATTTTAACTTTTTACGTTGTGCAGACCTTCCTAAGGCGCACTCAGTATAGTGTAAGCAGCTCTGGGAAAAATCAGTGTCTAAAACAATTCAGACAAAATATTCCTAAAGGGAACAAACTGGGAATAAGCTTTGTGTATTCACATCTAGTGCATGCCTTATCTGTCATTTCTCATTTACCTTCCTATTAGTCCTGTACTTTTCCTCCCTTCTCTAACCTGCACTCAGTTTTGTAATGTGAAAAAAGGCAACAAAATGCTGACAGAGCATCTGCCCTGTTTGGCACTCCAGACTTCTGTCTGGTAGAGGCTATCATGCTGGAGGATGCCTCAGGGAACATAAGCAGATAGCAGTTCCGCTGCTCTCCTCCTTGTTTGAGGAATATTTGGGACAATTCCTGTGGCATTATTTCTATAGCCAACCCACTGTGAACTTATCTGTGTTTCACATATACCACAAGGGTGGAATCAGGACAGTTTTAGCTTCTCCTCATAGGCTGTCATGTAGCATTAGATGGGAAGAAACTCTAATCAAACAGAGATTGAGACCCACAATCCTAAACTTCAGACCATGCTTCTCACCCTTTTTGGGGTGATTAATTTCATATAACTCCACCCTCTGTCCTTCCTCTGTGGACTACAGCAAGATGCTTATGTCTACCTGCCCCTTCTCCCCCACCAAAACGTCGACTCTGTGTAGTCTGGCAATCAGCTAATTGGTAAATGTCATCAGGAATGGTGACATTCAGAGCCGTGTTTTCTCTGACTAAAAGAAAGTCCAGAAAAAGCAAGTTATGACCAGAGCAGCTGTCAAGACCTCAGATGAGTCGCACCACATGGGATTGCTCTGCATTTTTTGGAGGAAGTGTCCTTTTGTCAGAATCAGAGTTTGCTAAAGACAACTGCTATGCTGTTTTAGTGTCTCTGTTATTAGACTGCATGGCCTGGGAAAGCAAATGCAAATCAAGGGCAAAATTCTAAGAAATGGGCTGAGTTTATTAACAGTTTAGGATGACATTAAATTTCAGTGCACTGAAATGTGTAATGTGAAAAGAGTTAGCTCATTTCTAAAATTAACACTAGTCTTTACACCCTCACTGAAATACTCTGAGTGAAACCAGTGGGAGTTTTAGTTGAAAGTCTAGTTTAATGAAAAGAAGAGGATGAAATATGAAAAATGTAGAAGACGAGAAAATTGCTGATTAAATATCTAGACTTCCCATACCTTATTCATACTGAGCTCTAAACTTCTCTATTATCAGCAAAGAACATACCTCTGGTTGTTAGTCATATTGCACATGGCATGTAAAAAAACTTAGATTTGTTCAATTAATACCAGTCAAGCAAAATTCTTATTCTTAAAAAAGATGTTCCAGAAACGTGTGCAACTGAAGTAATAAAAAATTAAATTAAAATCCTATTTAATATCATTTCCATAGATGAGCTTGCTAAGGCAACCTCCTCTTGTAAACAAGATTCAATTTACTGCTTTAGCTGAGTAATTGCACTACATTCATATTTACTGAAAGTTGCTGAAATTCCCCTGAGCTGGATGGGATTGTAATTGCTAATACCAAATCTGAATATTGAGCAATATATCCATACAGAAAGGTAGAAGTCCAAAATTATTCTTCCTCTCATTTCACCGATTTGCCAGCAAAAAAAGACAAAATGAAGGGTGTATCAACCAATAAGGTACTGTGTTTATATAATTCAGGATCCGAGACATGTTTGAGAGAATTATAACTATACCTCATAACAGCAAAATTTCATTCATTTTTTTTGTTTGTTTGTTTTTATAAATCAGAGCTCAGAGGAATGGTTATCAATAGGTTGACTCCAGTGCAATACTATTCAGTCACGCTTTAAACAAATTTGAATGCTACCAGGCAAGTCTTTGAGCTTATCTAAACCTTTTGCAACCGAGTGTGCTGTTAGTATGACCCTGGCTGGCATAGTTTCAATTTTGTTTGATGGTAGTCTCTGCATCTAAGAGGCTGAGAACATCCACATATTCAGACAGTTTGTGTTGATGTGGAAAACCTGAGACAAAGCAGAGAAAGTAGAACAAAGCCAAACCAGAATTGTTTAATGTTGGGGCTGTTTAATATTCAGTACTGAACGTCTGTCAGCTCTAATGCTACGGGGATGACAACCATTAGAATTGGTGAAAATAAAGACCAAGCCCATGGAAATCACTACAAATAGGTGCACTGCATCACAAGAATTGAATCAGGTCCTACTTGTTGTGAAACTGTGTGGGGCCAAGTTTTACAATGCAAATTAACATCATCAGGGCCATTGTCCATTTTAGAATTTTATATCCAAATGATTAGGCTAAGGTAGACAGACATCACTTCAGAAAACATTTTTCCATAGTAATACTTTGCCTTTGTTATAAGTGAAATAAATGAAAGTACCGTTCTCTGAATTGTGTTCCTACTGTCAGGAACACAACCAACTATTTATGTTCCCAGGAGACCACCTCCTTTAAACTGACTGCCATTCTATTTATATAGAGAGTCTGCTTGGTAAATGAAAGATTTATTCATTTCTCAGGAAAGGGTCAGCACTTCTCCTAGACACAAATTCCATCTGCTATCAGATCCATTTTATCAGCTAATAGTTAAAGACAGATGGGGGATGAATTT
Organism: Elanus axillaris; assembly: GCA_026212715.1. Taxonomy (NCBI): domain Eukaryota; kingdom Metazoa; phylum Chordata; class Aves; order Accipitriformes; family Accipitridae; genus Elanus; species Elanus axillaris. The sequence continues at coordinate 44,066,941 of JANZLQ010000029.1, read as the reverse complement.
CTTCAGGAAACCAAGTCTGTCTCACTACAGAAGAAAAAAATAGTTTGTTAATGTCCAGGAGAATTAGCAGCTTGTTTCAGATCTTTCTTGAAGGGTGCTAGTTCCTAGAAGGGATTTGTCTTGTAATACTTTTAGCTTGGAGTGTATTTCAGGTTTTGATCCAAGTCCTGCAAGTCATAACGCTTGGGAACGTGTATCTGCGTAAGTCCTTGGCTAGCTATGTCAGGTACTACTAGAGGGGTGTAGGAGCTTGGATTTCTTTACAAACTGAAAATACACCCAAGAAGATGGGTAATCACCACAGCCTGGGTGGGGCTCAATAGAGCCTTAAGTGCTCTGCTGTCAGCTCTTAAGTTTGAAGTCAACTCAAGTAAGCCATCTTTATGCTACAGTCACAACTGCCATAGCGTAGATGTGATCAGGTGCTGCTGCCTGACTCTCTGAGCCGCTGGTGGTGAACTGAAGCTCAAGTCATCCTGGCTGGTGTGCCGGGATGCCAACAGGATGCAGCCCCACAAATATAGACAGGTGCTGGCTTCATCCATCCATTTCGCTGGCTGTAAATCTAATCTCTTCATGAGCGTTCCTGTTATATTCTAGTGTGAATGCCCTTGCTTGAGCTAGTTTACCTTGAGTGAAGTCACTAGAGGCAATGTCTTCTCCATGCAGTGGAAAATGATGCAGACATGCCAGCACTACCTTTAGGCTTGGAAGCTGTATAAACTGATCAGCCTGTCTCTTTGTCTGAAATAATTAGTGCTGATGAAGGGCAGGAGCCGCTGCTTTGTCTGTATCACCACGCTGCACTGACCTGCTCTTAGACCTGAGCCAGTGTTTCCTGTGCTGCTTTTATTTACCTTAGACTTCTAGGTTAATACCTTTTATTAGCAGCCACCGTGATGACAAACGCAATACCTGACTTTAACCTGAGCTGTAACAAATGGCTGTCGAACTGCATCTGCCTCTCTGCAGTTGCAGCAATTTAGAGTAAGGATTCCCATTGGACTGGGGCCTGAGAGGCACAAACTTTAAGCAGCCTTGAGTGAGGGGTGAGAGGATTTAGCATTTCATCAGGCACAGTCTTTAGTCAGAGGCATGTATGCACACACACACTAACATGCCACACTCATATGAATGCAGAGGAGACTCCTTCCTGACAGAGTGGCTGTACTACAGTGCTGTCACCTTCTAAAGTTCCTATTAAAATTCTGCATTAATTAGTCTCAATCAAACTTACAGTACATTTCTTATTAAAATGCCATTATATTTGTCTCCTGTTGTTTTGGATGTCACATCCATTGCACTCTTCACTGTGCTCTGTAAATGCATTCTCTGTTCTTGCAGACAGGTTGGGACCCCTTAATTGGATACAGTTTTCAGCCATTCATTCAATTTCCTTGGAATCCTTCCATTTAGCTTAGTATCATATTCTATGTATGTCTTTACCAAATATTAATGCTGAAAAAAGTGATGTCAAGCTTCTCAGCTTTTTGTAAACATCTTCCTGTTTCATCAGCTTTAGCCCATTAAATTGTTGTTATTTATCTTCACATCAGGATGCTTGACTTCTATTTTATTCTTAATACTGGTAGATCTAAGCTATATTTTTTCCTTTGTTTTGGTGATGTTGATTTAAAATATGGCACTTCACATTTAATTGCTACTTACTACACATGATCATAAAGGTGCTAGGAGAAAATCCCTGATCTGTAACGCCAGCCTGTGTGCTGAAGCTGGTGTTTTGGTTTTGGGTAGAATTTTTGCCGACTGATAGGTCCTACAGAACTTCTATTGTTATACAAGGTAGATTGTTTCTGAAGGATGGTTGGTTGATCGTTGTACTCTGATCCAATGTGCCCTTGAAACTGCATTTCAAAGCTTTATGGTTCATACAGATAAGTTATTTCAGTGAGACATGTTGAGGCTGCCACTGGCAAGACAGTATGTTTTCTTCTGATGGATATCATAGAAATAGCCACAAAACTTCATAATGAGCCTATGAATATAAACAAATGATCTGCCCCTTGCACACTTTGTGCTTTTTCTGTACTAACAGTAGCTAACCCACAGATAGCAAATGAAGTTCTTGGTGATCTTTTTTGCCTTAGTTACTGGTTCAGTTATATATATGTATATTTTATAGTAAAAAAAGACAAAATTAAATCTGTAATGCCTATAGTCCATCCAAAGTCACCAGATCAGCCATTTTAAAAGTTAGTAAAAATACTTTTTACAGCTGCTTTTACCTCCATTTCCACCTCCAAATCACAGATGCATTAACAAGAAACATGGAGATTGTTTGGAAGTGTTTATACAACACTTAATCACTTAACAGAATGGGTTGATATGGGTGGAACAGGTGAAACAGTAGTGGAAAAGAGTGCAAGTATCACTACAAAGAACAGACAAAAAAACACCCAATCAAAAAAACTGTCCAGGAGATAAATAAGAGGTTGTCACCATTCATTTAATTTTTTATTTTTCTTTTATGTTTCTTTTTTCCAGAGTAGAGCTAGAACATGTCATTGCTACAAGTCAGGACAATAATGGAGGACAATTGTGAGAATTGTTACTAGCCTCTAAATAGGATATAAAAGAGCTAAATATGTTTAAGGCCTCAAGGCTAACAGATACCTCCTTGGCAATGTAATATGTAAAAATGTCATAAAACTTTCTAAACGTTAATTATTTAACTTCTGTCTCATCTTCTTCTTCAGCTAAGTCTGAGAAGGATTCCTACTGTCCCTTATAAATTGGGAAATGAAAAAGTAGAAATTAAAACTGTGCAATTGAAGTCTTACAGGACTTACTATCCATAATAGAATTGGGAACCATACGTCTTTCTTTGTTTCAATTGAAACATCTCATTGTAGGCAGTCATATAGAGAGGTTCAACTGAGTTGCCTAAATAGGGGTTTCTTGTGGCCTTTGGGATTCTGTAGGCTGTTGCAGCTCCAAGAAAGCATGAGTCACCTATAGGCCTTAGGGAAGATCTAATCCCCATGTGGATGTCTTGGCTATCTGAGAGTGTTTTAGATGTCACTCAGTGCTTATTGTCTAGCAAAAAAAAAAGAAAAAGAGCTGTATCTGCCTCTCTGTGATCTAGGGTCTAGGCTCTAATGTAGATCCAGTCCCTAAAGCTGGCAGAGCCCAGAAAGACACATGGTGCAGAGTCTACCTGCCTTGGCATGTGTCTGCTTACAGCTGGAATGCCTGAGGGTGACAGGCACATCCATAGGGAGATGGCAGATATGATACTGGACCTATGGGAGATCTGTGCTCTTCTGGAACAGCAGCTGGAAGCCAGCCAGCACAGCCTGCATCATCTCCAAGGGCACTGGAAATTTATGCTCTGGCACTGAACCCTTCATCTCCACTGATCACACTCAAGCAGCACACAGGTAAATACCTGCAAGCTAGTACCTAAAGTCTGTTATATTAATCTCAAACCAAACCCTATCCTTTGTGTCAGATGCAGAGTGGAAAATCATGACTCTGGATCAATTGTAGTGTGGAACTGACAAAGGTTTAATATTAATCTTTCTGAAAGAAAAATAAAAATTGGAAAGAATTTCCTCAACTTGTGTATGAGTCTTGGCTGACAGTGCTCCTTTCTGCTGTGTTTGGTTTGTGAAAGGGGCTTGTCTTCCTAGGATAACATGGGTAATGGTTTGTTCTGAGATGGACCTGCAGAGCCTGAGTCTTTCCCAGCTTCCCTTTCTATGAGCTGGTACCTCAGGTTTAGTATTTATGCATTGAATTGCATGGCAGCACTCCAAATCTCATAGTCTGCTGCAGAAAAACAACTCATATTGGAGATTTCTCTTCAGTGCACTTGTGTACTTTCTATTCTTGAACATCTCTTGATGCATCAAGAAGTGTTTACTCTGTAACTAAAATCTTATCTAACAGAAGGGAGAATGTGCCATTTAGGCTTTACCTTACCTTTTATTGGGCCCAGGTAGACAATCTCCTACTTTTCTTTGCCTAAGTTTTTGTTCCCACAGAAAATCAAAACTGCTTTAAAAAACCTGATCTGTTAAAACCAGGCCAATTTTATCCCCAATAATGTTAATTAAATGACACCACAGCTCAGTTCTGCTCTTTGCACTGAGTTCGGCCCAGAATTTCTGAGTAACTTTGTGCCAGTCCTTGCACCCAGCAGATTGCTCAGACATTAGATGTTGGGATGTTTGGTCCATCCTCCATCCTCTCCATGGTATCCCTCAGTCTGTGTTAACGAAAGCACTCCAGGTGCCCCTGACTGAGGAAATAAGGCAGACATATATGGTACGGGAAGAAAGCTTGATATCCCTTCTCCACTGCAGGGATCAGATGCCACACTGCTCAGCAGGGACTCCTCAAACAACTATGACCACATCACTTGCTCTACCTTATATTCTGCTTTTTCCCTTTTTCCCTTCCCAAATGAATAGCCCACTCCTGCATTACACTTTTCCTATGGGCCCTGGCTTTGCTAATTTTATGCTCTTATATGTTAATCTTGGCCTTTGTGAGTGACTGCTTAAGTCAGTACCCTCATTTTAGTAGCTTTGGATACTTTTCACTCACTGGAGTTCCTAATACTCATTTCATATCTTTTATCTCCTCGGTTCTCCATTTTTTTTTTTTTTAGTTTTTCTCCAGTTTGGCTCTGGCCACGTGCTTTTCCCCTTGCATTGCTTGCAGTGGTAAACAATTTCTCACACTTTTACCTTGTAGGATTAACTCAGGCCAGGTCTCACCATTTGCATGCATGCTTTAACTTTATTTTTATATGTGTTGCAGTTTCTTTCTTTAGAAATAATTAGGGAGAAAATAAGTAAGGCAGAGAGAAATGATGCTATGTTTAACTGAGAAACCTACTGGCTTGTAAAAGGAATTGATAATAGTACAAATTCACAAATTAGATTTAGTTGCTAGAATGAATCAAGTTTCTGCTTCTGGTTTTCTTAAGAACGTTTTTTTCTCTTGTGTGAACCGTTGCAGCTTGTTGAACTTTGCAGCTCCTGTAACAACACAGATGTTTCCTCTTCCTTCTGCCATCAGATACCTTACACTGAGCAACTTGCATTGAGACCGTTGATACTGGTCACCACGAAGCTTCTTATTCTGGCTTCAGTTTGGTTTGCTACCACTGAGACTTCACCCACTCTGGTGCTAAGGTGCTGGGCAAGGAAGTTGTAAATCCAGCCTGGCTTATTTATATGTGCCATGTTGCCTTCTGTTGATTGCTAATAATTTAGGATGCTTTGTGGCCCTGTTTGCATTGGTCTCTGTGACCAAGCCCTTTTGGGATGACTTTCATGACCGTAAGAAGGCATTGCAAAGACTGGTAGGGATCTTGGAGTTGGCCAGGACATGCCCCACAAGAGGCAATGAAGACAGAAAGCCTGGTCCCTCTGAGCCCTGGTTGAGGTGGCCACTTTGAAGCAGTGCACAGAAGGTCTAGAGCTGTAAACGTTCTTTGTAGTTAATCTGTGTGTACTGAGGATACCCTTTAGCCAACATTTGTGCTTACAGCTGAATGTGCCTAGGAACATTTCTAGACACTGAAGCCAACTGGCGTGTGTTTTAACAAACTCTCTTATTCTCCAAAGCAGAGTGGCTCCATGCACATTGCATATTGGGAATAGTCCCTCGACTGCTGTAACTTGCAGACAGTGCTCTGGAGCTTTTGGGGGACTACTAATAGGCACAGGCTAAAATTGCACCAGGGACTGTTCAAACAGTTTCATAGTACAGTCTGTCACATTTCCATGACCAAGAACATTCTGCGGCTCTATCTAATTTACTAGTATAATCACTGCCTATACAGCTTGTGCAGTAAAGTTGTACTCCTGCAGTACAAAACACTGAGCACATGTATATGCCTGTGCCAAGGCATCATTGGAGATGGATCCATGAAAGTCAGAGCTTGAGAGGTGCAACATGACCATTGAACATGCTTGCACCTAGGAGAGGGTCTGATTTCATGTTTGACATGTAATGTAGGCATTGCTGTCATAGACTGGCAATAGAGAGTGAACACTTTACCCTCAATACTGTGCAAAGTAAACACTCTGTCAGTAGTCATAATTCTGGGATACATTCTCAACATTATGTAGGAATTCAGAGATTGCTGTCAGTATCATGGAAAGGTATCAGGCTGCCATGGTACTGCATATATTTTTAAAAACTTAGGTTCAAACTAGCAGGGAGAACTCTAGCATGTTAGTGAAGAAATAAGGTGGCAAAGTTGCAACCGCTATTAAATAAATGAAGTATCTAGGTATTACTTTGTCAGTGAATCTTAGTCTGTTCAAAATATTGTAACTTCTGTGACTTGTGAATCCCAAATGACTTGATTCTGAGTTGTGAAAATAATATATACATCCAGGTCTGTGGGAGTTAAAATGACATCAAAAGCAGTAAAGATATGTAATTCAACTATACTACTCTAAAGGGAAACATATTTGTAATTAAGAGGAGGCCTCCTGCAGGAAGGGTTAAATGGCCTCCAGGGATCCTGCAAGCTTCTCATTCAATGGATTTAAATAGGATACAAGAAGGAATAACAGGTGTAGTCGAGCTCAGTGACCTGTTAACAGTAGATATTTAGCATGATATTCTCTGTGGCCAACAGAGAGCAGCTTGAGAAAATACAATTCACTCTTCAATTTATTGTGTCCAGATTCTTTTTCTGTCCAAACAGCCCCCAGGCTAAATCTTTGCTGACAACAGTAAGTTGTCATTCCTGCCAAAAATCATTCCTGCTGACTCTTCTTGCCTTGCTGCCACCGACATAGCAACCTGCTGCATTCTAGTGAAAACACTGAAACTTTGATTACAGTCATTGCTCAGTTTATACTAGAATGATATCAACACCAAGCAGGAACTGAAAGCAGGTCTACAACAGAGAAATCATCAGAGAACTGGTCTTTTAAAAATCTGAAAGCCATTAAAGCGGTGCTAGAATTTTATGATCAAGCAAAAATCTGGTTTTGCAGGAATTTTTGGTTTCACAGAAGGGACAACAGAAAATTAAACACTCTGAAATGCTCCATGGGAAGTCTGTTTACAACCTTGTTAGGAAAACATCATGATAAGGATATCAAAATATCTAACTGTCATCATTAAGGAGGAAAAGTAGTTATGACAAACATGACTGCTACAAGAAGGAAAGAAATTGCTTAACAGCACTGCCATAATTTCAGTTATGGGAAAATGAACGTATCCTTGTTAAATAAATACAAACATAGGGTCAGAAAGATACCTAGACATAAAAAGAATTATAACAGGTCCCATGTTTCTCCCTACACATCTCCATTTTATCATTACCTTTTGTTTGCTTTTGTCTCAGATTATATGACTGAGTTCAGGCACCTAACTCTGTTCTGAAATAGCAGTACAAGAGCTAGTAGTCCTCACACAGGACCCATGAACCCTTCTCTCAAATGCTGAATCACCAGTGTAATCAATAGGAGCTGAATGTCTGTAAAAGTCTGCCAAAAGCCTGTGCAACAGGGCTGTTTCTTAGAGCCCATGAGGGTACTTGGTCACTTCTGGGCACTACTGAGATACAAAGCATTCATAATACTTATTTAAACTGGAAATGAAGTGTATTTTTGTGAATTTTAGGTTCAGAGTGACTGCATTACCAGGGTATAGATCCACTATTTCTCTCTTACCTATGCTCAGCAGTCATACAATAACACAGAGGACTCCAGCAAAGGACAATGACTGCAATTAGCAGGCTTCACTTTCCAGAATTTTACGTCCCCGCTTCATACACCAGCTCCTGCATGGACAAGTAGAGCTGATGTCCCAGAGGATAACATTTTAACTATTACTATTACTGTTACCATCCAGCATTGGCAGCCCCAGAAGTAAGGATAACAGATCACCCTGCCTTGGTGCATTCAGCAGAGCCAAGCACAGACACACTGGGAGACACTGGACCAGGATGGAGCAGTCCTGGATCCCCTCCAGCTCTGCCCCAAACTTTCCATCTGAGCACGGGCAAATCACTTAACTCTTTGATGCTTGTAAATACTCACAACCTTCTCTTCAATGCCTTATGTCATGACTCTCTTGGTTCTCTGGGCTAGGACTCTCACCAGCAGCTTGTAGTAGGCTCAGCTCAGAGGGGCTCTGCCATAAACCTGATCACTATCAGACTCAGGACACAGGTGACACCATCCTAGGTGAGGAGCCCAGGGAATTGGAAGAGAACATCTGCATTTATTTTCCTGTTTCTTACTCTACAAGGGTCATAATTCCATATATGTAAATTTCTCAGAGGCATCTGAGAAGTTCTGGATGCCAAGGAGCATCCAGAAGAGTTGTGATTAGCAAGTGACACTGAAATGCTGTGCCTATGACAGAAAACTCCAGCTTCCACCAGTCACTGACTGCAAGGAACAAAATTTTCAGGGGCTGCCTGCTCTCATTCTTCATGTCATATTGGAAAGGCATGAGGAGGGGACGAGAAATACCTGATCTCCCCTCCCAGAGAGGTCCTGTTAGATGCTACAAGTATATGCTAGCTAATCAGAGCTCAGTCTGCATCAGTTTTTCCTTCCAGATGATCTTCCTATCTCCACAGCTATCAGTCCTTCTTTACATAGCAATTTATGTGACAAAATGCGATATCATAATAGCAGTGTGCACAGCTTTGTCCGAGTTGTGAAATAGTGGCTCACAAGGTGAATGGGCAGTCAATCTTCACAATGGCTGGCAGACAGAGCACAAGCTGCAAAGAAATGTTTTATGATTTTATCCTAGCTGGGAGCCTAGCTCTTCTGCTGCTGCCCTTGTACTTCCTGGTCTGTGCTATGTTATAACTCGAATTGTCACATGCAAAGGAATAGAGGCTACACAAAGGAGACACAAAGCCCAATAAACATAGCCACAGACTGCACAGAATGGCCAGAGAGGGCTTCCTTTTGGCTTTGATTTATAATGAGCAGAAAAGCAGTGACCTGACCAATTATCCATCTCTTTGTGCTGTGCTTTTTTCTGCCACAGTGATTTTTTTGCTTGAAGACACATAGTTATTTTTACATTGTCTTTTTTATATAGTCAGGGTCTTGCAATCTCTGCTGTGATGGGTTAAGCAGACAGCTGTGCCTTCCAGTGAAGCTGGTAACTATGACTTGCAAATGTTGCTATCTATACAGTTAAGAAGCACTCTTCAAGGCTGAGCAATGCAATTTTCTTGTGTTTCTTTCTATGCTTCCTACTGGGATTTGAGGGAATTCAAGCCATCACAGTTATCCAGGGCAGAATGAAGAGGTTTGTGAGATTTTAAGATACTCCTAGAAACCTTAGGAAATTTATAGACTGGAGAGCTACTTGTTCTATCTGTAGTACAGGACTCCTAATAGATAAATGTTCTCCCTGTCCTTGCAGGAATCGGGGTGGGGGGGGAATAAAATTAACATCAGTATCCAAGCTGGCTTTTACTTTAGTTATGAATGTACAATTCTAGACACTGCAGGCACTAGACACACAAACCTAAGGTTAATGCTTGATAATATTCTAAGCACACTTGTGTGCCACTGAGCAGTGCTTGCATACATGGGAAATGCAAATCCCATCATCCAATTAAGCCATGCACTATGTTAGGTCTCACCTCATTGATGTCAACAGTAATTATGCTCATTCATGCCCAGGCTGAATTGGGTCTGTAAAACCATAAGGTAAAACCAAGAGGCCCTTACACAAGTAAGACTGCCACAGACAACAGCATGGCATTTACTCTAAAAGATACCAATGTTTGACCTGTAGAAAAAGAAATAGCTAAGAGATCCCTCACTCTTGAAATACTTGAAAAATTTCTCCACCAGATTAATATGAAAATAGGATCCCAAGTATAAGTAAGGGGACTTAAAAGATTTTTTTTTGCAAACAATTAATATTGATAAACATTGATCAAAATATCTCAGTTCTCAAAGAAAACTTCTCCCAAAGATTTCAGAGCTCATCAGGAAGAAATAGTTGCTTGGCATAGTCCATAACTCTCTCTAACTGCTAATGAGCCTGCTCCTGTAAGGACTTCTTTTTGCCACTCTCTGTGAAAGCAGCAAATGCAGAAATCTTGCTTCTAAAAGCTGATGTGATGATGTAGAGCAATACTTCAGCTTTCAGTCTTTAGCTAAAAAATGTTCTGAAAGAATCCAGGCTGCCCCAGAAACCTGTACCTATCAATTATAATTGCATTGCATATTTGTTGACATTTCCTCAGAAGTTTATACAAGGCCCTTTCCATTTGTTGAGCGTTACAAGTATTTATCCTCTCATTCAGATAGCAGCCGATGTCACACTGAATTCTGAAGGTTAAGCTGACCCCAACGAAATTGTTGTTCATTTCTCAACTGTATACAAATTGTGTGCAAAACAACAACAAATCTGTTTGAATGTTTGCATGGAGATGGTATTGCTACCAAGTACTTTCATTTTATCACAAAAATTGTTCTGGCTGATTGTTTTCCTTGGTAAGACTCGGTATGACACATAAACAGTTTTAGGAGGATCTCCATTTCTTTACTTTATGTTCCTGCCTGACTCCTCTTCATAATCAAAAAAGCTTAAAGCAACTGCATAAAAATGGCCAAAAAAAGAAGCTATGTGAAGTGTTTGGTCTGTTTTCCTTGAAAAAATACATCTATGCCAAAAAAGAGAAAAGGAAAAAGCAATCAGTCCCCTCATGTTAAGTGGATGACACCACAAAAATGAAATGAACAGAGATATAGGTACAAAGAATAGTTTCGCTGGTTTTAAGGAAAAGCAGAAACCAGCATCTACAAAACTTAGATTATTAAAGGAATTAATGAGTTACTTTGGTAGGGTTTTAAGAAAAACTTTGCCATGTCTAGATGAAATGGATTTGTTTTACTAATACAAAGTGTTGATAAGCTTTCAAAAAATGAGGTGGTGAAAGATACTAATACAAAATGTCAATGTAGACATTTTGCTTTGATCATCAGAAAATACAGACTGAGTTTCATCTCTGCACTGCAAAAATGTACCAAAAAATAAAGAAACAAACAAAGTAATTTGCCAAAGAAGGAACTCAGACACCTGGCATTAGATGTGCTACCCATGCCTGTAATGCCTATGAATATTGAACATTCACTTTTTTTTTTTTTCCTTAAATATTGGGCAAGAACAAATTGATTTTCTTACAGGTATTTTGGGTAAATGAATGCATTTTGCCTCACTGAAGACAATAAAGACAAAACCTGGTAATTGCAAAAGCAATGTCTCCTAGGATCACAAGGTTTATGTGACCACTGATGACTGATTCTGGAAGAAAGAACGTGAGTTACACACAGCTAGATATTCTTGCAGTCACCTAGCTGTTTCACAGATTTATTTACAGCTCTGATTGTTGAAATATACATAAAACTAGTGAAGGCTTTAATTTTATTTCTTTGCAAACATGAAAATGAACTCAGTGTAAGTAATTGCCTAATGCCCTAACGCAAAGGTCTAAATAGCTACTCCAGTGTTTAAAAAAAGGAATGATTAAATGCAATTTTAGTTCTGAATTATAACTTATTTTACATATTGAATGAAAACAGTTCTTTCTGAGAATGTTTTAATCATTTAGGCTTGAGATTTTGCAAATGTATACAAAACTGACAAAAATATAAGAAAGGAGCATTATATTGATACATATTAGCCTATAGTGATAGTAACATAGTGTTCCCAAATATACATTTATTTTTATTATTGGATTCCAGTATGAGTTACTGTTGAATTCAACCAGTGTGAAGATAGGGAGAAAATAATTATGAAAAGCTGTTAGATAATATAAATATGTTGTTCTATTTGTATTACTACCCTCTCTTTTCCCACTCCCAAATCCTTTCTCTTAAGACAATTTGGACTCACCTAGTGAGTAAAAACTTGACTACTTCAGGACTGTGTCTAAACTTTAGGCTTTGAGCATATTCAGGTCCAACATTGATTTGGATGTCACAGCTTTCTGTTGAGAATAAGGAAGCTCTGGTAACAGAATTAATGCAAAGCATATTTGGCTCATTAAGTGAAAGCATGAATAATAATAGATCTGTTATCAATTAGTTGGTTTAATGAACTACTGCATATGTCAAGGAACTGAAGTGTTTCTTATATCTTTATCTGTACATCTCTATATCTACATACATGTCTATGGTCAGGGCCCAGAGTATTTTTAAGTTAGCCTTTTCTCTTCCCTTCAGCCAGCCTCTTAGAAATTCTACATTTTGAAATTAACAATACAGCAATAATTCTTTAGAATGCCAAAGAGCATGGAGATGTTTGTTTTAAATGCTATCAAAGAAGTTATTTTTTAGTGAGAGGAGAGCCTGTGGCCTTGAAAAAATGGCAGTAATTTCTGAAGACATTGATGAAAATCTAAAATACCATTTTAATTCTCGGACATTTACATTTAACAAGTGGGGAAATGAGATACTGAGACGCTGAGGCCATGAAGTCTACTGAAATGAAAGAAATTCAGTAAAGGATTAACTGGTTTAGAGAGAAATAGTTTCAGGGTGTGAAAACTGAATCTTTTTAATCATAAAATTATAATTGGGAAAGCTACATATAGCCTCAATTCATCATGGCAAAACAACTATTTTTAGAAGGCATTGTCTCAAATATCTCCTTTAGGTGGCAGAGTACTTTCACAAAATATATCAGAGCTGAAGCAACACATTGCATGGATCTGGGGCAGCAGGTAGGAATATGCAGTGGAATTGACTTTGTTAGTGTACAAGCAATGTTGTAGTGACTCAGGATGTAATAAATGAGTAAATAAAGCAGAGGTTTTTGCTACTGACCACATCTTTTAAACTTCATTCACGGATGTGATATCTACTCATGGATGTGATATCTACTCAAATATATATATATAAATATATAAATAAACTGAGACTGAGAGGAAACCTCACTTCTTTCTATGGCTACCTAATGGCTTGTTACACTGAAGATGGAGCACAGTGACAGGCACAAGAAGCAAGGCACAGAAATTGCACTTTTTGTTAGGTATAAGGAGAAAAATCTTCATAAAGAGAGTGCTCAGACACTGGAGCAGTGCTGGCCAGAGAGGCTGGGGAACTTTCATCTCTGGAAGCTCCAGACCCATATAGACTGCCTGAAAATATCGTTTTGTTTTTTGTCTTTTGTGGATTTCCCAAAAGCATTCAGTGGATTTCCAGGATAATGAAGATTACAGATTGAAAACAGCTGGAAGAGACTGAAAGAGACTGGCCTTTCTGTTCTGTACCATAGCTTGTTCAACTGTAGCTGCTTTTCTCTAGATAACACAGCTATAAAAGGCTGATTTCATCTGAAATAGTGTATTTAATTTACTGTGAAATATTTAGGAAACCAGCCCCTAAAGAGAATGCAGAAATTATCTTTTCTACCATCAATAATGCATGAATTCTACAGCGGCATGCTCAGAGGGACGTTATTTACAGCTTTATTATTCCATAAAGGAAGTGTTAAAGCATTTCTGTCTTCAACAGCTTCCTGTGGTGGCACGTGGCTTCATAGAGTCTGATAAAAAAACCACCTCCCTTGCTCTGCTGACCCTCTGCTGCTGGTGGGAGCTGTGGACAGAGAAGGCTTCAGCCACTGTGACCCTCCACAAGTTCTCCAGCGCTTGTTCAGACAAACTTCCTCCACAGCTGCTCTGCCAGATACTAAAACACATATGTAACACAGGAGAAATGGTTATGGTAAAATTTCTGACTTCTACCATGTTTTGGTTAAGTTTAAAACCTGTTTAAAATCTTCATGGCTGCAAATTTTGCTTTAATTGTAAGGATGAATATTTTCAACAAGGAGGGAAAGTGCTTTCCAGCTGTGTGTGTCATAGGATCCTAAGGGCATTCATGTGTTTAAAAATGCTCATGGGAACTTGTTCATAGTGTTTGAACAGTCTTCTGCAACTTATGCAAAATATGGCAATATTTGAAAATAAAGTCTGAACTGACAAATTTTGCCACTTACTTTTCTCAAGTAGGATCAAGATCTTAACTGTGGAAATTTCTCCTCTTCAGCTGACCACATCCATCAGTCTGACAGTTCTGTTTATTTCTTAGCATATTACTGCTGCCTCCCTCCCTCCCTGCTCTTCCTCTCCATCACGAGAAGGGGGGTGGAAAGGCCCATTAGGCATTGGCCAAAAACTGCATTACTTAGAGCAACTCTGGCAATCAATGTGATCACTGTTACTGGAAGAGAAGCATAAAGCCCTTCTGGTATGTGTTTGAAAGCTGGTACTATCTAAAAAAAACCCACTGATTTTTTGAACATGAAGTTTTCTGTCATGCTTGAAGGTGAATTTCTTTTGGTAGACAACCTGATTAAAAAGGAAGTGTCGTCTATTCTGCTCTGAAGAAAACACATTTTTACCAGTAGAGTTCTTCATAAGTCAAGAGCTGATCCAGCATATTAAAGATTAAGATAAATGATGGCACATCTTGATTAAAAACCTTTCTATGCAACAGTACAGTCTCGCCTGTTCTGCTCAACAGAGTAAAATGATGAGCCAATCAGCTGCCAAGTGGAAGCATCATCAACCTGCAGAGGTCAGATCCACCTCTGAATATATTTGAAATATGCCACAGAAAACAACTTCAGGGAATCTTACTGAAAGCTATAAGTCTTTCATAAAGCTCCAGCTTAAGCATGTCCTTTCTCTGCCCTTTTCTTAGACTGATAGACCTAGCTCAGTGTGATCCGAATGTTTAGCAGGTCTGCTCTCTATCGCTCTGTAATGAAAAGACTTGAAGGCTTTCTTGGTTTCATAGTATTCTATGCTCTAAAATGTGCGATGTCATGAAACAGTTATTGGAGATCTAGATACTATACAAAATGTCAAACATTGTCATGTTGGTAATTTTCAGCTAACCTTGTTTAGCTTATAGGACTTTAATAGTCCTCAATTACCTGATCTTGCATGTGTTACTATCGAAATTGACTCAGTTTCTGTTACTCTGGATCATCTTATTTTATGACATTCTCAACTTCAGTATGTTGACAATGTCTCTCAGATTGACCTCCTCAGCAAATATTGTTACCTACTCTCTTCTACTTACTAAATTATAAATGAAGATGTTGTGGAGGGACTTCACAGTGTTGTTGATTCTGTGTTCAGAATCCCTTTAGCCTGATGCTTCAACATGATTCATTATCACCTTCCTTTAAGTTCTTAAGAGATCTAACATTTAGATCCCCCTCCTTTCCACCTTAGCTAATTCTTTTTGTTACATTAAATGCTTTTTTTACAGAAGCTGCAGCTACCCCAAATAATACATGTAATTTTATGAGTATTTGACATCTCATCTGTAAATTCTCCAGAAATTCTGAAATAAGTCTGTTCTCTTACATGTGCAGAATACCAATGTAGGCCTTTCCTCACCTAGCTTAAGGTGCTGGTATCTCCCTATAGTCAATAGGTTGGCAGGGGATATGAATCAAGTGACCAAATCCTACTTCAGGACTAGACAAATAGATCTCTGCTTCTATCAAGGGAGCCTGTGTTGATTTAGATGCCTACTGTTAGAGATTCAGATTTGATCTGATGGTGCCCATCACAGCTTCCTGAAGAATAAACTTTAAGATTTATTTACTATTTCATATTTTAAAAGTAATACAAATTTAAATGTTATCAGCCTTCATTGCCAAAAGAAAACCATCCCACATGCCACCAGCCCACAACCTATGCATTGTATAGACCATTTATTAAACTGCTTTTTCCCTTGTTTGTTCAGTCACTGGTAGTTTAGACTGTAGGAGTATTAGACTGCAACAGGTTATCTTTAAACATGGGATGGACTGAGAGAAGGAACAGTGATCTGCTTGATTGTCTTAGCAGCATTTGGTGTTAGGTATTTTAGGTGTTGTGGAGAGGTTAGGTGCATAAATCAGAGTGGTAATACTGCAAGGGTATGCAAGCAGTTACAGTTCTTTTTCCAGTGATCAAGAGACAGATATAATCCACACAACAGCTGCACCTGCCAGTGGATTTCCTAAAATAGGGTTAATAGTGTTTACAGAGTCCAAGCTGAGAGAGATACCAGACTGATGAAGGCCCCAAGGAAATGACAGCAAAGAGGGGCTTAGGACTCAGGAAGCTGCTGAATGCCTATATCAAAATTTCTTCTAGCAAAAAGATTTTTACTTTTCTTGGGAGTGTTGTGTGGGCTTTGTCATTCAGGGACAACCATTCCAGACCTCTCTGTGTTCAAACAAGTAAGGTGCTCTCTCCCCTTTAACATCTTAACAGAATAAGATGAGCCATTTGGGGCAGATGACAATGAAAAAGAGAGCCAGAGGAAGGCCCAGCATGTGATTGTGTAGCCAGAAATGGTTTCCCTCAGGCTCCTGCAACCAACTAAATGACTATGGTTACAGATCCTCCAGACTGTGCCAGGCAATGTAAGTTGTGGGAAGTGTGCTTTATGGTCAGAGAAACTCATAACCTGATGGTCTTCCTTCAGCAGCATCTTTCCTCTCCATTATTGCCCAGAGACTTAACAAGTGTCCTCTACCTGTGGGCTGTAGTCCCACTCCCCTGTGAACCTTGTTTAAAGCCCCATCAGCGGGTTACTAATGTTAGTCATGAAGATGTGATTCCCTTTCTTGGTCAGGCAGGTTTCACCTCTTCTCTGCAGTGAAGTGCTTGCTTCACTATCCTTAAGGAAGGGAAACTCCCACCCTCCCCCACATGAATGTCTGTTGTGGTTTAACCTCAGCTAAACACCACACAGCCATTCGCTCACTCCCCCCACGCAGTGGGATGGAGGAGAGAACTGAAAAAAAAATATTAAACTCATGAGTTAAGAAAAAGGCAGTTTAATAAGACAGAAAGGAAGAAAGTAATAATAATGATAATAATAATAATAATAGACAATAAAACCAATACACAATGATAATAATAATAATAAAAGAATTGGAATAAACAAAACAAGTGATGCACAATACTATTGCTTGCCACTTGCCAACTGATGCCCAGTTAGTTCCCGAGCAGCGATCCCCCCTGGCCAACTCCCCCCAGTTTATATACTGGGCATGACGTCCCATGGTATGGAATTCCCCGTTGGCCAGTTTGGGTCAGCTGCCCTGGCTGTGT
>JANZLQ010000029.1:44029632-44044367 GCA_026212715.1 Elanus axillaris | reverse complement strand
TGTCTAGCGAAGAGGGGGGGAGTGATAGAACGACTTGGTGGGCACCTGGCGTCCAGCCATGGTCAACCCATCACAACTCCTCTTGAAGCAGATTTACTATATTGTATGACCCTGATTGCCTCTAGTGTGTAACTGAGCCCTTGGCTTGGCTTTTGGTATTGCAAATGATGCCAGTGAATGGTTCACTTTGTATCAAGGCTTCTCCAGCATACAGGTCTATCTCAACAACTCTTATTTTAGGGAACACTTCAGCTCAGCGGTTTTTGCAGTGTATTTTCAATCTTTAGGACCTGAATAGCACCTCACTGATATTTTACCTCCTAGTGTCTGTGGAACAGCCTATAAAATTAAAACATAAATTGCTGTGTCTGAATTGGTGGTCAATCAGCAGTGCACTCCTGTGTTCTACCTTGCAGATCCAAGTCAGCAGATGGATTGAAGTCCCTCCAAGCCGGTGCGTTGCAAGGGCCTGGACTAAATATCTGCATTTAGCATCTTCAGGCAACTCTTCGGTTGCTTATGAAATAATTAAAGAACAATTTCTTTTTTTCATTCTGTTCAGTCACCAACCTTTCAATTTGTTTTTTTGTTTTTTAAATGAATGAAAATTTTGCCTTATGTTTTGGAAAATACCAAGCCATATTTACCCACCAGCACAGGGAATTAGCAGACTTACTTCAACTGGAGTAGAGTTGAATTAGACAGTCATTGATCCAGATAGTTGACTTACAAAGGAATTTAATAGGAACATTTCCCTGAATCGAATTACTTCCTGATAACACTTCCTGATTGCTCAGTCAATAAGTGACTCTTGCAATATCATTCTCTAATGACATAAACATAGCATTTGCTTTTCCTTAATCCCCTACATGTCAGCCCATAACAGACACACTTGAAATGCCTTACATAGTGATAAGTGTAATCTGTTTCACTTTAGGATTTAAAATGCTGCTTCTTTGAAGTGGAGGTCTAGTTTGACAAGTCAACTTGCAAAAGTGACAACATAGGTTTTAATGAAATGACACTGAGTTCCAGATTAAGTGCGTTCGCTGCACTACTAACTAAATGACTTTTCCCTGTGCAAGAGGGATGCATTACAACTTGCACAATGGTGCCTTATGCAATGTTGCTGCTGGAGACGGCCTGCTAGTTGTGGGAGTTTTCTTATAGAGGAAGGTTTCTTATTATGGTTCAAGATCATAAATATGAACTTTGCTTCTGACTTCTACTGAAGACTATCCCTGCAGGAGCTAGCTATAATTTTTCCCTGCCATTCTTTCCTTTGCTGTTGGTTAGAAAATGTGACGTCTTAACCAAATGCATCCATAGGCTGTCTGGATTCAGGTGACCTCTGATTTTCACACGGTGCTAGGTTCATTAATACAGGGATAACCTCACTGTTACAGTAAGTCTTGTCATCAAATCAAAGTTATTTTAAATTAGATTAATGATAGCAGAATCTGCACCTGAAAAGACTTGCAGGAAATAAAGGGCCAGTCTGATGTGTTGTGTTTTTTTTTAATCTTGGGTTAAACACAATTGCCCTATTAATCTAAGTGTACTGGCATCTAGGCAATTTGTCTTCCCTTTTTTTTAAAATTACAGAAATCATAGAAGTTCACTCACTTTTTCAACTAGCTTCGGGTTCATAATGATAAAGATTATCCAGATGGAAGTAAATAATTGTTTCCATGACAACTGAGCCAGACAAGACTCTAACTCATTCTCTTAGAGCTGTAGTAGTACCAAATTCAAGACTATTGAAAACTGCTTGTTTTAATAAAGTAGGATGATATGATTTTGAATATACACTAAAACCAGATTTATGAGCTGCATTTCTAGCCTACTTTGTTACTTTTTGCCATGTTTATGAATTGTTTCCTTAAATACTGTGTAACCACAGCATACAGACTGTGTCTGCTCTCTGCCTTAAGTAAATCTCCTTCATTTATGTTGTATATTTTCTGTTGCTTCATTTTGACATTTCCATTCATACACTAGCAACTGTCCCTTATATTCAATTTTCTTTGCACATAGTCCAAATCCCTTGTTATGTATTTGTGGACCAATTTACTGCTTAGTGAAACTCTCGTCTTCATGATTTCACTCTAATACATCACTGTTTATTGATCCTGTATTTTAAAGTGCTGATGGTTCAAATTCTACAGCTGGTACTCATTGCAGGAGTGTTACTTAAATGACAGTACTGAAGCTTTCTGAATGCTAGTCAGCTATGTTTGTGCATTCTCCATCAAAATATAAATTATGAATACCTGAACAATACAGCCTTCCTAACGCTTACATAATACTTTGTCTTCTGTAAGATAACTTTTTGCTGAGTTAGGAGAAGGGTGCCCAGTTCTTGAATATTAAAGAGTTAATTTGGAGTACTGAGAAGAGTAACTAATGGTTACAAAGAAGAACATGGAAAGGGCATATACAAGATATTGAAATGGATTTAACTGTAAAGAAAAGTCTCAATTTAAGTAGGAGAATCAAACATACTCTTGTTTATAAAAACAAGACAGATCTTTTAATTTAGTTAATTCCAGATTCCTTTTGAGAGGAAGAAAGTGAGGCCATTGTTTTTCCAAGATTTCTTTATTATATAAGAGAATACTTAGTCAAAGAAGAGCCCTGTGCTGATGACCTTGTAGGACAAAGAGAACAGGTTTATGTCATTTGACTGTAAGATAAAACTCTACTGCTTTAAGTTCTTGGAAAGAGAAATTCTATTACGAAAAAAACACCGGAGAATATAATAAAAATGATAATATTTTTAAAAGAAATATTCCATGTTATGCACTCAAAGAAGATCTATATTGTCTGAATTTTGCAATGCTATGAGCTGACAAATGGAACCTGTTGTAATACCAAGAGGATGATGAGATGAAATTTAGGAAGAATGGTCAATGGTTAAGAATGGTCAATTCTTAACAGAATTTGAGCTTAAGAAGCTGATAACTGGAAAGATTTATGTATCTTTAGCAAAGATTTTTTGTAGTGAAAAGAAAAGCCATTGTTGTCTCCAAAAAGAAAAAAGAACTGCCATAATGAATTGGGAACATAGTTTCTTCATGAATTTTCCAAAAAAAATCTTCTTATATCCACATATGACTAACTCATCTGTTTTTCCAAATCCAGATTATTTTATTCATAGCCATTTTACAAGAAGGTGCTAAAAACTGTATCAGAGAAAGAGAAGCTTTTACCTACTTGCTTTGCTTATTGTCTTTCTCGGCCACATCAGTGCTTATATTGTGCTGCAATGTGGAAGAGTGCTTCCTGAATAGAGTGTAGAACAGGCAGAGGTGAAAACAGAGGTTTTGTACTTATAAATTTCAAGCAAGCATGACTTAGGGAACTGATGTGTTTCCCCAGTTCTTTATTTATTGAAGATACACAGGCTTCTTGCATGAAGACAAAGATTTTTTTAGTTGGTAGGATAATATTACAGCTTACAAGGGAAAACAAGCTCCCTCTGATTCTTTAATTCTTAGATTGAAAGAGGAAGAATCTTTAGAAAAACTTACTGATTTTTGCAGTAAGCTTTTTTAGTTTTATTCTGACATTTCTTTTTTAGCTTTGAAGGCTAACACGAGGGACATCAGTTACCCTTTTCCTAGACACAGAAGGTCACTTTTGGAACCTTGACACTATGAAAAATTGCTTTAATCCAGACATTTTATTTGGGTAAGCCACAGTTTGGAAAACTGAATCCAGCTGCTGCCGGTACAGCTATCTTATAAAGAAGAGGAAACAAGCACCAACTACATGCAAAGCAGTTGTTCACTTTTCCAAAGAGACTGAAAAATTTATGCTTGAAACTCACAGTTAACCATGAGAAGATGACATTCAATATCTCAATACAAAATATATTTGAGCATTTCACTTCAATCCCTTTCAGGCAATACAGAGAGCTTGTCAAATTCAGCAGGGAAGTTCAGAACACAATTCCCTTATCGTAAAGCAGGTACTACTTACATTTCATGTGATGAAACACACCTGAAACACCATTAATTCCTTTTATTCAGTCTGTGTTTACTAGAAGAGAAGCCTAAACATCTACGACAGATAAAGATACCAACACTGGAGACACATTAAGTAAAATGAGATTAAGCCCTTTTTTAATGCTATATGGTAAGTGGTTGCTGTGCTTTGTACCTAAACTGCAAATGGAATAATAATCATAGGGAAAAAAACCCAAACTAATATCAGGAATATTAATAATGATTATTAGATAGGGCAAATAGGTATTGAATCAACTTATCTAACCATTTTGTTAATACAGGACACCCCTTTAAATTGTGCTTGGTTTTTTTTCTTTTTTTTATTTTATTATGCCAGTGGTGCTTTTGTAGTGTCAGTTAAGGTATTAGCTCAGGATTTAATAATCTTCTTGCTATGATTTCTGATGGATGTTAGAACGTGTGAGAATGACAGAGTCTATCTCCAATCTGTAATAACTGAATATTATGCATACATGTGGCTATTATATGCATTGATTTTCATCACCTGCACTTTAGTTCTTTTATCTCTGTATTTTCTGGGGTTGTTGGTTTTGTTGTGGGTTGGGGTTTGTTTGTTTGCTTTTCATTTTTCTTTTGCTTTGTCCTTACTTACAGGAGAACAGAGATTGAAATAGACACTAATTAGACAAGAATCAGTTAATTGAAAGCTTACCCCAGAATGACTGCTTATTTTCTTGGGTTTTTTTTCCTGCTGTGAAATATATTAGTCAACAACCTGCTTCATAAAAATACTACACTTCAGATTTGGGTTCCATATATATTAGGTAATAAAATCCAGAGGGAAATCTACAGAGAAGTACTTAAATGCATTTTTTTTTCTTTCAATGTCATTTTGGCTAGATTTCTTCAGTCCCAACAAAATTTACCTCTCAACTAATATATATGAGGTTTATCAACTGTTACCAAAAAAGGAGAGGAAAAGGGAGTAGTGACAGCATCCAAAATAATGAAATCACAAGTGTTTTAAGTGATTAATGCTAATAAGATAACTACCAAAATTGCAGGTGCCAGCAGCATACCTGCCTAAGCTGTGGCAGCTACTGTTTCTTAAATCTTTTGGCTTTCATTGACTGTTGTGGTGGGTTGACCTTGGTCAGCTGCCAGATGCCCACCCAGCTGCTCCCTTACTTCGCCTCCTCAACAGGACAGGAGAGAAAATAGGATGGAAAAGCTCCTGGGTTGAGGGCTGGGGGTTGCGGTCAGTCCCCCCAGCCCCTCTCGGCCGCTCCTCCCTCCTCCCACGTCTCCCTGCTCCAGCGCGGGCCCTTCCCCGGGCTGCAGTCCTNNNGAAACATCCCCCTGCTGCGGCGTGGGGCCCTCCCCGGGCACAGGGTGGGTCTCTGCTCCAGCGGGGTCTCTCCAGGGAACCCTGCTGAGGTCCTGCAGCTCCTCCTCCTCCTCCTCCGCCAGTTCATTGGTACCACTGCTGGATTCTGTGTGTTGTACACCACCCTCTGGCAATGCTTGTAGGGCAGACAGAGTTTTGCAAAAAAACCCCAAATCTGTGTCCTTTGTTAGCTGGGAGAAAGGAGATGCCAGACAGAGTGAATCAGGGATCTGTCTTAGGCTGCATGCAAATTAAACTTTTATAATGTATTTAATGTTAGATTAATAATTTCCTGGTCTAAAAAACCTGCTTAATGAGAAGGGGATGATGATAAAGGGAATCAGCTGGTTCGAGTGGTTTTGTTTTTTTGTTTGTGTGCTATCTGCAGCATCTTTTAGTTTGGAAAAACCTTCAAAATGCAATTTAAGGTCCTTTTGCTTTTCCATCAAATCAAATAAACTTAATCTTATCCAAACTAATACTGCCTAATGTGACTAATAATACCTGCTGTGACACTTTATAAGTACTATGTTAATTGCTAGTGCTCACTGTAAGGATCACATTCTACACACATTTGCACCCCATTTGTGAGTATATTCTTGATCCCCCTTGAAAAGTTCATCTTCTATTATTATGCATCAGCTCAGTTCAAATTATCTATGACAGTGATGAGGTGTGCTATATTAGCAAAGAGGCAGTAAGTACTTTCAGTTAATATTCAGTTTTTCAACATATAGATTGATTTGGAATAGGTTGGAATCTTTATTTCCAAATAGTTTACTGAGTACAGCTTGCTGTAAAACTATTGAATTCAAGCAAGATGTAATACAAAAAAATGAAATGACATAAATAAAACATCAGTAGTGGAGAAATCCAGAAAGAAATTTCCATTCAATATCTACACAGCTGTCTTCTATTCAGAGAGGAAGGGGAGGAGAGGAAGAACAGCTAAAGTCAGGTGCATTTTGAAATAAATCGTTCTCCTCTGCTTACTGCAAATGCCACTAATATTAACTGAAATACCTAAAAATGCCAGTAGTCTCTATTTTATGTTATTTTACCTGTGATACTGTCTAAGAAAACTCTAAGCTAGCTATTTGTCTCATTAGTCAAAATCACAGCCTGAATTTATAAATGCAAATATTTATTGTTTCTGCATAAATACCTCATATTTCAAGCAACAGATGCATTCAAGATCACAGTCTACTCAAAGCTATTCAGTAAACAGGAAAGAAATACCATGCTCACCCTGATACTTTTCTTTGTTACATTATTTGTTGATTTTTGTTCAGCATACCACTTGAATGATTCTTACACCCACATTAAGAGGTATTCTGCCCAGAAGCCTTCTTAGACCTTCTTGGTACACACAAAGCCACCAGCTGTGCTTGAATATAGGATGTCACCATTGCTTTGGAAAGCCTCCACAATCATCAGGGTTCTTTATGCCTTTTCATTCCCATAGTCTCACCAAAGAACCCTTGTATGTGGCTATAGAGACTACCTGCTGAAGTAGGACTGCTACCACAAGCTGTAATGCAAATTTGCACATATTTGTCCAGCAGGTCAATGTCTATGCTAAGGGATTAGAAGGTAAATGCATCCTCAGCGTGATATACATGTATATGGGTATTAACCGATGCATTCTTATTTGGAGAAAACTATCATATTTGATTTTCCAAGAATTCTGCCATGCATGGTAAAAGTCTGTAGCAATTTCCAGTGTCTGAGCTACTCTTAGAGTTAGCAGCTCTCAGTCATGTAGGGAGGTCAGGATGGTCTCATTTTGTCTTTTGCTGTTGATGTTTACCTTCTCAGAAATGAAAGCTGTTTATAATGACGTGCTTGTTTGTTTCTTAAAAACAACTCTCAACAACCTAACAAACACCCCCCCCCAAAGAAACAGAAACAACCTTACCTCATTTGACAACAACCACATAATTTACTTTGTCAAGTCTAAGTTAAAACATCTTTTAACCAAAGGCTTCTTTATCACCCTCTGAGCACAATTCCCCAAATCATACCATTTCCCAGATGTGTCTGGAGAAAATGAGACAGGTGTCTGGAACCATTTCTTCCTAGTAAGCACAGAAAACAACATTAACATTCAATTTAGTGCACACATTATTCCATGTAATCAACAAGATGATTTAAATGTTGGCTCTAAAAAGCAAAAGGCTGGATAGAAAAATAGATGTACATTGAGAACCCAACATTTTGGCCCTTACTTGTGTGAACAGACTTTAAAATACTTTGCAACTCTTAAGAAATAAGTCTGGATTTCTCCCATTCAGTATTCTCCAAAGGATCCCTAGCTAAGTAGTAATAAAGTAAGTTTTTTTTATGCAGTTATAGCCAAGGCATTTGACATCATCTGTCTGTAAGAGTCCTATTAATGAGCACCTTCCTGATGATGGGATTCATTCTTATGGAAGTACAAGTTCAATCATTCCCTTTTCAACACTGCAGTAAAATTCAATTAATGCTGCTGAAGTCAATGCTAATATTCTAAAACAAAATTGTGTAAATAGAATATTATTGTACATTAGTACATCTTACATATATCTATACCATGTTCTCACGTACTTGTATGCCTATGTTATATATGCCTATACATTGCTACATTAGAATAGGAAGAAAAGCAAAGTACAAAAAAATGCAAAGAACAAAAGGGCTAAAGATATCAGTCATGGAGGACCATGTTTCAGAGGCAAATTGTCATAGCTTCAGGACAGCTGGGAGAACAGCCACTAGCTGAAGGTATAGCTTCTGTCTAGTGACCATAATTCAGCTCATGATGATTTCCAACCCAAGTCCCAGAGGGTTGTTAATAATAGAACTTCATTTTGTACATGAGCAAATAAAAGCAAAACATATTGTTACTAAAAAGTAAAGGTTTGACAGCCTAATTTTTCTGGTAGCTATTCAGATTTTACACTCAGGACTTGTGATTTTCAGTCTGAAAATCCATCTGATTCTAAGCGTTGGCATCAAAGGGCTTGAAGAAAAGTGACTAAGGAAAACAGGCCTATTTTCAGTCAAATTAAATCAGCGAACAGGGTCCTCAGTTGCTATGAGTCCACAAGCTGAAAAACAAGGTGCTGTTCTTTACAAGTCATACTGACTTTGCATCTAGTTCCAAATAATTTTGGTATCTCCCTAATTCATACTATACAAATTGTGAGGGAAAAAAAAGCATCATGTAACCTGAGAAATCATTTGCTAATCCTGCCATAATACACTGACATGTATTTGCTACCTGTGCCGATGGGAGAGTACAAGAGAAAAGCAGATAGGCTCTATTTCTAGCCTTGCCACATATCCAACAGTCTTTCAACATCTTTTTTTCAGGTCTTGGAACTCCTTTTCCCAATATATTATAATTGAAATTCTGAATAAGCCAAAGAAACTTTTCAGCCATTATTCTTTAACCATAAACTTTAAGAGGTTTGAATTTTATATTCAAATATAATGCTAATCTTTCCCTCTAAAGTTATTAATAACAGCAGAATGTTCTTTTACTTAGATTTTCTGTGCAGACTTCTGCCTTCTGCTGAAGGTACTGTTTACATAATGACCTCAGACTCAATCAGGATCTTGTGAATAGTCT
Organism: Elanus axillaris; assembly: GCA_026212715.1. Classification (NCBI taxonomy): domain Eukaryota; kingdom Metazoa; phylum Chordata; class Aves; order Accipitriformes; family Accipitridae; genus Elanus; species Elanus axillaris. The sequence continues at coordinate 44,035,399 of JANZLQ010000029.1, read as the reverse complement.
AAGGAACATTTTATTTGGTGTATTGACATTTCACATTTTCTTTATTGCCCTTTGTGAAATCTCTATCACAACAGTCAAATCTCTTTTGAATGTTAAAGGGTTCTTTTTTTTTTTCCCCAATATTTTTTATCCTGAAGAGTCAATGTCTTCTGTTTTTAGGCAGGCTACTTACTTTTAGAGATGGCATGACATGAATCCATTAATTATGTCTATATTTACAGCACTTTGGAATGGCCTCCAAGAACTTTGTGTAGCTCTGTGTTCATATGTCACAAGGATATTAATCTTTCACATTGATCTAGATGACTGCCAACAGATGTTCATCTAACCCATGTTTTAAAACCTCTTAGTGCAGCATATTCCACAAAATCCATCCCTATGTTTCATCTGTCTTAGAGTTAGAAACTTTTTCTAACTCTCTTGCTGAAAAAGTGATCCAAATATTTCTTGTCCTCCTCTACTGAATACATAGAATAGTTTATCATTGTCCTCCTTAAACTGGAAGATGGCTGACACTTCTGCTTCTTCAAACCCCAGATGATTACCTGTTAAGCTTTTAATTGAAATATACCATGTGGATGAAAGACAGAAAGAAAGCAAGGGCAGCACTGGCTTGCTAAAACTTTGAGAAGAGATTCCAAATAGGATATGCTGATACAAAAAGCGTAGATATGTAATACTGTAGATATGAAAAGTTCAAAGGGTAAATAAAACAAAATGATGCTCTGATTGACAGCCTAGAAACTAAGGAAAAATGGACACATTCACTTTCTTCACAATCACTTTAATCGAAGCTAAAGCTTGTGGCAAATATTTCCACATCTTTACCTGTTTGAGGAGCCATGTGTTCTTACATTCTGGTTATATTTTAGTACAGAAGAGAAATCTAGTGGGTTAGAGTTGCTGAAAATGTCTGAGTAATTAAGAAGGAAGGAGAACATTGTGGCTGTCATAGGAGGAATCTTATACAGGACATCAAACTGTGAAATCCAAGTGGATCAGACTCCTTGAGAGAAACTGGTGGACTTTTCCGGAAAACAGGGCTTTGTCTGATTAAAAACCCAAACTTTCGCTCCCTAGGGGACTTCTGGAAAAAGAAGACAGTCCATGCAATCCTTGGAATGCACTGGGAAGTTGGTTTTCTTTTCAGTAGAGAAACTTAAAATAGAAAATAGTTAGAGGGTTTTACCAGATCTATTTCTAATAAAGAAGGAATAATGATTGAAGAATGGAAAGATTAAGAAAGTCAGTGAAATGGCAGGTTTCACAAACCTTAGATGATAAAGAAAGAACAATAAAAGAGATGAAACAATAGAGTGCAAGAGAGCAGAATTCAACACATTCAGAGAATTGACAGATGAGGGCTTATGGGAGGCCAATCTACAAAAAAAGTAAAAAAGAGAACTGGCGGTTCCTTAAAAGAGGTACATTAAGGAGGATAATCAGGGGTGGGTAAAGAGCTTAGAGAAGTTGCACAGATCCCATCCCATAAGGAATGTTCACAGACCTTAAAAAAACCTACAAAAGAAGAGAGAAAAATGGGGTTTAGCCTAAAGATAAGGGGGGTAAGAGAAAACCCAATGTTAAAAATAATGGAGACTTGGAATAAATGTCTTGGGAAAGCAGTGGTATATTTATCAATTTTAATCTTTAAGAAACAAGAGGATAGATACAGTCTGCCTTAGGCAAAGCAAGGAGGGTGGATTCAGCTCTGCAGCTCTGCAACTGACTCTTTTCCCTTTCCTTGACTAACAGGCCCAGGTCTGTTAACCTTTCCTCAAAAACCATTCCTCCCTTTCCTTCTCTGTGCTGAGGGTTCCCAGTACTACAGTTGGGGCCTCATAAACATTGAGTCAAAGAGAAAATTTACCACTTTTCTTTTTTCACGTGCAACACAGCTGTTAATGTCACACAGAAATACACTTGCGCTTTCTACACCGGTGTAACTGTATTGGCTCACGTCAAATTTGCAATGTAAGGTGTTGCGCACAGTTTAACCTTCATTTCACTAGGAGGTCATCCCAATATTTCGTCGCTACATTCTTGATTCCAGCACTTCTTAATAAAATGCCACACAGAGAAACAGACAGAGTAAAGCACCCTTTCAGTTTGCTGTAACCTCCCACTAAAATACTCTACAAGTGTTTTTCACCAATCACTTGTGCAATTATAATTATTTTATCTAGAACATTTTTCCCTGGCTGGTTTATAGGAATATAATGGGACACAGTGTTAAACTCTTAAAAATTCAAGTTTAAAAGTTATCTGCAATGCAAATTACCTAGACTATCTGCACCTCCTTCGCCTTCCTCCCACAACAACAAATTAGAATTGTTTGATCTGATTTGTTTTGAAAACTCTGCGCTGGCTGGTTCTTACCACATTATTATTATTAATGCTTATGTAATAGCAATGTGTTAGAGTCTCATTCCAACAGCCCAAGTAAGGCTAAGCCACCTGAACTTCTCTGTGAGAGACTTCTCTCTTTTTATAGATGTTTGCCTCTCTTCAGTTCTCACTACTACCCATCCCTCATGTGGTATCAAAGATACCAACAAATGATGTGGTGACTAGCCAGCTACTCCCATAAGTACTGCAGAGTGAATTTCAGCTGAACTGCTGAGCTGTTTATATCAGTCTTCCTTAAATATTCCTTGAATGCTTTTTCTCTGTTTCTTCACTCTGTCTTTGGGTCATGTGTCACCTTTGTAATGAGGCCTTATAGAGAAGGAAACACCACTGTAGCCTTCTGTGTGTTGCTAGCCTTTTGCCATAATTTTCTTTCCTGCCTGGTAACAAACTTCTATTTTCCTTGGTTTTTTCTTCTCTTGCTTCAAAAGTATTTATATAGGGTCTTTTTCCCTCACTAGAAATAACATATTTTGTATATTTTTCTGTTTGGGATTTTTTTGTTTGGTTTTGGTTTGTTTTTTTTTTCTAACAATGTACTATTCATTTATGTCCATTCTTATTCATCTTTTCTTATTTTTACACTTTGTACAATATTTTTAGTACTGTTATTTTCAAACCTTTTAAGGGCTCTTCATTCAACCATAACCACCTCTCACTATGCTTTGCTTCCTACCTGTTCTTTGCGTTAGAGGAGTTCACTTCTCAGTATGTGATACAACCTATAACAAATCACCTGCCTGCTTTGAATTGGACCATATCTTCCTCAGAGATCCTACCTAGCTCTTGCCTACCAAGTGAACAATTCCTTCCTAGCCTTACTCTACTGCTGCTTTTCACCCATTCATAAGAGTAGTGAATGTTATTCTTCACAGTCATTTTCTCCCAAATTAGCATTTACCTTTGGATCCTCAGTCAGGTCCTCCTAATTAGCTGGAAAGAGAACTGAAACAGTCATTCTTCTAGCTGACTTCTCTAGCTCCTGGGGGAAAAAAAAAGAAAAAGGTTTTGGTACATTTCAAAGCTTGATGGGTCATTATACTGCTGTAAAATTTTCCTAAATAAAGCTGAAGTTCTCCATCACCATTAGATACGGTCTTTTTTGACACCTCTGTTTGTTGTTCAAAAAGCTCTCTAATTAAGCTGACTAGAAGATACCATCTCACACATTGTGTCAAAAGGGCTTTTATTCTCCCACGGGTCTTGGTTTTTATACATGCTGTACAGATCTGACTTTGTATATTCTGCTTTCTCAGTGACGTTCAGGTTAATGGTTGGTTTTGTGCAACGATTCTCTCTGCTAGCCAAACAGAGTCATAGTTGGCTCACTGTATTTGCTGGAGTCCAGGTAACTGTTCAGATAATAGGTCTCCGGGTGACTTTGTGAGGAGACAGGCTAAAACTCCTGGTGGCTAGGGTACCAAACTGAGAATAGAGAAATCTAAAGTATCTGCTGAGAAGAACTTGTGGATATTTTACATTAAAGAGCTATTGGAAGAAAAAAATCCCAATGCTAGTTGTCTTCACAGGAATAATCAGAGCCCCTAACCATAAGATACCTGCGTTTTTCATTGGACCTAGTCCAGCATCCATATTACATCCAACTTTGTCAAACCTCTTCATTGTCTGAGATATTGTTCAGAGCTTGTGTCAGTGCATGTGAGAGAGAGAAAGGGAAAAAATAAAAGATGGAGATGTTTCCTTTTTTTAGTTCTTGTTGTTACTGATCTCTCTGGCTTTTCCACTTGGAGCAGATGCCACATATTCATCTGGGATGAAACAGTTCTCTTAATTTCAGACCTAACATCTGCGCTTTCTTGACTGAAGACCTGCTTAGTGACTAGACAACAGTTTTCTTGCTGTGTGAGACAGAAGATAAGGCTGTCCTTTACTTAAACTACAAGGAAGCTTTTTTTCCCCTGCTTCTTGCAACTATTATAGTTGCGACAGATTGGACTCTTCTGTGTTAAAAAGCAAAAGCTCCTTTTCCAAGCCAAAGAATATGGAAGTGACACCCATATTATTCATATGTTTTCAATAGTCACATTATTCTAGATATTGCCCCAGAAGATTAAAAAAAGACAATACTGGTTTAAAGATGAAATCAGGAAGCAACTTTCAGAGTCCTCTAAGGTCATGCTTTGAATTTTAATTCCTACAAAAGGAAAATTAATCAGATCTGAGACATTTTAGTCTAAAGATCTTGTGACTGGGTGGGAACACGATTTAAAAGAATGAAGGCAAAGCATTTCTAAATAGTTGTGATTCAGGCATGGTAAGGAAATGCAGTTAATTTGAGAGGATTTATGATGTTTCATATGACATTAATAAATCTGGCTGAAGGCTTTTTATTTTTTGGCAAGAACAGTAATACTTGTAAGTAGTTCAGGTTTATAGTACGTCGATGTGTTTTAGAGAAATAGGAAAAAGACTGCAAAATGCTGTGAGTGAATGCTGGTGCATGAGGATTAGGAAGCATGAGTTGGACAGTTTCAGCTTTATAGTAAGATGCCAAACCATCCTTACTTTAGATGGCAAGTACAGCTGCACAACGTCAGAAAAGCCTTGGACCTGTCAGTTTTATACGACACCATTCATTGACTTCCTGGGCTCCTGCACCCCCAACTTTCAATATGGTCATGCAAAGGAAGGGATCCTAAGGGCAAAAAAAAGGTAGGTAGAGAATTAATGGCAAATATGTAAAGTCAAATGGGTGAGAATTGTTGTTTCATCATGGAAAAAAAATGCATTGCAATGCAGAAGCTGGTAAGGAGGAACACAGCAGGTTGCCCGCAACTGTGGTTACAACATCAGCTCTTTGTAAGCAGGGAGGGATCAGATGCTTGCGGAGCAAATAGCAAGTTGTTCAAACTAAGTTACAAGCAATGGAAAAGAGAGGAATGGCTGTGAATAGGCCAGCTGGTTCTTTTAAGAGGCTGTTGAATGGAACAACACTGCCATTTATCCCGCTGCACAGAGCAGGAGCAGGGGTTTAAGTAATTGCAAGGTCCTTGCTGAATGCTGTCCCCTTCTCTCACTCACCTCTGGTCAGATCAGGAAGCGGCATCACTAGTGCCTGTTGTTGGTCTCTGGTTTCTTGATGTGTATATACAGACTGAGACTGAGTTAGAAGCAGTGGAGAATTACCTCCTCCAACACCCACAGCTCTGAACTGACTCCTAGCATTCAGTCCCTGCCGATGGCACTACCTGCAAGGCCAAGCGACACCTGGGCTTATTCTCGCTGTCTCCATGTCCTGGTTTCAGCTGGGATGGAGTTATTTGTCTTCCTAGTAGCTGGTACAGTGCTGTGTTTTGAGTTCAGTGTGAGAAGAATGTTGATAACACTCTGATGTTTT
>JANZLQ010000029.1:43988336-44029532 GCA_026212715.1 Elanus axillaris | reverse complement strand
TGGTGTTTATACTAAGTCAAGGATTTTTCAGCTTCTCATGCCCAGTCAGCGAGAAGGCTGGAGGGGCACAAGAAGTTGGGGTGGGACACAGCCAGGGCAGCTGACCCAAACTGGCCAACGGGGTATTCCATACCATGAGACGTCATGCCCAGTATATAAACTGGGGGCATTGGGGGTGGGCAGATTGCTGCTCAGGGACTGAGTGTCAGTCGGTGGGTGGTGAGCAATTGCACTGTGCATAATTTTTACATTCCAATCCTTTTATTATTACTGCTGTCATTTTATTAGTATCAGTATCATTATTACTTCCTTCTTTTCTGTTCTATTAAACCGTTCTTATCTCGACCCACAAGTTTTACTTCTTTTCGCAATTTTCTCCCCCATCCCACTGGGTTTGGGGGTGAGTGAGCGGCTGCATGGTGTTTAGTTGCTGGCTGGTGTTAAACCACAACACTCCATCACCACCTCCCTGCTTCTTTGGGCACCAAAGGCTTGCAGTCTCTCATATCTGGGCAGGCACACAGCAATAGCTAGCAGTGCCAAGACATATCATCTGCCCTGTTCGTTAGCAGGCAGATGGAGTTGCTCTCCATTTGACCCATCTCTGTCCAAGCTAAGGACTTCCAAAAGTATGTGGCTATTTTCAGCACCTAACTGGAGTTCCAGCTTAACACATCTTAAACAGGTCTGATCCTCAAGGGTCTACTTTTCCTGAAAAGTGAAGGGCAACTTGACTTTTCCTGCCACTACTTTTCCTGGAATTGGAGTGCTCAGTAAACAAGGCCTCCAAAATCACTAGGTATTTTTGGAAATCTTTAGTGTGGACTTACCAATTCTTAAGCATGTTTTACCTTCCCAATGATGGAGGTGTTGTCTTGTCCGTCTCCCTGTCATCACATTAGTGCTGTTTAGCTCAATTATATTCAATACAAACATGAATGACAGCCTTTAGCTATGTTAAAACAGTCATCCAGAAAGAAAGTTCTCATTGCTCTGAGCCAAATTTTGAAACTACTTACAGCAGTGTATTTTCTAATTCACTCTAGCTGTTGTAGAGTTATACCCTTGGAGAGACTTAAGTTTCATAAACATCTCCAAGAATAGTAAATTATTCATTATCAAGACCTTTTCATTAACCACTGACATATTATCAGTCCCTCTCTCTGCTCTGATGTGAGAAAAATAGAAGTCTATTACACCAGGAGCTAGAAAAGAATAGCTGTTTTGCACCTAAATTCCATTTAATTCTATAAATACTAAGCATCATTTATAACCTATGATTAGAAACTTTAGCTCAAGATTCAGGACTATATGTTCAGCTCTAGTGATTTACAGTTTCCCTCCCCTTTTTAGCCACAATAGCAACTGTTAATTTTACATAAATGAACTGTGCTAAAACAAAACAAAGGAAACCAGAACAAAACATGGCCGTTCTTTCTCTGTAAAGTATTGTGAATCAGGAATAAACTGCTAAAAGCACTAGACTTGCCTTCACCTGAATTAGTCCACGTGTATAGCACGTTCCTGAAAATGGGTGATCAAGGTGAAAGCGTGTAACTGTCCCCAGCGCAGAACATGATATTCATGAATAAGAGGTTGATTTATCAGGTGAACTGAAGAAGCTGAGAAAAAAAAAAAAAAACAAAACCTTCATCGTTTCAAAATTAAATATTCTTGCTTTTCCTCTTTTAAACAAAAAAATTCCCCCAAGCAATCAATTGAGGACAAACTTAGAGGATTTCTTAACTTTTAAGCTTTTTTTATAGACTTTAAAAAATAAAGCCAAGCTGTGTTGTAAAAATACATGCTGTTTCAAAATGAAAAGTCAAACTGTTTCCACCAAAATACATAGAAACAAAATGTTTTTTTAAAAGAAATGTTTTATTTTGGTCAGAATTCTCTGCCCAATTTGAATAGAAATCCTATTTATTCTCTGTAATCCTAAAACTGCCTTTTTCAACAAATATGCTATTCTTGACAAAAAAATATCAACCAACCTTCTCCACTCCTGTTCCCCTGCTTCAGATGGAAGGAGGTTTTGTTGACAACATCTTAACAACATTGCTGTAAATTCCATATTTCTGTCAAAATTAATTATCATGTCCTACATTTCAGTGCCCCCCTGGATTATGGGCCTTTTCTAATGAACTGATCTGATTCATACCACGATGATGATCAACAGCTTGGGGCATAACATTATCAGAAGTCCCTTGGGAGTTTGCAAATTGTCAGACAGATGAAGAAGGCTGCTTGTAGGTTGTGTTTGTGACTCCTATATTATTTTTAGGAACTGTCACTGAAAAACCCTTGAAGTCATTATGTTTCTTCCATGTTTGTCTTTACACAGAAATGTAAGTAGTTCCTGCTTTACAAATGTGTATCTGCTATGGAATCTCATATTAAAATGTCTCTTGAGCATATTCAATATTCATCTTTCTGCACCCTAGTTATTCTTCCTTTCAGCAAAAGCTGGTTTTCCGTTGAAGGGAATATCCACTGTGTGAATGGAAAAAAAAAAAAAAAAAGTAATTTTCTGTAGATTATGGGCCCATTTCATTAAAAAAAACCCAAACAATTGCATGAACCAGCCAAGTGTTTGGAAGCACTGATAAACTTTGAAGTCTCTAAGAATGGTGAGAAGGATTAACCGTCCAAGTCTTACTCTACACATTAATTTTCTCTGAATAATCTTTCCACGTTATTATCAAATTAAAAACCCTACCAAACCCCAAACCTGAAATCCCCAAAACAACAAAGTAATAATCTTGGATGCAGATTGATCCAGAAGTTTTAGCTGCATTCACTTCATTTGTTGATTTAAATGTGAGACACCTGAACAGCTTTGTTGAGCAAGGCTTTTTCATTAAAGGTCAATGGAGTTTGAACTCCTAAGGATTGGACATTCAAATACATCAAAAGGTGGAAAATAGGAGTCTAGCTTGATTTTCAGAAGTGGGAACTGGTAAGGTACTTTTGATCTTATGTGATGGATTAAGGTAAAGACTCCTGAGAATCTGATCCTCACTACAAACATCTCTTTCTAAAAGCAGTTGTATCTTCCTGGCATACTTACATGACTAGAAAGTAATAACAAAATTAAAAATAATTATCCAAAATAAAAGTAATTGGAAGGTAATTCGACACATGCAGTCTCCATCCAGTGGTTAGCAGAGGTGCTAACAGCAATTTCAGTGGATTCTAGAGAACACACAAAAAGTATTTCAAAGCACGCAGCCTAATTAGTGTCCTCACTAGGATCTCCAAGCAGGAACACCTACTGATTGTATCTTGTCTTTGAATCAGATCTCAAATAGCTGCTTATATCAGCCAAAAGAAGAAAATAATTTTAGCATAAGAAGTGGAAGTTTAATATTCTCCTTTCAGCAACAAGAAAATACTACAGTAACCATATTCAGTTGATGTTCTTTACGTGCATAGAAAAAGAGGAGATTTGATGCATCCAGTCTGTACTAACTGAGAAATTACATTCATCTACTGATAAGCCTTCATGTGTCACCCTGGTATCATTCATTGACTTGCTTTTGCAAATATGCAGATGTAAGTCAATGAATACGCACTGGTGGATGGACATCACCACAGTTTGACTGTATCTAAACTATATGTTGACCCTCTGGATTTTCTGAGGTAATATCTTTTTTTTCTTTGGTGTGGTTTTTTTTTGTTTGTTTGTTTGTTTTTTCCTTCCTGGAAGGTTATGATGTTTTTTCTAGTTTATTATTGTTTGTTTGCCAGGTATAGCTCTTTGAAAACAAATGGCTACAGTAAGGACTGATATCTTCCTGGAAAGTATTTTAAAATATTTGGCAATTCTCAAAATAGACTGGCAATAATTCAGCTCCAAAAGATTTATAATACCCTGGAATCCATTTTAGTCAAGGACACTTCAAAATACATGTGCGTTAGTACTGTGGCAAGTGTACAGGTTACTAAATGAATGAAACAGACAATGTTAATGAAATCTCGTAAATGTTGGTGAAATGTTCAAGTTTTTATAGGACCGTCAAATTCTGAACATTACTGGCAGGCCAGCTTTGTACTTCCAAAGTTTAAACAATGATTGCAATAAAATTTTCATTAGTTTATAGACTGACTGACCTCTGCAAATAATTTCTGCTGATTAAGTCTATTTTCTCTGACACTTGTACCAGAAATCTTTTATGTACTCAAGAGGCTCCTGAAATGTTATTTTTGGCTTGAAATCGAGATTAAAAATGTCACTCAAACAGTAACAACAACAGAAGTTATTGCATAGTCTGGATGGTACAGATGACTGCTAATGGAATACAGCACGCAGACTTTCACAGTAAGATCACTGCATTATATGTGGTGGAAATAAAAAACAATGCTACTATTGTTCAGTAGCTGTTCTTTTGGAAAGACTTGTCTGTTTATGAAGTGGAAAATTGCCAAGTAGAAATACCAGTAAGAACGAGTAGATGTCTTTTAAAGTTTTATTCCACACATTTTTCCAGAAATTACCAGACTCAAAAGTATCCGCTTACACAGAAGAGAAACATAATTGTCTTTACTACAGAAAATACTACTCTGCTAAAAAGCAAAGGAGCAAGTATGATCATTGGTCACTCAACTGGTAATTTCATGACTGAACAACACAAACGCCACCTTCTTGGCCTTTCTGTCAGGAAGAACAAGATGGTCCATGATCTTTTTGTCTGTGTTTGTTTTTCCCAGTGATAACAGTGGTTAGAATGAGAGGCACATTTCTAAGGTCTATTGGACATGATTTATTACCACTGCAATGTAATAGATCCAACATATGAACAACAAGCCTGAAACAAAAGCTCTGCAGGACTGTCTTTGCTCACCAAACTCAGTGTATGGAAAAAGGGGAGAAATAAAAGAGGCAGATTAAAAACCATATTGTTCAAAAGGTTTATTTCAATACTTATTGTAGGCCTTACCCAAAAATATTTTAAAAGTCACTATCAGACAATTAATATTTTTGCAAATTTAATTGACGTTTTATTAGTTTGTACAGCTGCTGAAAAAAATCCTCTAAAAGTGGCTCAAAGTGTGTTTTAGACTTGATTATGCTCTCTGGTGCTTGGGAAAGATCCTCACAGTCATACTTGTGTTTTCAGATGCTGAGGTGCAGCTTTGCTATTCCTCCCTTGCTAATAATTTGTGCCTGAAGTGCAGAAGCTCCTTGCTGAGACGTCAAGTATTAACATCCCTCGTGCAAGGAAGATGAACCTCTGCGTCCAGAGAAGTGCTTTCCCCACAGTGACACTCGACCATTTTGCTCCACAGGAGATTCAACTCACCAGATGTATTGGGCTTTTGAATCCCTCCCTGTGTAAGTATCTGGCATTCCTGTGGATGCTCTGAAGTATCTGAGACATAGACAGGTCTGGCAGCTATGATGCCAAATACATAGGATACCAATGCCTTTCTGTGGATGTGGTGGAAAACCACATGGGATAACACAGGGCTTCTAAAATGGAAGCAGAATCTAATATTTTAGCATCTGAGTCACTCTCTGGTTGTCTACATCGGAACTAATTATCTTGAACGCCTTCCTTTCACTCATGGTTCATCCATTTACAGGTATACATTTAGGTCTATCACCTTTAATACAGCTAAAGGTCCAGGGACTCTAGCACTCCAGATTTTATCAGTGGGAGTTGTTAATACTCAAGGTCTTTGGATGCTGTGCCAGTCTGCCACTTTTTTGGGGATATTTAAGTCTTTCTTTCTTCTCAGTAAACACTCACCCCACAGGAGACTGTGAAGAACATCACTGAGTTCTGCCCAAAATAGTTTAGCTTAATTTCTTAAGTCTTCAATATAGCTTAGATGCCATTTTTGCCCCACCAGAGGTAAGCAGCACTCTCTCTCGTGTGTGGAAGTGCCACGGGGATGTTCTTCTATCTCACCAGTTGAAGAGGAATTCTATTCCTCATTCTCATTATCTCAGTCATGTGGTTTCTTTGCTCTTTGACTTTGCTTTTAATGTGTAGACTTTCCATATCTCTAATCTTTTAATTCTTCATTATCTTCTGGTTCTAGCTGCTTGTGATTAACATCAAAAGAAGAAAAGATGACAGAGAATGGCTAAGTGAGTATAACAGACTTTTAAATCTCATAGAAAAGTGCTGGCTCCGGTTTCTTTGGTAATAAATAAAACAATAAAATAATGAAGGATTATTTTTTCTTTCTCCATATTTAACCTTTAAAATTCCAAATGCTTTGTAAAGGAAGCAGAATAATAACCCCTAAACTACCAGAAACAGCCAGTTTCACATACTTGACATACCCTTGAATCATATGACTTTTTTGTCCGATTGGCTACACTCCCTGTAAACCTACATACACCTCCTTAAAATCGACATCACTTAATTTGCAAACAGCATGGATTAACAATATCAGTAGAAGATGGACTGTGGAAAATGTCTTTATTGGTGTCAGCTAAACTGTTACATACTGTGAATGAAACCACTCCTGCCTTACAGTAGCAGGAAAAGAAGATCAGCTCTACAACAATCTCAGAAAAAAACCCCTCTGTGTTGGTATGCAGAATGCCCAAGAGAGTTGCGTTTCCATAGTAACCACTAATGTTTTTTCTGGCTTTTAAGCCATTCCTCCCTTGCCTGATGAGTCTGTTTGTCATAACCACTCGCATATGCCCAGATACTAGGGTACACTACCCCAAGATCCAGAGATAACAGATATGGCAATCAGATGAACTGACATTATTCTCATCTTGTTCATGAAAAATTTGCAAGCCACCAATGGCATTGCAGTCTGGCAGTCACAGAGCCTGACCCTTGCAGGATGCTTACAGTAGAGGCAATGGACAACAGCAAAAGTAAGAGCCTCCAAAAGTAGCCACAGAGTCAGGATGACCCACTGAAATGATTGAGGGCACTTCCCTTCATGGATGAGGGATATGATAATTAACCCCCCTCAGACTAAAAAAACATAATAAAATAAAATCACTTGCACCATGCAAAACTTGGAAAATAAGGTTTCAGATTAAAAATTCAAGAAAAGCAAGATTTGGTCCTTTGGAATATTGTTAATTTATGTACTTGCTTTAAAAAGCACATAGCCTGTAAAGGTGTTAATTCAATATGCCACATTCTGTCTCATGAGGTTTATTTAAGTGAAAATGTCATGCTGCTTACATTTAAATTAAGAGTTAATTATAACTGCTATTTTTTCAATTTGTTAGATCACTGTGAATTTATCTCAACTACAGGCCACTGTAAATATACTGTTAGATTTCTTTATTTTTGAGTGTCAGGGTTCATTAGGGCGTATGAGTATGCACAGGCCTACCTTCTTATTATCCCACAGAGAAAAGATGTGTGCAGGAAAGCTGAAGAGAGAATCTAACCACCACCCATGAATGCTTTGAATTTTGAAATGAAGAGTATTTGTTCTCTGGCCCAAAAGGAAGGGCAAGATTATGGTCATGGAAAGAATCCCACTGGAATCACTCTTGATTATACCTGACCCCCCAGAAACCCAGAAGAAGTGGTATTTTTTTCCCCTAAACAGTTTAGACTGTTTAGGTAGAAGATACAGGGGGCTGATGAAGACTGGCAGTGACAGCTCAGACTTTGGGGATTCAGAGAGAAATTGCACCATTCAGGAGTAGCCATCTTTCAGTCCTCACATAGTTAATGGAGAGAAGATGGCAATTCAGCCATCCTAAAATGTAAATCTGGGTGTGCCTATCTTAAACTGAAAATACATCAGAAGGTTTTTGTTTCCTTGTTGTGGGTGGCATGGATGTTTTGGTAAGTGTTAGGAGAGAAAGGACTTTGCATCTGGCCAATTAGTCATGCATTCTGTTTTGCTTTAATTTTATCTCCTATATCAAAGACACAAAAGTAAACTGAAAGTATTTGCTCCCTGTAAATTTAATGTCATGGTCAGTGGAAAAGAGAGATGAACCCAAATATTCTTTTTGTCCAAGAGAATTTATATTTTTTATTCCAAAACGGCCAGAAAAGCAGAAAGATATCCACTTCCCTTATTATTTGCTTGGTATTATTAGATCCATCAAAGAGAGAATAATGTTTTTTTTAATGACAAAGGGCAAATGTTGTAACTGATTTGGGGAGAAAATTTTGTGAGAGTCGAAGAAAAAAATTTAATAAACCAAACACAAAAAAACCCCCGAATCCCCACAAACCAACCAGCTTTCCTCATTGGGAGATCAAGAAGCCTCCTACTTTTTGTACTGTACCTGTCTGATCAAGGTCCGACTTTCCTATAATGGAAAAAGTAGAAAAGGCCTTTTTGTGTACAAAATCCATATAAAAGACTTTGCAAGATCTGTGCATGATTGAATTCACCACCACTCTAAAGTTTTATGTTACATGTCTAAGTTCTGATCCTGAACACTTATCCTGAATGAACTTGTGCAGGTGAATAACTTCAGACCACAGATCTGCGTGAGATGATCCAGGACCCTGAGACCCATCCACAGCTACAAGTTACCATGTGACAGCCAGTAATTTTCAAGAGGTCCACATGAACTATTCCCAACCTCTACCTACCATAAAGTACAGATTGTTTCTTTACCCCACAGCAAACTTGAAACCCAAAGCCTACTGCACTCTGTGCCCCAGGGAAAGAAGAGGATAATCAGCAATATCACAGGGCTCTGCAGTTGTGTGATAGCTGTAAATGGCAGAGAATCTCAGAAAGTGGATCATGACCTGAGCATGGAGGAAAGCAAAAAATCCTAAGGCCCTCATCATTGGAGTTAGAAGAAAGTTTTCTCCAACCTGAAGCTGAGAGGTCTGTTTAACCAGGAACTTGTGAGTAAGCCACCACTAACAGGGCATTGAAAAGTTTCTGGCTGTCACTGATGCACCAAAATACTATGGCCAGGGGACCTTTTCCAACTGTAGCTAATCTCTGATATTTCAGAAGAAAACCAATTTTCTCTGTCTCCCACAAGCAAAGTTAGACATCAAGCAAGAAAATAATATTTCTTTCCACTGCCTACAGGCAACAGTAGACCCAGGAATTATGCAGTGAACTAATTAAATACTGTTATGAACAGAGCATAACAAACTCACCATGATCTGTCTCTTTTCATCCCCTTTTTGGGAAGCTAAACAAATTATCTTATCTGTTATCACACGGTTTAATTTCAAGATCCTATCTCATCCTTTTCTTATCCTACAATCTTCCATTGAACAAATCACACTCCAAGTTTTCATGATTTAATCTCTTCCACTAGAATAATTCAAGTTCCTCATCTCCATGACTGTCTGGGACCTCCTTACAGAACCCCCTTTGCTGTCAGGGTCCTTCTTCTTTTCAGTATAGAAAGATTTTGTCCCAAATCATAGTTCTTTGCCTTTGTACTACTGCCTATTATTAACACCCAATTGTAAGCATCTCTCCCTCAGTCCTCATTTTTCCAAGTTGCCTAAATTGTCCTCTTTTAATCCATTTTGAAATAAATGCTTCATTTCCCTAACTATTCATCCATGTTCAATTTTTTAATATTTTTTTTTTATTATAGGTGAGCAAAACACAGCTTTAAAAATGACAGATATGCTTTGGGCAACCTTAACTTATGGGATTAATTTAACCCTGGATGAGAGGTGAGACACATGAGGCCAGAATAAATGAAAGAGTTGATGGGTCCACGTAGATTTCAACTTCAGGACATTATGGTCTGTGCTATCTGTGAACCCCTAGAAAAGAATGTTTTCAGCAAGATTTGTCTGAAGATTTTTCTGCTAGGAAACACGTTCTAGGGAGACAGAAATATTGATGAACTCTAACAGTAAATTATAGTGACATCCCACAGGTCTATGTGGTTGTGCCAGGTGTCAGCCAGCCTTCAGACACCCTCTCACTTGGCCTCTGTGGATTATGATGTAAGAGCTGAAACTGCTGACATTTATCACTTTCAGTTACTTTTGCCATTAAGCTACTTCTGCTTTTGTTAGTCCCTTAAAGAGAAGAGTGAATTAACTACAGCTGCTGTAGCTGCCCCTATGCAACTTTACAGTTGTAACTTTTGAACACATCCTGCAGTATGTTTCCAGCCTAAAGTGTTCACTGTTTTGAGACACTAGCTGAAAAGAGTCCTTAAGAGCTGATGCTTTGACTCCTTGTTGTAACAGATTGCGAAGATGGCTGCTGTCAGCCAAACAGGTAAATTATTACAATTTAATATTAATTAGATGGGAGGAAAGTGTGGCATTACAAAATGCAAATTGTCCACTTCAAGAGGATCATATGGAGAGAGAGTGTCAGGTCTCCTATTAACTCCACACAGCAGAAAACAGAAGTCTATTTGCCAGAGAAATCCATCACTGAAGCCCAAAATGCAGCATGTTAATGTGTACCTGTTGATTCTGTGCTGAGCAAGGTAACATGTTCAGGAACACCCACCCACCATCTGCTGGCTTCCACAGGGACACAAGAGGAGTTCTCCACAAGCACTTTTTTGTTCTGTGTTTTGAATTTGTCTTCTCCATTCTATGTACCTATGCATTTCCCCCACAAATTTTGATAGTTTCTAGTGATACCAAGCAAGCATTTAAAAAAGGTTTCTCAAACATTTGTGTTTCACCATATTAACCTTCTTCTGCTCCCTATGCCATTCAGAGACCAGTGCTGGCAAAAATATTTTTTTGAGAAGAGAGTTCAAAGGTGAACAGGTTTGCTATTTTGGTCTAAGCAACAAAAGAAATCCATGACAGTGCTCGTACTTCCTACCTGCAGTATCTCATGCTTGCCTTCAGACCAGTAATGGCCATATCGACAAAGAGAATGGGGATGTTGCATGGTGGTGGGGAAGGCATTTTAAGGAAAAATGGCCAACCCTCTACTTTTCCTCCATATTACTGAGGACAGTGCAGCTGACTAAAGTACTTCTAAAAGTTTCCAATTCACACTCCAACTTCCCTGTCTTTATAATGAAATCGGTGTGTGTGACAGCAATATGATGCACCTTTGCTGCACAGGAATCTAGTCTGACCCATCTCTGCTCGAGAAAGTTAAAGTTTCTCCTGAACAAACCTATTGTAATAGCAACAGCTTTGCACAGTTGTTTCACACAGTTTTTACCAAATTGTTTCTTCTCCCACAGGCTATTATTCTGCTCCACCTGTGCAGAACACAAAGTGCTGCTCTACCCATTAGTGAAGAAAAGGCCATGGAGTGGGTAACACCTCCCTCTGGAAGTCTGAAGGCTGACAGCAAAGAAAGCCAGTTTTCCATTGTTTCTGAAAATGCCACAAACCCAGGAAGTTACCATTCACTTTGGAAGGAGGAGAATGAATAACTGAAATAAAAGAAACAAGGGAGATTTCCCCAACAGAAACTGCAGGTGAATATTCTGTGCAGCAAAATCTAGCTGGAATAAGGGTGACTATCCACTTGAAGTGAAGCACCAATAATAGGTAGTATACCCAGTGCATCCTTCACAAATTCATTGAAAATTACTGATCAGAACTATTATATAGGCAAGAGTTAAATGCTACAGGGAAGTGTATCTGTGATCTGCTATAATTTCTATCTAGGGAAAGCTTTTTTAATGCAAAAATCTGAATGCTGCAGGTGGTAGTCGGGGGCTGCTTCCTGTTTTCAAGAATTAAATTTCTATTATGAAAGCTCACAGTGAAGTTTTTATATAAAATCAGATGAAGAAGGAAACATGGCATTTGATGATAGGCTAAAAGCTGCTACTCCAAATAGCTCAATGGGTTTGCCTGAGTAAAAACAAAGTTAAAAAAAAAAATACTCTCCATGCTTGGCCCCACATTTATACTCTCACTTTATCATATGCTTTCTGTGTGTTTCATTGGGAGGGGGTTTTTTTTGGTCTATTTAGTCATCGATCTTACTTTAACTGCTTCTTAATATTATGGTAGATCTCTGCCCAGCAGCTACTCTAAAACACAACAAATCAACCAGCAGTTTGTTATTTGTGTGCATTAAGACAGGTCAGAGCAGTAGAGAATGCTCAATATGGGATTCAATGGAGGAGTAACCAGTGATAAATGTGTGATACAAAGCAGTCTAGCATTAGTGGCAAGGGAGAGAAGGGGAGAAACAGAGAAAAGACTCCTATTACAGTAGACCAGAGCCATAATCCATGGTGCTAGCTATTTTGACCACTCCACCTCATTGGAACATAGATAATTTTCTTAGATGACAGGAACACAAAGTCTTTTATGATCAGTTAGGTACCCTGACATAAATAGCCTTATTCCTCAGTTGTGTGGCTAATCAAATTAGTTACTGCTTTCCATTAGTGCCCAGTTGGGAGTGGCAGCAATGATTTCAGCCCAAGAGCTGATGCTGAGCCTCTCCCATTCAGTCTCTCTGACCAGTGTAGTCTTTAGAAGAAAGACAAGCTTTGCAAACAACATGAAAGGCATTGTAGGTGTCATTCCTTTTCACAGTTTATATCTCCATGATTGATAGTACACGGTCAAACCCAACAGCTGTACTCAGAGGTAACATCCAGATTACTTTGAATAAATCGTTGAGTAAGTACATCTCCATAGGTCTGATGGAAAGACTACAGAAAGCAAAAAAAGAGTCTCTCCATTCAGGCCAGTAGCTATTTGGATCAAGTACCTCTGCCATAAACTGATCCTCAAAATACCTTTATATACAAAAAAACTTGAAACATTTAAGCACTGTTTCTCATAGACAGAAAAGCCTTTTGAGAGATGTGTTACTGTTAATCTATTTTTAAGCAAATTCACAGGGTTTATTTTGTCATTGGGATTCAAGAGGAATTTAGATTATCACATAAAATTTTGGTTGCAGCATCTGCAGTGGATGCAGCTTTGGATGCCTACCTGTGCCCATGTGTGCCTTGTTTGTGAGCCTCACATGAACACAGGCAGGAGATAGGCTCTCCAAGGGGCACAGGGAAGGAGTGACATTGTGACCTTGGCCTTTTTTGGTGGCTAACACTTGTTGCCTCTGTGACTTGGCAGAATCACAGGCAGTCATAGCTGCAGTGATCAGAGAGATCCCGATGCCTATCAACAGGCAGCATGGGCAGCTGGCTGTACCTGCTTGCTGCCAGGTACAGGGATGGACATGGATTCAGATCCTTTCAGGAGCATAGCAGAAAGTATCTTCAGATTTTAAAAGAAAAACATTATAGGAAAAAGACTCTGCAACAGAGAAAAGGACACAACAACACTGCCTCCTAATGTGTTGCTTTCCTATTCATCCTGGGAGAGAAACCCCAGACTCCAACCTCCATTCTTGTGAATGCCTAGGCCTGAGAAATATTTGTCTGGTTTTTGTGTTACATTTTTCAGTGAATACTTCCCTTCTCTCACCCTCCTATTCTCTACCAGTTTGTTGCTATTGCCTGTATCACAATCAGCAAAGTTCATAGGAATGTTTCACCCTTAGAGAAGATTGTGAGGCTAAATTCCTTTATGTTTACAAGGACTTTGAAGTCCCCCAAATGAAAGTTCCAGTAAAGCACAACATTGTCTTCTCCTTGGGGCAAGGTAAAAATGGGGGTCATCTGCCACTGAGGAAAAATCCTGCAGCTCTGAAATGGAGAAGAAACATCAGCACCAGGGAAAGGATACACAGTCAGGTCTGCAAAGTCGTCATTCAGCTCCTACAGCTCCCTGGGTTTTATTAAGAGGAACGAGTCCATGTGATGAAGTTCATTCTGGGTGTGCATCTTTCTGCGTTCTGCATTTATGCCCCATGATGTCTAGGTTTTACATTTGGCATTGCAATAGTTGCTTGTTGAAAAGGAGATCCACTTCTTCCCTAGGGCTGCTTGGAAACCAGTTGTGCAGCCTGTGTAAAGTCTATTGCAGTTACACCATAAATCAAGACTTTGGGCTCTTTGCTTTTACAAAAAGATCTTAGATCTCTTTCAAAGATGTGATCTGCATCCTCTGCAGCTATTCATCTTCATGTTTTAGCACTTTCATTTGTGACGGAGAAATGGCCTAACAAAATGACACTAGAAGCATATTCCATTAAGCATATTCCATTATGTCTGTATATATTAAATATATCTTGGAAACCCTCATATGCCATAAAGTGTTTCTGCAGCTTCTAGAAATGTTCAGGCTGTCTGGTGGAAGCACATTGGCTTGTTTCTACTGGTTTCGTGTGAGGAGTATGAGCCTTATACAAATGGGGACTTGGACCAGCTAATTGCTAGTGCTTGACCTCCCTGTCCTCCATCTCTGTGCTTCTGTTCTAGCACTGCCAGTTAGTTAAAACTTATTTTCATGATCTCATATTCAGAAAAGAAACAAACAAACAAACAATCTTGCTTATGGGAGTTCTTATGAGGAGTTCTGGAAAACCTCCATGCAATTAAGTCTCTGTGGTTTAGACTCAAGTTCCCCTCGCTGTATAATTGATGTAATTTTGCTTTAAGACTCTGTTGTTAACTTTATGATTCACTTTTAGAGTCTGGGCTGTAATAGAAAATTTAATGATATACACATTGTAAAATGCTTTAAACAATGAGAGAAAAGAACACATTATCTTTCTTAAACCATCTCCTCTTAAACTACAAGATCCCTATTTCTCATTTATACTAAAGCCCTTTTATACTCTTCCAGCTGTGGCAGCAAGACATGAGTTATGCATGAATTACATTTATACAATTTTTAGTACAAATAAATACAAGTGCTGAAGTTTTCCTTGTTCCTTGGGATTTGAGGTAGAGACATTCATGCTGTGATTGGTCCAGTTTCCTTTTTCTAGAGAGGAATAAAGATAGCCAGACCCTATTACTTATCTACTTTTTAATCTTAAAAGGCTAACCAGCACACACAGTCATTAAAATACCATACAATCACTAACTAATAAAATATCAAAGGTTTAGTTTGCACAAGAGAAATGAGTACAATGTTTTCACCTCATTGACTATAGAACTGTGCTAAAAAATAACAGTATTTCCCTTCTGTTTGGGCAGATAAGCCCAAAGTTACATTTTTCTAGCTTGGACATCCAGTCCCAGTCCCATCCGGAAGTGAACAGATATGTAAAAAGGAATCAGAGCTGTTGCAAATTTCAGGCAGGGTTCCTCCTTGTTAGAAAAGAGAGGGAAAGTGTATATGTACTGATATAAATATTAACTCTCTGTTTCAGTAGCTTTCTATCTTCATATATCTTGCAACTTCAGAAGTCCCTGTCAGAGTGCAGGGGTAGGTCTATATGAAATAGTGAACTGGATTATTTGCGATATGTATTTCTTACTTTCATAAAGGAGGATGTACTGTTTAGAGAGGACGCTTGTCACCTTACTGAAAACCAACAAAGGTACATTGACTCTGACAAGCCCTTCCACAGGTTCACCTCATTAATTTTAGCCCTAAGATGAAATGCTTGACCTGCTTGTGCTGGCTGTCACCATAGAACCATCTCAGTGGGCTCTAGAGGGAAAATACGCAAAAACTCTGCGAATTCAGACTTGATACTCAACATAGAGATTTAAAAGTAAGTTGAAATCTTCCCAAAATAATCAGCTCATCTTCTAGAAAATGGACTGTTTATGCATGGTCCATCACCAAGAAACTGCACTGATACTTCTGGAGAAGTCCAGAGATGGAGAGAAAGATCCTCTATTAAAGATTCATGTGCTACGTTCAGTGTAGGGAAGGAAGGAAGGGCAAAGCTGCAGGCCACTGCTGTGTCCAAGACTTCAAGTGAAAACAGAGAGGAGAGACTCAAGTTTGTCTGGATACTGGCAAACCTAGGTCTCCCACTAAATGTGGAATCAGATATGGAGAGAGAGTTTCTTAAAAAATTAAGGATAGTTTAACATTTTTATGATTCATAGGAGTACTTTTAAGAATGGAATGACTGCAGTTAAGAAATTTCCCAAGCACCTCTGCATGTCTTAATTTTTTCCTATGTTTTGCCTTAAGGAGTTCAACTGAAGGCCTCACTGGCACTATGAAGAAGCATATACAAGAGACTATGGAGAAGGGTTAGGAGCTCAGGATTAGGTAGGGTGATTGTGAAGGTTGGTAGTCTAGGGAAAGCTGCCAGAAAGTCAATCTAAGCTTACACATGTGTTCTCTGGGCTTGGAGCTAGTAACAGCGACAGCTTTCTTTATAGACCAACTTGGAAGCACATGGGATCCAGGGAACTGGCTCCATTCACAATAATGCACTGGGCACAGAGCGGTGCTTGACCAGACCATGACACACACATTGAACATTTATTGGGGTGGGATTGAAGGCTCTGGTAATAAGAGAAAAAAAAAATTAAAGACTGTAGTAATTTGATTAAATATTTCTGGCTTTGGACACTTTTACCGAAAGGAATCTCTCCTGGTGCATCAAGTGCTGGAGTTTGCAGGGAAACTCAGTCCAGATGCCTCTCTGTTTGCAGATGGCCTGTCTGAGATCACTGGACTTAACAACTTACTTCTTCCCCTTGGCCTGGGAGTGTAAATGTGATAACTTTCAGCTTCCACCGAGGAAGCCATTTTGGGTGCTTTGGAAGTGTGGCTGGTTCATCAACTATTACTGATAAACAGCATTAATGGGATTAGTTGTAGACCCAACAATTCGTTGTTCTCTAAGTTATAATTCCAGTGAACACCTTTTAAAAATTTGGTAATGAAGTATTGTTTTACTCATGGAGCACAGTAATTTTAGTGTAAAGTAGTTGAATAAATATCCACCATTTGGGGTGACTGATCCTTACTTTTGCAACTCTTCCTATTCAGTAAGAACTTACTGTATAGCATATCTCTTCAGATGACTGGAAAAAAGAAAAAAGAAAACTATTGCATCTGTCTGTGTAAGCAGATTAGAGTTTTCATTAAACTTTTTTTATGAAAAAATCATTAAGCCTTTATCTACTCATTGTTTCCATTCTTAAGTACTGTTGAAGTAACTTACATTCTTTGACTGTACTTTTCAGCAAAATTGTGCTTACAGTCACAGCGGACTAATTATTTTCAGTAGTTTCAAAAAGAAAAATCTTTATTGATAATATAACATGTAATTATGTATTCCTGAATGCAAATACAGTTTCTTAGAGAAATTTTTTCACATTCAGGTTTTATGTCCTGTTGGTGAAGTTAACATTTTAAGATTGTTTCATAAACCAAAATTTGCATACATCAGTAATGTGTGTATCACCACAATTTTTTTCTAGTATGCTAATTTCCAGTGGAGTACTTGGGCATCTTTACAAAACATGGTAAAATAAAAGACAAATAATTTGATGGGGAATATAATGACTTCTGGCTGGTAGGTGGCATTATGAAATAATAATGAATTAACTTTAGCGAACATATTAAAATACTAGTGCAAAGATCGTGGAATGACCCAAATAAAACCTACTTATTTTTATTTCAAATAAGTGCTTCCCCTTTCAGCTATTTTCCTCAGTAACACATTTACTGTCATTCTATTCTTGGAGCACTGGAAGGTCATTTGCATTGCTGGAATTCCAGAAAAACATTTAAATATGCAAATTAATTCTGGAATTCTGTGCAAAGGAGGTTCCTGTCTCTTTCATATTCAGACAATAACATCTAAATGTTAATCATCTCTTTGTGCTTTTGTTACCAAACTCAATTACATGATACTGAATTAAATAGTCCTGAAAAGAAATTTAGATAGCTTTCAATGAATACACTCTGTAATGGTAATATGTTAGCATTATTATTTAAAAACATAGTATGCTAGTGGTTGTTGCACAGGGTTATATCCAATTTACCACAAGTTTCCCTGTTCATACAATAGAAAAATTGTATGGGAACAATGCCAAAAGAGCTGGCACATAGAACTGTCTTTTTAAAAGCTGCTATTAAAAATGCATGAGCTTTAATAAGGCATGTATTGTTTTGGGTTTTTTTTACACTGACAAGTCAGGAAGGGGGTAGACAGCTCTATTGTGACATTTTGAATTTATGAGAAACAATTATGTAAATAGTTTATAATGTCTGGTCACTTAGTTTGGGACCTGGCAAAAAATGCATCTTAGTTAAATATCTAAATAACCCAGACAAGAACCAGACTCATGTTGTGTATACCATCTTCTGAGGGCTCAGTCCCAAGGCCAATGAAGACAATAGGAGGCTTTTTTCTAATTTTCATAGAGAATGGATTAGCAGAGCCACAGAATGCCTCAGACTATCAGTTCTCATCCTACTTCCAAAGAAAGCCCCTTAATGCAAAACTAATTTCCTCAAGGACCCTGCTTAGCTGTGTAGTGCTGAAGTTAGACCATTAACAAAAATATTAAGTTTAAATGAATCTCCTATGAGTTTTTATTATTTTTATTATTATTATTTCATGTCACAGTAAACAAAATTATATGATATTTATAAAGCAGAATTAACCAGAGTATGAACCTGTAATTGAAATGCATGGTGCAAGAAATAGATACAGTTAGGTAAGGAGAAAACTTACCCCAAACGTGACTCATCAGGTGTCTTAGAATCAGCTTCTCTGCCCACATCCAATAAGTCAGAGTTATTTAACAACCCATCCTGGACCAAGACTTGGATACCCTGTGTCCTCTGTGAACAACAAAAAAAAAAAATATAAATACTGCTCTGTGTGCTGGAACTTATAAGCCCATATGAAATGTATGTCTCATGGCTCATTTCAAGGTCCATTTGAAGTTTTCTTGATAGCTGGAATATTTATAAGATCTTTTCTCTCCCCCATGCTAAGTCTCTGGGGCCTAATATTGATGCAGGACTTCTCTCAGAGAAAGCACTTAACAAGGGTCAGCTCTCAGCCTGGTGGCCTATTTTCATAAAAGTCACAAGAACTTCATTTTCTTTGGGATTTCTCTGTAAATTTGACTGAAGTTAGCTAAGTAGTTCAAATGTTATTTGGGGATAACAGACAGACACTCATATAGACAGAGTCTGAGAAACTCATAATCTAATTTCTTAGAAAAAAAACAGACTAGAAATGATCCCCAAAGAACTTAAAATTTAATAGAGAAGAGTAATTTTATCACGAGTAAGATCTTTCTTAGTGTTAAAGTTATGAGTCTTTTTCTTTTTTTTTTTAGGATATTTTTTCATCAGACTTTGTCATCAGCTTCCACCACACTAATGGCTTGCAGGGTCTAACAGCATTCTTTGCTGCTGGGCTTAGCTTTAACATTAAGAAACTGCAAGCAAAGCTTTTGCAGTCCTGCTCTGTGTACACACCTGTGTGGGTCAGTCTGATTGATAACTTTTCAACTCACTGATTTCACAGTTTCCACCAAATTTCAATAGGTGACAAGTATTTCAAAGGCAGTACCCAATTCTGGTTCACATAACCTAGCTTCTGTTTGGACATCTCCATTCCAATGTGTGGCATCAGCCTTGGAAGAATAATTTTTTTTATTGTTTCATCAGTAACCTGTGCTTTTCATGAGTCAGCTAGACTAGATCCCACTGGAGCACAAAGGAATTCCCCTATTTTTAAAACATTTCAGAGCTCCTCACAGTCTTTGTGTCTGTGCAGAAGACATAAAAAAGAAGTATGATAGTGGAGAAGAAACCCAAATAGCTATTTTTAAACTGAACAGGTAGTTCAGCCTCTCCCTTCTTCTTTGTTTCAAGCCTGGGAGTGCTGGCTCTTGGTTTCTGAGTCCATGGTTTATTTCTTCTCATCTCATTTCTGTGTCCAACATCCTTAGCTCACATGGGCTCTTCTAAACCTGACAAATTGCCAGATCATATCACATTAAACTTTTCATTGATTTTACACTCCAGCAAGGAAGCATTTAGTGACCTTTATCAATCAGTTTTCCCTGGTTGAAAAACATTTTTATTTATAGGATTTGTTAGTATGTAGCCATTACAACTACCCAAAGCAAAGGCACTTAGTGAAATGCCTTACTTGGCCGGTGCAGATTTTCTGTATTATTTAGGTAGTAAGGGGGAGGAAAAATGCCACACACAGACCAAGGAGGAACTAACTTCTTCCACTGCAAAGAAACCAGATTTAATCCCATGTTGTGTTCTGAACAAACAAAAACTTCTAAGTCCCATGGCACAGATATAAAATTCAGCTCTATAGCAAGGCTTGGCATAATGAAAACCAGCTGTAGACCCTAAAGGCTGTTTCAGGAGAAACCAGGGTAACTTATTATGTCCACGTCATTTTGGCCAACCTGTGTACTTTCAATAGTTATGAAGAGTAGCATTTCGTCTTCCACACCTCTAGCTTGAGAAAGTGACCTTGGCAACAGAGTGAGGCCAAAACCGGCCTTGATCGGTCAGTCACCATACCTAGACACAGATGGTGAGGAAGACATCAGCTGCTGTGACAACAGCAAATGTTCACATAGGCACGTCCTCAGACTCCTCAAGAGGTAGCAGAAAAAGTCATACCCGTGTGACTCTGACCTGGAGTCCTCAAACTAGAGAGCGGGCAAGGAGGAAGTGTGGTGTCTGCAGTGACAGAACACTCTGGGAGAATGAGGTAAGAGTTCACCTGAGTTTGGTCTTTGTAAGTTAATAAGAAGCTACGTGGCAGCATGAGGAAGATATGACCCCCATGTATGTTGGCACAAATATCTAATAACCAGTCACAGCATCTGACCACATTCAAAAATGTAAAGTTAACGGAGATGTGTCAGCACTTATCCTTCAGTAGACAACTAAAATGGGTAAGATGTGCTCTAAGAATGCTAATTTCTTCCACTGACTATGAAGTGGTCTCTGTGTGACTATCTCAGATGAACCTGCATTACAAACACTTGCAATCAGGCAAAATGAATCTGACATCAAGCGTCTCACTGCAAGCATCTATACCAATCGCAGATCATGCTTTCTGTACTTACAAAAACCCCTGAAGCTCCTTGGGTGGTGTCTGAGGTGCACATCAGAAGATGGAACAAAAGTTACAACTGGAGAGAGGTCTTGTACTAATAGTCCACATTAATGCTCTATGATTGTCATTTGTCAGGACAATCGTGTCTTTGCTGAAGCAATCTATCAGCTGAAATGTTACATTGTCATGTAAAACTCAGGGGACATAACAAAGTAAAGCAAGCATCGCTAACATTAGTCTATGTTAGAGAAAGAATATTCTCAGTTTCATGTCTGGAAACAAAGAAGCCTCCTAACCCAGGGTATTTATGGTCTGTTTTCCAAATAATCTTACTTCCAAACAAGTTTATGATAGCTAGAGGTACATTCCATTTGGTAGGTTTTCTTCTGTAACAATATGGTGAGCTTCTTTTTGAAGGGTCTGAAGGTCAAACCTTTCCTGTACTTTATGTAATGCTATTGTTTTGCTCTCTTTGATTCTTCTACGCAGTGTTCTACATAAAATGTTTTCTAACATGGAGGATGTCTCTGGCACTTCGTATTTGCAACAAATCAACCTCATGTGGTTGCTTGGCTGTCATCTTATGTAAGGGGTTCTGTTCACATGTGCTGGCAATCTGAGACACTGGGAGCGTAGAGGACTGTGGAATTGGCACTAGTCTGTAAGTGTCCTGATTTATGCAGAAAGAAAGATGGAATTATTTCACCTCTAAATAGTGGTGTTAAATAAACTAAGATAAATAGATCTAGAATTTACCTTTAAGAGGAACCATGAGAAAAGAGAAGTGTGTAAATACTTTGAAAAGCACTATAAAAGGTAAAGTAATGACTATAGATATGGAAAAAATACCTTTGGGGTAATTCAAGCAATTCAATCCATTATTTACTTGAAGAGATGATTAAGAGGTGACCTCAGCACTATACATAAGTACCTCAGAGCGAAGAGCTTTCTGATGCTGCACAACTCTGGCATTCAAAAATGGCAAGAGGAAATCCCAAGGCTGCAAGCTGAAGTGAGGTGAAATGAGGCAAGAAATCAAGCATACAGTTTTTGGTTTGTGTTTGGTTGGTTGGTTTTTTAATTAACCTTTGGAAATGTTTATTCAGGAAAGAGGTGAGCTCTCTATCATTCTGGATTTCTTTAAATCAGGATTGAATATCTGCCTATAAGAAACACAAAATTGTAACACAACTTAATGGACACTTTATTTAGATAAGTTCTTCAGGCTGTATCATACAGAAAGGCAGACTAAAATATATTAGTAAGAATGGGGATTAAAAAAACCCACAACACCCGAAACCTAATCACTTTTTACCTGTTTGTGAATGAGATTATAGAACTTGATTAACTGCAACATTGGAACCCACTCTGGCCTGGCCTGGGAGGGACACAGCCTCGTGCTTGATGAAGTTATTTCCAGTGCTGTGTTCCTATGAATACATAATCTCATCAGGTTTCACAAATTAAATATCCATGAAACTGGAAGCGTTGTTTTCTCTTGTTTCAGTCAGAGACAGTTGATAACAAACATCCTTAGACAAGTTAAGGTGTTGTTGAAACGCAAATGGGAATTTCCACCCATCCTTATGCCTGATCATGTCCTGCCTCCCAAGGTCCAGATAAACCTTTCAGAAAAGCTGTTTTCACTTTCACTTCCCCTCTTCTGAAACTGGGAAACCCAAACCCTTATCAGGCTTGCTGCAAGTCTTTTAAAATGCTGGAAGCCTTTACATTACCTGTTTTCACATTGTGTTATCTTAGCTCTGTGAATGATCCTATGTTAATTCATTTCTCCATTGATTCTCCCACTAACAGCAAGAGGCTATCGCATAGTGTGGCAGTCCACTCTCCTGGGTCATTAAACAGGCTCTATTGGGGCATCATCTCAAATGGGCAGAAAGCAAAAGATGAAACAATTGCAACACAGTAACCAAAAATGAGGTAAAATAACAATTCATGTCAACATCCAAAAGCTAGCATGTCCTGTTGTTTTTATAATTGTGACTACAGTTCTATAAAATATACATTTGCTTTTTGTGCAACAGAAGCTGGCAGATATTCTGAAAAGAAACAGTACATAGTAACAGATGCAAGGCAGTCATCTCAAAAATTATCATATTGCATATGGTCACCCTCTAATAGCAGTGTTAATGGTGTTTCCTGTTGTTTTGCAGTATTGGAAGTATGCACCTGTGTTCTGAGAGTGCATTTGAAGCCTTTCATTGATGTAATGCATACCCATGGCTACAAAATAAACTTGCCAAAAGACCAAAAAGAAATCATTGAGTTTTATATTCATTGCAAGTAAAATGGACAGACTTTGAATACTGCTCAACTTAAGCTTTTTTTTTTTTTTTTTTCATAAGGGATCTGACTGCAAAGTCCTTGAGCAGAGCCATGATGCAGCATTGGAACACTCTGGACCCATGTTACGATGCCTACTTTTGCCATGATCTTTTGGAGCAACTGAGACATCTAACTCATCAGGTCTCCTTATCTGTTAGTGGGGAGAACTTTGTCTTTCTGAGAGAGGCATTATGAAATCAAATTAATTGAGGTGTATGAAGTATGTGTATATCCATGTATGTTGAGGAGGCATTGTGCAGAAACTCTTAATTTAAGCAACAACGAGAATGAGCTCTTTAAATTGCTTAAAATAAACAGTTGATCCTCTTTCTGTCTGCTGTGAATACCACCAGAGTAACCTCTGCTTTGTGACTGTCAAGATTAAGATCACAATACTCTATGAACTTATAAACTGTATGAAACACTGGAGAGGGTTTGTTTGGTAGCTCAGATGGAGATGATACATCTGAACTAGTATTAGACACAGTTATCCAGGGGAACAGGTTATACCAGTCCCAAGAAATTGCTTTCTGAGAAAAATTGAAGATTCAAGAACATTCAGTTTCAAGATTCTAGTTGTTCTGGCACTTGTTTTTATTTAGGTGGCTCTGACAATTAACATGAGCTGGTATATAACCTGTTAAGCTTTCCTTGATTTGAATACTGAAGGTTAAACTAAACAGAATGGATATCACCATTTGTATCCCAGACCAGGCTGTCAAATGTATATGGTTTTACACCGATATATCCATGGGGTTTGAAGCTGACAGCAGGTGAAAGAACCTTAGAGGAAAGTAGGAAATCAAGCAATTGGGAGGGGATGATTTACTTTATGAAGCAGAATTGCCATTAACCTCACTGATGCTGGTTTGGTTTTCTTGAACTATTTTGGGTACAGTTTGCTTGGTCTTGATCAGCAAATCATTAAAAAAAAATTAGAAAAAAGTTAAGCACTAGACAATTAGTCCTTGAAATGGAAGGATTTTTTTTCCAGTGTTTTCCAGTTTCAAATCTGGTTTAAAAATCACTCCCTTAAAAATACCCATAGACCTTTTCCCCCACAAACCTCCTCTCCCCAGTGTTTCTCTCATCATGGTGCTAAATTCTTTCCTCTGATCTGAGCACCTGACTCTACCTGACATTTAAGTGAGATGCACACCCACATCTGAAGGCGGGCTTTGGCTCTTTGAATCCAGATTTGTCTTTGTTTTATTTACAGAGACCAGAGTGCAGGGAAGACAAAATAATTCAAAGGACTGATTTATGGATTACTCTCATCTATTTTCTGCTAACAAAACTAACAAGTTTTTCTTTGACACAAGTAAAACTTATATAAAATGAAGTTTATTTACATAAAATCGTCCACACATACCTGCTTTTTTGGAGGAGCTTTTATTTTTTTTGTTTGGAAACCATCTTAATTTTGTTCTTGTAAACAGTTCCACTGACTTCTGTGTGCAATGTGTTATGCAAAAAGTCTTTAAAGGTAGAGGTTTAAATTGAGAGTTTATCATGGGTTTTCTGGAAATTATACTTTATCAAGTGTAAAGCTAGTCTTCTGAATTAACCAGGTTATTTTATAAGGTGTCTTACTGACAGATTTATAAATGTACCTGAGAAGCTACTCTTAATATTGCTTTTTCACTTAAAACTCCTGTTTTGTTGATGGAATCTAATTTTGGACTCACATCCAGGTAACAATATACTAATCCATTCTCACCACAACAATCTCCCACTAAGCTCACTGCATATAGTGATCTAATAATAGCATAGTTTGAACACTTATTTTATGCATTTATTTTTGAAGTGTGTGGACGCATTCTCATCTAATTTCCTTGAAGGAGTTCCAACATTTTTTCTTCTCACATAAATATTTATAATAGATGCACTGAAATAGTCTCCAGAAAATACAAAGCCAGACTTTAATAGAAAAATTTTACACAGATGAAGGAAAAAAATTGCTGTTTTATTTTAAGTGCAGAAGAATAACTTCTAATGTTTCATTCATAAGCGGTATTTCTGAGAACTTCTTGTTTAGCCCTCCTCCTCTTCCCAGATAATGATAAACTGTAGAACTGGGGGCCAAGACTGCAAACCGCTAAGCACAGCCTGCAGGAAGTTGAGAGCTCTGAACTCTAGTTGACTTAGTGGGAATAAGTTTTAGAAATTGAAAGAGATCATTTCTGCCCTCAGATGGATACTCCAAAAGCCTTTTGAAATCACTGCAGTCAATCAGACTCCAGACTTTAATACTGCATAAACTCTCTTCCTTCAAATGATATTTTTTGTAACATAAAATAAATCAAGAGACCAAAGACTGAAGTCTAAGCAAAATAAATACTTTTGATGAAAGGTGTACTTGATGAAGTCTGTCATGAGCTGCTAATTATGTAATGCTCTTAATATTTGTGAACCTTAAACACTATGAAATACAGCATGGTTAGGGGATCAGCCCCTTCTTTGAAAGATTATAATTCAGAAACCCTTCTCTCTCCACAAAGATACACAAAGACCACAGCACCCTGCTTCTCTCAGCACAGTCCGTGCTGCAGAGGCAGAGGACACGGTGCCTGTTTGTAAGCACAGGAATGCACATTTTGCCTTGTTGTTAAGCTATAGAAAAGCAAGTCCTGCTTCTTGCCTCACCTGCAGTCCAAGAATAACCAACTTCTCATATCTACTTCCTTATTATAAAACAAGACCAGTAGTCCAGAGGCCATCTCCTGCGGCCTGACACTGAACAAGGCTATTACCAGGGAAAAAGCACGGTGCAAGTTGCTGGGAAGTCACATTACTTTCTGGTAACTGTGAAGGCAGCTATGAACATCCCTGTCAGAACCTATTACTTTCTACCTGGCTTGTCCACCAGTCACCTCTGTTTTCCTGAATTCATTTTTAACAGTTCTACTCCTGCTGCCGCGATTGATGCTGAGATTCTCGTGAGAGCAGCCATAGCTGAGTGCCTTTGTTTCTGAAAGATGGAACTGGAAACATTGCATGAATGAGTACTTTTTTTTATAGCCACTGGATTTTTTTCTCTCTCCAACTCTGCAAGAGCTAAAGCTCTCAGTGATCCACAAAACAGCCACCCCTTTGCTGCTGGTTTGCTCACTTGCATATGTTGCTGACACAATAGTCCAGCCTGTCTGGTTGCTAGCAATGTTATATTTGTACATTTTAAAGTATGCTGCTTTTCATGTTCATTTCAAGATATGCTGGTAAAGGGATCTGGCAAATACATATCTGCTATACGGAAACTTATTTTTGCTATGTTTTATATATATCAGATACATATGTATCTGACAGATCTAGTTAAAATCTTTTATATGTAACCTTAATCTCATTTATATAAAGTATAAGTAAATATCAATACATAAAACATGAATAAAATTTATATACAAATTGTATATAAATGTATAGAACGTATATGTATGTATATTCATAGATATACACACAAATCTGTCCATACAGTTATATATAGAGCATTGCTTTTCACAGTCTGGGTAGGTTTCCCATTTACTGTGACAGTGCTGAATTCTCAAAGCCAGAACCTCTCACTTGGACAGGCACAGCAGCCAACACAACAGACCACGAGCATTTTTGTATGAGATCAAGAAAGTTGTTGAACAATGCAGTATTATTTCTAAGGAGGCCATTTCTGCTAAGAACATTGTATCCTAAAGTGGAAATGCCCACTGATGGACCTGCAGAGAACAAAAGGCAGCAAATTATAGAGCCCCAGCCCCCACCTAAATTCTCTGTCTCCTCTTGGGTAGCCTGGCCCAGTCTCTGGATCCAAAACTCCAAAACTGGAGGATTTAATTCTAGCTTAGGATCTAAAGATTAAGGCAGAAACTCAGCTGACAACATATCACAGGTCTATAATCAAAATCAGCTTTGCAAACAGGCTAAATCTCTACTGCAGTCTAGCCATGTTGGCTTCAAAACACAACCCTTTCCCATGATGTGGTTGTGTACACACGACAGCAAAATAAAAACAATTAATTAACCCCTCTGCCCTAAGCTTGGCTGTCTCTATGGCTTCTTCCTAGGCTTGCACTGTCCTCCTTCCCTGCTCCAATGAGTCAGCAGAATTCCTTAAGAGTGGTGGGGTCTTGCCTCTGCTGATATAGGTAGTCAGCAGAATGTGCTGACCTCTTATTCAGTGAAAATTAAGGAAGAAAAAAACCCACCAAACTTCAGCAGGAGGAGCAACATTTAAAAATAGAGGTTTTATCCTTGGCAACTTGGTTAACTGCAGCGCTGGCACTCTGATTTGTCACCAGTCAACAAACGTGAATCCTCATATTTATAAACCCTACTGCATACAAAATCCCTTTTCCATCAGATCCATCCCTGGCACACATAGCTGGGAGGGAGAGGTGCTGTCATACTGCCTTGTAGCTTCTAAAGGTCAATGGGCTTGCAGCACTTTTTAAGGCTCACTGAGCTGATGTCTTTTGGGGAAGTTGTGTCTGAATCACTGCCTTCAATTCAGTAGGGACAAGAGCTAAATGGAGGCAATCCAGAAGTGCATGGAGAGCACTACATGGGAAAATAGCTGAACATAGAGTGGTCATTGCTCCTGGTGTTCAGCAAAATATGACAAGCGTCACAAAAATGGTATTATTGAAAATGGAAGTGCTTGTATGTGGACTGCAGTTTTAGTGCTTTAAAGGAGTACAGAAAGTGTCTGATTAAAGCACAGAGATAACTTCTGTTTAAAGATGGTTTTGATGTACAGTAATAAATCAAAAGCAGCCTCTGCCATGTTGTGAGGACGGTTACCCTTCTACTTCTTTAGCTTCTAATACTTATGATTTCAGTTATCAGCTGTGCTTTTAGAGATATTTAAAGGTGCCCTTATCTCATCTCACACAAGTCCTTCATGTAGTCTACACAGAAAGGGATGAATGGTAGACTTTGGCCTGAGTCTGGGGTTTGACTATTAAAAAGCTAATTTTTGGATTTGGGATGATTTTGAAATGTAGAAGACATATCCCTGCACTAATAGCTCATAGTGTAGGGCCAGCACCAGTTTTAGTGCAATCCTGAAAAGGGAATGGGACAATCTTTTTCCTCAGGAGGAAAACTAAACACCTTCAAATTTTTCCCAATAGCTTTCTGTTGGGAAAAAGTACCAGTTTGGTATGGGTATGCAGCTCAACAACAGATGGTAGTGAAGTGGTCTGGTTTTAACCTGTTGATTACCTTGGTGAGCAGCCACGGAGTTCCTGATATTCAGTTAAAAATGCCCTCCATAAAAAGAAAATAAGTCATGATCCCTTTGCATCACTCCTGGTTTTCTCTGTATATTCATGAGGAAAGCTTCTACAATGTAATCTTGAGATTATAAACTAAACTCAGATTGCAGCTTTCCCAATGGAACTTCCCCAGTTTATTTCCACTGGACACATGCCTGTGATAACCAAGTACAACCACTCAGCTGCTAAATCACTGACAGCTCAGTTTTCACTGCAGCTCCTGAAGATGTCTTTTCATTTGTTAGCTCTTGGCTTTCAATACTGCTGCATTCAATATCTTTTTTGTGCAAGCATCACTTATCCCCATCTGTTACCTACATTCCCCCTCTTCACAGTGCCCTTAATATGATAGACATTGTCCAAACATGTGTGAATACCTAGATTTTGTCCTTTAGAGCTTCATCAAGCAAAATGCCAAAGAGTAATAAAATCATATTTTGGAGAATAAGCAGTCTTTTCACCCATTTTAAAGTTGCTGCCTCCCACGCTTAGAGGTTTGATGCAGAACTCTTCAGCACTGAGCAGAGATGAATAGCCTGGCAAACATATTCTTTTGTATGGAAACATCATCAGTGTGGAGGTTTCCTCCCAAAGGACCCCAAAATCCCAAATCAATCCCAAAAGAAGAGTTCTGCCAACACTGCAGTGTTGTCACCTTTGAAGTCAGCGTCAGCAGCAACATGTAGCTATGAAAGAAAACTTTCTGTTCAAATGCCAAGATCAGTAAGGCCTTGGAGACACAGACTATAATTTCCAAGGTGGCTCTGAGTGGGCATAGTAAGGGTTAAGCTCACATTCTAAGAAAATTTAGGTTCAGCGCTGACTTACAGAGGAGCAGAAGATCTAATCTCTTACTCTAAGGTGCAATCCATGCTCCAGAGATGTACATTTACCTTCTCTCCTGTTGGGCAGGGGACTCTGTGTCTGCATACCTCTGGCAATTTGGTTCTGGAAGAAGTATGACAATTAGTTGACAGTGGAATTACACATGTGTGTATTTAACCCTCTTATTACCCTAGTCTCCTTATCTCTCTTCCTCCCAGGCAGGGATTTCAGGCATGTCTCTGCATTCCCAACAAATTAGCACCATGTCCCTGGCCTGCCTTGTGCCTTTGCAAGTCTCATTACCCTTTGGAAACAGCTTGCTCTCAATTTGCTTTGCTCCAGTGCAATCAGTGCAGCCAGATGGAAGTGGCTTTGAAATTTACCTTTTCAAATCTCAGCTTCATATTTCTCCTTTGATGTTTCTTGTCAGGTTTTCCAGTTGTCTTCACCTCTCTCGGCTTGCCACAGCTCCCTCTCTCCAGGCTGTGCTTTCCCCGGGCTTATGACTCTTTGAGCATCCTAACTTGCAAAGGCATTTCTGTCATTGGGTGGCTGTCACTGGAGCACTAATTCACACTGCTGCCAACAACAATCTGTGTCATGCTCAGCGCCTGTGTCAGAGCTGGACAGCCACTGAAAGAAAAACACCAAAAAAATGGTCTGAAAAAGAAGCTTTTGAGGCTTCAGGAAGTTACCGTTGTTTAAATACTCAAGCAAGGCTGAGGAACACACGATGAATAGTGTCCACAGAGCAACAGCTGGGAGAGTGTGGACTTAAAGTCTGCAAACTTTTGCATGGTTCAAGTAGATCTGAAAGTCACGTTGGGCCTCCAGGTGTAGCCAAACTTGACAGCTGATCCTGATTCAGACTTTTTGCTTTCTCTCTGTCTGTGGTATGCATTGGTCAGGGGAACAGTCTTCAAAGGAGCATTTATTTTTGTTACTTCTTTATTAAATTGGATCAACGCTCAGAAGACGCCACACAGACACTTGAAGGGAATCATTACTGCAATGTTTGTAGCACATCAATGCAAGAAGTAAATGGATGGTATTTCAACCTGGTTTTAACACATCAGGCAAGGTCCTGATGCCTGCTCACTCATACACAGTTGCTGGGTACAGACTGTTTCCCAAATATATATAAATATATATATAATTATACTATATATTTATATAATATAAATATGCATATATAATTATATTACAAATTTATATAATATACTTGTTAGGGAGAGTGTTTCCACAGCAGTGCATGTGATTCTTGCTTTACCCCATCTTTTTCTGCAGAGTCAGCTACCACAGTTTGTGTTTAAAAGGAAGCTTTCCACCACTGGGGAAGGCAAGCAAGATGTCTCCAGACTATTATCTTAATCGAGCACACCAAATGTTCTGGGATAACTAAATGAATGCTAATAAATTGTTGACCTTGCTGTGCTAGATACATCGAAAGCTGTTCCAGAATTGATTACATAGTCTAACAAATATGTTAATATACAAGCAGCCCAAGTAAAACAAACCAAATCCTTCTTCAGAAAAAAACCCTTGAATCTTAATCAACAGAAGTGGCTTAACTGGATTCTACAACAGCTCAAAATTAAAAGCTTCCAAAAATTTGAGATCCTCCACCTACACACACCTAATATCACCAAGCAGAATGTGAGAACTTGCTAAAACAGGCTCCCGTGATGCTGAACTCACTGGAGTAAACTCCTGAAAGCACAAACATGAGCAAATTCCTATTTATCAAAGTCTAGCTGCCCTCTCTTGCATGGTCTTGGTGGCAGATTTTTCCCTCCCTTAGGTATGTCATTCTGTGCTACAACCTCCACAGCAAAGAGTACATTTGGAACAGAAATCTAGATTGTCAAAATGAAGGTATGAAGAAGGGAAATTATTATTTTATCATACCTGTCTGCTCAGGCTCTCGTCCCTGTGCTGAACAGAATCTATGGCATTTGAATCTGGGACTCAACATGTGGGGTTGGAATGGGAATATCCTGCCTTGCTCTATACGGTTCCAGTTCTTTATTATTGTTTAGATCCAACTGGATTTCCACTGAGGCTGCAGCAGTAGTGCCAGCAGAGTTGCCAAATCCTTCCAACCTCTTTTAGTTTCCATGCCTCCCTGTGAAGGCATTGGTGAAAAACCTGTGTTATTATTTGATAAAAGACCTTTCTGGAAAACATAAAGCTGTCCATGACCTTCACTAGGGTTTGGGCATGAATAATATCACCATAGCTGGCATATATTGAAGAATTTTATGAAACTTTATGAATTTTATGAAATTTTATGAAGAAGTTTATGAAACTTCATGACATGAAGCAATAATCATTCTGTGTGCAAAGTAGGACTGAATCTGCTTCTGATATTTCTTGGCCTCTCTGCCAAGGGTTCCCTGAGTGAAACCTTAGGCTTGCTAAATATATCCGTCTCCTGGTGAAGATGACAGAGAGCTATAAGTTCTCTAGAGATACTTTTCCATCAAAGAAATTACTTGGATTGCAGCTTTTTGCCTTTGTGGCATAAAAATGGTAAAGGTTTTAGCTTTCCCAGGTTTGATTCATCTCTTGTTAACCTTGGTAGAAATCATATATGAAACCATAAAAGCAGTTTTAACGTTATTGTAGGAAAGGAATTGGTTCCTAAAGTTTAAAAGGAAGGGGCTAGAAAGGACAAGAAGGAAAAAAATGTGACCTTTTCTAGTTCTGATTTCTGTTACATATGTTACTGGTATGGAAATTTAATGTGAAACCCAGTGGTCTGAAACAAACTGTAGCCCAAAGTGATACGGTACATACAGAAAGAAATCTCCACTCTGTATAATCCAGCATCAGGTAACTGGCATGAGAATACTTCATACTGCCACTTAGGGGACAGCAATGTTTGACTGTGTTAAAATAATTGCCAAGTTTGTTCCTGCTGGCTCCTTTCAGGTCCCCTAAAGTAATCTCTGCTCAAACACACTTAAGGCAAAGAGATTATACAGTAAGCTTCCTCCTTTTAAAGTTTAACACTATAAATAACATAGTCCACTCTCATAAGCTTTTGTAAACATGCATCCAGCAGACAAGTAAGCAATAGAAATAACCATTGTGCAATGTAGCAATCCACAGCCTCAGGCACAACATTTTGAAGTATTTGCCCAAATGATGGCATTACAGTAATCCTGCACAGTAGAAACTGCAATTGCCCCTTTCCTCGATATTCGAACCAAATGACAAATCTTCCAGGTGACTCACTGGCAGCAAGATGCACACTCACGCACCAAGTCTGCTTTTGATAGAAAGACACAGAGTGTGGACTTTCCAGCACAAAGTTATCAAGCTGTGAAAATATTTCCAAGAAAATATTTGGACTTCTTTGTTAATGAACAGCCCAATGTTTCTCAGGTAGAAACATGCTTCCCCTGTCCTTTTTTTTTTTTTTTTTCTGTCTAGGAATCTCAGTCCTGTACAGCTGCCCCAACAGTACTTTTATATCACTCCTATTATATTTAGCTTTGCCAGTGAGGTAAGTAATCATCAAACTAGGGTTTCAAACAGACAATTCTCTTGCCCAAGTTTTTGAGTATTTGGTCTTAAGAGGAAAGACTGCAGATAACTTCTCATTTATAAGCATTTAAATTTCCACAATACAAAATCTTCTAGAATTATTTTAGACCTAATAAGCAATGAGAAATCAAGTTTTCCAGTTACAAACTATCTCCAAGAAGAATATGCTCCTGTCTGGAGACATACCTGAGGGTCTGATATAGCATTTCTTCCCTTCTAAAGTTAACTCCGTTTTTAAGAACAAATTTAACAAAGCTCTTTTAACACTTAAAAGTTTTTAATGGTCACCTTGTTTCACAGCATGTAGCACTCAGAACGACTACCCAAAGCAGCTTGCTGGAGGACAATCATCCCAGCCAAAGGCTAGAAAAGACTGTATTTTGTCCCTGGTTCAGCGATACTGGAAAACCTCGCTATTGGCAAGATTTTAAGAGCCCATCCCACATAAACTGAACTGAGGGAAGAAGGATAGGGAGACAAAATCCAGGAAGTCAGTACAAAAGAAGATATATGTAGGAAGAAAACACATGTAGTTTGTGTCAATTTAAAGAAAAAGAAATTCTAACTGGTGCTTGGGTCCTTCTTGGAGCTCTTTCCTTTTTATGGCAAAGAATAAGGAAAAAAATCTCAGCTTGCTCATTACTAAAACTGTCTTTTTTTTCAGAAAAGAGATCCTTTAGTCTAGTTTGCTAATAACTACAAATATTATCTTTTCTTCAGATGTATTAATGATTTAGTGAAGTTCTTATTCCAGTTTCTAAGGTAACTGCACTTCCAGTTCCCTTACGATATACCAGCTTGTCAGCTCCCTTGAGGCAGGATGCCACAGTGCAGCCTTTCTTAACTGGGTCTTAGCTAACCCCCCTGCAACTCTTAGCAAGTCTGACTCAAAGTGAGTAGTTGCTCCACCACCTTTGTTCAAGTTCTCCAGCTCTCCTGAAATTATTAACTGCTTATCCAGAACAAAATAATTTAATAAGAAATGTGTCCCAAAACAACAGCCACCCAATGCACCTACTTGGTGGTCATCCATCTTCCAACTCAGTTATCAATTCAGGCTTTATGCACTTTTAGGCCTCTGAAGCATTTGTCCTTGTTAGTCATAGTGAGTTTTTAGAAGACATCTCTGTCTTCAGTCAGAACTATTATTTTTATAAATGTTTGAAGCTTCCTTTTGTTTGCCTTTAGGCCTTAGCAGTCTATGTGGTAGCTCCCTTGGAGAACAAGCTTCAAATATCTTCCACTTGAAGTTGTTTCAAAGTTGCAAACAGTATTAATTACCTCTCTACATCTTTTTGTCTTGAAGGAAACATCTCTTGTCTTATTTATCTGGCAACAGAGTTACTGACAAAAACTTGAAGTTAGTTAGGAAATATTTCTAACATTTATAAAGTTAATGCAATTTTCTTTAAATACTCCATAGCTTGAAAGCATCTGTCACAAGTCTTTTTTGGCTTCTTTCATCCTTTTAACATCAACAGAGTCTGCCACACCCCCGAAGCCATCTGTCTATCTTGTGTAAAACTTCTACAGGGGCTTTTGTTTCTCTTGACCACCTACATCCCACA
This sequence comes from Elanus axillaris, assembly GCA_026212715.1. Classification (NCBI taxonomy): domain Eukaryota; kingdom Metazoa; phylum Chordata; class Aves; order Accipitriformes; family Accipitridae; genus Elanus; species Elanus axillaris. Next base: position 43,995,193 of record JANZLQ010000029.1, on the reverse strand, counting down.
AATGGAAAGCATCACTTTTATTTTTCTCTCTTAAGCCCCCACAGTATCACCCCCACTCCGGGGGAAGAAAGTCAACAAACCCTTTCAGTTGCAGCCTGCAAGGAGGGGTGCCTTCCCAGCAGCCACGTGCAGTGGCTCATCGATGTCTGAGCATTAAAAGTGTGTGAATAGACCTGCTACAGCAGGTAGGAGAAGGGGGGTTATGCCACAGTCCAGGACTGGGGTCACAACGAAATCACTCTATCACTCCACATTACAAGCATGATATTTTAACATTAAACTGAAGTAACTCTGAAAAGCAGAACTATCACCTCCTTAAGATGGTAGTTTGCTTTCTTTCTGGTAGAGGTATGATCAAAAGAGTGATTCATTTGTTTTTGCTGCATCTCAGTTTCACTCCACTGCATATTTTTTTTTATTCAGAAAATAATTCTGATCTGCATTGTCACTCAGAACTTGAACCAAAACTTTCTCTGAGATTTTTAAAGGTTTCAAATCCAATTTACAATCTACTTTTGTGGACTATTTCTGTACTTCAAGAACGCACTCAGAAACAAATATATAATTCTAAAATGCATGCCCTCCCTGGGAAGGGCCCCATACCAATTTGCAAACTCATCAAATCTGATGCCAGTGAGAACCAGAAGTATGTTTGGCCCCATGGTTCAAAGCCCACTGAAGTCAGCCAGGCCTTTCCCAATAACCTCAATAGCTCTTCTCATTGCAATTTTTAGATAAGGTAGAGGTAAATAACTAAAAAAATGGATTTGTTAGCCAGCTTTTTGTCAGTTTGACCATTATTGATTCTGGATTGCAAATGGAGGGAATATAGCCAGGAAGAGTAGAGGAGAGGTGAAATTATTAAAAATATTGGTATGATTGTCACTGAGAGATTTATTCTCTGGTTCTTTGAGGTGAGAGATTAATATATGGTTAATGAGGTCCAAGCCAGAAGGACCCTCCAGTTTTTCCTTTTGTGCTTCAGGCTGCAAAGGCTTGCAGCATCACTGCGCTCCAGAGCTGGCCCTCCCTGGAGCATGGCAGCTGCTCAGCAGAGAAGCAGCCACTAGAGAGCATGACGAGACCACTAAGCTCTCTGTGTTTGATCTAGATTAGGACTGGAACCAGGTCTCCTGGGGTAGAAGGCTGGTGCTGTAAAGCACCTTTATGACTGAGCCTTATACGCAAAGACAAAAAAGCAAACACAAATATAAATCTTCAAAAGCAAAATAAAAGAGCATTGACCTTCAAGCTCAGTGTATTAAATGAAAGACAGCATGAAACTGTCTCATCTCTATTGGCCCTTTCATATGAAAATTATATATCAATGTCTGCATTATACATGTATTTGGACTCAATTAAAAGTTTTCAGTATGGACTACATATAAATATTTATGTGTTGTTAGTAAACCTCTGAAAATCACTGCTTTATAGTTATTTCTTCTGTGTAAAGCAGCCTCCAAGACAGTAAAAAAAAAGGATATGAATGGAAGAAGTAAGACATGGTTAATATATTTGGAGAACAAAAACAAAGCTAGATAATGAGGAAGCTATACCAAAAAATTAAGTCATTCTGTAGAAGTTTGCTATAGCAAAAGGAGAAATGGGAGACCTTCGGAATGATATAAAGAGCTTTAGAGTTTTTACCCATATCTGTGATCATCTATAAATCAATATTGGGAAACTATCTGAAATTAGTTGGGCTTTCTAATTTACTTCATATTGGGGCAGTGATTCCTACAATGAAACAAGGGAATGTGAAAATTCAGTGCATTATTCAAGGATGGAAGAGAGTAGGAAGAAAAGAGATTTCCTTCACACTGTGAAAAGAGCTGTCTTTTCCAGCAGTGAGGATATAGGCTGCATGATGCTGATATGCTGAGGTTTTCTATGGGCTAAAGTCTTGACTGGTTTTATTATGGGAAAAGATAGCTTTAAGGATGGCTCTGTACTGAGCTTGGCACCATGGAACACCCACCAGTGGACACCAGAATGGCCCCAGGTCTGTCTTTCATGAGAGCTGGTGTCTTCACAGTGTGTCAGTATTTCATGGCACTGTTCCAACAAACTGCATCAAGTGGAAAATGAAGAAGTAGGAAAGATGCGGAAACAAACAAAAAAAACCCAACCCAAAACCGCACCCACCTGCCCCAGACACCCCCCCCTCAAACTAGAAATGGGTAAAATTGAATCCAAGTTAAAATCCATAGTTCATAGTGGCAAAAGAGGTGCATTTCCAGAGAACAGCAAACTATTGCTGTGTTCAACCTGTGTAGCTGACACCAAGAGAATATGTTGTTGCCTTCCTGTAAAAAACAGTGGGGGGTATTTCAATAATCTTGCCTGGCAACTAATTTTCCCACTGAGCTGTCACTTATTCAAATACCCATGTATTTTTGCTGTACAATAGTAAGTTTAAAACCTATTGGCTCTCTATTTATAACAAGCCTCCTACTCTATTCCAGAAGTTGGGGACCAGAGCACAGTGGTATGCTTTGTAAACTTTCTCTGTTATTTCCGTAGTGTGGCCTAGCTTTTCACCTGAAGGAATTTTTTTAGCCTATTCCCTAAATCAGCAAGGCTTTCCAGCATCCAGGCTAAAAAGGCAGCAATCACTTGGTTTGTGTGTAATTGTGTTGAATGAGAAAGGTTAGAATCTGATCAACTTAAAGGACATAGAGTCAGGAGACAAGATTCTTATTGACAAGTACAATGAACTTTATTTCTGTTGAGCACAATCAATTATAATCCAGTATAAAACAGTTTTAACCATTAACCACAAAGCCAAGGGCAGGACCTCCATAGCCAATAAAACAAAAGACAAACCCAAAGTACTCTTATGGCCTCATGCCACATGATGTTTGAGAAATCCCTTTTGGAAGTTTCATAGGGGAGTCTAAGTGTTGAGCCAGGCAAATGCTGGCTGCCAGGAAAAACAAGAGAAAGAGCACGGAAGCAAGGGAAGGACAGATCAGTGGCTATCAGAAGTAAGTGTGCATCCCTGGAAGAAAAAAAATATGCTGAATGGTTGGTGCCGTCCCACCTGCACATAGAATTGTAGGATCATAGAATCATAGCATCATAGAAGACTTGTGTTGGAAGTGACCTTTAAATATCACTGAGTTCAACCCCCCTGCAATGAGCAGGGATATCTTCAAGTAGATCAGGTTGGTCAGAGCCCCATCCAGCCTGACCTTGAATGTTTCCAGGGATGGGGCAACTACCACCACTGTGGGCAACCTGCTCCAATGTTTCACCACCCTCACAGTAAAAAAAATTCTTCCTTATATTTAGTCTAAATCTAGCCTCTTTCAGTTTAAAATCATTGCCCCTTGTCCTATTGCAGCAGGTCCTGATAAAAAGTCTCTCTCCATCTTTTTTATAGGCACCCTTTAAGTATTGAAAGGCCACTATAGGGTCTCCCTGGAGCCTCCTCTTCTCCAGGCTGAACAACCCCAATTCTCTCAGCCTGTCTTCATAGGAGAGGTGCTCCAGCCCTCTGATCATTTTTGTGGCCCTCCTCTGGACCCACTCCAACAGGTCCATGTCTTTTCTGTACTGAGCACTCCAGAGCTGGAGGCAGTACTGCAGGTGGGGTCTCACCAGAGTGGAGTAGAGGGGCAGAATCACCTCCCTCAACCTGCTAGCTGGGCTTCTTTTGATACAGCCTAGGATACAGTTGACCTTCTGGGCTGCGAGCGCACATTGCTGGCTCACGACCAGCTTTTCATCCACCAGCACCCCCAAGTCCTTCTCCTCAGGGCTGCTCTCAATCCCTTCATCCTCCAGCCTGTATTGATACTGGGGGTTGCCCCAACCAAGGTGCAGGACCTTGCACTTGGTCTTGTTGGTCCTCATGAAGTTCTCATGGGCCCACTTCTTGAGCTTGTCCAGGTCCCTCTGGATGGCATCCCTTCCCTCAGATGTGTCAACTACACCACTCAGCTTGGTGTCATCTGCAAACTTGCTGAGGGTGTGCTTGACCCCACTATGTCATTGATGAAGATCTTAAACAGTATTGGTCCCAGTACGGACCCCTGAAGGACACCACTCATCACCAATTTCCATCTGGACATTGAGCTGTTGACTACTACCCTCTGGATGCAACCATCCAACCAATTCCTCATCCACTTAACAGTCCATCCATCAAATCCATATCTCTCCAATTTAGAGAGAAAGATGTTGTGGGGGACCACGTCAAGGGCCTTACAGAATTCCAGATAGATGACATTTGTAGCTCTTCCCTCATCTACTGATGTAGTCATTCCATTATAGAAGGCCACTAGGTTGGTCAGGCAGGCCTTGCCCTTGGTGAAGCCATGCTGGCTGTCTGGAATCACCTCCCTGTCCTCCATGTACCTTGGCATAGCTTCCAGGAGGATCTGTTCCATGACCTTCCCAGGCACAGAAGTATGGCCGATAGGTTGGTAGTTCCCAGGGTCTTCCTTTCTACTCTGCTTAAAAATGGGTGCAATGTTTCCCTTTTTCCAGTCACCAGGGACTTTACCTGACTGCCATCCCTTTTCAAATATCATGGAGAGTGGCTCAGCAACTACATCAGCCAATTCCCTCAGGACTCTGGGATGCATTTTGTTGGGTCCCATAGACTTATGTACCTTCAGGTTCCTCAGGTGGTCATGAACCTGATCTTCTCTTACAGTGGGAAGGACTTTGCATTCCCAGTCCCTGTCCTGCAGTCCATCCACTCAAGAAGTATAGGAAGTGAGGCTGCCCGTATGCACTTTTCTAATGAGATGGCAGTATCAGTTTGGAGCCAGCAATGAGAGAGGTCGTTGTCCTGCAGAGTTGGATGCTGCAGCAGCATTAGTAGATGTGGATGGTACTTGATTCATAATTGTGGTCATCAGGAAGGCTGTAGGTATACTAGACCTGCTCACGACAGCAGCTAGCATCTGCTATAAATGTTATGAACAGCGTTGCCACAGTGAGAGTGCAATGTGACGCTTTGGGTGGTGGATACAGCAGCCTTCCTGAGTAGCAGGCTAGTACTGCCATACAAGGAGACAATGGATTAGATCCTGCCTGTCATGAACATTTAGGAAAGCCCAGGTATGTTGTATGGACAGAGCAGTTTGAGCTTTGTTTCTTGAAGTAAGATCTGGAAGACTAGTAAGTGTGTGTCATTTCCTGCTATCCCATCAGTGAGAGCCTTTGTGGGCACATTGTGAGCCAGGTATAAATGAGACACCAACCAGGATGTTTGCTAGAACATTCCTGGGACCAGACAGGGAGGGCATTGGCCTTGTTTGCTTTCTTGGAAGTGTAGATACGAGTCTGCTTTTGCATGAATAGGGTGTACCTTGTGTCACTTGACATTGGTAAGCATAAACAAAACAGAGGGGAGGCAGACCTAAAAAAAAAATAAAAATGAAATCCTGACATGCCAAGAAATCTGCACTGGAGGTATGAAGAAGTGCAAAATAAAGACAAGAATGCTTCATAAGTCACCCTACTTGAATTGGGTTCAGTTTTGGGAAATGAAGTTTGAATAAAAAGAGCAAGCTTTATTTATAAACTTATAGCTTTATAACTCCTTTTGCTATCAGTGGGAACACCACAATTGCCACAATCCTATTTTTTTCCAGTAAAGAATGAAGGAGAGCTATGAGCTGCAAACATGTTATTCCCCATTGCAGTTGTCCCCAGAAATACCATCTTTTACCTTACAGTATTTAACTATCATTAAGAGAGAGATTAAAGTACAGAAGCTTTACACTATGTAAAGGATTGTGTGTATGCGTGTGAACCTGTGCTTGAAAGAAAGAAAGAAGGCGTGAGATTGGAGAGTGCACAAGAGAGTCCCCAACACGCAAAGGTTGAAGTGTAAGTGCATGTGAATATGTGTGTCAGAGAGAGAGTGAGTATGCTAGGAAAGGACAAAAACATCAGGAAAATATATAACCATTCACAGCTAGGAAGTTCAGTGCTGCTAGTCTTGCAAGACTTGTTCGAGTTTTGGAATTCTCACTGCATCAAGCTGTTTGCTGCCTTTTCCTGCCAACTATCCAGAAATCATGGAATGCAAAATCTGAAAAAGCAATGTCTGAGAAACTACTGGATTTGTAAATATGATGCTGGGGAATTTTGTGGTGATTATTTGGTTGGTTTTAGATAGAAAACATTGTCCACTCTATTGAAAATGTGAATTTTGGAATTTTTGTCCTGTCTCAAGTTTGGTTTATATGAACTTGAATCGACACCTTTGGCTTGTCATATTATGCTGAAATATTCTGTGTCAATTCAGTATTAATCTGCAGCCATCCACCTTCGTGGAAGTTGAAGGTCACTGCTTCTTATCCTCAATTTCTACTGTAGGTCAGAGTCTTGGCCTGAATCAAATTCACAGTACTCTACAGTACACTGACCTGCTTTACTTGGATACTGGAGTGGGAAGATTATACCATGTACTGGAATTGTTGTCCATCTGGAAAGTCAAATCCACAGGAGAGGTTAGGAGCCTGAGGCATTCAAATTGAAACCCCTGTGAGGCTCTCCAGCTGTCAAGGAAGCCGATCAATGTTGGATCATGCTGGAACAACATGTTTTGACATTTCCAAAGCATATTTTAATTGCATGTTCTTTAATACACACACACATATATATATATATATCTATTAATTACTGTTGGCTCAACTGAGACTGAAAACATGTGTAAGTATTTAAGCATATCATCTAACCAGTTGTACTTGGGTTGGATAACATAAAATGTGCTGTCATCATATTGTTCGCTCCGCTTGTGTACAATTTCTGATAATTTCTAGGAAGACCTGGAAAGGCTGGAAGAGTGGGCTAAAAAGAACCTTCACCTTTGCTGAAGTTCAGCAAAGACAAATGTA
>JANZLQ010000029.1:43972366-43984814 GCA_026212715.1 Elanus axillaris | reverse complement strand
TACATTTGTCTTTGCTGAACTTCAGCAAAGGTGAAGGTTCTTTTTAGCCCACTCTTCCAGCCTTTCCAGGTCTTCCTGCATGGTGGCTCTCCCTTCTGAAGTATCCTCTTCCCAACTCGGTTTGGTGTCATCAGCAAACTTCATCAGGGTATACTTGTACAAATTATCCAGTTCTGGCAGTCATGTTCTCTTCTGACTTCTTTAATTGTTCTTGCAAAGAAAACAAATCAAAACAAAACATCCTTGTCTGTTTAACATCTTTGTCAGCGACATGGATAGTGGGATTGAGTGCACCCTCAGCGAGTTTGCTGACGACAACATGTGCAGTGTGTTTAACATGCTGGAGGGAAGAGATGCCATCCAGAGGGACCTTTGAAAGCCTTGAGATATGGGCCCGTGTGAACCTCACGAAGTTCAACAAAGCCAAGTGCAAGGTCCTGCACCTGGGTCAGGGCAATCCCAAGCACAGTTACAGGCTGGGCAATGAGTGCATTGAGAGAAGCCCTGAGGAGAGTAACTTGGGGTTGTTAGTTGATGAGGAGTTCAACATGACACAGCAATGTGCACTTGCAGCCCAGAAAGCCAGCCGTATCCTTGGCTGCAACAAAAGAAGAGTGGCCAACAGGTTGAGGGAGGTGATTCTGCCCCTCTGCTCTGCTCTTGTGAGATCCCACCTAGAGTACTGTGTTCAGCTCTGGGAATCCCAGTATAAGAAGGACATGGACCTACTCGAGTGAGTCTAGAGGAGGGCCATGAAGATGATCAGAGGGCTGGAGCACCTCTCCTATGAAGACAGGCTGAGAGAGTTTGGGTTATTCAGCCTGGAGAAGAAAAGGCTACAGGGAGACTTTCTAGTAGCCCTCCATTACTTAAAGGGGACCTACAAGAAAGCCAGAGAGGGACTTTTTACAAGGGATGTAGAGATAGGACTAGGGGTGATGGGTTTAAAATGAAAGAGAGTAGATTTAGAATAGATGTAAGAAGAAACTCTTCACTATAAGTGTGGTGAAACACTGGAACAGGTTGCCCAGAGAGGTTGTAGATGTTCCATCCGTGGCAGTGTTCAAGGCCAGGTTGGAAGGGGCTTTAAGCAACCTGACCTAGTGGAAGGTGTCCCTGCCCATGGCAGGGGGGTTGGAACTAGATGATCTTTAAGGTCCCTTCCAACCCAAACCATTCTATGATTCTATGATAAAATAAAACAAAATATTTAAAACAAAATATTTGTCTTCCTCATTGTGAAGAAAAATTTGAAAATTAAATTCAGAATGCAAACAAGTAGACCTACACAGACTATATAAAAAAGGAAAAAAAAGAAAAAAGAAAAAAAAGAAAAAAGAAAATTGCAAAATATGCTTCTTTCATACATCTTTCCCAGTGCTCTGGATGCACCTCTTTAAAAAATGGTGAAGATTTTATTTCACAAACAAACAGTTGCACACAGCCAGTGCAACAGTTTTCAGGGGAAGAAAGTCACAAAGGAAAAAGTAGTAATGTCAGTGTATCTCAAAGCTTACTGCAAAGATGAAGGATAATATTATCCCTTTCAAAAAGATCAGAGGATATGAGAATGGAGGACAGCATCTGGCAAAATTTGATCCCAATTTAACCTGAATTCCCTGTCCTCATCTCCTATTAGATGCATAATACCACCTGCTGTGAAAAGAGTGGTTTCATAATGTGTAGCCAAGGAACAAATTTCTGCAATGTACTGTGCCATCACTCCCATATCACAGAATTACAGAATCATAGAATCACAGAATAGTTGAAGTTAAAAGGGACCTCTGGAGGTCAGCTGGTCCAATCTCCCTGCTCAGGTAGGGCCACCTAGAGCTGGTTGCCCAGGACAATGTCCAGATGGCTTTGGAATATCTCCAAGGATTGACACTCCACAACTTCCCTGGGCAACCTGTGCTTGTGCTCAGTGAGCCTCCGGTTAAAAAAGTCTTTCCTGATGTTCAGCTGGAACCTCCTGTGTTTCAGTTTGTGCCCATTGCCTCTGGTGCTGTCACTGGGCACCATTGAAAAGAGCCTGGCTCTGTCTTCTTTACATCCTCCCTCAGGTATTTATATACATTCATTTAATATTATATACATTTTATAAATTTATTATATATTTTTATACCCTTGAGCCTTCTCTTTTCTAGGCTCAACAGTCCCAACTCTCCCAGGCTTTTCTCATAAGACAGATGTCTCTTCATCACTGATGTGGCCCTTTTCTGGATTCTCTCCACTATGTCCATGTTGGTCTTGTACTGAGAAGCCAGTGCTCCACACAATACTCCAGGTCTGCCCTTACCCTCTTGCCCTGCTGAGTAGAGGGGAAGAACCATTTCCCTTGACCTGCTGGCAATATTTTACCTAATGCAGCTGAGGATAACTGTTAGTGCTGCTAGGACACACTGCCAGCTTGTGTTCATCTTGGTGCCCACCAGGATACACAGGTCCTTTTCTGCAAGGCTGCTTTATAGCTGGGCAATCCTCAGCATATACTGGTGCATGGGGTTGTTCCTCCCCAGGTGCAGGACTTTGTGTTTCCCCTTGTTGAACTTCATGAGGCTTCTGTTAGCCCATTTCTCCAGCTTGTATACATGTATATCCATATATATGTATACCCATATATATGTATATCCATATATTTTCTAGACAACATCCTTAGGAGTATACTACAAGCTGCAAGTTGCAATCAAAGCATCTCTCTTTCACTCATATTTCAGAAATTCAGTTCAGATGTTTTGTAACACGGCTATGACTAATAAAATTTATAGATGACCTCTGCATGGCAGTAGGCAAATTATGAATGGTCAACTGTTAGAACAACATGGCCATTGTCATTGCTTTTAATATGGTGGTGTTAGTTGTCTCACTGAATCTCATGGAAGAACACAAGTATTTACTATGAAAATCATAGCCTGATGAGTTAAGGTCTTTGCAAACCCACCAAGGTTTCTGGTCATTGGTTATTGATTCAAAACTTGCTTGCTATGTGTATAGAGAGTGGAAAAAGGACTGTATTTGTGATATGGCACTTTTCTGTAGATACAGCATATGCTAGTAATAATAGTTGAAAGCCCGTACTGAAAATAATAAGTATCTGCAAGTATAGCCCTGTCTACAGGAAAGTCTTTTGTTGATTTCACTGAGACCACAAATCATAGAATGATTTAGTTTGGAAGAGACCTCAGGAGTCCATCTGGTTCAACCTCCTACTGAAACTAGGGCCAGCTTCAAAGTTAGATTGGGCCAAGGTTACACTAGGCCTCAAAGCTGCAAAGGACAAGGCTCATGGCCTTGACCAGCTGAGTTTTGAGTATCTCCAAGGGTGGAGTTTCACCGTTTCTATGGTTTGCTATTCCAGTGTTTACTACCCTCATTGTGGGGATTTTTTCCTTACATTCAAGCAAATTTTCCCTTGCTGCACCTCATGTTCATTGCTTTTTTTTTTTACATTGCACAAAAATTAAAGCAATGTCAGTTTATACACCTAAGGTAACCATCAGCTAACATTGTATCTATAACCTATCTGAAGAAATCAGGTGACAAATCACACTTTTTACCACTCAAATTCTAATCTTGCATAAAAGTGGTGTATAAAGACATATTTGGATCTTTTGCATGTTTCACAAGTTTCTTTTCTAGGTCTATCTTACATAGCCAGTTTTCAGTTGAAGTTAAAGTAATTTATACAAGTCAATGATTTGTCTCGAAGAATTCAAGTACCATAATTAAAAGCAGTAGTTAATCTTAATGAATGTATCCAACATGTCAAAAAAAGTAGCATCTAATTTAATTTCTTCATGGACCTGACAGATCCTATGTCTCTGCACAGCAATTTTACTGAAATGAATTTAGGCAGAATGGCAGATTATGATTTATTGGTCTGTCATTCATTTAGGTCTCTCATTTGTGTAAACATATTGCCTGGATCATAAAAATATAACTGTTAGAACATTTAAAAAATTCACTTGGCCTTCAAGTATTTTCTTCTGTTTAGCAAAGTTGATACATTGCTTTCTTCTGTTCTGGTGATGTTTTGTATTCAGATCTCTACTTGTTCAGCTACAGACATGGGGTTTAAATGAAGCAGGACCAACTATATTAGAGAGATGGCCATTTAAATGGCATTTTGAAAAACTACTTGTGAAAAAATGGACAATGGCCTATATACATAATTTTCCTCTGAAAGACATTTAACATTAAGAAATATATCTTAGCCCTGTTGAAACACCTTTAAAGGATGAAACAAAGTATGAAAAGAGTGAAAGAAATAGAAGCTATAGTAGGATGTAAAACAAAGCAAAAAACAATTAAGTCAGACAATAAAGTAAACAAGAGAGACTTAACTACAATTGCTGAAAAGGAAGTACAGAAGAGATCTGATGTGGAGCAATACAACATAGTGATCCCTATGTAGCTGCTGGTAGCTAGAAGCACTTTGGCAAATTATGTGACCTGTCTATGTATTGTTTTTCCTACACTTTTTCATCTTGCATTTTCTGTAAACTGGTCACATAGTTTTTCTACTTTCAGCTGATATGTTTATCTTTCTTCCTTTGTTCATCTGAATATGTAACAACAGATTCATAAGGAGATGTTGATTGAAGGTCTGTGACAGGAATGCTCATGTCTGTGAACTGGGGAATAATCAAGCAACTAACCAAGAAAATAAGATCCTCTACCAGAATTTCTGTGCAGCACAAGCCATGTGATGCATCTTTGTTACACACACTTTTCCTATTTGTGTTTGTATACACACAACCCTATCCCACATAACTCAGCCATATTTATACAATGAGAGAAAAAGATAGATCAGTGATGTCATCATTTTTTTGTCATTTACAGATCTATTTTCATTGAACAAAGCTGTAAATTTTCACATGTAAGGCAAGTTTCATAGTTTCATAATTCATTTGTCTATAAACTTTATAAAAAGTTCTATTTTAGGATCTCTTTTGCCTAAGGCAAACTTACTGTAAAAGAAAAAAGGAGCAGGTGAGGATGGGAGAACTAGGTCTCTAGACAGGCTTTTCACTGATCTTCTAGAAAGTCATAACTTTTCATGAACTTGAGATTTTTGACTGACACATTTTTATAGGGTGCCATGTTGTTTCTCATTGTTAATCACCATCTCAAATGCATTAATTTGCTGATTTTTTCTCATTAGGCATTCTTATTAGGCAAAAACTTCCTCAGAGAAGAACTGTTGTGTTCTAACCTCTTTTGTCATGCTTATTTCCAAGGACAAATGGGCACTTAGCCATCCACTGGCTGTGAAAAACAGTTAATGGAGAGGCACCAAACTGATTTTCTTTCACAGAGAGCACTTCCTGCAGCCAATTTATTTTATTTTGCTGCCCATACTAATAACTAATAATTTATTAAACAACCTCTTTTTTTTTAACAGATTCACTTGAGTAACAAATGTTACATTGTAATGTTACATCACAGAAACTGATGTGATATCATGTGATAAAATGAAGATGCCAAACAACAGACAAGCCCAAAACGCACAGAAGCTTAATAAGGCTACACACAATATAGCTGAGAATAGGTAATTGAAAAGTAACATCCATGCCTAACGTTAACTACCCAAAATAACTTGGAGTACTGACATCAGTAAGAGTACACAGGATCATATCAGCTATGGACACAACATCTCCTTGCAGGTTCAGTGCTTTACCAGACATCTTATTTTTACCATTACTTGCAGAAAACTAGCAATGCAGTATTATTGCCTGTTCTTTCAGGTCAGATGCCTTTTCTTACATTAAAAATCTTCCTCACTAAGACTGGAGTGTTAGGATTACCAGTTGGCTGGCCAGTGAAGCCAGTGTCACAGTATAGTCTAACAGACTCTTATTTCACATATATACATCAATCCAGCCATCATGACACTTAAATGCAGGGCAATCCCCTTTCCCACAAATGTCAGTAAGATGCAGACATCTTGTTGCCAAAGGAAAATTTTGTTGCAGGGCACTGAACCTGAGACCAAAACCCAAGGAAAGCTCTGATGCTGCTCCTAGAACTTCTGCACCAAGGGTGAATGCACTGAGTGAGCCTCAGAGAGCTACAAATACTCACTTTATCTCAACTATAAGGAACTCCAGTGGGTGAGTTTTGGTTCACCAGGCTAAGATAATTTGGGAATTAGTGCCATTTGCTGATTGTTGTAACACCATGATCAATTCCAGTTTAATATGCAAATCTATTATTTAAATATTTCTCTGTATAATAAAATATTTGTAACAAGCATAAAACCTCTGCTTCTCTTCAGCACTTTGAATGCACATACTAGTTAATAAACTCAGCAACATCTGCTGAAGTAGGTGTTATTTTGTACATTTTATAGAGGAGAATCAAAACCAAAATGTTGGGTAATGGTCTTCATCATGAATTTTGTGTTGCTCTGGCAACACAAATAGACTCCATTCAATGTAACCACCTGAATCAGTCAGGCTTGTCGTTCATGGGTAGGATGCAAGACATTAGTGAAATTTGTTCACCAGAGTGCAGGGGCTCAATCAGTCTCAAAGCTGGAAAGCTTAACTGTTTCAGACTCAAGATTTCATGATTAGGCCTCAAAACACATCTGCTTTACTGCTTTTACCTCCTGTTGACTTTAATCCAACATGACAGTGGTAAGCTTTTGCAAAGTAGTGCTTAGCACCATACAGGACTTGATTGTTTCCAGTCTAGTATTTAATTGTACCAAAAGTGCATGAAATTTCCACAAATATCTGATGCTGCAGCAGGCCACTGAGCAGTGCTACGAACAAAGGATGGACTGTCTGTTCTGAAAGAGCAAGTTCTTGCAAATGAAACTCTCTGCTGTCTTCTTCCCATTAAAATAAAAACAAACTGCTAACATTTTTCCCCTCTAACAGGTCTGAGATTGTTTGTGAAAGCTTACTGTCAGCTTCCAAGAAACATCTGCATTAATGAATTTCTATGAGATGCTAAAGCTTTTGTTCTACACCATATTATTGGCAGACCTGTAGACACATTTTTAGCCCTAAAAACACTGGGGAAACTTGTATTTTAAGGCTTGACACTAGTGAACATTTAATAAAACAAATAATTTCACTTGACTGGTTCAATTAATAAACACTTTCTTGTTCAGCATCTTTCTAGTGCCACCTATTTAAATTCTGAAAGGAATTCATTGTATGACAAGTCTTATGACAGCAGTGCCTACTAAGTCCCATATGCTCAAATGTGTGACAGAGCTGCTGCTCCACAGAAGCAAATGCCATTAAAAACTTCTCTTCCAAGCCACTAACAAATGGTAAAACATACCAACCAGAATCTGCTTGCTTGTGCTCCCCATTGCTCTAGGTCTGCTCATCCATTCTTCTACTTATGTTATACATTCCTTAGCAATGACATATTGTTGATCTGTGCCTGGGCAATGTGTTGCTCAAGGGACACCAGAGCAAAAAAAAAAAAAAAAAAAAAAAAAAAAAAAAGTCTCTTAGGCTTTCTGATAGTATAATTAGTAATAATAAGGGCAGAGCCAAGAACAGAAGTATGTCTCCAGGCTCCTTCAGGATCCTCTCAGGTGGACTTCACCTCTTGCACTTTGCTTGCCTACCAAGGGGCCCATTTAATAGGCAGGCACGGTTAGGGAATCAAGTCATGCCTGACAAAGGCTATTCCAATAGGGGGGCTTTGCCTTCTTTGTGCGAGATATGGGCATTAACAAAAGAGCAGGGCTTTTACAATGACTCCCCTTCTGAAGCCACTGTGACCAGCTTTGCATGCTGTCATTCTGGCTAGCTCTTACCATCTGAATGGCCCGATTTCCCCAAACTCCCACCCACTTTGTAATCTGAATGTAAAGCTTAGCTTGCCACAAAAGTTAGAAGTTTGAGGCAATATTTTCAGCTTTTCAACAGTTTCAAATATGTTAACATAAATTTTGAGCAAAGTGGAGTAAGAAACTGGTTCTTTGCAGATTGTCCAGGTTTGGCTATCCTGCTATCATTCCTTATTGAAAGAACCACAAAAGATGCAATTGACAGTCTCTTTTTGAAGGGCACTTTTCTGTAGAAAAGCAGCAGTGAAATGATTGCAATTAGTAAATCAAATCAGCATGCCAGAGTGAGTAGTCATATGAATGAACACACAGACAGCAAGCCATTTATTCATACACTCATATGTCAGTTTTACAAAAATTGTAGAGGAAATGGAGCCTCCTAATAAAATCAGGTTGGGTATTTATTAATTTTTTTTAATAATCTTACAGGATGGGTAATCATTGGCTGTAAGTGCTATTACTGTTAATGAGAGAAAAAAGGTAGTTAATTTCATGCATATTTTATTGGGAATTTATTCCATCCATGAAATAATTTCACATAACAGTAGGTGGAATACAAACAAGCTAAACTGATAGCATGTGCATGGTGAAGAAGACCAATTAAAACCAGAAGGGAATATTTTGTAAAAATAATACTTTGACAGCATAATAGAAGTCTTCATGTTCCAATTCAAGTGGAAACACATGCAATCTAGATTGTATTAAGTAATCAGAAAGCCTAGTCCTCCTGGTAAAAATACACAGCAAGTTGGGCTCTGCAGCCCTTTCTATTAATTTTTTAATGATATTAAAAATAAGGAGACAGCTCTGCCCTTGGTGGTTGTGTGCAGATAACGTTGCCTGCTCTTACCTTGGGTTCCTGTGCATGCTAAGAAAGATCTAACCGCAGCTCAATAACCCTAATGCATTCAACATCAGCCAGCTGTAGTAACCCATCCTGTCTATTAAAGGACTACCTGACTCTGTTTTCTGTAATAACTAGCCACAGTAAGGGTAAAAGACCCACTTATTAGCTGTGCTAGAAAGAAGTTCTTGCATGTCCCAGGTATGCATAGTCTAGGAAATATCTATGCAACACCTGCAATATGCAATGTATTGAAGCATGGTCTTGGGTCATCAGCCATGAAAGACATATTCTGAATTGATTGTGGTGATTGGTTATGGGAGGAAAGCTTATCCAACCTTGAGGCTTGCAGTTTTAAAGAGGGCAGTGAATTATAACTCTCAGTTCAGAAGTCTTGAAAGCAGATGAAAGTGCAGGTTTTCACCTGGCTGTTAATCTGTTTCACCTTTTTTAATCTTGCCTCTGCAGGGATGTGCATGTAAAATGTTTATAAATATTTTGAGATGCCTGATAACCCTGCTCTAGCACTATCCTATTATTTTATATCAATTTGCTTGTCTCTCAGAATTATTGCCTGAAGCTACTAGACTCAAGATGCTGCATACCAGTTCAAGCAAGCTGATACTGTAAACTATTTGTATGTTCACAGTTCTCACCAAACAGAGGCTTAGTTTCTTTGGGACTTACTTTTTTGCTCTGAAAGGGAGATTAGACAGACATGTCCAAGGTGCTATACCCTCCTTGTGCCATTGTTATACACTCCCTATTCCATTATATCCATTTTTCCATGTCAGTAACAATCCCTTCTTTCCAAAAGGACATGATGGATTTATTGCACTATAGTTCACATAAAATGGAAATATAATCCAAATCCAGCACTTTGTATGTCTTATCCCCAGAAGGTGTTTGAGTACTTATTAATGTGTCTTTCTAATGTACTTATTTCTGTGACCAGTTAAAACATGTCAGACAAATGGAAGAAGTGAGTTTAAAGGAAGACTCTGAAGAGTAAGAGAAAACTAGCAGACTGGTCCACAAAGAGAAAAGGCTGACAGAGCAGCAGGCATGCTACAGAACCATAGAGACTAATTTTGTTAAGATCTTTTTCTAAAAGGATGCTAGGACCCTCAAGAAAAGAGAAGAGGAAGATTTGTCCAAGAAACAGAGATGAAAGTGGGTGGAAAAAGAAAAGAAAAAATAAGCAATAGCATCTGGTGTCAAGATGAAGCAAACAAGATATTGGAGTTGATTGTGCTTTCAAAGATGGCAAGCCTGAATGATGGAGAATTTCAGAGAAGGTACAAAAGGAGGACAATACATGCATGCTTAATTTTTTCATTTGGCACATAAAAGGGTTGTGCAGAGAGGTGATTTTGGGAAGGGACAGGCATGAGAACATGGGTGATGGACCCCCTCTGAAGAATGCCATAGAATGTAAATTAGAAAATCAAATTATATTCCTCATAAAATAACTATTTAAGAAGTAGTTTAGGACTGGAAAGTGTGTTGTGCTCTTCTCTTTACATAGTTGTGCAGTCACACAATACTGGTTCCAAACCAGGTATCCTTCTCCATTCACCAAAAAAACCCAGAACATATGGTAACCTGCTTCATTTAACTCTGTACAATTTAACTCTGTACAATTAAAATAAAGACATCAAAAACTTGTACAGTTTGACCAAATAAACAGAGGAGTTTCAGATATTTGGAAGTGTAGAATTTTTGTTTGTTTGTTTTTTTTAAACTACAATATTCCTGGGTCTGGGACTTTGTGTTATGCTGATTTCACTATGGTTGTCCTAAAACAAGTAATACAGGTTTCACATTTTCCACTGATACTTAAAAACAAAGACCTCTGCCTTCAGGTGTTGGCTGATAAAAAATCTTTCCACTTAATTTTGAGATGTGAATGAGCGTGAATTTTAGAATGCCAGCTGGATTTATGTCTGATCAA
The DNA here is from genome assembly GCA_026212715.1 of Elanus axillaris. NCBI lineage: Eukaryota > Metazoa > Chordata > Aves > Accipitriformes > Accipitridae > Elanus > Elanus axillaris. The sequence goes on along the minus strand of JANZLQ010000029.1, from coordinate 43,974,197 downwards.
ATTATTACTTCAACCTTTAAATCTTATATGGGATTGAAATTTTGATGAGTTTGTCCACAGCTTCCTCAACTTTAATTATAATTCTGTGATTAGAAGAGAGGATGGAATGTAACAGTAAATGGTAATGTGGAGAGACAAAAGAAAATCAGAGTAACGTCTATTTCATTAATGAGAAACCCCTCATTGTAGTTGTTACATTCAGAAGCAGCTTAATTTGGAATGCAACTATTTCAAAACAGTCTTTTTGCCACAGCAGATTGCATTTTGCAGGACCTCAAAGGGATTATGGTATCATCTTAGCATTCTTACAATGCTTACAAAAGTTATCCAGCAGAGAAATATTCAATATATTAAAAAGAACAATAGAAGAACATGTGTCTGCTCTCCAATTAGTTAAATACTGCAGAAGTTTATTAAGAAGAAAATCACTGAGGGCATAAATGACCTGCCCATGTCTTTATGAACCTTTGATGTTGATGATGGGGTGTTTCCCAACACAGTTGTGGAAGTCAAGAATCAATATTTCTGTCTGACTTCCAGAAAAATAATACTAATGTTAAAGAAATTTATCAGTAAAGTGAGAGTATTTAATTCTGAAATTATTAAAGGGCATGATTCTCCATAGCATTTTTATTAATTTATTTTTTCAAAGCAGAACTGTATTTTTCAAGTGAGTGTGTTTCTGTCCAGACAAGTACAATTCAGAAGAGGGGATTTATCAATATTTACTCCAACTTTCTTTTTTCCCAGCATACAGAAAGCACACAGGAGCAGAAAAAAAAAGCACTCATCACTTAAAAGAAATCAGGGACAAATACAGTTATCAGAAGAAGAAAAATCTTATCTCAGACACTGTGTTTCAGTCTCATGGACTTCTGCATTTGCAGGAGAGAATTAGCTCAAAGGTAACTAGTGATGGCAAGGTGTCACTGTCAAGTGAAATAAGAGTCTTAGTAGCTGGCTGTACATTAACATAGTACACATCATGGCATACAAAAGTCACTCTCCATGTACTGTGTTATGCAACCAAATTACTGGCACAGAAGAATACAATTTACACTGATACAAACACTGCTATAGTTCATGGGAATTATGAATTAGGTATGAAGCTAAATTTTGCTGCTTTCTTTAGGCAGATACACAGAAGACCTACTCTGCTCAAGGGTTGTTCATGTCAGAGACTATAGATTTACAGGAGACATATGGAACAGCTATACTAAAAAAGTTTTGTCTTTTACCACTACTTGAGATAGCAAATACATGTAAGAAAATGCTAAGACTGACATTTACACAGAACTCATAAATTTTGTAGGAAGAATGACGAAAAAGTCATCAGATCATTAGCAGTGTCGTTGATACTCTAGAGGGAAAGGATGCCATCCAAAGGGACCTTGACAGGCTTGAGATATGGGCCTGTGTGAACCTCACGAAGTTCAACAAAGCCAAGAATAACATCTTGCACCTGGTCTGGGGCAATCCCAAACATGGATACAGGCTGGGTGATGAGTGCTTTGAGAGCAGCCCTACAAAGAAGGACTTGGAGGTGTTGGTGGATGAAAAACTGAATATAAGCTGGCAATGTCCGCTTGCAGCCCAGAAAGCCAATCGGATCCTGGGCTGCAGCAAAAGAAGAGTGGCCAGCAGGTTGAGGGAGGTGATTCTGTCTCTCTGCTCTGCTCTCCTGGGATCCCACCTAGAGTACTGTGTTCAGCTCTGGGGCTCCCAGTATTAGAAGGACATGGAACTGCTTGTGCGAGTCCAGAGGAGGGCCACGAAGATGATCAGAGGGCTGGAGCACCTCTCCTATGAAGACAGGCTGAGAGAGTTGGGG
>JANZLQ010000029.1:43942426-43954890 GCA_026212715.1 Elanus axillaris | reverse complement strand
CCAAGCCTGTAGCACTGCATGGGGTTGTTGTGACCCAAGTGCAGGACCTGGCACTTGGCCTTGTTGAACCTCATACAATTGGCCTTGGCCCATCTATCCAGCATGTCCAGATCCCTCTGTAGAGCCTTCCTACCCTCAAGCAGATCAAGCCTCCTTCCCAATTTGGTATCATCTGCAAACTTAGTGACAGTGCACTCCATCCCCTCCTCCAGATCATTAATAAAGATATTATACAGAACTGACCCCAGTATTGAGCCCTGGAGAACCACTTGTCACTGGCCGCCAACTGGATTTAACTCCATTCACCGCAACTCTCTGGACTCAGCAATCCAGATAGTTTTTTACCCAGTGAAGAGTACACCTGTCTAAGCCATGAGCTGCCAGCTTCTCAAGGAGTATGCTGTGAGAGAGACAGTGTCAAAGACCTTACCAAAGTCCAGGCAGACAACACTCACAGCCTTTCCCCTCATCCACTAGGTGGGCTACCTGGTCATAGAAGGAGATCAGGTTGGTCAAGCAGGACCTGCCTTTTCATGAACCCATGCTGGCTGGGCCTGATCCCCTGGCTGTCCTGCACATGCTGTGTGAGTGCACTCAGGACAAACTGCTCCATAATTTTCCCTGGTACTGAGGTCAGGCTGACAGGCCTGCAGTTCCCCAGATCCTCTCTCTGACCCTTCTTGTAATTGGGCATCACACTGGCAAGTCTCTAGTCATCTGGGACCTCCACTGTTGACCATGAGTGCTGACAGATGATGGAGAGTGGCTTGGCAAACTCCTCCACCAGCTCCCTCAGTACTCTCAGATGGATCCCATCTGATCCCATAGATTTGTGAGTGTCCAGACAGTGTAGCAGGTCACTAACTATTTCCTCCTGGATTAAGGGGGGTATATTCTGCTCTCTGTCCTTGCCTTCCAGCTCAAGGGGCTGAGTATGCTGAGGATAACTGGTCTTACTATTAAAGACTGAGGCAAAGAAGGCATTAAGTACCTCAGCCTTTTCCTCCTCTCTGGTGGCAATGTTCCCCTCTGCATCCAATATGGGATGGATATTCTCCTTGGCTTTCTTTTTGTTGTTAACATATTTGTAAAAACTTTTTTTTTATCTCATATGACAGGGATCAGATTGAGTTCTAGTTGAGCTTTTGCCTATCTAAATTTTTCTAATACCAGCAGGTATTTCTAATACCAAGGTCATTATCATCTTCAAAAACTGTACCTACCTATGTGAGCTAAAGATGGGATTTTTTTACCAACAGCAGCATATTAGTAAAAAACCTAGTAGAGGCCTTAAAAAATGTTTTACATTAGTGTTTTAGTATTTTTTGTTACTGTTACATATGCTATGGGTGGTTGTGATAGCTCCGAAATTTCTTGCTAGTGTTGCCAGTGAAACACTTGCATCACTCAGGGGCCAGTCCCTCCCCACCTCAGATCTACCCCAGCTCCCTGCCACCTTCCTGCCAGTCCTCCATCCAGGTAGCTCCCAGCATGGTACCTCCATTTGGACTAATGTTTCTACATTAACTCAAATTTTCAACCTCATCTTGAAAGCAGACCTCAAGCCAGGTCTCTTTTCCCCATAGGTATAAAACAATGAAGCCATGTGTTTGTTGGATGTTTAGCTCATGCTAGGGATAATACAGTAAAGGAAGTGCTTAGCACATTTTTTTAACAGATCAAATGTCTATGTCCATAAGAGCATCTTAATTTGTTCCCATTCCTTCCCTTGTGTAACAAACACCTTAAGGCAGAAAATGCTTTCAGATCTACTTGACAATAATAGAGTTTTTATCTCCATAGAAAGAATAAAATGTCAGTAAATAGATTGGAGGGCAAAATATGATTTAATAGCCTAAATCAAAGCTTAGTGATGCTAGTTAAAACATCACTGTGAAAAGACTGCAAGAGAAAAAGCAAGTAGGTATGAACAACATCAAATCAAAGGTTCCAGATATCAAATTTAGGTGATTTATTTGGAAAGAGCTTAGCATGAAGTTAAATACACCTCCATACATAAGCAAACAGCCCCACAGTCTTACATAACCTTGATTTAGATCCAAAAACAGAGAAAAATAAAAGAATCTTAAAATGTCAGTTTTAGCTTTTGTTAGAACTTTTACTTATCTTTCTTTACATCTGTGCTCCTTCCTCATATGTGAGGTTTTCCCTTTTATTGCTCGTTAATGTGCAATTTTTCCATCTGAGATCATTCATACAGACAACACAAAAAAAGGATTTTTTTTTTGATCCTGACTTCAGAGAAAAAGTTGGCAAGGTACTGAGAAAGAAGGTTATACATTACATGAACAGAAGGGAAAAAGCTAGCTGGTGTTTATGCTCTGCACAGTGACCATTGTCTCTCAACTCTGTTCTTTGGACACGATAGAAACAAGGAGCAATTAAGTCATGCATTGGAATTAGCTCCGCTTTCTGCTAAAGTTTTTGACAATATAATAATACATGGTGGAGGAGCTCATGCTCCTAAGGGGTACTTAGAATTAACAGTAAGGTTTAGGTCATTTTCCCACAGCAAAGTACAATGTAGTGTATTCTACAGTCACTTGTCAGAGCTGTCAGTTAGCCTGTCACTTTTGATTGCTTCTCTATGAGTCCCAGAGTTGCTTGACATGGCTCCAGTCAAGGAAGGGCAACAAACTTATCAGTGGCCTCACTAGGAACCTGGCATGCCAACCTCTCTGTGACGCATATTCTTCATAATCTCGGATTACAAGGCACAAACATAAAACCATTTTAAAAAAGAGCCTATGTACCTCAAATAATGCAAGAAGTCATTAGCTTTTAAAGCACAGTCATTGTAAAAACATTGTTTTTTTCCCAAAATGTTTAGTCACTTTAATGGTAGCTAACACCAATTGAAATATTTTACATTCCATCTGCTTGGTATTCAAGCTGAGAAAGAGTGGAAACAAGACTGCCAAGACAGTGCAGCATTCAACCTTTGCTCTCAAAACGTTGTTGTAATTCTCTGAATACTTCTCTGCATCCTTCTCTGCAATTTGCCTTCCAGTTGTGGAAACTCTGTATCCTAATGCATTGATCTTCATGTACACTTCAGATAATAAAGTTTGGAGTGTGTGTTTACATTACCAACCATTAGCACTAACTCTTATTTTTATTATCTCACTTCTAACTTTCTTGGCAGCTAGAGAATTTCCTGGAAAGGCTGTCCTTTCACACCTCAGCACTGCCCAAAACCTTTTCTGAGGCAGTTTGATGTTGGTGTCAAGGTGAGCCTTTCTGATTCTGAGGAGACTTGCCTTTGTCTTACTGTAAATTAAATGTTTTAAGTGCCTTCTCATATCTATCATCAGCCCCTCACAGTTTTGCTCATGTCCTGTAACTGAAGTTTAGTAGGGTGCATATTTTACCATCTCCACATCTGTCTTCTGTTAGTATTTGCAATAGTGAGGACTTGTGAATTAAATGCCCATTCACAGCCTTGTTCCAGAATTCTCTTGCACGCTGTATTTTCTTCTGAGTTAAAAGTCTGTTCTTGAGGTCCTCCACAGTGTACACCTGAAAGGTCTTCAGCTTTTCTCTGCATATCTTTCCTTTGTCCTGCACTTTTTCCATTATTTCTGTTACTGATGGAATTACGGGCACCAATATGTAAAAGCATCTTGACATCAGATACTGTACAAAGTTGTTGTTAATTAGTATCTTTTTGTGGTAGTGTTTCTACATCTAGGTATAGGCTGCCATAGATTTTCTTTGATGCTTACAGCTTTCTTTAACAGTCTTAATCATGTCAACTGCTAATTCAGTGTTGACATTTGACTGGCTGCGGGAAGGTGGTGATGTGCTGTAAGTGAATTCTCATTGCTGGGTAAATTGTACAAACTGCCTGCCAGTAAACTGCTGTTGGCTGTCTGAAACAAACCAGGCTGGGATAGCAGGCCTTGTGGAAAAGCCCCACTTCTCTGCCTGTGATGGCTGTCCTGATACTGTCAGACAAATTGCTTACTTTGCAGAAACTAGAGTAACAGCCTGCAATATTGAAGCAGTGGAAGAGGTAACTAGCCAAAATATTTGCTTCTGCTTTGTTCTTTGGTCTGCGGGATGCACAGTACCTGGATATTATCTCTTCCTTCTGCTTTCCCTGCTTTTCACAGCTTTTATGAAAGCTGGAGACAAACATGAAAGCGACTGGAGGAGCTAGAGTTTGCACAGAAGTAAAATTTGTCTCTGTCCTCCTCATTGCTTTGGGGACAACCTTTACATAGCTCTAGCCCTCTCTTGTCAGCCTGTAGTTTTTGCACTTCAGCAGCATGAATAGGTGATAGTAGGTAGCCAAGACAACATGACATTTTGGAAAATATTCTTATTTGGGGTATAGTTGGTATACATGTGAATGTTCTAGTTGAACTCCCTGACCACACACATCCCTTTTCATGTGAATGGTGTCTTCCTCCTGCCAGTAAGAGTGGACCTGACAGAAAAGTGATGTGTCATGGCCCCCCAGACTTTGCCTCACTGTATCACCATGCAGTGCTGCTTGCCCATTTACACAGAAGCAGTTACAGTTGGTATTGCTGCTTTCCAGGTCCTTGCTACACACTGAATTCTGTGAAAGTAACAATATCCACATTTCTTCCTTGTCCAGGCTTATTCCTTGTCCAGCATCAGGATATATAGCTCTTGAGAGGTCAGTTAGGGTCCTGAATATCATGCTACAGTAACTAAGAATGCAATCTTGTTCTGAGGTAATTTTAGCTTTGTTACCCTGTTTTTCCTAATAGAGGGACAAGACAATGGATGTCATCTGCCACAACTTACCTCTACTGTTTTCAATTCCAAACACCAGAGTTGTCATCTGCAACTTTGGAAAAGCTTCTTGCAGGCCACACAATTGCTCTTTACCTCAGGTTAGATTCCATATGACCTGCTCAGTTACATATATCTACCAATAATATCCAAGATGTGGTGAAGCAATTGCCCTCCTAATGAAACAGCTCCCAATAACTGGTTCTCGCCAATGTCTGACTCTGCTCCCAAGCACTCCATTTTGCCTTGAGTGGTACTTCTTCAATGTGAGACTTTGGCATTGGTCTCATTTTAGTTCTTTCAATCTATGCAAATGTGCAGCTTCCTTGTCTTTCAGTAGATACAACTCTGCTTATCCAGCTTGTGAACCTATGGTGCTAAAAGGACTTACTTTCTTCTGTTAATTTACCTTGGATAGTTATTCCAAGTAGATACTGCACTGAGTGAAGAGTAACCTACAGGACCCCTAGAAGACAGGTAGAACTTTCCTGGTAGGCAGTTAGCAACTCTGTTGCAAAATTTCATAACACATTTTTTAAGCTCAGTATTTTTCCTTTTTCTCTCATTTTTTTCTATTTCATCCTGAATAGCCTGTCTCAGATTTAGTGCTGGTAAACTGATGCATCCACAAGTTTTAGCTGAAATTGGCTGTATGTTACCAGAATCAGCAGAAATTTTAACCTTCATCTTTTCTTTGCTATTCTACTTTGAATTTTCATTACCAAAGTAATTTTATGGTTGGTCACGATATAATATTAAGATAACTTTTCTTGATTGCCATATTGCTCTTTTCTCTGATACAGAGCTGAGGTACTCTTTGTACTGCGCTCACAACTGATGTCTCTAACACTGAGCTGTTTCTGATGCCTGTCTTTTCATCTCCTTCTGGCCTAACCTGCACAAAGCAGGATGGCTAGTTTTGTTATTTTTATATGCATAAATATAATTCATATTCAGGGAAAATTATTTTCTCAATATTACTGTTTTCTTTCTTCATAGAACATGCTTTTTAGTCAGGCTTTAGAATTAAAAAATTGCAAAATATTATTTATGACTAGCATATATAGGGTATTTCCTGCACCATTCCCCAAATCTATTTTTTGCATTCTGGTGCTCCTGTGGGTTTCTGCTGCTGCTATGAATTAACCTAATTTCAAATTTCCACTCTTAAGCCAAGTAAATGGCTGCCCCATTTTCACAAGTCATTTGAAATATGAGCTCTATTCCTGCTTTTGCATACATACAAGGGTTTCAGAAAAGGTGGTTTGGCTCCCTGAGCATTTGTATAAAACCTTGGGTTTTTTCGTTCTACTAAATATTCTGAAATCTGGTGATATATTGAGATCTTCTTCAGTTCTCTCAGATTTAATATTTGAGTTTGATGTGATGCCCTATGGATTGGCAAATACTTTTGGAAATGTCTAATAAATTACCTGAATTTGAGTGTGCCACAGCCTTACTCTATAATAGTGTTTCTGGTCATTATTATTCCTTTATCTAGGTTGGTAGCAATCTTGTAATTTTACCATTACAGTCAAAAAAAGGTGTGACTTTTGAAGGATTGATTTCAGTGTGGTTAGAGACAGAAATTTGGTAGGCTGCCATAATTAATGTTTTCATTGTGCTGGAGGAAATTATCTGCTTATTTATTCTCTTTTGAGAGAGCTTTGTTATTTTTTTGAACTCTAGAGTATGATTTTTCATCATACTAACACTATAATTACATTTAGGATTCAACGAAGGTCAAAAGAAACCAAAGGGCTGATTCAGTCTTTCCGTTCCTCCTTCCCTACAGTATTTCTGACATGGCACTTTTTAAAGTACCATTCCCTAAAGAGATAGTTGCAGTGCATGTCCAGAAATACTATGCTTTGTATGCATTAACCCTTATTTGAGACTACTGAGAGCACTGAACAACAATTGTCGGGATTTGACTGGGGCCATCACTTGTCACCTGTGTCAAGGAAGGTTATGCTGTAGACCACAAGAGCCTGGTAGCCACATCTGACTTCTCTAGGTCCTGGTCTGCACCCCAGAGACATCCTGCCTACATCCTGGCATATATAACAAACTCCCAGCATGTGCCCTCTCTCAGAGGAAGGAGCTGTTTCTTCTTCCAGGTGGGAAGATGCCAGGTGGGAGCCTGGGCAGTCCTTGATTTGGGCAGTTTGGACATCAGGATTCTGGTGAAACAAACACGGTAGCACGCGCCCACAGATGCAGGATGGTTTTTTCCCTCTACTGCTGAAGAGGGACACTGTGCCATTAAAAGAGGCATAGCTACTCCGATAGGGTTGCTAATTGCTGCATTGGATTTTCCCAGGGTCTCCATTTCAGTGGAGTAGTGTCCCATCCCAAACTACCATCCTCCAAATGGTGGTGGTCTAAGTGACTATGGCAGTGCCTCTGGGACAAGGGTGTTTCTCCCTTTACTGCTTCGTCTTCTCTTGGAGAAATGGACATTCTGTAAAATTGTATGGACTTCATTGTACAGGATACAACTTGTTCCTATTCTCAAGCTTTTCTCTAAAACAGAGAACATGAGAATTTTCCTTTTTCCTTAACAGGAGCTGTCATTGTGATATTGTCACAGGCCTAATATATTTATGCCTTAGTTTTATTGTCCTGGGCAAAAATCTATGGTTTAATCCAGCTCTGGCTCATGGAAGCATTCCAGAGCAGAATTAAATTCCTTTGCTGATAGGCTCTTTAATTTTTGTTTATTTATTTTTTAACTCTTTTGAATGAAAGATGATGAAACAGAAATATAACAATGCCATGATTCTTTCTGGTCAGGGAATTAGAACAGTTAGGGGGTTTGACTCTATAAACGCCCCTGAGACATTTATTCACATCCACCTGCCTTTCAGAGAGTTGCTGGATAATGTAATATCCTACCCAATATCATCCCAACCTGGTTCTGAATATTGACAGGGCAGAGAAATTGCATGCAATAATTAGGCTATTTTCAGAAGATTAAAATTGGAAACTGAGGCTTAGAAGCAAGAAGCAATTTAGTCTCAAAGTTCAATGACAGAACACAACTGAGACTCCTGGGGGCAAATTCAAGCACAATAAGAGCCGTATATTTAAAAAACCCTTTACAAGCATTGCCCTGACATTGTCTGATTTCCTAAAATCCCTGTTCCAACCAACATGAATTCTGTGGGAATGGAGAATTTAGTTTTAACCTCTCACTCAACTTGTTACCCTCTCAGTGAAGGAGAAATGGAAATGGTAACGGAGTGGGGTTGGATGATGGGGAAGATTTGAAAACCTGTTGTGCAGAGGGTTAGAATGGGAAAACTCAAGTTTTATTCTGGTCAGATGTTGTGGTTTAACCCCAGCTGGCAACTAAGCACCACAAAGCCGCTTGCTCAGTCACCCCCAAGTAGGAAGGGGGAAGAGAATTGGAAGCGTAAAAGTGAAAAAAACTTGTAGGTTGAGATAAGAACAGTTTTATACTTGAAATAAAATAATAATAATTGTAATTAAAAGGGAAATAACACAGAGAGAGAAATAAACCCCAGGAAAGACAAATTATGCAAATGAAAACCATTGCTCACGACCAGCTGACTGAAGCCCAAGCAGCGCCCCCCCTGCCAACCTTCCCCTTAGTTTTATTGCTGACCATGATGACATATGGTCTGGAATATCCCTTGGGTCAGTTTGGGTCAGCTGTCCCAGCTGTGTCTCCTCCCAACTTCTTGTGCCCCCCCAGCCTCCTCGCTGTTGGGATGAGAAACAGAATAAGATTTTACTCTGGGTAAGCACTGCTCAGCAATAACTAAAACATCACTGTGTTTTATCCCCAGGGGTAAAACAACCCCTTTTTCCAGCACAAATGCAAAACATAGTCCCATACTAGCTACTATGAAGAAAATTAACTCTACCCCAGCCAAAACCAGCACATCAGAGGCTCAAAGATTTGCAATTCCAGAAATATGCTTTCATTCTCAGATAATATAAACTTTTTTTCATTGCAGCTGCTTAAGTATTTGCACTGCTTTGAAATGTTTTATGTGTACAATCCTGTTCATTGTAATGAATAAAATGCCTTTCTCCTCTTCTTTTTTCTCCATTTTTTTCCCAAGGAATTTAAGTTTAACATTGAAAATACCTGCTTGAAGTTCCTTTCAACTGCAACTTACTATACAATATCTCATAAATGGACGTATATTTCTCTCAGGAACATCTTTCCTCTTTTAATGAATTATGTCTGGAGTTGGAAGAAACTTCTAGCCATAAAGATCACTCTTTCTTTCCTTCCTCCTCATTTTTGTGCACTCTGTATATCACTGTCTGTCTTTCTCATCGTTTTGAAGGCTTACTGCCTTCCTTTTGAAGTTGGTTTTGTTCTTTGAACAATACAGTAATCCACTGCTTCTGATACCTTTTTTTAAAAACTATTCTGTAAATCAGATTGCTTTCAGCAGATATTTTGTGTGAAATAATAGTACATAACTAAACTAATATCAGATCAAGAAAATGGCCCTTACTGTGAATGTTGCTTACCTATTTTCTTTCATCTCCTTTGCTCCTTATTCCAACCATTTTTATAATTAATGATTGGCAATTTTGATATTGGCAAATCTCTCTCTCCTTTGGCCTGGTACAATTCATCATCCATTTGTCAATCCAAAGTTATTCTGCTCTTGACTGTTACCTCTTGGGTGTTATTCAATGTCATCTTCTTTCTTCCCCAGTAGCTAAGTTGAATAAGGAGTTTACTAGTTGCATTTAATATAATTCTGACCTAGCTATCAAAATATAACATTGACACCTCCTTGCTTGCCAGTTCTGATGAGGGGGATTCACAGTGTAAAAATTGCATCTTACAGCTCCTTCTTCACACCCTTTTCTTTTTTTCCTAGTTGTCTTTTCTTCTTGCTTCTGGCTTTGTGCTCCTGCTTCTGCTGCCACCACTTATACTGCTGCTCAATTTCTCCTGGTCTCACACAGGTCCCTTCTGCATTTATCTCCTGTGTCCTCTTCCAGTGTTACATGCAATTCAGAGCTAATACCTTTTCTTTAGTGACTGTGCATTATCATGATCTCTTTACCTGTGACTGCCCCTGCTCCCAGTGAAAGTCAGTAAAGTGAACATTTTTAGAGTCAATGCTTTCTAGTGGTTTTCCAATAGCTTCAGGTCTCAATCAGCCTTCCACCTGGATTTTTTCAGGAAATTCTCTAAAGATTTGGAGGAAAAGAAGAAAGGCCTCTTGATTATCCAGCAGCTCTCTGAATGGCAGGTGGATATGAATAAATGTCTCAGGGGTGTTTTTCAGTCAGGAAGGGGTCTGACCCTGGAAGAAGGTGGCAATGTGATTAGCATCTCTTCTTACCTTTGTCAAAAAATTGCTGGAAAACATGAGGGACTTGAGGCTGAAGTCTAAACTGGGAGAATTGCTACCAGAGTTCAATTCTCTTATCAATCTGGGCTGCATATTCATAGCCATGGATCTCCAAGACAAACACAACATCACTTTTTAAGAGCCACTGTTCACAACCATGGTTCTTACCCATCAGTGGGTTCAGGTCTCATCTATAACTATGCTGCGACATGCACATGCATTATTCATATCTAATTCGCTGCTATATGGACAGTCACACTATCTGCCAAAGTTTGACTTGACCCCTAACTTCAGATCCCATATGTGGTTGTGATGGGTTGACCCTGGCTGGACGCCAGGTGCCCACCAAATTGTTGTAAAAAAATATTTGCTTACAGCAGGTAGGAGCAAACTGCATTGAACAATGGAGAGTCTGAGTATGATTCTTACCTTTATTATTGATTTTCTTTTTCTTCTCTATGGAAATTCCGTAGCTCTAATAAGGACTGTTGCTTCTCCTAGACTAGATCCCACTTTCACCAAATAATAACCTTTTAAAAAGGTAATTTTAAGACAGAGCTGTAAGTACTATGCTTCCCCTTTTCCACATAAGGAGTACAAGGCATAAGAACAAACAGGAATACAGATGTTCATTGAAATCAAATTGCAGTTCATAAATTGTGTGCAGGCAGATGCCCCAAATCATAGCAATGCCACTATGGGGAGCTTGACATCTGTGTATTTGAGAGATTACAGAGCAGCTGTCACCATGCTAAGACAGATTCTCTTACCAATAGGTTATTTCAGAGAAGATGTGAAACTGATTCTGAGCGACTCATAGACCCTTTTAAGCACCAAAAGGTGTTCTTTTTACTTTGAGTGAGAAGGGTGGCAGACTCAGTCGCAATGTCCTGATTGCAGAGTTGCCAGTGGCAACTGGTCACTTTTGTGCACTTCAGTGAGAAAAAAAGAATCCCTGGTCAGGAGGCCTTTTTTTTTTTTTTTTTTTTTCCCCCTTAAAAGATTGAGTCCTCTAGAGGGCAATACAGACAATACAGAGCATGGCCTAGTTTGCATGCAACCTGTGGAGGTGCTTCTCTCTTGATTATATAGGAAACCTAGTGAGGTTAGTCCTAACTTGGGCAGCCAACTAGACATATACATTAAAACAGTTTGAAAAATCTTATACAGGAGCATAGTTTTCACAGCTGCTGGTGACTGTAAGGAACTATCCTTAGTCATACTCCAGTTCAGTGCTCTAAGAAGGCAAGGCATCAGAGAAACCTCTAGGTACATGGTATTAGGACCTGAGTTCTCTAAAGCTGTATCTATACCAGTTTACTAAGTAGTGGCAGGGCAGTGGCAGGCAATCATTTACACTGATAAGCCATTGGAGGGTTCCCTGGTGCCATTTTTACCATTACCAACTAGCTGCTTTTCAACAATTCCCAAGCATGAGTAAGGAGCTATCACAGGCTACATCTTCCCCAAAGCCAGTTTGTACGCAGTCTGAAAGTAAACTACTGTAGAATTATGGATATGGCATGACCACAGACATATCTTGCTACTGTAGATGTAGCCCTAACATTGCCAGGGCCAGTGCTTAGGTATCCAAACAGAACTCCCTTGAGAAATTCACTGCTTGTTTACACAGAAAATTTAATTTTGGGTAGGAGTAATATTCACTTATAATGGCACATTCATTCTAGATTATGCCAATCTGTTCTTATACTGGCAGTATAGTATAGTATAAACAATTTTCAACATTTAGTTATGGTCATACCAGAAAAAAAAATCATTATTTTGGAATCAGAGGATACACATGTGCATGAATTCAGAAAAGCTGATCTAGAATATTTTAGTAACGAACAGGCTGCTTTTTTCCCTCCCTAAATAAATGCAAATATAGACTAAACCCATAGTCCCCATCTGTCACCAATTGTAAAGGCTCTCACCATGACAGTTTTCCACTGATTCAAGATATGAAAAACAAGACAGGGATATTTTCTGGAGTATGTTCTGGAAGCCTTAGAAAATTATCTGAAAAAAGTCTGGGAAACAGAGAAGCTGAAGGAAATGCCAGTTCCTCCTATACCCCTGATGTTGCTTCACACACAACTCTCTTGTTCCTATTAACAGAGGAATAGTGTCGTGGTTTAACGCCAGTGAGCAACTAACACCACGCAGCCGCTCACCCCTTCCCCCCCCAAGTGGGATGGGGAAGAAAATCGGGAAGAAAAAAGTAAAACTCGTGGGTTGAGATAAAAACGGTTTAATAGAACAGAAAAGAAGAAAGTAATTATAATGATAACACTAATAAAATGACAACAGTAATAGTAAAAG
>JANZLQ010000029.1:43921829-43935085 GCA_026212715.1 Elanus axillaris | reverse complement strand
TAACTGAAACATCCCTTCCTGATACAAGGGATCACTAGACCCATGCCCTTTGTCTGCAATCCAATCCCCAACATTTGGCTGTGGAAGGAGCAATGCTCTGTTGAACAATTGCCACTTTTCATGCCAGAAGCAGCTATTTCTTCTTGAGAAATTAAGTGATTGTTTTATATAGAATCTGTAAAACACACTGGTAAAGTAATGTAGCTGTGTATTGTTAGGTTATATGACACAAAGATCATCTGCACACACTCAAGGGGCCCAGAAGCACAACAGCCAGCAGCTGGAATGGGACCATTACAGGCCCATATTTATGGTTGCCAGCAACTGGAAAGACTGGAGTGTGTGCGTACAGTGTGGATATGTATATCAGTGAGTGACTGACAGTTAGTATTAAGCAGGACTTGGTGGCAAGTAGCTAAGAAGCTTAAGAGACAAGTATCGAAGTGGCCATAAACCTGGGATGGACTGAGATACCAGAAGGTCTGTCAGTTGGCTACCACAGGAACCAGGAGGTCCAAGCCAGCTACTGGAGACACTTTAAGGTCTGGGGATCAGCTAAGAGACCCATTTGCATGTGTACATATCTGCACATGAAGCAAAACAGAGATTGGAGGATTCAAGAGCCAGCGACTAGGTAGGCTGAGTGTCTAATGCCTGTTACTGGTGGGCTCCATAGGTGCTGTTTGTGTTTAAGTGCTGAGCTGATGGTTATGTGTTGATGTATGTGGTCAGCCATGTAGAGGTATGTTGTTATATACCTACTCCTAGTATGTATGCTTACTGGGAGCACATGCTCAGTCTTGCTCCTGGGTGGACCTGGGTGCATGGAGCTGCAGTAGTCTCATTGCTATTAGACTATCAGATTTGGCACTCCTAACATATATTGCATGTTTTTTTTGTTTTAAAGTACTGTAAAAAAAAAAAATCTCCAACATGATTACTTAATTAGAAGAAATTACTTTCATCAGAGAACTCAAAAAAATGCAGGGATGTCCAAAAGACAGGAGAAAAACATGGTACGGACTGGTCTATGTCTAGCTGAAAAAGTAAGCATCTAGTCTAAACTATTCCTTTTTGTTCTCTTATTATTTGTAGATCAACAAGCACATCCTAAAAATTTACAGATCCCATCCTAAAACAGGTTTGATGAGGTGAATTGTTGTCTAATGTTTCTCTCCTTCACAGATTCTATAAGAAGACTGGACACTAGTTAAACTTAGGTAAAATGAGTCCTATCCAGAGAAGCAGAAAAGATTCACAATCTGTAAAAACTTTTCCTTCACCCTCCAATTTCCCAAACCACTGGTTTTAAAGTGTAAGACCAGATTGGTACCAAAAGGTATTCCTGCAGTGATATGCTGCTGTAAAAAGGATACCTTAACCTGTTCTCTCTTCCAGACCAGCGAACTGTCACAATGGCTGAATGTTTATTTAAGGTCTGTATCAGGTAAGAAAGAATCCCACAGGCCTGAGCTGTCAGAGCAAATAATACATAAAAAGCTGTTTAATACTTACAAGAGTGTTTGGATAAAACCATTTTTCTTACATAAATGGTCATTTGGTGAACAATAACCTCAATTTTACCTTATTCATTGCTAAGAAACTAATTTTCAGGGAAAGTTTTTTGTCTGTTTTGTTTGGTTTTGTTTCTAAAAATATATATGTGTTTAAAAAAAAAAGTAGCTAGTTTAGTTTTAACACTGAAGAAACACAGTTTAAACAATCTTTCACACATTATTTGCATGTAATGCAACCTTGAACTAATCCAGAAGACCAGAGTTATTGCACTTTGATACTACGAAGATAGTTTTTACAGGCCTCAGTCAAGATATTAGACTCCTTGTGATGGATGTAGTACAGAAACATGATACATACCTGATGGAGATCCACTGAAGTAAGAAGGTTTGCTGTACTTTGGTCTCCTCTCCTTTCTCTAACACTGTCTTAGGACGTGGCTGTTCCTGAATCACATAAACTGAGCTCAGCCTCAGTGCTATGATGACTTCTCATTTCCCGTTTCAAATGTGACTGTCTCTGTGGCAGCCCTTGACAACCCAAATTATATACATCAAAGTAGATGAGAGAGAAAAAACATGGGAGAAGGTAAGCATCATAGAAATAGGAAGGTGACCTAAGTGAATTTCTGGTCACTTACAAAGTCTATTGCTAATTGTAAATTTGAACCATGAGATCTGGATGATCAAATCTGCTGTCACAAAACCAATTCTTCTCTGAACAATTGCTGGTTTCAGGCTTATTAGTCCCTCCTCTGTTAATTTCCTCAATACCTACATCCACCACAGGAAGCTGCTGACTGATATACTATGGGAGATAGGTGTATGAGGAGAGGGGGTATTTAACAAAGAAAACAAACTCTAAAGACATGGAACTAATCTAATAAACCATTCAGGTAGAAAGGAAATGTAAAGATGTAAAAAAAATTCAATTGCTTCCATAGATGATTGCATTTTTCTGCAGTTTAGCGCCTTTCCTATCTTACCGGAATCAAAATGCTGAAGAGAGACAGCACCGGAGAGGTGGAAAGGACAGTGCGAAATGATGCCAGGGAGGAAGGTAGCTTCCCTTATCCTGCCAGCTCGTCCGCCCAAGAAAGCTTCACTTCTAGTTTTAAACTATACTAGCACAAACCCCCAGTTATACTCGAACATCTTTTGTTACAGAATGTCCCAAAGCAAGCTCATGCTGGGTCCCAGCCTCAGGGTTGTCCCAGATGGAAAAGGGAAGGGATGCGCAGCGTCTGTGCCCTGTCAGCGGAGCTGCTGGGACGCAGCCTCGTGAAGCAGAAAGGTTGCAACTCACCTATTAGTTCCTACACAGGTCCAAGGCAGTGCCTAATGGTACATTCGTCCTATTTCATGCTGAATTTAATTCTTAAAACAACTTACGGTTGTAAAATTCCACCTGATCCTGCACAGCAATATGTTGTCATGGAAACTCGAATCAATCTAGTCATTAATAACTTTCTTCACATGTGAACTTTATGAAGGTATGCTTCATTAGTGGTCTGCTAATGTGTCCTGTGAATATCATTTAATAACCATAACATGTTAAATTATTATATAATGAACATCTAAATATATCTTTAACAATAATTACAAATTTATAATGTACATCTCTATTATATGTTTTATAATATATATAGTATAACATGTATGCTTTTTATATTTTATATATAATCTTAGATTTACATTTTATATATGATCCTAATATAGGGACTTGGCAATTAAAAGTTTGCTCACATTGGTACCTTGATTTGAAATATCTCAGTCAATTTACATAACACAAGAAGTATCCTCCATTCTTAAACAAAATCATGCTGAAAATTTTCATGCAAGTTTCTTTTAATTACCTATTTCTGTTCATACCAATCTTGACTATATGGTGGCTAGTAAAAATGCTAGGAAAAGAAACAATATTTTCAAAGCAAGTAGGAAGCTAGGAGTGTTCAAAGATGAAAATGCAATTTTTTATGACTCTTTGTGTAATGAAAACATGCCCATCAAAAATATTCAGACACTGTCAGGTAAACATCTGGGGGTTTGCATGACAGCGCACTGAAATTCTGTTTCTTTATTACTACTGGCTGTCATTAGAATAGCTGATTGATTTTTCTTCTCTTGAAACTGAAGAAAGGAATTTTTTTGTCACTTTCATACATTTTTAAATATCTACTCTGCATGGAATTTTTTTTTCCATTTTAAAATGACGATTAAAAAATGAACTTATTCAGAAGAAATCTGAAAATTTGTGGGTGTAAGTCACAATTTTGATTAAAACCTTGCCAGGTTGCTCCCTGATGTCATAGTTTATTCCCTTCCCTTATTCTCCTTCTATATTCTGGCTCACTGGCCTGCACACATCTTCCATATGGTACCTCGGGCTGTCAGACTTTACTGATATACTGAAGTAGCTCAATAAGTATAGGACAACAAAAGCACAGTGGGCAAAGTGGGTATCCTAATCAGGAAAAAGAAATAAAATATTAAAAAAATTGCTAAGAGCACAGTGACTGCAAACTGCAAATCCTATGATATCAGAACTTTTGAGTTCCAGCCAGAGCTTTTGAAATAGTCTTCAGGTGTTTGCTTGCTATTTCTAAAAAATCAATGGTTTTAAAAAAAGAAAAACACTTTTCTGACAAGCCCTAGTTCCTTTAATAGTAACTTCCATGGCCAAACAAATATAGAAACACACTGAGAATCAGGAAGACTGGTTTTATTTTTGATTTTGCCACCCACAGTTTGACATGGGGTACATCACTCTCCTCTCCATTTCCACTTCCATATTTGGCCTATGTCTCCTGAGTTGGGCTTCTTTTTTTTCTCTGGGTGTATACAAAAGGATCTAAGCCTCATTTCAGAGCGCTGTGAATTTTGAGGACAAATCACTCATCTGAACTGAGCTCCTGGCCAACACAAGCAATAGCTTTTTTGCCATGGAATTCCTGTATCTGGACCATCATTTTCCAAACAAAGAATGAGTCTAGAGACTTAACAGAATGGAAAGAGTCTTTTTTTTTTTTTTTAATCATTCCCTGTTTAGGGCTAGTAGTTAAGGCTCATATCTAAAATTATATTGTCTGGTATCAGCTTCTAAGCACTGATTCTTATTAACTTTTCTCTCCTAGGTTAAGGACAACTGTGGTATCACAACTATCCACCCCCATTGGTATTTCTGGGCTTTGATTAAATCTGCTGCTAACTTCCTTTCTTTAAACAAATTAAATTCAGCTTTCTAAATCCTCCACCACGGAAAAAAAAAAAATATATCAGACCTCTAATCATCCTTGAAGCCTCTTTTGGAGTTTTCCAGTCTAGCATCATTTTATTGCAGGCTGGCAGGCAGTGCCATACACTGTATCCAAAATATCTCAGGTAATGATTCCACTCATGGGGAACAAAAAGAACTGGATGTCCATTTGTTACAGACAATTTACATTTAAATAAGTCACAAGACACCAAAGTTAGTCAAATATGGATATAGTTCAAAAAGGTCTATCACAATGAGCTCCAATCTCAGTTGCAGAGTGTGGAAGGAATAAGTATTACGGAAAGCCATGATGCCAGAGCTGTGTGTACCTGGAATCTAAGCAGGGAGTAGGGGAGGAAAATGAAGCTGCAAGATCAGTCCCTATCATTTTCCCACCTAAACCTTCCCTGCTAATAGGCAGGGCCATGGCATAGTGCTTTACAGGAAGAAACTAAGATTTAGACCCATTTCTTGCTCTGCTATTGACAGATGCCTCATATACCTTACCTGTAAGTTATGTACAGCCACTACAGGGTGGCCATGTTGAATTAATAGACAAAATGTGGTTCTACCTCATACAGAAAGGAATATGTATAAAAGTATATAAAATGCTTGTAGTTGACTTTTTCAT
This sequence comes from Elanus axillaris, assembly GCA_026212715.1. Lineage (NCBI taxonomy): Eukaryota > Metazoa > Chordata > Aves > Accipitriformes > Accipitridae > Elanus > Elanus axillaris. Next base: position 43,929,684 of record JANZLQ010000029.1, on the reverse strand, counting down.
TGGGCTGACAATTCTTCTGTTAAATACTGATCTAGGAAACCTCAAGAATGCCTTATCTGAAGGCGTCCATGGCAGCAAATCTGAAGTCTCTTCTGGCTGAAGCAATTATTTTCTGTGTTATTACCTGGGAAATAGGTTGCACCAGTCAGGAAGGGACAAAACTGTGGATTCCTAAAGCTTAACAGAAATATGAGAAACCTAATGTTAGGAGTATCAATTAGTAGCCAAGGTATAATTGTAACCATGACCTTTGTCTACTGAAGACTGCTTCTCCTTTAATTCCTCTTTACGATTCTTGAGAAAGTTTTAACTCCATTGCGTGTCATTAGGAAACTATTGGTGCCATGTCATATCCTTCCTATAATACTTAGATAAAGAAAAAGACAATTTCATTTTTAAAAAGTCCCTGTAAGTCATAAGCATGAAACCTTCCTCGCATCCTGTCACCCTTATGCAGAAGGCTGGCACAACAAATAACTGCTTTCATGCAATCAGTGCACAGATTTCACCAGTATTTATGGATCCTGTGGAAAAGTAGATTTTGCCCCCTTCAACATTTATCATTATTACTGTACTTGATCTATCTATTTATTTATTTATTTATTACTGCTATCTGTTTATCTATCTATCTATCTATCTATCTATCTATCTATCTATATTTATTTATTTAGTGAATGTGTTATACATACTAAGTGTATAAAATTATTTTGCCATTTATCATATCTTAACTCGAAAATCATTCTTGTATAAATCAGTATCTCAATATGCCAGTAGAAAGTGGTATTTGATTCTCTTTTAAGCTCTTTGAAAATACCTAACATTCTAGGTGGTCTTGTTGATCTGCTTTGGGATTCACAAAATACAAGTATGGCTCAGGGGAGACTTGTACCTGAGCTACAGCTCATTTACTGGCCTGAAAATATTGCTGTCCCTCTGAACTCAGAGGCCATGGAGTTTGCAAGCTCTCCTGGGGACACCAAGTCCCTCCAAAGGAAAGAGAAGATAGTAGGGACAGAGGTCCCTGGAGACTGATTTCCAGGGGGACTTTTGGACTCTAATACCTCTAACTACATGTGTTAGAGGAGCATCAACACCTACCAAGGAACAGCGATGGTTATCCTGAAAACTGCAATGCTTTCCCAGGCTGTAGTGAGGAAGTAGACTTCTTTACTAACCTTTCCTCTGAACTGTGTTGAAAAGGCATGTTATGATTCTTCCCAATAAAGCAAATTTGAAATCAATAAAAGATTCTTGGTAATTCATTCATTGTAAATAAATAACGGCTATAACTGCATGACTGTAAGTAGCAGCAGTTTCCCTGCTCAGATGCTCTGAGTTCCTGTAATTTTTGTTCAGGAGAGGTATTAGTGCCTTCAGTACTAAGTGAAGATCTCCTTCACAGTTGTCAAAAGGACTGTCAACAACTGGTGGAGGACTATGAAGTGACTGGAAATTATCAAATGCTTTTGCTGCAGACAATGCAATAGCTTCTAAGGATGGTTAATACTCAGCTTGGCAGTATCAAAGATTTTATCTCCTGCATGACCTACCCTTTTAAAAATGGAAAGGGCTTGAAATGATGTAACCAGAGGGAAGAAATCATTTTTCTTCAAGCCACACAACATTAATGGTTAGAATAATGAGTTTTGACCAGACTACATTGTCTACCTCAGAGATTAAAACAGAGGAAATCTCCAGGCTTTTTGAAGAGTAATAAAGATACAAAGAGATCAGCCAACAGCAGGAAGACTGGCTCCCAAGCGCTTTAGTGGCCCAAGCAGAACTGTACAGTACAGCAGCAAAGTTCTCCTCATTTGTACACAGCTCTGCTAGCAATGTTGCACTTCAGTTCAACAGCACAAAGCGTCTCCATTAGCAAGGCAAGCTATACCAGTAATTGCCCTTTTTAGTGCATGGACGATACAGCTTCATAATCCTGACTTTAACAGATTTTAACTGATGAACACTGACAGGGTTGATTTAGCCTTAGGTGAAAGCAATGTAATATCTAAATTATAACATGCTCCAGTATTTACCTTGCAGCTGTACAAATTAGAACTGCTTACTTGCCTTTTCTCAGTTTCTCTGTATCAACTCTTTTCCATTCAATCAGCTCTAAGCAAACCCAGCCTCTAATCAGCCACGCAGGCAAGATAGGATGGTTATCATCCCATAACACCTGCTGTCTTGGAAGAATATCTGGCACTCTGTCACAGTAATTTTTCGGTCCATTTCTGAAGTTCAGGTGATGTGTTAAATTTAGTAAACTTATTAAGCCTTTGTAGTTTGTTTATTCCTGGCTAGGCTAAGTGGGCCAAATTAGCTCTAAAGAGGGTAAATTAAAGATTTTGAGACTTATATGAAAATTTTGGGCTGAAATAGGTATTCTGGTCTGGGTCTGAGGGATGTGATTACTCACAGAAAGAGGTGTGCCAATGGAAGGTCCTATGTATATCTATAATTTAATCCTAATTCTTAGGCTTAAATAACAGTATTATGTGTAAAATAATATGGGAAACAGTACATGACAACTGTTGCAGACAAAATGGGTAAGAGTATGAGATTAGCATACATGAGTGACACATAAGGCAGTATAGGCCAACTAGTTAGACTAAGAGGACTTTCTAGGAACAGACAGTACCAGATGCATGAGACAGAGCTGAATCAAGGTTTTATATGGGCAAAAACTTAGAAGAAACCACTTAATTCCAAGCAGGCATAAACATAATCTTTGCTTTATTTACATTGCAAGAAAACAGAGTAATCATATCCAATTACATTTTTATAAATTAAAATGTTTCATAATATTGGTTGAAGTAATAAAAGATGGTTCTGGCACCTCAGATATGTTCTTCTGTCCTTGAAGAATTGGACTGTAAAGCTTCCAATTTGACATATGCAAATACTTCTTGAAACTCAGTTGTTGAACTTAGGTAAATCAGGTATGATTTCTGCACTAAAATAACTCATCTCCATCTCAGGAATTTTCCTCTTCATTTTGTATTTATGCTCCTTTACACACATTTCTTATAGGTTACAGCAGCACATGCATTTGCTATGTCATATCTGCATAGATGACTTATTTATTTATATTTCATGATTATTTTATTAAGTAAAATTATTTTCATCTTCTTTTCACAGAAATCCAATCTCTATGTGGATTTTTTTCAACTTGCGCATTTTTTCAAGTAATAGCAGGAGGTCAACAAATCTAAATACAGTTAGAAGGGATAAAAACAGATTTGTGCCTTCCTTGTGACTTATTTTCCTTTACTGATAACAAACAGAATATTTCCAGTGCAGCTGCATCCATACCATGGATGCTTTGCTGCTATTATATTACCAATAATGTGCTTCTATCGTCCATACCTCCCTAGTGTCAAAAGCATACGTTTCACTGTTCTGCTTTAATTCCTTATATGTCCTGACTTTATTTAAAGAAAAAAAATAGAAAAATGGAAAAATCATTCTTTGCTTCTTGTTGAGCAAAATACAGAACAGGACATCCCCCTGAGAAAAGAAAAAAATAACTGAAGAATTCATTTTATGGATGGAACAAGCAAGGGAACATTGCTGAGAAGGTATAAAGCACATCTCACTCTGTTTCAGAGGTTACTAAAATTCAGCAAAAGAATGTGGAACAAAAAAAGAAACCAGAAACAAAAGGTGGTGACTGAAAGAAAAAGCCTGGCTTATCAAAGCACAGCACAAGAATAGCATAGTCTTGTGGTCTGAGAAACAGTAATGAGCAGGGAACTCCTACAATCTCATGCTGTCTCTAAGTGCAATGGCCTTCACTTCTCTGTTCCCCAAGTGGAGGTGATAACTGGCTGGGTGCAAAGCACGAGAACTTCCTCCACTCTCTTTTTTGTAGTGCTCAGGTATACAGATAATGGACTCACCAAGGAACTGGTCACTCTAATTGACAGGAAGACACCTGTGAGCCGAATGAAAACAATTGCTTTGCAGGAGTAGAGAAATTCCTTAATTCAGACAGTGCTTATGACAAGGTTCACAAGTTCTGCTTCACAAGTTCTTCTCTGGCCTGTCTTATGTGAATAATTTTTTTTTTTTTTATGTTCTAAAATTACAGAACACTGATCACATGCTATCCCTTTCTAAATTATTGAAAGAAAGGTCATGCAATCTCACATGCTCATATGCAGACTCCATGTGGTTCAGGAATGTCATCCCAACCTAACCACACTACAGCTAAGGAGATGTGAAAGTGCTCCAGCAACCATCTCGAGTGACATGACTTCAGGCTGTCCTAGTAATTCAGAGCTCTTCCACTGAGGACACTATAGCTATGTATCCTTCAGAGAACAGTAAGGCACGAATCCCAGAGATCTCCTGGAGATTAAAGTAAATCAGATGCAGTGGATGGAGGTAGATTTTCAGAGTCATTAAGCTCTTATTTTCAGTATTCTGATGCAGCAGAAGTCCTTAAAATCAATGCAAATATAAAATATTAAGTCCCCTTTACAGAGCCAAGGAAATGTAAAGGGGCTATACTGCAAAAAGAGCATGAAGGTACATAAATGAAATTGCACAAATCCAAACTACATAAGCAATAGGGTGGAGAAGAATTTCAGTAGATCAGGTACCTCACCAGCAGAAAGGGACCTCTCAAACATCTCCTGATGTCTTTGTTGCTCCTGTTAGAAACTAGAACAACTGAAAGTCAACTCAGAAGAGCAGTTTTCCTGGTCCCTTGATTTTTTTCCCCAAGCCCAATCTCCTCCTCTGCTTCTATGTTCTGTCTTCTACCACAATAAAATGTGCTACTATTATGAAACAGTTGGTGCTTCTGTTTGCTCTTCTAGAGGGGATGAAACAGAAGTGATAGGGATGGGGAGAGGGCAGGGACCACAGCTTATTTTGTAGGTTACATTTTTGGTGCAGGAAAGGCCAAACACCCACAAAGCTCTGTTTTGCCATACAGGCTGGCCAAGTCTGAATTCTACTGCTTCCTCCTCACCATGTTTGCCTTTTTCAAAGGCTCTTTTTTCTCTTCTATGTATAAGATACCAAGTCCATATTGCATATAGTGGGAATAGGCTCCTCTGCCTGCCCATGTTTTGATTTTTTCTGTTGGATTTTGTTTTTCATTTCAACAGTGTTTAATGGTCTCTTGCTCCTTCAAAAGAATGAAAGGCTTCTGTCACTCTGAAAAAGTAAAGAAGAAAAATATTTTCTCATGTAAATGGAAAAATATACCAAAGCTTGCAAAGAGTGGAGGGCAAGGTTTCTTTATGTCTACCTAACTGAGAAAAACTAAACTGAAGTCAGATTTATCTATTCCAGTAATAAGCATGCTCTGTATCTAATCCTGTCTAGGGCCAAATTCTTGTGTTTATTTTTGTAAATCTAATAAAACTGAAGAAGCGAATGGCATGGCTCCTGGGTTACATCAGCATGAATGAGACAGAATAGGTGAACTAGGTGAACAGGTGAACTAAAATGGCTTTATTTCTACAACTAGAAATACATTTGGAAGGAATGAACAGCGAACAGATATCTTCCTAATTATGGCCCCGGGGAAGCTAAGGGCAGATATATACAGACAGCCAACACTGTATCACCATCTATAATGCTCTTTGGGTCATGTTCTAGTAACATAGACAACAGATGAACTTCATGACTATCATCCACTAAACATTTATTTATCCTTAACAGATAGAACCATACTATAACCTCTACTGATATCAGTACAGACATATGCACCAGCTATGCACCAGCTGTAAAAATAAAAGCCATTTTCTATTTCTTCACATAACAAAGCAAGCTCTTTTTCAATGAATGTTTCAGCTCAGGAAAGATTCTGAGATGGATTTCTCATGGTTAAACAAGCCAAAAATTTCCCTGCCTCCCTCTAGAGAGATATTCTCAACTACATTACACAAGGAACAAAAGCAAAGAAATTCCAGTTATATGAAAATGCTGAAAAGTTAGAGATTAAAAAGGTGCTACCCACATTTAGCTGATTTTCAAAATAATTGATGAAATCATTCAAGATAAAGGGAGTATTTGCATTCATTACTGGGGATTTATTTTGCCATTATTGGTTCAGTAGTTGTTATGTATCCCAATGGAACAGAAGCACCTCTGAATTGTGTTGCAGCATAGATTAAGATATTAGAGCAAGCTATCACTGCAAATAGCTCATCCTATAGGGAGAGCAAAGAAATAGATTGATGGTATGAGCAGAGATGTGCTGTCTTCAGAGAGGAGCTCCAAATGAAATCTCAAGTCTGAGCTCATTTGAAATTTGAGAAACTAGGATCAGATCTGAGTGTGCCCTTGTGCCAGTTTTTCCTGCATTGTGCTGTTTCCCATACTGGGAACACTTAAAAAACTTTTGAAATAATAAATGGTCATCATAAAAGTATACAGTGCTGCAAGAGCAGTCTGGCACAAGAAAAGCAAACAGATCTTTGACTTCTGGTCATAAGCACATTTTCTTCTACTTTTAGAGTGTCCATAATTTTTTCTTCATTACTGGTAGCCTGTCAGAATGTTTAAAATAAACCTGCTATCCTTTTTGTCCTTTTATTTTGTTTTGGCTAAGGTTGTCACCTTTCCATTCGCACTTTCTGCACACAGCATAACTCATCATAGCTGGACTGTGTGCTTGTTTTTTCATGAGCACTGACATTATAGTCAACTTCAAGCTGGGGACAGAATTTGCTTGAAAGAGAACTGTGCTTTTTGGCACAAGGAAGACAACAGTATACTGATCAAATCTTGACCCACCAAATTCATGATCTGTGTTTCAAAATGTCAGTGCTTGAAAGACCCTTGCAGGAAATACAACATGACCATCAGAGCTGGGAATTTATGGACCTCTACTGTCATATCTCATTAGTGAGACAAAGGTACTAGAAGTTACAATATCATAACCTACCACTAGTGGGACCAAACTCTGTTTTTAACAAAGGTTATGAATATTTGCATGAAGGTTCCAGATATGACAATTCATGTGTTTTCTTCATTTCCACTAAAAAAAAAAAAGATGGATTAAAATTAGAATCAGGATGCAAATATTTGTTTTTATCTTATACTCCTTCTCTTGTCTGACTGAGATTCACTGTATTATTGCTTTTACCTGTTAATTTTCTCAGTTATATATAAGACAGAATAAATAGCAGTTTTGCCCAGAGGATCTCACAATCAAATCAGTTCAGCCATGTCTGTATGCAAAGAAGAAGAATATTGTAATGTCAAGCATAAACTGTGGTTAATTAATAAGCTGGAAGTAACTTTTAAGAAACAAAAGAGTATATGAAGCACAGACAGTAAAACTACTGCAAGACATTCCCTACTAGAATGAGTCTGCTTTATAGTAGATTAAATTGTAGCCTCAAACTACTTGATAATTCAGCGTTAATGTTTCCAGTTTGTAAAATTTTAATATTAAATGAGTGTGAAAATTCAGCCAGAGGTAAAGCAAAGTTTCAGGACTAGAAAGTTGGTGCTAGCTAAGTAAAAAAAAAAAAAAAGATTTATGGAAACCAAAATAGGTTCTAGAAGTATTGGCTGCATTTTGACCATGAGATGAAAGAAAAAGAGAAAAAAGAGAGGGAAATATGTGTGACTAGTGATAATCAAGGAATTCATAGGTCAATTATTTACCCTGTTTCAGGTCAGGAGCAGAGAAATGCATAACGATCAGTTGAGTATGTGCTATATGCAGGATTTCTATCTTAAGAGTTCAGTGGTGTAGGACGAAATTATGGCTTCATTAAATCCACAGTAAAACTCCCATCTACAGCATTTATATCACACTTGTCCTGGTTTCAGCTGGGATAAAGTGTCTTCCTAGTAGCTGGTATAGTGCTGTTTTGAGTTCAGT
>JANZLQ010000029.1:43901206-43921729 GCA_026212715.1 Elanus axillaris | reverse complement strand
TGTACATTCCAATCCTTTTACTATTACTGTTGTCGTTTTATTAGTGTTATCATTATAATTACTTTCTTCTTTTCTGTTCTATTAAACTGTTTTTACCTCAACCCACAAGTTTTACTTTTTTTTTTTCCCGATTTTCTTCCCCATCCCACTTGGGGGGGGAAGGGGTGAGCGGCTGCGTGATGTTAGTTGCTCGCTGGCGTTAAACCACAACAACACTGCAGTAATATCTCTCCTCAGAATAGGTTATGACTTTGCCCTCCCACCAGTCCAGTGTGAGTGTTTACACTAGGAATTTACTATCTCTGAACAGGTAAATCTACATCTTCCTGGACAAGGTCTTCCAAGTTATTCTTCTAAGTCAGTGAGATGCTAGGACTTTAAAGTTGTCTGAAGTTTTCAGCCAAAGGCATAATGCCAAAATATACACCCAAACAGTTACTGTCATTTAAAAAGCTCCAGGAAGGTTGAATCATTTAAAAATCCAACCAGAAAAGGGAGGGTGGAAACAGGCTAGGTATTTTCTCTATGAAGCAATGAACCAGTGTTTAGAGCACTTATACCAGACATCCTCTACCTGAGAGGGCTTGAATTTGTGCCCCATTCTCTGAGATAGCACCATAAACTTTATGGGGAAGTTTGAGTTAACGACCTCTCAACCTCTCACTTCTTCCTTTAATATCTGATCTAGTTTATATATAATTAAATATTCTCTAGAACAAGGAAAGGAATCCCAGTAACCCCTTTTCTAACAACATGTCCTGACCTCATGCTGTTGTTTTCCTATGCAGACTGGACTCTATGCCTAGGCACCAGAGAGTGGAAACTCAGAGGTTTACTGGGATTTTGTAGTTTTGATGTTTCCCAAATATTAACATTAAATATTTTCAAGCATCTCTGTGACTCTACACCACCAGCACGTAATGGTAGATGGGTATACATGGCATCTGGATACAGATGGTGTATTTAGAAACGGTGTGGAATGACAAATCTGAGATCACAAAGGAAATCTTTGCCCACTAAAGAATTAAAATTGTGACTTGTCAACCCAAGAGTTGAAACTTGAATGCTACACAGTTCCTTCATTCCTAATACTGCCAAACATTAAAATGACTGAACAGAGCAAGCTGCTTTATCTGTTAAATCCCTCTGTTGGGCCTTCTAGAAGTTTTAACAGGCCAGCCTCTGATGCTTGTTTTTATATGGATATGAAAATCAAACTCTCACTGTTTAGTTAATGTTCTCTATCTACATATGGACAGGAACAAGGTATCCATCCCTATTTGAATAAATCTATTATTTACCTTTGAAACTATTGATCACAAAGATATGCTAAGTAGCCTTCAAACTCTTTGGGGTTGAAAATGTTGATGTTTGCATGTAGGAAGCAACACAAGGCAGCTGACTATCAAAAAACCCCGATTGTTCATGAGTTTCCAGCTTGCTCCGTACCTAGATGAATCTACAGAGGAGACCGAATAACAACTGGGAGTTTGTTGCCCTCCATATGCTGCAGATAGAATTTACCATGACATCCAAGGCCACATTTTGGCTGTGCTTTATTCTTAGTGCCTGGCAGGCACCGGGCTGTGGATGGAAGTGAACACAGCATGAGTCATCTTGGAGGAGAGGGAAGTGCTGTGTTGTGAGTAGGAGGAAGCATTTGGATGAGCTGGCAGAAGCTGTGACTGCCGCAGGACGCAATGATCAGTCATTACTCTTGAACTCAATAGCACCAGTGGCCGGAAATAATTCTTGACTTCCCTTGCCTGGTGACTGTACCGTCCCTGGTAAATGTGGATGTCTTGATGGTCTTCTCTGAGCTAGTTAACTCCTGACTGTGACTTTGGATCGGGAACAAGTTAGGGCCATCTCTGATGTGGCAGATGTTAGGGAGTCCACCTAAGTCCTGTGACCAGGCAAGGACTCTTTGAATCGCTAAGTGGACTTCTCTTAAGAACCACTGCATGGACTTCAGGTCTTTTCTTTAGCTCCATTTAAGGATATTTGTGAGGACAGGGAAAGAACTGACAATCTCTGATGATATCTATCAGAAATGCTTTCTCTGCAGGTGCAGAAGCAGATCAGCACAGTGTGATAACCACGTTTCCTGCTGTATTAGGTGAGAGCTTGCAACACAGCGTGATGGGGACAAGAATCTCTTTAAATCCTACCTAGCTGCAAGTATGCCCCAGGAATTATATGCCCATTACACCTATCTTATAGAGTGGAGAAGTGCATCTTCAACATTTACATGGCAATTCTGACACTGAAGAGAGGCAAGTGGAGCTGCCACTGAGGCATCTTGGCTCAAAGGCTAGGGCATTCGACGAGGGCTCAGGCCTGCACCTATTTCCCTGCTGTGCAGCATGTTTCCTTCCTTTGGCTGCACCTTCCCATCCCAAGGGGTCTGCAACATCTCCCTCAGATATGGTGAAAGCAGGAGCCATGGAAGCACCAGAAATAAACACTTCTCTCAAATCAAGCTCTTTACTTTAGAGAAGCTGCTTTCATCCCTTGTGGCAGCTTGTCAGAATTAGAATCAAGTGACCTTAAATGTGTTTATCTTTTTATTATGCAGTTAGCCACATTGCAGGGTTCTGTGATTTCTTTTTGTGACTTAATCCTTGTAACTGAATTGCAGAGCTATCCTAGAAATAGACTCAATAGAAACTCGGGAATAGTAATAATTACAAACCTCCTGAGCTTTCCAGTCTCCCAAATTAAAGTATGTTTTAATTAGCTATTGGTACTTAATTCACTCCTAGAGGCAGTTCATTTAAACCATTGCAAAATCATTTTAAAGTTATTTCCATTTTTGCATCAGAATATGAAATCAATGCTTAAAATATCTAGAAAGTTCATGCTCTTCTCTCACATTTTTACAATGAGTTTCAAAGGGAAAAGGAAGAGAAAGACGGTTTTCATTTTACCTAGTTTTTCAGTGCAGCACCAAATAAATTCAGTACTTAACAGCCCCACCTCCTGGTGAAAAAGCAATGATTTTTTTTTTTTTTTTTTTTTCCTGGGGACATACATTCCCTGGCAAATTTTTCTAGCTCTATCTTACATAATGGAAACACTTTTCTTTTTTTCCTTTGCATGACAGCTCTGGAGTATGTTTAGAGCTTCTTCTTTTTACTTTTACCCTGTATACCCTATTTTTTTCTCAATTCATGGGGATAATACATCTTAATTATTGCTTCTCTCCATAATGTCTCCTTTAAAATAGCTGAGAAATCCATTCTCTCTCTTTTTTTATACCTTCCTATGCACAAATCCAAAGCTAGTAATCAGGAAAAACCTAGGAAGATCTGGGAACTTTTGAAGCTGTTCTTGTATACAGCATCTCCAGGAGTTAAAGCATTAGACAATGAGGAATTCCAAGATGGTGTAAATCTTGGAAAATAAACCATTAGGTGTCAGAAAGCCATTATCCAGTAGCATAGATCAGGCTGCACCTGCCCTTAGGAAGGACATTTTCTGTATGGCTCTCTTTCCTGTGCAGCAGTCTAGGGTTTGACTTCATTTTGTTTCACAGTAACCTCCTAATAGCAACTTCTGATACTTTTTATCCTCTTCCACTGATTCCTTGCCTCCAGAAGTGGACTTATAAAATTGATATAAACCCAGAATGGTTAATAATGAGAACTGCCAGCATTTGGGGACATAAAAACAACCTACATTCAATCCTTGGAGCCATCATGAGGACAATGAAAAAGTCAGTGATTTCATTGCTAAGCAGGGCATGCAAGGAAGGAGCATGGCGTGCCCACGAAGAGGGGCTGGATGCTTCACAATGACAGACACCTTCAGTATAAATCGTGGGGAATCTTGCTTAAGATCTGCCACTTTCACTTTTCTGATTCAGTCTCTGCTTCAACCTCTGTGCCATCTTCAGGCTTGCCAGCACCTCTCTCCCCCAGCTACCTGTCAGCCCACATCCTCAGGTTTCCCATCACTGCAGCTGGCCCTGCAGCACCTTGCAGAGGGGAGACTGTTTTGCAGTAAGCTGCCTTTTGAGCAAGGCTTCTGAAGAGCAGGAGGGAAACCTCAATCTACCTCATACAGCCTGCTGGGCAGTTGGGGTCTAGTTGGGGTGGGCAGCTGCAACAAGGTAATTCTATTCTAGAATTAAATGCAAATTAGTCTATATTAAGGAATGCATTTTAAAGCACCACAGAGACCAGGAATGATGTGCTTTTACAGGTATTAGCTAGTGCATTTCTAATGGAATCTGTCCAGCCAATACAGGTTTTAATTTCCTCACTTGTCTGTAGGGTTCAAATGCCTCAGCTAAAACTTTCCCATAATGTGCCTTTAAATACTTATCAAGATCAAGCCTGAAGCAATTGACCCCTGAAGCAACACAACATATCGGCATGTGAAGGAAACCTCCTCCATCTACATCTGCAAGCAGCAAACCAGCCTGGGCTCAGCATTTGGCCCCACATAATCGTTATTGCATTTGCAAGCTTAACAAAGTGCTGCATTAAATTTCAGAAACTATTGATTGCACTTGAGATAGTTACACAAAATCAGTTGTGGGGTTTTGTTTTAGGAAAAGGTATAAGGGAGGAAAAAGGAGTACGTGCCAGGATTTAAGAGAAAAGGCACATGGTTGAGAGGCATAGAAATGTCATGGGATCACAACTTCAAAGATCGAAGTCCCATCTAGCCAAGCCCTTTGTGTTGCTCAGATATCCCATAACAGGTTGCTTGAGGCTGCCCCAGAGAGTCTCCTAGCTTTGTTCACCACCTTTTTATTGTATAGACAGCCCTCTATGGTTTCCAGTTTATTCTAGTTTAACAAATAAATTAAATCACTGGAGAGGAAAAGGGAAGGGGAGAGAGAGTATCTGTGCACATGCCTTAAGGTTGAATTGAACCTTTTATCTTGTTTAAAAGGTTGCCTACAGAAAGGAATAAAGAATGTTATTGGGATATGGGCTTCAGTTCTGCCAGCTTCTAAACATATAAGCATACAAAACATTTTGGTGACTAAATAATTTGCCAAAATGGGCTAAATGATTCACCTCTCACTGAAGCAAACCACAAGAGTATCCCACCTCAACTACTTTAACTACAGCATTTACAACCAGTGCAAGAATAAAAATGTGGTCCATGGATTCAATTCAGCCCATACTGGTGGAGAATAAAAGCCATTTAGGACTGAAATAACTGGTAATGTTGACTCACCTCCCAGTGACCATGACACTAATCACTCTCAAGTATTGGACTCCCTTGAAGTGTCATCAAAGATATTCAGGAAAAGACACTGAAAATGAAGGAAGTATCTTCTCATCTCTTGCTGAACTATTCAGGGAGCTTGTAGCATTGCTTCCATGCTGCACTTAGCCATATGTATAAAGAGAAGTTTGTTTTTCCAGGCTGTCAGGAAAAACCCCTCAGGGAGCACTAAATTCACACAAAACCACTCTGTCAGTGCCTGGGATTGGTACAGGGGTAATAGTGGCATGACTCAAAAATTTAAGGACTGAAGTTGAAGGCTGTATATAACTGAAGCAAAAGAAAATGTGAGAGTAAAAATGAAATTACCAGCATGGCTTGTGGTTTAGACTTTCTAGAACACAACCAGGAGAACAATCTATAACTAATAAACTAAGAAACAACTTTTTTTTTTTTCTTGAAAGAACGCATATGATCTTGCAAAGTAACCAGTTAATAAATTGTTCATGTGCAACTCATTACAGTATTGGACCTTTGAGCTGTGTTGGATTACTGCAGGAAAAGCATTGGGATTGCTATGTGGACCCAATCAAAGTAAAATTTACTGAAAGAAATTGCTGTGTGAGTGGATTCTGTAAAAAACAAACAATTCAGGCAGTTTATGATTCCATGCTAAAAACCTTTTTAATATTTGCTTCCTAATTTTCACTTCTTTGGGCTTACTATTCCATTCACAAATGTTTTTTGTCATGTTTTCAAGTTGAATGTTGATCTACTGTAATTTTTCACTGAGAAACTAATATTAATAAATTAATAATTATCAGTAATTAATATATATTAATAATAGATAAATGTTAATAAATTAATAATAAAGCCAGTGGGCAAGAATTGAAAGCAAATACAGATTAAATTAATTCAAAGTGGAGAAAGTATTACAAAGGATTAGGAGAGACCAGTGCTGCCAGCAATGTTTTCTATGACTGTAAGAAAGCCAGGTCATTTTGGGATGTCTTTATTTCCCCTTTTGATTCTTCATTTCTTCTGGCATGGAGCACACTGCTGCCAGCAGAGAGCCTGGTTTGATGGCAGTCTTATCCCTGAAATGTCCCCTGGTTGCAGCTGACATCTTAGTAATCAGTTCTATAATTACAGTTCATCATAGAGAAATGTTTCTCGGTGTGTAACCATCTTAATGGTCAGGTTCTTTCAGCAGTCACTCACTTCTAACCTTGAAATGTTCCAGATTTTTTTAGAGGATTCCTCAAAATTCACATTTCCCTGTAAATGTAATGAGAAAGACAGTGCTTTTGGTAGAAAAAATTAACCAGATTTCATCATGGGGAACAGACCTGGGGTTTTGCTATGAAGTTCCATGGATGCAGGATCAAGGCCCAAGTTCCGCTGACTTTCTTTGTAACATTTTTTTTTTTTAAGATTCTTTAACAATCCCTCCAGAGTTTCACACTGTGAAAGTAGCACCAGGCTAAATGAAACAATGGTTTGATGGCTTTAAGGAATCTGGATACACTGTGTGAAAAGACTGGAAATGTCTTTTTGCTTGGGTTTGAGAAGCAAATAATTTAGATAGAACGATCTTTCTTCAAACTGCTGTGTATCAGATAAAACAGTCTTTCTTCAAGCTGCTCTGTATTGGACCAGGTAACTATGAAGTTGTAAGAACTGACTGTCCCATTGCACTATTCCTTTCCTCACTGGCTGCAACAGATAGAAATTTTGCATGCAGGAATTCCATAACCACTTTTCCATCATGTTACTTCACATTAGTTCAGCCTATTAACTAAGTATTTTGGCTGTTTACCATACCAAAAAGAGGAATTGTTCTCAATATGACACTCCTCCAGAACAAAATATATAGAGAGAGTCTGGCTTCAGACTAAGGAGACAGATGACAAGGGTGGCACATTGTGGAGAGAGAAGTAGCCTTGGCAAAGGCTCTTTGAGCCCCACCTTCAGTACACATGTAAAGAACTGTGTTATTCAAACATCACGTCTCCTAGCAGTACAGCCAGCCTCCAAAGCTTCTGCTGTTGCGCTTGCACCCATGTCTGTGGTGGGTGAACTCATTGCAGCAGTTACCACCTGCTTCTCATCCCAGGCCTCACAATATTAACTATGGCCAAGGCAGGGTTAACAAGCTCGGCTCTCCAGATCTCTCCTTCAATCCATGTCATCGTCCAAGAGCTGGTTTAATTTTGTCTACCTGTGAGGACTCAAAAATGCAGTGGAGTTCTAGGCTGAGAAGCGTGGAGGTAGACCTGTATGTACATCTGCTGACATGCAGCCAGTGACTGAAACAAAAGGAGTGCAGGCAATGAATACAAACCAGCATGCATGTGCCTTCAGGAGTGCTGCATTTCTATGCCCTGTTGAGCATGTGGATGGAAAAAGTAATGAAAGTGTTCAACTAATGCTCTGCTGCACAGCTTTTCCATAGCTAGCTACTTTGAGACTTGGTTAACTTGCTAAGCTGAACTGTCTGGGTCTACAGTGATAGAAGTATTAAATTCCACTGCAAAATGAGTTGTTCCAAGTTCTGAAGCCAATCAACAACTTCTGAAAGTTGATCTGCGGAAGCTTGCATTAGAAAATGAGAGTAGCTGACTTAAGCATATCTAATTGCTTTCTGAATAGGTCAACAAACTTGTGAAGAGGGATAAACTGAATATGACTTAAGTTCGAATGAAATCAAAAGGACTCAGGCTGAAAATAAGCAAAGGGAAGTTCTTCAACTTACAGGTAATATATTTATGGAACTCCTTGCCAAAGATGAGCGACTGGAGAAGGCTGGAAGAGATGTCCGTAAGGTATTCCTAAATGGAAAACCATGTCAGCCTCAGGAAATACCCTCAGATGAAAATAGGTTCAGGCTGCAAGAATCATAGCTAATAGGTCTGTTTTTATGCTTTTAAGGTCTAAAAGAGGGAGATGACAGTAGGAGGTAAAAGAACATTGCCATGTAGGGACATGACAAGATGGCAAAAAGACTGTTTTCAGTAGAATCACACCTGTGTAAATGCAGTCATGCCCTCTGTCAGCTCCCTCCTTTGCCCTTGAACATTTTGAAGGCCATTTTTTTTCTTCCAAGTCTTATATTTGCTTTGACAGGATGGGTAGTGTGTTCATGTAGACTGCATGAGTGAACACATTAAAACTTGCAGGTTGTTTTATGCAAAGCATCTGTTGCATATTTGCCTGTGATTGTGTCGTGGTTTAACCCCAGCCAGCAACTGAGCACCATGCAGCCAATCACTCACTCCCCCCCACCCAGTGGGATGGGGGACAAAATCGGGAAAAGAAGTAAAACTTGTGGGTTGACATAAGAACAGTTTAATAGAACAGAAAAGAAGAAAGTAATAATGATAATGATGACACTAATAAAATGACAGCAGTAATAATAAAAGGATTGGAATATACAAATGATGCACAGAGTAATTGCTCACCACCCGCCGATCGACACCCAGTAAGTACCTGAGCAGCGATCCCAACTCCCCCACCACCCAGTTATTTCCTGAATGTGACATCCCATGGTATGGAATATCCCTTTGGCCAGTTTGGGTCAGCTGCCCTGGCTGTGTTGTGTGCCAACTTCTTGTGCCCCTCCAGCCTTCTCACTGGCTAGACATGAGAAGCTGAAAAATCCTTGACTTGGTATAAACATTACTTAGCAGCAACTGAAAACATCAGAGTGTTATCAACTTTCTTCTCATACTGAATTCAAAACACAGCACTGTACCAGCTACTAGGAAGAAAATTAACTCTATCCCAGCTGAAACCAGGACAGATTGACATGGATGGGACTCACTGGTGTGGGTGGCCAGTGCTCCTGCACTAGCTCAGGCTGTAACCAGCACATAAGGGGTCTAGTGTATCCAGTTACTGATGAGGGTCTGTAGGGGAGTTGAGGAGGATTTCACCCCAGATGAGAGGATTCCCCTGATTATATTTTTCCCTTGATGCATGTGTGTTTTAAAGCTTGGCTCTCACCCTCAGTTTTTACAGCTTACTCAAGTTAATTTCAAGCATTTCTTCCTTTTTTGTTCAGCTCTGAAGAAACTTTCCTTTCACAAACACAGTCCATTAGAGAAAGTCGTGCTCCATTGACTTGGCTACAGTTTTCTGAGGCAGCTGCTGCTATTGTTGCTAAAGGGGCTTGCCAACTTCCCTACCTCTTGCTTGCATTTTGATATATTATTCATATGGAAAGAAAAGTACCTAATCTAATCAAAATATTAAGACTCTGCCTGTTTTTTTACTGTCTTTTTTTTTTATTTTATTTTCAACATTGTGGAAAAGCTATTGCTGTTTTATAACAAATCTCTCACTATTGGCAATGACACTCAAAAATTAGAGAAGGTGACGTGTTCCTGCTCAGTTCTTAAGGGAATTCTTTTCTATGCTTTTTCCTTTCTACTGAATGAGAAGACTAACCATGAAGGCAGATGCTAGGCAGGAAATAGTCAAGCACAAAAGCATTTCAGAAGACTGTCAGATGACTTCCACTGAGCTTTTTTTTACCTGACTGTTAATCCTTCTTTCAGATTCCCTGGGAATCAGTACTTGCTGCAGGTGCTTTTACTTGGAACAAATTCCACAAAGTTTATGAAGAAATGGTGGCAAAATGCCCCAAAATAATTCCCTTCAAACTTTACCAGAATTTTGGTATGGGTGAATTTAACTTAAATAGACTTTCTGGATGATGAACAGAAAGGGCACAATACCCTCTACTGTGCAGCAGAACATGTTCTCTCATGAACAATAGAGAATTTTGAAATGTCAGAGGCTATCCACAAACTCTTACACACTTCCAGACATTAATACCTCTCCATAACAGGTACTATTATTTTTGTTTAATTTATTGATACTATCCAAACTCATAATACAAGGACAACACATGTCTTGAATTTGAAGGATACTTATGTTGGTACAATCATAATGGCTCAAGTAAATAATCAGAATGGTCTTGAATCAGCTCTCCAATCTTCTGCTGACATCATGCTCAAACACTATGATACAGTACTTAGGAAAGAAGTAGTCAGTTGAGCAAACTGAGATCAGCAAGAGATTTCAGAGCATGATGATACAAGTAGTGTCCAACATCGTGAGAACTCAGTCTAGAAGTGAGAGTACTGGTATTATCTTTAGCAATACTGTAGAAAGTAGTATTCACAGTATATCATCTGACCAGCCACTTTTGAGTGTTTTGAGGACCTCACAGCACCTGACAGCTGTAGGTATGTAAATTTTTCTATGGATATTTATTCTGCAGTGTTAGTTGTTATTTGCTGGAGGGTGATGTTTTTTCTGGACAGCTTGTGCCATGAACATGGTCTGACTGATCCATCACCAAAAAAAGCATCCTATATTTCATTCACACAGAAAGTGAGCAATATTTCCAAATAGAACTGAGTAGATATTCCAAATTTCATTCTTATGATCTGGGAAATGAATTTTCTTTAGCTACAGACTATTTTTCTTTACGGCTCCTTTACAAGATCACACTCATTTGCCCAATAAGCTCTGCAGAGGTCAAGGACCTCAGCTGAGTTCCCCTGTGGCAGTGTCTCCAGGAAGATGGAGGTGACCCTCTCTGATACTGATGCAAGTAAAGTCTGTCATGACCCATTCACCTCCTGCATACTACAGCAGTTTTCCAGGGTCACACAGGAAGTGTGGAGCAAAACCAAGGATTTAATGCCAAACTGATTTTTAGCTCCGTTTCAAGCTCTGAACCAGAAAACAAGCATTTCTCTTCTCGACCTGCTTCGAAAATGCAAGTCAATAGCTTAAGGTATTTCACAAATACAACAAATACAACAAGAAATAAGAATCAGGAATTACCATTCCTTCTGCTTCTTTTAATTTCCTTTCTCTGTCTTCTAGATGCAAAGAAATAAAATCCAACTTTTGCTTTATAACAACAACAAAACATTCACTGTGAGTAGAAAATTTTGGGGAAAATTAAAGACAATTCTATCAGACACCATTAAACCTAACTAGACATACTTTCCTGGAGATTGTTGGCTAGTTTATGAAATTCTGCACAAGTTCTCTGGTCCGCAAAAAACATGTCTTGTAAGCAACTTTTGGACCAGTATTATTATAAACTTCAGTCAGCTACACCTTTTAAAATCATCCTGTAACATTTGCGGAATGAGTTACCAAAGAGCAGTTCTCTCATATGAAACATGGATGAAAACCTGGCAACAATCATCAGAGATGTTCAAACGATGGAGCGAATTCACTAGAGAGTAATTTTTGAACATGCTGTTCTTTCATCTAAAGGTGGATATGAGAGCCAACGTCTGCAGGAAGACATGGTCTCTTTTATTATGCCAGCTAGTACAGGTGGAAAAAAACCCAAACTGTTCAGCCCACCGCCCTTTTTTGTGTCAGCTCTTCATGTTATGTCAGTAACTTCCACATCATCATGGCAGTGTTGTCACAGCCAAACTACCTAATGATATTACATAGCCAAGGTTAATTATTGGCATTGTACTGCCTGCTTCAGCCTGGGGAGGGCTGGAGGTCTTATAGGCAGAATTATACTGCTTTTGGTACTCTGGGACCAGTGGAGTTGATGTCAGTGACACAAGTACCTACCTGCACAAAGCAAAGAAAAGATTTGGAGGTGCATGCAGAGAGGGAACAGGAGTGCTAAAGAGATTTCATTTCTTTATTTCTTTCCTCTGTCTTGAAAGCAAAAAGCCCTAGAGAAACATTTAAGATCTACCATAAATCTATGTAAGCAAACTTTGATCTACATAGAAAACAATTTGTATTTGTAAATGCACTCATGTGAGCCTACTGTCTGTCTCTAAAGCTTATTGCATACTCGTTTGCAGTTGAACTGGCTTAACTATTCCATTATTCAATTGTACCACTTAAATATGTGGGATGGTTTGTTCTAGAAAATCTTTCAAATTTGTTTTCCTCAAAATGGGGGCACTGGAGCATTATGCTCTCCAAGTGATGTGAGAAAATTAGATTCAGTCTTCTGAGCTTGCTTGCTTTGAATGAAATTCTGCTGTAAATACAAGAGCCAAATGTTGTTGGGAGAGTGTTTTTGCTGTGCGTCGGGCCTGTTTTGTATTTGTTGCTGAGCACACGTAGGCAGAATTCACGCTGCACTGCAGTAAAATCTAAAATGCCATTAGAATATATTTGTGACAACATGAGACAAAAGCAACAAACTCCAAGATTTTTCCCAAAAAATTAAGAAAAGAAAAATTAAATAAATGACCTTTGCTTTTTATTTATTAATTTGGGTTTGGATTCTGCATAGAATCAAATAAAGCCATTGTTTTAACTTACATATTCTTACAAAGATGCATTCTAGTGGTGCCTTATAGCCTTTCTAATGAATACCTTATTCTGTCATGACAAGACCTGAATCTGTCAAAGATTTTCTATTCCTATTGTACATTAAAAAATCCTAATTTCATCCACGGATTCTTTTCCTTTTCCTGTGAACCACACTGATTCAGTGACTGTGACTAACACAGTGCCTTATTTCCTTGCTAATCATTGGACTTTTGCAATACGACCTAGTAAAAGTCTGGAGAGGGGGAGAGAGGCAGAAGAACCCTTCCTGAAGGGAGGTTGGTATTAATATGGGGACAACTATGGAGAAACCTGAGGTGACCACTATGCTTCAGTCTTTCACAGCTCTCAGTCATGCATAGATGTACACACTCTAATGAAGCAGAAAGGGGGAAAGATATGTTTCCTTGCCCTTCCCCTCACTTCTGCATAATTCTTACTGTTGTTAACTGTCTTTTTTAAAATGACCGTATAGTTTGAAGGTTTCCTAAAGGTTGCCTGACCGATATGTAATAGTGAGGCTGAGCCTGTCATATGGAGTAATTTCTATCCCTGGCTTACCTGCACCCATCCAAACAGACAAAAAGAAATCTCACTACATCCACATGTCAACCTAGGAAGAGGAATGAAAGCCAAAGCATAGGAGGGTAGAATTATATCTTGACAAGTATTTAGGCATTGTCATGCAGAAGTCAGTGGGAACTTCAAATTGGATGCAACAGCTAATATACATTAGTAGGATTTTAAACCAGCTAGTGATGGAGGAGGAACAAAAAGAATATTTGTTTGTTTGTTTGTTTGTTTGTTTGTTTGTTTGTTTGCTACTTCTGTATACATTACAGGAAAAACCAAGAGAGGAACACTGTATCCAGATGTGGTTGCTAGACTGGGGAAAACTGGAACAGATACTAACAGTTGTTACAAAAAATAATTAGAGGGCTGGAGTACATGCCTTCCTGTGGGAGGCCTAAAGAACTGAATCTGTTCTGCTTATCAA
The DNA here is from genome assembly GCA_026212715.1 of Elanus axillaris. NCBI lineage: Eukaryota > Metazoa > Chordata > Aves > Accipitriformes > Accipitridae > Elanus > Elanus axillaris. Next base: position 43,908,204 of record JANZLQ010000029.1, on the reverse strand, counting down.
AAGATGACTGAGAGATGAATTGATTACAAAATGTTTGCATTAATGAGGAGAAAATAGAGCTCTTTCATCTAGTGGAGAAAAGCGTAACAAGAATTAATGACTACAAGCTTCAGCCACACAAATTGAAATTGGAAATTTGGCACATATTTTTAAAAATGAGGTTGATTAGCCAATAGTTTAAAACTCCTAAAGGAGATGCTGCGCACTTTGGTTATGGTTGGCTGATAAACTAAAACTGTCTGTAGGGCTACTAGTTGCAGATCACAGCATCATAGAATCATAACACCCATGCCACAACGTGTGAGCACTGAGCCAGGACATGATCTCCTTGTTTGTATCTATTCTAGTGTCCATCTATACCACTGCTTTCTTAATCTCTCTCTGCTCATTTTCCTCAACAGTCCCTGGCCTCAGATGTCATTAGCATTGTTTAAAATACAGATTTGGAAGTCTATAATTGAGATTTCTCTTCAAAAAAGGACTTTAGTAAAGATTTTTTAAATTTTGGCCCTTCACCTTGCAGCTTATGCAGCATAAGACAAAGTTTTATGGGATTTTCCTTTTGCATTAGACTTTTTAAAGTTCAGACTTTGTTTTTGACATGACATCAAGGCCATTGCTTGAGATAATCACCCCTGTCTAAGCTGCAGGCCAGTACTGTGGATGCTTTGTTTTTCTCCCCAATTCCATTAATTTCCATTGACGTCCAAGCCAGACAAGGAAGGAAATACTTGACCTTAGGCAGTAGAGGGAAATTGCTATGCAAGTTCTCCACTGGCAATGTGCTCAGTGATAGGGTCCATTATGCCAGGGATTTTGAAGTCCATTGTCAAATAACCTATCAGGTTCAATCTCAAGTCCTGTTTCCTTGACCATCAACACTTAATAACTGGTGGTAGGCTGTCCTTTAGACTGAATCAACAAAATCCCTCTGAAACAAAACATGCTCGTGTGGTCTGGAGTTCTCCAGAGAAACCTCTCTTAAAGGATAGTAAGGATGAAATTGGGATTTGCATCGCTGAACATATAGACCTCTAACACTATCCAGCAGGTTTTCTATCCTCCACCATCACTACATGTTCTCATGCCACACTCCAGGGCAAAGAAAAAGAGACTAGTTTGGGTTTTATCCTGTAAATACACCATTCTTACAGGATACAGCACAGATCCTGCATTATTTTTGATACTTTGAATTTAAAAAAACATAACAAGTGAAAAATATGTCTTAGGACTATGGGGTCCTACAGACTTCTTCCAAGAACTATGGAATGAAGATATGGCAAGTTCACTGTAGAGAGGCCAGCCCCAAACTGTGAGCTGCAACCGCTCTGAGATACTTGACCTGGCAGCCAGGGATTATTCCATAGAGTGGATACATTTAACAGCATATGTATAACAATCTGTGCCATGTTCTAAACACCAAAAGGACTAGAAACAGACCATACCTATGACTGTTGCTGCAAAGAGTCTGCAAGAAAGACAAGGTTGTTAAGGGCCACTGTGGTGCTGCAGGGACTCACTACAGTGAGTGTATTCTAAATAGAAAAAAAGATACCGAAGCTGAATATCCTAATACTTTTCCTGAGGCCAGTTTGTTTCTTACAAGAAAGAAATATTACCTAGATCTCTATGGAAAAGATGACTACCAAAAAGATTACAAGATTTATCACCAGTGATGACCACAGTGACATGATTAGGATGGATGACACTTGTGCTTTTTTGTACTTTTTTTTTCAACATCTTGTCAGCTCTTGAAAATTTCTGGTCACTCAGCCAGATCCTATGTGCTTTGCCATCCTTGCCTAGTATGTCAGGGTTAATAAAACTGAATAAAGTATCAGATAGTAATGCTGCATTGCCAGGCAGACCCCAAAATGCTAAGCTTTTATGCTGATTCTCCTTCAGATGCTTTATGTCCAAGAATTTGTCATTTCTCGTGAATTCATGGATTTGCTGTAGCTGCAACAGTACAAACTTACTGAGTTTCTCTTGATACAATAAAATCCTGGACAGAAAATGGTTGACAGAGTTGTGAAGTCAGCAAGAGGTAGATCATCTATGAAATGACAAAGGTGCCACTAGAAGTGTCACAATATCTGCAGATGGAATTTTAAGGAGCTGGGATGCCAGGACCTGCAGGTCCAGAACAAAGGGACTACAGAGAAAAACACTGAATTATATCAAAAAATATAAGCTTTATTTCTTGAATCTTGCATATGTAGAATTTCAAGTTAAAGACAACAGCTATTAAGATTTCCTAGAAAAGAATTGCTAGAGATTCCTTCACTAGTAGCCACACAGTTCCTGTGAGTAAGTAAATGAACTGCAGCTGGTGAGAAGGTGCAGACATTTCCACCGGGTGTTCCCTGAGCCATCCTGTTGCCATCTGCTCCCCTTTCATCTTGCAATTATTGTGCAGAAAACAATATGCAAATGTGAGTGCAGTAAGGAAGCTGGAGTCAGATTTGACTCTGGCATAAAGGACTCTAGCTCTACCTCCAAGCCACAGCTTCTGAGGCAGTATCTTGAGAGGGCCTAATGAGTCACGAGGTTGCCTCTGAACAAGCTGCAGCATCACAAGCCAAGACAACAGGCCTGTGGCAGGAAGAACCGCCAAATATTCAGGGTGGCACTGCAACTCCACTGACCTCAAAGCATCAGGCGCATACAGCTCCTTGGCATGGCATGAGCTGAGAAGCAGCTGTGGAAGACACTGTTGCCATGAACTTAGCCAGAGCAGCTGGTGTCAGTGGGAGACCGCTCTCCAGTGACCTATACTTGCAGTGCAATGGAATAAAGTCTTTATTCCTGTTGAGAAGGACCTCAGCTTGGATGGGTGGGCACAGAATATGCATCCTGCTGACTACATGGTGGGTAACCACATGCAAACAAAACCTGTTTTGAACTTCTGTGTGCTCACCATCCAAAATATAGACTAAGACTAACATCTGTGGAATTCTGCAGACAATTATCACCTCGGAACCTCTAACTGGCACAACAGAGGGAGTTAAAGGTTACCAGATTCCAAATAATAAGAGCAATCCTTTTTCTAGTCTCAGCTATATTTTCATGTTGGCCATCTAACACATTGCATAAAAGGTAAGCCAGAGCAGAAGTCCCTGTTACTTTTATCTTTCTTCACCATCAGGCCTTTATCATTTGTAGTATAGATCCAACCATGATAATCATGTTCTGATATCTTCAAATCAAGTTTGGATGCCTTTTTGAAAGAACAAATTTTGCCAGACACACATTACTTGTCTTGGTGCAGAGATAGCTAGATGAAACACTGTGACTGAAATAAAAAGGATTACCCTGCTCATGCCTTTTGGCCTTATACTAGGTGCACCTTTGGCTTTTATTGTAGACTATGCAATATTTGATATATGCCTCTAAAATTGCAAAGAAAAAAATTATAACCATATTGACTGCATACAATAGTGTGACACCCCCAATGTACTAGTATACCCCAAATATCATTATTTTTAAGAAAAACTCATATTCAGTTTTGAATGACTGGCCTGGCAAAATAGCTCTGCCCAGGAATACACCCTGACAGAGCTGAGAAGTGACAAGATAATGGTGGGGAGAAAAATCTTCTGTTCAGTGAAGAAAACCAACAGTGAGATCTTTTTAACAACCCACCCTATTAAGTTCATCAAGTAGAATGCTGAACAGAGGAAACAAAGGAAGGAGCAGCAAGATTTTTTACTGGAAATACAAAATTAGGGAGCAACATTGCATATACCTGAATTGCTCCTACTGGCACCTCACCTTTTGACCAATATTACCAAGACAGACACTTTCCTGGGAGAGGCGCCTGTCCCCTCATCCACATGCTGAACATCATGCCAGAGCAGGTAATGGGCACTGGAATTAGATATAGTCCTCATCCAGCCAGAGTATCTACTTGCTTCAATATGTACACTGACTGCCCATGGCTTCAGCCCTATACTTGTAATGTCCATCTTTCTTGGCAATCTTTCCATGATTTCAGAGCCACAGGCATGACCTTGCAGAGCTCGTACTATTAATGAAATCATTAGTCTCATCATAGCAGCTTTTCCTTAACTTTACAGACATTCCCTAAGTTCCGAGTCATTTATGCAAATGACAACACGACACAGAAACATGGTGCATGTTCATTCAAAAAAGAAAAAAAAAATCTTAATTTCAAAGAGAGGAAGAAATCTCTTATTTTGACTCTGCTCCAAATGTAAAGCCTTTTTGTTTCTTCTTTTCTTTATTAAAGCAATAGATTATGGCATTTAAAAGACTGGTGAAAGAATGTATTTTACTTTTATTTTTTATTATTGTAGATTAATATGACTGATGAACTTAGAGCCAAATGTAGTGAACTCTCCTAGTCCTGTGAATAGCAGAGACAGTCTCTGTACAAGAAGGCAAGGCTTCCTGCACATTTTCTAAAGAAGATTTTATTTATTATTCTGGTAAATTAACATGATTTGTAGGAAGGGGAAAAAGTGCTGAGAAATGTGGATGAAACACAGACACAATAGGGTGGCAGGAGGAAAATTTGGTGGACACTGAATAAGCACATGATTTGTGTCCTGACCTGACTAGCTCTGGGAGGTGAACATTATCAGAAGGGCTCCTGATCAGATCTGTGTCTGATTTATTCCCTCACTTTAAAGAATCTGGTTCACCTGGATGAAAAGGCCTTTTTGATATCTAAAATTATTAGGTATACAAAACAAGCATTCAAAGGTTTTACATAACTGCCTGGCTCCTCTTGACTTCTGAAAAAATAATCAACCAACCTGCCTATATGGAAGTGAATTTTAAAGTCACAGCCTCTTCTGTAAAACATACAAATTTAGAGACTGAAATACAACTCAATTTGCAAATTCACTGTCTCAAGATTAGGGCTTATACATAGACAAGACAGCTGGATCCCTCTTTCCACAGAGAATCGATGGTAAGCCTGGCTGCCTCCAGATTTTGCAATGCATTTCTGTGGGCCCATCTTTCTTATTAGGGCTGTGTGGTTATTTATAGAGCAGTGGCTGAGATGGGAGATCTAGTCACTGTGAAAAGGCATAGCAAGGAGTGCTGGCTGAAAGTGTTGCATTTAAACTGTTTGGTCGGAAGGGCTGATGGAAAACTGGATTTTCAACAAGCCTTTTTTGGGAGGCGGTGTTATCTATTTACCAATGCAACTTTAACATTGAAGCACAGATGCAATAATTGACAGTTCTGTATTTCAAAATTTTGCCAGAGTATCTCATCACTATAATGCAGTTGAATCATTCCACCTTTCTTTGCCAAACCACATCTCCCATGATTCACTGAAGGTGAGAACACTCAGAATATGCTGTCTTTTTTTCTGATAAAACCCATATGACCCATCGGTCAAGACATAAAATAGCCTGCTTATGTACAGAAAGGAGATACACATATATCAAAGCTATACTACCTGTGAAATACCCTGGAAGCATTTCCAAATTAGTGGACTTGGGATCACTAGGTTTATGGATGGACTTGATCTTAAAGGTCTTTTCCAGCATAAATGATTCTATGATGCTGTGATTTCAGGGCTCTGTAATTTTTTCAATATTTTAATTTTTACAGTTTAAACAAACAAATGAACTGTTGATGTTGTAACAGGCAAAGGGCTAGAAAGAAAACAAAGGTACAGAAAGGTGGAAGGATCTGCTCCAGAGATTGAGTTTATTTTTGGGAACTCTTCATTGCTTAGCATACTGTTGTGCTTCACAAGCTCTAAGACTAGAAGCAAAGTCGCGGGAGGCACCAGAGCAGGCTGTCAGGATGGAACATTAGTCATATCATCAGTCTATGCTTAAATAATTCCCATGTGTGCTGTTACACCAAGTTAAATATACTGGGTCTTATTTTCAGCTCTGTTACACTTGCATGAAACCACTGAAATTAAGGAATTGCACTAATGTGCTTTAGAAGAGAAATAAACCTATTTCCTTCATTTAAAAAATTACTTGTAATTGGTAACTCTGTACCTTTAAACACATGGATCAACCTTTGTCTTTTCCTTGGGGGAAATAAAAACCAGTGTCTTCTTCTATGAGCCTGCAGTCTTTTGGGAGAGAGAATCAGGGATCAGCTGTCATTGCAGAGAACGTCAGAGGAGTTTGTGGCAGCGAGCCATAGAGAGGAGATTAAAAAAAAAAAAAAACTCCATCATGCAACTATTTTGTTCACATTGTTGGAGAAAGATTAATGTTAAAATTAGCAGGTCATTATAATCCTTCGGGAAAAGGTGTAAAGTTTACATTGATAAAAGTACCTCCTGCAGCATCACATATACAACAGAGCTGGCACAGAAGACTAATCAGCCTATAGAGGGCAAAGAGGAATTGTGATCCAGCCAGGGTTATTTCCTCTGCTCTCTCCTTGTATGTACTCCCACCTGCTTCCAGGATGGGAAAAACAAGAATCTGCGAGGAACAGTATGATTTCTTACTGTCCCAGCTGAGTAAGCTGGGGAATGTAGAGGTCAATGGGATAAGCCAGCAGCAACAGGAGAGTGAAGGACTCCAATGTCTCACCCGTGCCACCCTCACCTCAGCTGTGGATGTTGCTTTCTGCCTGCCACCTGACATTCTTCCCACTTAACAGTAATGCTAAATTGCTTAACCCATACCCTTTTCCTTTGCTCAGCCTTTAACATCCATAGTCACATTTTTTGGGTTTTTTTGTCCATTTACTCCTGCTCCAACAAAATCCTGCCCTGAAATGTTAAAAATGACAGCCAAAGGATAAAATAAAAGGTCATCTGTGATGCAAACAAGGTGTTGTGCCAAACTTCTTTCAGATCATAATGTTGATCTGTTGCATTACCTTTCCCAGCTCTGCTTCCATCTTGACCAGTGTATTGGGTTTCTGTGGCAAGGTTTTGGTAGTGGGGGGGGGTTACAGGGGTGACTTCTGTGAGAAGCTGCTGGAAGCTTCCCCTTTGTCTGTTAGAGCCAATACCAGCCGGTTCTAAGATGGACCCGCCG
>JANZLQ010000029.1:43877276-43897302 GCA_026212715.1 Elanus axillaris | reverse complement strand
TCGAATAATGTAAGCACTGCTCAGCAACAGCTAAAACATCACTGTGTTATCAACATTATTCTCATCCTAAATCCAAAACACAGCACTATACCAGCTACTAGGAAGAAAACTAACTCTAGCCTAGCTGAAACCAGGATACACATAGAAGTGACTGCTCATGTAGGGGAGCATGCTGGAGAGCGCATGCTGGTTTGGCAAAGTGAATGACTGGCGGATGCATATTTACTTCATGTGGCTTTAGATCACTCTCCTCCATTTCTTTGCTTAAATGTTGAAAACTTATGATGGAAAAGGCATTCTGCAGGGGCATTTGCAGTTATAGGGAAACACTGGGAGAAGTAAACATCTTTGCTAATTTGCAGGCAGTATTAAAACAGTCCTGTCAAACAGTAAGTGAAATATCATCTTTATGGAAATTAGGCATTGTTATTGAGCTTATTACTGAAGGTTTGGAAAGAAAAACTGCAACTGTCCTGGACTTCTTAGATGTACAGCTATTTAATGTTTTGTTATTTTCTTATTTTATTTATGTTGGAGTAATATCTGCACTATTTCTCTTTTAAAATGCATTTTTAAACAAGAATGTGAATTTCCCAAAGGTTAGATAAATAGACCATGAAAAACTAACCTATTTGTAAATGCAATTTTTGGGGTTTTTTTTTGTTTTTTTTTAAATTTTAAATAAAACAATTCTTACTGTAGTCTATGCATGACAGTGATTCTATCACTTATCAAAAAGCCTGGCACAAGTGGAGTACCAGCAAAAGTGGAATACCTTTTCCTGATTAATGATTTATCTTTTTTTTCAATTCAACTCAGAGTATAAAGACTTTCCTTATGTGCTTTTTAAAATCACATGGAAATTAAACTGAGTGAAAATGAAATGTGTAAAAGACTAATGCACACTTTCAAAATATTTTTTTTTCTTTTTTAATTAATTTTATAGCACTAATCTGAAGGCTCTGGGCAAAAAGCAGTAGGGTCTTGACCCACTCTAAAAGCAGCCCCGGAAAAGACATTTGTCCCATAATGACAGATCCTAATTATGTTCCTTTTATGGGCACAAAGATATGCTACAGTTGTCTTTTAAAGATGCGACAGATTTCCCTTTTTAAGCCTGGTTGGCTATGGACAGAGGTGTGTGCAGAACCATTTCTTCCAGATATAGCCTATCTTCTTCCACAATCCTAGTTAGCACACCATGATGAACCTGCCTGTGATGGTGCCCTTGGTGCAATACGCACTAACTTCTAAAAAGCAGGCTGTGGTTTCCTATTCTCAATTATAGATGTTGGTGACTGGGAGGGCAGGATCTGGGCACTGTGGCAGGTAAAAAGGGTAAGTCTTATTGGATCAGATACACAGGAAGGTCTCCCTCATTTCCATTTCTTATCTGTTCCTCTGAGTAAGATAAGGATAAAAATAATTTTTAATATAGCAAGCAGCAGTTCACAAGGTGTGGGAGTAATGAATTCTTAAAGGATGGATATATGTCTTACTCATATGCACAAATTCCTTTTATCTGTCTGTGTATTGAGGAATAGAAATGCTATCAGTGTCTCTTTTGCTCATTTAAAAGACCATTCAATGAGCAACACTGAACATCTACATAGTACAGGCCATGGACTTACACCCAGAGGCTCCTGCATCGAGCCTTAAGCTTCTGGATGAGCAAAGCAGGGGGAAGCAAACCTATCCACTTCTCATTGCTTCCAGCATCATCACTGGTTTTTGTGGGCCACAGCACACAGGAGCCAAACAAAACACACTGTGATGTGCTCAGATGTCCACAGATGGAGACTCCACATCCTTGTGGCCTTGAAACCACTGTTTAGAATGACTGAGGCATCACATACCTTTCAAAGCATGCTATCTTTGCTACTTTATTGAAAAACACAAACCAAACGAAAACCACAAGATACCCTTATTTTAGCTGATCACAGACAGGATTTAGGATCTTCCTTTTTCTGTCTACAGTCTTTCCTAGGAATCATGTCTACCTACATGTCAATGCCAACATCTTCTGTGGTGCTTGGTTGAGAGTCTTGAGAATGGAGGCAGCGGTAAATGGCTACCGAAATCCTAGCAAAAGTCCAAGTATATCAATAGCCTGTTATGTGGGTAGATATGAAATTATATGGAAAGGGCAGAGGAACTGTGAGGAAAGAGATGAATCTGAAAGTAATGATAAAAAGCCTTTGGGTAATGTTTTAATTATACTTATACTATGCATAATTTATAATAGCTTTTCTAATACGCTGAATATATTCAGTCAGAACTATTGATGCTTCCTCATGGAAAGCATACAATTAAAATCACATTCATATTTCATTGTGAGAATTAGCGTGCAACAAAATTGTTTCTGGTTGGGATGTTTTTGACCATCACAAGGATTGTAATTCAAGACTAAAAGGCTAATGATATGCAATATAAAAAATGATAACGCTCGTGTCACTAAAAATATATTGAATTCACACATTTCACAGCTCCTTCATTCCGTTGTTCCTGTTCAGAAAAAGATGGGATTTTAAAGTGTGTTAAGTTGCTAAGTTCATGATAAATTGTCTGTATGCAGACAAAACTGCATGAAATAAAACTGTTGTCTTTATTAAAAAAACCTTAGCTTGCAGTACCTGACAAATTACATTTACCACCTGCATTTGGAAATTTTCCATGTAGTCTGTGTAAAAATAATAAGAAACCGAGGACTGAAAATTAACAACTTTCTAGATACATGTTGGGTTTATAATAATAAAGTTCCATGCATGACTAACTTTTGTCTTCTGTTTTACATATGACACAATCAACTAATATTTTCCACTTATGGTAATGAAATACACCTTTGGAGATAAATGATGTGAGACTAAAAAATAAAATTACACTGAAAGGGAGGAGTGGGTGAGTCAGGAAATTTGTAATAGTGAAATGAACCGATGTTCTGCACACACCAGGCAAAATTACTGCCTAAGGCAAATACACAGTGATGGAGGTGAGGCTAGATATGTGCTCCTTCTATTCCTGAGTGGAAGGGGATTGCTCCATTAGCTGAAGGTTAGCCTTCTCTCCAGCAATTCACATTAGCTTTCTAAGGGCACAGGCAGATACACAGCTACTACACTCCAAAGCCTTCACCTTGTGTGACACTGGCTCGCAACTGATTGACTACCTGTAAGTACTTAACAGCTAAGTTTGCAGGCAGCCTGCAGCATGGTTCCAAGAAACGTGAACTGTCCATTTCCTTCAGCTGTCCAGGGAAATGTGACAACACTGGGAATAATTTCATTTCCAGGGAGAAAAGTGGATTTCCATTTTGCACAAGTTACTGTAAGCAAATATGTAATTCTGAATCACTGTTAGGAAACTATCACTACATATTTTCCCTTTTCAAAACAGAAGGGAAAGAGACCATTAACTTTTTCAAGCCCAAGAAAGGAGAAGCATAGTTTAAGAATTCAGTGATGGAAATATCAATGTCATCATATTTAGACTATCCATAAAGTCCTTGGTGAGCAGTGTATTGCTTAAGTGATCCATGAGGTCAGAGCATTTTTTTTATTTATCTTGGGAAATGGCATCTTCCAGTTTCCACCAAACCTAACTGTGGCTCGAAATGGAGAGATACACTTGCTCAGTGAAATGCCCAAACTGCATCAGCGCAATCTTGGTGTGTATGATATCCACATTACAGTTACAAACTGTTGGGGCAGTAGGTAGAGAGTCTATTTGAAATGTGGCCTGACAGAAGGGGATGTGGAATATGCAGATCTGCAAGTGGCATCCTCACTCCTAGGTTTTTGTCTTCGTCTGAGGTAGTATATAGAAAATAATTCAAGAAGTGCCAGTGTGAGAGGACTTTGAGAGATGTCCTCCAGTAATCTATTTATTATCTCTTACCTACATGCCTCATATCTATAGAAGGATAATGCTTACTAAATCATTCCAGTTCACAGACCAGTAGCCAAAGTTGTGGCTTAAATCACCAAAGAAGGTGAATTTTTACTGAGACTTCAGACAATGAACTGCAGTAGCTGGAAAACAGGCATTCTCTCAACTGCTCCAAACTTGGGGTTGGATGGTGTCCTTCCCTCAAAAAGGCAGGTTATGCATCTGACAGAGTCACTTATGGGGGAACACTCTTAGACAGCATGACTCAGAGTCCTGAGCCTCCAAATTAACTGCTGATACAGCTTAGTTCCTTTCCACTCAAGGACATGGGAGGAGTCCCAGAAGGAGCAATATGGCAAAAAACTTTGCAAGGAATATTAAAAAAAATCTGGAAAATTTGACAAAATATTCCACAGTTAAAACAAAAACAAAACCAAAAACCAACAACAAAAAAAAAAAACTGGTAAAGTCAGTTATGAAAAAAAATATTCTACAAATCAAGCCTGGAATGGAATTAGAAGGCACAAACAAAAGGGGAAAAGAGGAACAGAAGGGAGGCCAGAAGTTATCTGACATGATTAAATGGCAACTCCCAAACAGAAAAATGAGTCAAACAAAAATCCTTTATTATCTGACCCTAATGAAGCCAATAAACAGGGAGATAAATTAAGTAAACAGCTATTAAGTAAGAAGAAAATTAGGAAGGCCAAGATGGATTTCAAAGAATAAATAGCTAATGGTGTGAAAACAAATTAAAATCAGGAAGTCTGCAAGAGATCAATAATTCCACTGAATCATCAGGGGCTAAAGGGATCTATGAAAGAATATAAGCACATTGCTGAGAGGCTTAGCAGCTTTTTTGTATAACTTCCATGAAGGAGATTGCTGGGTAAATACTTACCTTGAACTTGTTCTTTCCTGGCATGGAAAAGCAAATATTTTTGGATATTGAAATGTCAGGAAAAGAAATAATAGCTTATAGAGTGATAAAATTCATCAGACCCAAATGATACACCTGGGAGTTCTAAGGAGTGTAAGTACAGAAGAAAAAAATCTACAAAAATATCCAGTCTGTCTTCAAAATACCCACTCTTCCAAAGCAGAAGGTAGTAAATGTCATATGTAAACAACTGTAGCCAGAATAACAAATGTCTGGAGGGTATCTCAAGAGAGGGACCAGTTCGCCTGACCCTTGCAGAAGAAAATTACATCACCCTACTCCCTTGGACTTTTCTATATGTCATTAGTGTAGTGGATAAAGGAAATATCACTATGACAACACATATATTGAGACTTAACACAGCATTTTGAAAGGTCTTTGATAAATATTTTGAGAGCAGGAACAGGCTAAACACCAGGATCCATGGGGAAGAACGTGATCAGGTGCTGCTTAGTGCCATGGCTGTGACTGACTCATGCCAAAGTATTTAGGGGTCCCTGATTTCAGTTGGTGAAATCTGCAGTAGAGTTCATGACTAGTGAGTCTGACACACTGAGGACAGGCTAGACCACACATGCTCTGCACACATGAATGTCACGCCTGCACTAGGACTACTATAGGGGCATTAAGTCAAGTGCATCCAGAACACATTGCACTCTTGGCTTATTCAGCATTTCTACTTAAGAAGCCAAATACCTCTGGGAACTAGCAAAGCCACTGCTCTCACTGGCAGATACTGAGACCTGCAGGGTCTAGGTACTTTACTAAAAGTTGCTAATGGAAAGGTTACAGCATTTTAATCATGTCAGGTATATTCATCCTTCTAAGTGATGTTCATCAGATGGAGCATCATTGCTGAGAGTTGTGAGTGATCAAGAAATGGGTGACAAACAGAAACAAAAGGAATAGCACGAAGGGATAATTTGAAAACTAAATGTTCATTTCCTGAAAAGGAGCGGTATTGGTGAGATAATCACATAACTGTTTAGGTTTAACAGGTTCAAGAAGAACTAATTTTGAGAATTTTTTTAAAGACTTGCCTAAACTAGGTGATCAGGTAAAATAATAGCAGATTACTGCAAACGCCAGTTCAGAGACTTGCAAAAAACCTTCATTACCCAATATGCTTAGAACTGGACAGTGACTGAGTATCCTAAATGTGACCTTGACTCTTGAAAATCTTGGCTTATATCTTATACAGTTTGAAAGTTATTCAGAGATGTTTCATCTAAAGACCAATATAAATATAGGCTTATAAGTGACTGTGTTAGCTGTAGGAAACCAAGACTTTTCAGTCTTTCAAAGCCTGCAGAAATGATCACAGAATGGGGGAGTGAAAGTGAGGTGCAAAAGGAAACTTCATGGTCTTCAGAGGACAGGCATGAGTTTGTTATCTGGCTTATTTGGGCAGGTTAATCATTAGTAACCAGGAGTCTGACATTGTCAAGTTTGCTCTTCTTTCTTTCTTTTTCTGCTTTGACACAGTTTGAAGTCAAGTTTTGAGGGTTTTTTTTTTTGAAGCTAACAGGGTTCTGCTTATATTTCCAGCTGGGGTAGCACAGAGCTGCAATGCTGGGGAGAAGCACAAGTGTTTGGGATGGTTTGCTGAACATTATCCCCTACCTTCTGTCAAAATTGAATGGAAAACAAGCAAACAAACAAACCAAAATAAAATAAAACAAACCCCAGTTGAATTATAAGCAAGGGCTGCAACTGGACTGTACTTCTGAGGAGTTAGCACAGGGATGCGAATGAACTTCTATGCAGAGACTTTTAAAGGTCCCTGAAATCCATCCTTTAGCAGCAAAACCATGAAACGTCCAGCTAAGCCATATGGAAGAAACTCAGCCAGAGAACACAGTAGACTTCCTTGGAGTTTATCACCTCAGAGTACAATGTCCAGCTTGTATTAGACTTTCTTCAGTTTCACTGTGTAATGAAGGACTTTTGTAGAGGGGCACTGACCTGACTGTTCTTTAGAATGTAGAATTACTTCTGTACTATTAAATTAAAAGGACCAGGGCTGCTCTTTGGTGGTGATGCATCAGACATATTTTAGTTTGCATCCATACAGCTGAACTTATTGACCCTGAAGAAGGTTTTCCCTCCAAATTGCTGATTGGGAATGGTCCCTGGCCTACACAAGCCACCCAGACACTGTCTGAGAAAATGAAAGTTGGCATGGGACAACACTTCACTGCAGACAATACTAACAGTTTATCAATATGGGATACTAATAGCAGTTTTGTAAATCTCTTCTCAAATGCAAACAAGGATGTATGAAGAAGTCCTCTCACTCCTACAAAGGGAGTAGTCATCTACTACCAGTCTTTTTCATGAATAACAGTTTTCTAGAGTAGCATTGCTGAAGACGCTGCTAGAAGAGTCAAACTGAAGCTAAAGGAGAGAAATGTGGGTAATGACACTGAAAAAAATGTGTTTGTTCACAGGAATGGTGAAAGAAAAGGGACTATCCACTGGGACTGAGGGATGATGCTATGTAGTAGCATGATGTACTTGCTGAAGACAAGAACTAGGGGAGAAGGATGAAGAAAGAAAGAGAAACCTGAAGGTGTAAGAAGTCAGGCAGTGGGAGAAGTAGATTGAGGGGAAAGGATGAAATAACTGAGTAGCCTCAGAAATGAGGGAGATTTTACTTCTATTTTGCCTGTAAATTGGATTACTAACGTTAATGTATTGTGCAAATCCCCATCTGGCTTAAATCAAGTGATATGAAAAGTGATCTACAGCTGCAGTGATATAAAAAGTGATTACTGATAGATGGCTAACCAACGGTCCAGCTCTTTAACATCTATAGTTGTTTGTAATTCTGGTCACTAGCTATAGTGACAGCAGTAGCACTACTTCCATATGAAATTTTCCCTTTTGGTAAAGTGTCTCAAGACCCTTCCTGTGTGGTGAGAGATAACACAGGTAAGTGACATATTCCTGGTAGCAAATTGCAGTTCATTGCTCTACCTGAAGCCTTTTTCTCCCATTATTTCTGAGAAACTTAAGTTGATCTCACTTGCCTGCGATGTGTGTTGTGTTTGTTCATTCTCTAGCCTCTTTATGCATAATTGCAGTCCCGCAGAGACTGGATGTTTTACTAAAGATATTAAATGTTACCAGTAATTTCCATTAGTATAAGAGACCACACAGAGCTCCAGCGTGCCTTACATTAAGGCATTAAGTGCATTGTTCCAGTAGCTGAGGTTAAAGTTTTCTGACTTGGTTGTTTACACCGTAGCATCTGGAGACATGGATGTGATTTCCAGGTCCAATTTTAAAATCCTCCCCTGTTCTGTGTTGCCTCCATGGGCCAGGGTCTGTTCCCCATCCTGGGACTGGGGGGATTGGTTTCCAGTACCCAGCTGGGAGAGCAGGGTTTCTCATAGACCTTGTGGCATACGAGCTGGGGTCATGCTGATGTCTTAATAGCATGTCTCAAATAGCACTACATGTCTGTGTTTAGGCAGCTGGATCATGTTTCATTCAAATTTGAAAAGCTGAATTTGCTAAGCACCTCAATAAATCATTTAGGTATCTGAATATGGATGTTAGGGCTCCATTTAGGTATCCAAATTTGAAAATTTTGCTTTAACAGAAGCCATGGATTACTTCCATCATTATTTAGCTTTCTGTTTGGGCAGATCAATGAAGCTCTCACCAGTTATTTTAGAAATTACCCTGGAATGTTTTCAGATAATATATAATTATCTAAAGCAAGGCTAGTGTATATTGATCACTGAGCTAGCAGATTTGCAATTTCTAAATTTTGTTCTCACAGTGGAAGTAGAAAAGTTTAACCCATGTTGTTTACCAAAGATTTTCTTCAATGTTTAAAAGATAACAGTTGATAAATAACTGGGGAACTATGTTTCTGATTATATCAGAGCCTGTCAGTAAACCAGTTAACAAAGGTTTGGTAAGATTAGGTGGGGTGTTTAATGCCAGATATGTAGGATGGACTTCACCTTATTTAACTTCTGCTGTGCACATCGTAAAAAATATATCTCTGATTTTAAAACAACCTGAATTCCTGATTTAGTCAGTGGAGAGACAGAGCACTTTTGGAGCAAATTTCTGTGTTCACTTTCAGACTCCTCCTTTTTGGGTGAGGTGTGTGGTACCACATTTCTCTCGCTGACTGTGCAAGCAGTAGAGATGACCAGGCCATGCGCAGATATTTGCAGCACGTTAGATGAGCCCCATCCATACAAATAAGTGTATTTACACCACTTTACATTAGACATCAAATTCAGTGGTCCACACCAGAAAGCAAATCCTGCTGATTTAGTCTCTATACACAAAGAGAGAAAAGTCATCTATTCCAACAGGTGATGCAGAACTAAAGTCTAAGCATATCTATTGACTAGCACCAAAGACTCAGTTCATCTCCATAGAGCTATTCAGGTCTGAGGAAAGATGTTCTGACTTAGGCAACCAGGTACAGATGCTTACAGCTAGATGGTAGGACTACTTCCAGAGGTGGAAATTTAAAAGCAAGGATCACGTCTTCCTTATTTCCCCTCCCCCATAGATGTCACCTCATTTTTTTTAAGTATTAGCTGAAGTTTTCCTTGGATAATCGATCCAGATGTTTACAAAATATTTCAACCTATTTGGTTTTAGGTATTATGAAATATTAAAGTAGAAATTAAAATAATATATGCATGGAGGTTTATTTTAGTGGTGTTTTCTCTGTGGTTGCTCCTTTTTTTTACTTTTCTTTTTCTCTCTCTTTTCTAATGTGTGATCTGAAGGAACATGAAACTAACACTGGAAACAGATCAAAACTTAGATTGGGAAAGAAATCTGCAGTACATGCACATTGAACTGATATTTTCTTGCCTGCAGCAGTAATTGTTTTCCAAAGTACATTTCCTGTCTTGCAATTTTCTTACCTGCAGTAGAAAATAAATAGTCATTTAGAAAAAAACCAAAACCACTACAGATCTCATTTGTTTGGTTCGACAATCTCATCTGCTTAGGTCCCTCACTGCCACTGGCCATTGTTGATCATGTCCTTGTTAAATCATTGGAACACAAGTCTGAATGTTGTATAGTATTGCCTGTGTTGGAAAAATTCATTTAAAACATTGAAGTGGTGAGTTCCTCTCTGCATTAAAGGTGTAAGGAGCAGGTATAGATGTGAGAAGGTTCAGGGAATAAATGTGTATGGCTTCAGTCCAAGATCTCATTTGAAATAAAATAACAAGTTTTGAATAAAGTAAAATAAACTGTCTCTTGACAGTATTATTTTCTGAGGACTCTGCCACAGGTCAACGATCTACTGAATTCACTTTGTCTCTCCGAAGACAGAGTTTATGTCTGCAATAAGCCACTACATACATTGATTTACAATTTTTTTATTACTGTGTTTGTCATTGCTTAAATTCTTACTCTGCAAGTAGCATTTTGGTAGAAAAAAAAAATAGATGCACTTTGGCCAAAAGGTGTGCAAAGAAGACTGCCAAATTCATGTGCCCTTCACTGGAGAAGCATAACAAAAAGTAGCTAGAGATATTATATAGATTCTAGGTCTGTTTTGTACCTATATAATCACATTTTCCTTTTTTTTTAAATTTTGTATTTAATTATATTTTTAATATTTCCTCCCAGGATTAAAATGAGGTCACTTTCTGCCAAATTGGAAATTTCATCCTTTTTGTACGCTGCTATTAGATTTCACAGATTTCATTACAGTTTTCATCAAAGAATATGTAATAATGAAAACGTGAAGGATTCAAATGATCAGCTCACCAGAGTCTCCAGGGGGTGATTGGGACTTCAGAAATTTCACTTTGGGAAGTGCGATTTGTTCCCCTGAAGAGGGAACTTGGATAATCAGAGATGCTAGATAGAGTGTCAACAATGGGAACTAACTGGGGGATGATCACCTCAGTAAAACTCATAAGGTTTCTGCAAACCTCTGGTCACAAGTAGTGTTCCTCAGGGTTTGATACTGTTGCCATCACTGCTTTGCCTCTTAAACAACTGAGGTGGGGAGATGGAATGCATTCCCTGTAAGCTGGTAGATGACACTGAAGCAGATGGAGCCCAGTTTGGGTTCTCCAGACACTGATGAAGAGCAGCAAGTTGAACAGAAGGCCATCAAGATGGTCAGGAGACTGGAGCACCCAACATACAAGGAGGGACACAAAGTCTTTTTCCAACCTAAATTATTCTGTTCTAAATAAACTGCAAGTGGCATTTCTCTTTCTATTGCTGTAAATAACTGCCTGAGAAAGCTTGCTTTAATAATTTCTTTTGCTTAATGATGAAAAAAAAAGGAAGTAAGTGGGAATGAATGAAGACGATGTAAGAAGAAGAAACCTAAATCCCATGTAAGGAGACTGTTCTTGTGAAGGAGGTATATAGTTCAAGTAAATATACCTGCCATGACCTGTTAATTTCTCATTCATATTGATGGCCATGAGTGTGGCAGAGCTGTGAATGTTTGAGCTCTCCCTCCTTCAAGATATTCAGGAACTTGGGCAGGAGCAGTCTCCTAATGCTGACCTGAGAATTTGCACTGTGACATAGCGCTGAGAGGCTAGACCTGAGACAGCCTAACCAATACTACTGACATATGACACATTAGCTACTTAGTGTCTTCTTTGGCATCATGTCCATCAGATCAGGAAGACATTACTTAATTGTGCCTATCTTTAAGCCAGGATGAAGAGTCGTTTTCACAGAGCTGTTGCAGTATTTATAAGCATTTTCTATAGAAGTAATGCGGTTAAATCACCTCTCAAACTTCCTGAAATTTAGCCCTGCAGAAAGGTAAAGCTGTGATATTTTTACTCTTTCCTAAATTGAGTTGCATCCCTATGTACATTTTTTATAGATCCATTTTTATATATTAGCATCCTCTTAAAATAGAAACTTGTGATTATGGTACAAGCAGACAGAAAAAGTAAAAGTGGAAACGAAGCCCAAAGGCCTTCAGCAATTCATATTTCTAAATTAAGAGTGAAAACATAATAATTTCTTATGTATCTCAATGCAAGCTTCTGCACAGCTCATATTCATTTTGCTTGGGCATTAATGTCTATACATGATGTGGAGCATTGGAGCACTAAGCCTAAGTCGTCTATGCCCTGACCTACCTATAGACTTTTTCTGGCACATATAAATTTTCCCTTGATATAGTTTATACTTATCAGTCTTTAAGGTAGAAGCAATTAAACTAGGGTAACTTACTCCCTTCCTTGTCTGTACAGAAATATCTCCAATGTATACTGATGAGTGCTTGAGGGTACAAAGTAAAGCAATCAGAAATGAGGAAACATCACAGTCAGTATGGCCCTGGGAATGGTGATTTGTGTATAAGCATTACAATGCCATATTTAAATACCTGATCATGTATTATTTTTCTTCTTTGCCCAGGGATTGAGCCAAACTCACACAGGAGATGATTTTGTTTGGCTTATTGAGAGAACCTCATTTGCTTGTTGCAACAGAAAGGCAGTTTTAATAGGACAGCAGGTTGAAATGAAGAACTGGATCTCCCCATTCCCTCTACTATAGAGCTCATGGGATGCTGGACAAGATCACCTCGGATTTCATTATTCCCTGAGCTCCTCTTTTATTGGGAAGGTGCCAAACAGCAGACCCCAGTGTCTAATTTGCTCAAATGCCGAGTGCTCATAGCAGCTACCAAAATCACTTCAAGCTATGTTTTTAGCAGAGAAATAAATTAATCTAAAAAATCTCAGACAAAGGAGGTATTAAATGTTTCCATTGGGCTGATAGAAAGCAGATGAGTCAAGATTGTGCTTCTTGCTATTCCAGTCCCTTTGAACTATAAATACTTGTCTACAGCACAGCAGAGGGGTGTCTGGGATCTGGGCATCTGAGATGACCAGTGATCTGCAGAACAGCTTCAACAGAGCCAGCAAGAAGTCTTGTGTGGGACCCTCCTCTTTCTATAACACCTTTCTTTTGGATCATAGTAATTGAGTCCCCCCCCTTTCTCTCTGCATATATGTGTCCTGATTTCAGCTGGGATACAGTTCAGTGTCTTCCTAGTAGCTGGTAGGGTGCTGTGTTTTGAGTTCAGTTTAAGAAGAATGTTGATAACACTCTGATGTTTTCAGTTGCTGCTAAGTAATGTTTATACCAAGTCAAGGATTTTTCAGCTTCTTATGTCCAGCCAGCAAGAAAGCTGGAGGGGCACAAGAAGTTGGCACAGAACACAGCCAGGGCAGCTGACCCAAATTGGCCAACGAGGTATTCCATACCATGGGATGTCACATCTACGAAATAACTGGGTGGAGTGGGGGTAGGGATCACTGCTCGGGGACTAACTGGGTGTTGATCAGTGGGTGATGAGCAATTGCACTGTGCATCATTCCAATACTTTTATTATTACCGTTGTCATTTTATTAGTGTTATTATTATCTTTATTACTTTCTTCATTTTGTTCTATTAAACCGTTCTTATCTCAACCCATGAGTTTTACTTCTTTTCCTGATTTTCTCCTCCATCCCAGTGGGGGGAGGGGGAGCGAGTGAGCGGCTGCGTGGTGAGCTAAACACTGCTGGCTGGGGTTAAACCACAACAATATGTATGACCATGTGATATCAGACAGTACCAGGCTGGCCTTCATATGTGCAGACTGACCCTCTTGCATCAGTATTAAGAAACAAATATTCTTGAGGGCTACCACATTGCTCTGAGGTCATGTGAGCTTCTCAACACTGTGGTGTAGCCTCCAGGAACAGTTTAAGACTGCAGAGAGGTATTTGAATACTCCAGAGCCGTGAACCACTCTACTGCACTGGTCCCTACTGAGGATAGGTTTAAAACAGAGTGTGAGCAAGAGAGTACTCAGGGTTAGAATAAATGCCTGGAAGCAGTAAAACCTTATCTTTCTGCTGAAAAATTATCTCTCCGGTAGGATTCTGCTTAAACCCCTGTTGGTATAAAAATAAAGGGCAATTGCTATATTTTCTCTTTTTTCCCTCACTTTCTTATTTTCCATCAGAATTATGTGTATTCAGTTTGGAATTTAACAGTGTCATCTAAGTGGTTAATTGTAAAATGACCATTAAAAGCTCAGCAAGCATTTGTGCATTTGTGTCCTCTCTGACCTTATGGGGCTGTCGGACAATAGAGTTATGGAATTTTGATTTTTTTCTCCTTATCTTTGGTGTTTTATATTTTCTTTTTCATGGGTTTCTTTCACCTCTCTCCTTCAAATGTAAAAATCAAGTTGAACTCTCCAGGAATTAGTGAGGCCATATTACCTTGTTAATAGCGAAGCAATTTGGTTTCAGCTTTACAATATGCATCGAACATTTGTGACACAATCCTCTCTCTTGAGGTGCTCAGTCACATTTGTATAGCTTTAGGAATCGATGAATGCATAGCAGAGGGAATGAATAAAAATGGCACTTTGCAGAAGGTTTTGATGACCACATTCACTTGATGATCAACACAGTGCTGTGAAAAAGCTTAAGGATTTGTCATCTAGGTTTTGGGGAGAAATTTAACAGAGTTAACGTGGTTCAACTCTGTCACAATACTGTAGCACACCTTTCCCCACATGTCCCAGGTGTAAACTCCCATAGGCCTTTTTGCCTTCAATCTGTTGATTGTGCCATCTCATTGATTTACAATAAAAATAGTTAATTAAAAAAAAAAGTTTTAATTTTTCTTCAGGTCAACAAAGGGATCAAGGTCACCTTGGAGACAAACATTAGATTTGATGCAGGGGAGGAGGTGGGAGATCTGCTCTTCTGGCAGCAACTTGACTTTAGATCAGGTGAAGTACAACATGAAATTGCACATGTACGTTCACATTCAGTGTAATGCCCTAAAGAGAGAAATATTTCATGGTCAATGGAAAAGAGGTTGTAAAGACTCTTTCTGTTTCAGTGAATGAATCTTGTAGCTGTCTCTAGGTGTGGATGGAGAAATAGTTACCAGGCCAGAAGGAGGAAAACAATGTACTCAGAAGACTTTTGTATGAAAGTTTGTGATGGAACAACAGGCTCTGGACACTAGGAATCTTTTGTTAAATTTGCAAAAGCTGATGAACTCACAGCACCAAAAATCTGTTGAATCTGTACAAGGACATGAGCATACACCACTATAAACCACAGGTTGTGTAATACAGACCACATCCAAGAGGGGGTGGCAGCCATATGCACATGAAGACTACAGCAATATATATATACGTAGTGAAGCAAAGGACCTTCTGAGGGACTTGAACACTTACCAGGAACCTAACTCTTCTTCTGGGTGAGGAGCTAGGGTTGTTTCCCTAGCTATTGCTCCAACTAGGTAACTGTGTGACAGTAAGCTGACTGAATGAATAACTGAATATGTTGTACAAATAGCTATCTGCTACGAGTAATAACAGCTTAATGAAGCTGTATTGTAAGGTATTGTAAAAAATACTGATTGCAATCAGTGCTTTACCCACACACACATACAAACACACGCTTGATTCCCTATAAGGAAGAAAGGAATTTATGAGAGGTAGGCAATGACTCCATTTTGCATTACCTTAAGTACAGACCAGATTTTGTAAGGCAAAAGTACATCATGCCAACAGCTACCCTCAAAAAAGTTTCATGGGAAAGTTTTGCAGTTTCTAATATCCCTGCATCCCTGAATTGCTAATGTATCAAACAGTTGTTGCTCACATGGGGCAAGGGAGTTACAATTTCATTTTGCTATCTTCTCTTTCTCCCCACAAAATAGAATTCAAGAGTGGCTATTTTTACAGAAGAGTTTGACAAAGGATTCAGTGGCCATGACTCCTAGAAAAAGCATTCAAATGTATAGATGCATATAATTAATGGGTTTTCTAGGCTATGAGCTACAAATGAAGGAAATTTCTGAATTTGTGAACAGAGTCAATCCTCTTATGACAAAAGTTTTTAGTAATTGGGAAATGCAGCTGGGACCCCAACAACAAGCATTAACAAAGAGCAGCCAAGGAACCTCAGCGTATCATTGTGGGGAGATCCAGATCTGTTGCCACACATGGGCTTAAAGAATATGTCTGTGAACCCATCTGTGCAGGCTTCTCTTATGTTATAGCCACAAAAGATCCTCTCTTGTACATGGCCTCACTGGCCACTTCATCAGTCCCCAGCCTCCCCACCAGGATTTAATAAGAAGAGCAGCTAGTACCTCCCTGGCATTTATCTAGGACCATTTATGAAGCTCCAACATGAATAACCTGTCTTCCTTATCGCTGAGGATGATTTTGCTTCCCCCCCCCCCTTTTTTCATATTTACTTTCCCAGGATCTTAAACACAATAGCACTTCCTTCAATTACTCACAGCTGCCTTATCAGCCTTGACATTAAAAGTTCTTCTTTCCTTTTCAACCAAAGGAGAATGAACAACCAGCCTCTCCCTGCATCATAGATCAAGCATCAGGGACTACAGATTTAGCTGATTTTCAGATAATGCTTCTATACTTAAGGTTCCCCACATGTCCAGACAGCAGCAAAGCTCTCTAGCCCTGAGGATACAAGTATTTTCAGCAAAA
The DNA here is from genome assembly GCA_026212715.1 of Elanus axillaris. Classification (NCBI taxonomy): domain Eukaryota; kingdom Metazoa; phylum Chordata; class Aves; order Accipitriformes; family Accipitridae; genus Elanus; species Elanus axillaris. Next base: position 43,880,956 of record JANZLQ010000029.1, on the reverse strand, counting down.
CCAGTCATAATATCTGTTTCTGACTAGTTCCTAATTACTTCCAAAGTCAGGTCAGGGAAAAGCCCAGTTGAAGTGCAGAAGCACAGTGATTCTGAAAAACACTGTTAACGGTCAATATCTTTTAACCTCCCACTTCTTCTCCACTAATCCTAAAGACTTTGGCTGCTTTAATATAAAGCCAAAGTAGAAAACTGAATGGGACAAAGCAACATCGTCCTAGTGAGCACTCACAGAAGTTCACCCAGCTTGTCCTTCAGCCATTTTTTTTATCAATTAACTGAACTGATTTCAGCTGCACTCAGCTGTTTTCTGCCAACTGGGGGCAGGATATGGTGCTCATCTGCTCTGTTTTCTGATTCATAAATAAGTGAATAACTGTACAAATAAATGAAACTCATGGCTCTGAATCTGAAGAAGTTCACCCTCCTGGGTGAACTAGCAGTAACTGGGTGCTAGGAAGGTACCAACTCAGGATTTAAAAATTAATTAGATGTTGGTATTTATTGACATTTTTTAAAGAACAAATGTAGGTGAATTTCATAAAACAATGGTCAGATACATTTAGATGTGAGCAAAGGCCTACCTACGTGTCCCATTTTCCTACAGTGATAGACCGTGGTGGCACAAACAGAAGCTGTGAACTTGGTGCTGGCACACAGAGGAGGAACACTGAAAGGAAAAGATCAAATCCAAGCTATTTAAACTGAGGAGGAACAAGGACTAAGAAAATTACTGTTATAAAGAGATGTGCAAGCCTGTCACCAAGCACTTACTTTTAAAAAGTAAGTGCAGGTATCAAAGTGCCGCCTTCATGGTCGGCAGACCTTGCTAATCCTTTAGCTCAGTACTGGGTTAAAGGTGCAATGGAGCTGGAAGGGGAACAGCTGGAGCATGTGGCCAAAAATAGAAAATGTCCATAAGCTGTCAAGGGTGAGGTGGCAGCACACACAGCCACATGCCTTCAGCCAGTGCAGCTGGGATGCGCTTTTGGCAGAGCAGGCAGAGGACAAACTCCTCTCCATGCTTCCCTTGTGCTACACTGAGCTGCAGTCTGCAGTGTGGTGGTTTCCTCATTGTTTTGGGTTTGTGTGGTGGGGTTTTGGTAGCAAGGAGAGGCTACAGGGGTGGCTCCTTTGAGAAGGGGGGGAGGAGTAAGTGAGCAGCTTTGTGGTGTTTTGTTACCAGCTGGGCTTAAACCACAGTACTCATGGAGGAGGAATCTGGAGGCAGAAACCTATGAGAAAGTACAAATCTGTGTGTGCGAGGGAAAAAGTGCAGGTTTCAACTTCTGTCTGCCACAAAGGACCTGGAACAATCTTGCCCAGATGAAGAGTCACTGGTCACTGCGAGGATGTATGTCTCCCTCCTTTGCCTCACATGATGGTTGCAAAGACTGCAGGTGCTCTTCCTGGAGATGATCGCGTCTGTCTTTGGGCTTCTGCTCCACACCTTTGCTTCTGCCTCTGCAAATTGGACTGCTGCTTAACTTGATGGATTGCCATGAAGCTGTATTCATCAGAGTCTACCAAAACACCTTCTGATTCTAGCAGGCAGGTACTAAAATGATGCTCATCACAAAAAAAAAAAAAAACCCAAGAAAAAAACAACCAAAAAACCAAACATATAAAAACCATAGGAAGGCCTAGAGAAAACACTGCATTTGCAGGAGCTAAGCGCTATCTGAACCAGGAGCTTTTGCTTAAACCAGGCCTGCTGAGCACTTCTATCTCAGGAGTCTCGCTCTTTGCACAGCACAGACTTTACCCTTGATGAGAAATAAACAGGTTTCGGGGGAGTGGAGGATGCCTCAACATCTGTTGTCTGTAGCCATGAATTAACTTCTTGATGGTGCTGTTGATAGGCTTGGCACATTCACATTCTAGGAACAAAGCAATGGCTGTTGGCAACAGCATGTATGCCCATTTATCCTGGATTTTCTCAGCTGTAAATGGGCATCTGCTCATTCAGCCTGGGAGCCCAATATCCCTGTTACTCTCCTCTGTGCCACTGGATGCAGGAAACAGACACGCTTTCAGTCTGCTGGGACTGCCTGGCCACCAAGGCTCAGGCTGCCTTTTGCTATGGAGGCATCAACTTTCCGGGACTGTTTTTATGCTGAATCAGTATAAGGACAAGGGCAAATGGCAGTTTTCTTTTCAAATTCAAATGGATGAGATAAATAGCAATTCAAAGAGGGCTGAGAAAATAAAGATGCACTCTATTGTTAGCTGCTAGTGAAGCACTCTCACACCTAGCTCTCTGTATGGCTGTTAAGCCTATCAGACAAGATTTATAGTGCTATCTAGACCTCTAAAGATAAAGAGGTGTCAAGGGAGAGCTATTATAGCATTCAAATGAGTTTCCCCTTTACCTTCTGTGAGATTTAACAGTTTACCTGGATGGATATTTTTTGCAAATCATCCAGATGTCTTCAAGGCACTTAGAGACTCCAGAGTCCTGCAAGAAGGTCCCCTTTTAAAAACAGATGCCGTGTCCAGGCCCTGTGCACAGGAATGGGTCACTTCTTCCAGGAGTGCTGATACCCATGGGGCATATTTCCGTGGATCCCTGTGTGTAGCTGGCAGCTAACTTAGGGCTTTGAAAGTACCCCTTGTAGGCACCTGTGTACTGGCTATATGTGATATCTCATACTGGTCTCCTGCGTTGTATCTAAAATAGCTGGATAGTGTAAGTATTGGCCTCCATCCCAGCCCAAATGTCTACCTTGTTATCCTTATTGATTATGGCAGGAGCTAAGGGTAGGATACATCACACCTAACTTCAGCCAACTAAAAGCTAAATATCCTTTTTAAGTTTGCCTAACTTTCCTCTGAAGTGATAAAAAAGAAAGAAAGAAAGAAAAATTCATCCTTGCTATAATACTTCACTCTTAAGATAGTCGGGTCATTCACCAGAGATAGTTAATTGTCTCCAACAAGTAAGGAGGAGGCAAGATGTTGATGTCAGACAGTGAGTCAGGCTTTTTAGAAGATCTCGATTTTCTTTTACTCGAGCATTAGATTATGTTAGAAAAAGAGAACAAGCTTATAGACACACAGATCCTTGACCTGAAGAAAGGTTGGTGTACCCACAAACTTATCTGGGTTCTTTTTTGTTTTACAGTTTTATTAGTTAATCTAACAAAAGATATAATTTCTTTTGCCATGGTCTTCCCTAGGCACCAAAATGGCTATACTATGAATTTAGGATAGCTGGCTAAGAGCTGAACAAGAGCTTGTACAGAACAAGTCTCTTGTGTCAAATCACAGTTAACTTCATGTTACAAGACAGGGGTTGCAACTGTGATGGGTTGGCCTTGGCCAGCAGCCAGATGCCACCCAGGTACTCCCCCTCCTAAGGATGACAGGGGAGAAAATAGGATGAAAAAACTCATGGGCCGAGATAAAATTGAGATCACTTGCCAGCTACCATCATGGGCAAACCAGACTCGACTTGGGGAAAATTAATTTTATTAGTTCCCATTTAAAATAGATTCAGGTAATGATAAACAAACATTAAACCAACACCTTTCTTCCCCCTTTTCCCCAGGCTGATCTTGACCCCTTCGCTCCCGACTGGTGTCCCCCCGCGGGGCGCAGGGGCTGGGGCTGGGGGTTGCGGTCAGTCCCTGCCAGCCCCTCTCGGCCGCTCCTCCCTCCTCCCACGTCTCCCTGCTCCAG
>JANZLQ010000029.1:43863240-43877176 GCA_026212715.1 Elanus axillaris | reverse complement strand
CTCCCCGCTCCTCCTCCTCCTTCCTCCCTGCCCTCGGGATCTGCAGAGGGGTTCCTCTCACATTCCCATCCCCTCACCCACTGCAGGTTCCCTTCTGGAATCTGTTCTCCCAGAGGTGCTACACCGTCACTGATGGGCTCGGCCTGGGCCAGAGGTGGGTCCGGCTTGGAGCCAGGGAAGCTTCCAGCAGCTTCTCACAGGAGCCGGCCCTGCAGCCCCTCTCCTACTACTAAAACCCCTCCATACAAACCCAAAATTTATAGTTATCCCAAGAAACCTCTGCTTTGGAAGCAAGAGAATTATAAATAAAATGTTGTGTACACACAAGCTGGTTTTTTTCCTCAACCTTGAAACTCCTTCCACCTGCTATGCTGCATACTGAAGAGACTGTTGAAAAGGCAGAGTGTCTCTAAATTAAAGTGTCTTTTTGGTGCCCTGTCAGGGAAATAATTAAACCTGTCCTGTGTATTCTAATGCTCAAAGGATTTTTGTCTTTAACACCATTTTAAGATCTTGAAGAATATGTAGGGCTCAAAGACAGGGAATATGCCTACTGAAGAAAATTTAAGAAACAGATGAGTGTTGTACTATATAAAACAAACAAACAACAAAACTGAAGAGGTCATGCATTACTTGATCAAAGATAAGTAAACACACAGGAGATAAAAATATCTGTTATTTTGTTCTGGCAATGGAAGAACAGGAGTTATTTTACAGTGGAGGAAGATAAATAGAAGGTATAGAATGACACAGAGCAAAAATATCTGTAGATTGACCTCCAAGAAATAGAATAATGTTCATGTCTGTTAGCAGGAGAGAAACACACCTGTAATAGGCAGCGCTTCATTTTAGTCATTGAAAACTGGGAAAAATGAAACAAGACATCAATCTTGTATAAGCAGAGAGATGGAGGAGGTTACTGAATAACAACTTTCCCTTTAGTTTTATCTCTGACTTGAAAATATGACAGGGAGTCAGGAATTAAGCTGTAGAACAATACACACTAAGTTTCATTGTCTTCAGGACGATGTGTGTGGCATTGATTTTGTATTTGGCAACTGGAAACAGAAACTCTTTATTCAAAAAGAGGAAATAAAGAGCATGGATGATTTTTTGATTGCAGCTGAGTCAGAAAAGTCTCTAGATCTCAGTCAAAACAGACCTGTTAAAGGCACTGCAATAGCTGCTGCCAAAGTTGGTAAAAGCCTCCAGACATATCCAGGCCATCTCTCTGCCAGTCTTAGATATACTTGTAGGACTGTTTCACAGTTTAATCACAGAAGATGATAACAGGACTTCAGGAGTTATCCCCGTAAGCTCAGACTGCACATCATTACTGAGTAAAGAAGAAAAGAAACTTTCAATAAGCAGCTGCAGATAAATGTTTATGTAGTTTGGGCTGAGCTAGTATTTCTGCCACTTAAAATACAGTCACCATGGGATCCTTAATCCTTTACAGCAGTAAACTTTGTGATTGCTGAACTGCTGCTCCGTTTTGTCTGGACTTCTCTGTCCCTGCCCACTAGATGGCCTGAGTGGGGTAGGTGGGAGACTGCTCCAGCTTTGCAAAGGAAGTTGGAAGCTGTGCTGAGGGAAGCCCTGACAATGTTTCCGCTATGTTGGATGGCACACCAGCATGTCACCACACATCAACTGCCATCAGCAAGACAGCCAGAAAGAGGTGGAGTCAAGTAAAGGATGTTCCAGACCAAACAGCCCATTCATAGGCACAGCTCCAAGCAGCAATGACAGAACCCAGGAGAGAGAAGAGCAAGAAAGCATTCCTTGGAACAATTTTATCCTAGCTATAGGTCAAGGAGCATTCAACCAACATATGCCCTTGCTCCTGCCTTCTTTTTGCAGCACTTCTTCCCCCAGACACTTCCCACTCTTCTTCTGTGCTCCCAGACCTTTATAAGGGCAGGTAACCTTCTTCCTCTAATTGCTCCTCTTAAGACAGAGGGGTCTCTTACCCTATTGGCAGTCTCATTTCTCTGAATAGAGAAACATTGCCCTTTTTTTCCTTAACAGTATGAGGCAGAAATGCAAGAAACTCACTCCATTCTCCCTGTACACTCGATTAATCCTCATAAGTGTAGTGTTCACCTCCAACTCGTCAAGCTATGGAGGACCTATCTATATAAGTTCAGATCTCATATAGCCAAACAGTCTCTTGAGAGTGTCCTCTGCCTTGACAGTAGATCCTAGCCACCAGCCCCCCCTCAGATAAATGGGAGAATTTAACTGTGACATAACTAATGATCTTTTCTTTTTCTAGTCTTCTGACTGGAAACTCTGCCTGGTCTTTTTAGGATCCCACAGCTCTGCTGAAACCACCTGTTTTCAGTCTAGATCATTCTGCACATTTACTGCTCATCCAACTAAAGTGATTATTATTCTGCATTAGAAATATTCACTTGTATCTCACCTTCTTTATTGCAGTGAAATCAAAGACCTACTACAATACAGCTCCACCTTCCAAATTATTGTGGGGACAGCAAACACCTCTGATGTCAAAGCATATATTTTAGGGAAGACATTGCAGGTATATATCATCCCTGTTTTTTTTACCAAGTTTAATGGCACAAACCATACAAATTGTACTATCTCCAGCCAATCCAGCATTCCTCTGGCTGCACTGTACTTTTAGGGGGAAAAAAACATAAAGGTCATTCTGTTTTTCTGAGGCAGCTACTCTAATATAAATGGAAAACTTCTGAGGGTGCCCAGCAGGTTTTCCTACATCCAAAGGACTCAGAGTGTGAAGCAGTTTCAAGTAAGATATTACCAAAATCATCTTGGTAATCCTGACTAAATGTATGACATGAATCAAGTGCTTAGGTGAATGAAGCCTGCATGCCAAGGGGCAGAGTGAATGGCATTGCAGTATCCCCCTACAAATTCTGGTACTAACTACTTCAATGGGAAGCACAGTCACAGGTAGTTGGGAAAGAGTGGAGTCGCTCTGCGTGGGTCCATTTCATGCTCCTGTTCAAGCAGTTCTCCTTTGTATAAATGGTTCCACACTCAGTGCGTCAGACTAAGATTGTCCCAGCACCTTTGTGATGAGGGGCTCACAAGACATTTGAAGATGTAGCTTCAAATCCTGCTCTGCATCAGACAGAATAGTAGTTGGAAGATTAATTTCCCTTATTTCTGATGAGTATCTGAACCACTAGATCTCTGCTAAGAATTTCTTTGAAAGCCTTTCTCATTTTGACAATAAATGCCAACAAACTTTTTCTTGGTAGGGTTTTGGGGGGGGGGGAATCTTTGGACAAACATGCCTGACTATTCTATGACTAGCACTGAGTAAAACACCAGCACTGCTCTTTGGTGCTATCCCAGGCTCCTGCCTTGGACCATACTTGTCATATACTTCTCTGATATTCCCACGCTTATGATTTACTTCTCCTTTCGGTGTTTTGAACCATACCTTCCTCAAATTCCTCTCCTAGAAAAAGAACAGTAGAGTCTGGAGTTTTTCCTTTGGGCTCCTTACTTCATATAATGTGGCACAAGTGCATACCACTGGCCTCCTTCTCTCATGAATCTCTTAACAGTGGCCCCTCCCAAGGGAAAAAGACCTTCCCAAGCTGGCAGCACCTCTGTCTTCCCAGATCCTATCACTGTTGTTCTCTTTCTCTCCTTTTGTGGACTCACACTAAAGTCATTGTATGACTTGGAAGACCACTGGAGCGAGAATTTCCCTGTGTGCTTTGGTTTCATCACACCATCAGCCTCTGAAAAGCCATGACAATGGAAAGTAACATCTACCACATGATCCTCAGGTGAGCTAAGAGAAGTTTATTGGAAATGCACCCCCTCAGTATACCTCCTTTGTGGGAAATGTCATTTTATATTAAAAAGGAGGAGGCAAAATAGAAGTTCTAGCCTAGATTAAGATTTACCCCAGTGGGTCATTCCCTGAGTGTCCTCAGCTGGTGTATAGCGAGGAGCCAGGCTGTAACACTGATGCACAAGTCATAAGCATTTCCTGATGTCACACTAGAATATGTGGAAACATTGACTTTGCTCCCTACTTTGCAAAGAGGCAGCAAAAGCTTTGCAGTGACCTATCTTTGAAGTGTCCTTTTGCCTGGTTACAGGTACTGCCTGCATGGAAGTCCCATTCCACACCATCCAAGTAAATGAGTTTCAGAGCATAGAGTGTCAGTAATACCATCAATCATTCAATGATATCAATGTCAGAATTTTATAGCTTCAAGCACCTGGAGTTCAGCATAGCACCGATACCCCATGGCTATATAAAAATAAGGGGAGACAAGCTGGTAAGGTGGAATAGATTGACTCTTTGGGTGAAAATGGTGCTTCCCTGGAGAGTGCAACAAAGCAAGATGCTTGCAAGCATTTCTGTACTGGGAAGGCCAGGACAGGTGTCAGTGGAGCTGGCTTGGGAACAAATGTTTAGAACAGCTAAAGGATTCAGCGCTGCCATTCAGCAGCCTTTGTTCTGCCATTCCAGAGGAACCATTACAGCAAATGAGAGGTGGTAAAGGGAGCTCCAGCTGAATGGCCATTCATTCTGCTACACCACTGCTCTAAGATACACTAAGAAATAAAATACATATAGACAGACACTGCACCCCGAAGGGTGAATCCTGCCTTCTGGTGATTAGTCTCCTTCCAGGGATGGGTGACTATGTTGGGTCTGGCCCTGTGCCAAACACAGAACTGGAGAGAAGTAGTTGGACTTCTGCCAGCCTTGACTTTGCTGAGTCAAGAGAGTCTCAATGGAATGAGAACGTGTTCTTGTATGTTCAGCTCATACTAAATACTGAGGTCTGCAAAAATACAAAGCATTATGAGAGTAAATGTACAAGCATCTATGACTCTGAGCATAGAAATAATGAAAGATGAATAGCAACATTTCAACAGTTAACAGCCCATCAAGGATTAAAAAAGAATTCCTCCCTGTACTGCAGAAATTGTTAAAATTTAGCTGCTAGAAGCTGATGTTTCTTTAAAAGGAAATTCTTAACTTGTCCCCTCCCCTTACTGCTGTATGTGCCATTTAAATTAACACAGAGTAAATGAAGTTTTGAAACGCAAAGGTGAATATGAGTCAAGAATACATTATGCATAAAGTTTACATATGGTGATGACAAGTGTCATCACATCTAAGTAACATCCACCACACTCTTCAGAAAATTACTAATGCAGTTTGAACGCCTTCTTTCTTTAGTGAAATATGTATCAGTCAGATAGAAGTATGTAAATAGCAATATCCTCTACAGTTATAAAACTCTAATACTTGCTTTGTGTTGCTTTACTTCTTTACCATTCTTATAATACTCTTCTTTTATTAGGATACAACATTTGAAGGCAACACCTGAACACAGCCAGTGTTCCTTTCAAACTTTCCTGCTAGTTACATTTCCTACATCTGGAACTGTTTCTGGAAGGTCCAGTATTTCTTGATGTGCACTTTCCAAACCTGGTGTCTGGGCCCTCAGGGCAGCAGCAGCAATTTACTGAGCCTGCTCCACCTCACCCAGGGCCTCTCCCACCCCTGTCCATGGCCCAGAACCCTACCACAGCCCATCCCAGGGCCATTGGTCCCTGCCCCAGTGATGCCATAAGATGCTGGTCCCCAGCTCCGCAGGCTGGTGTCTCAGCCTCAGCCCGTCTCTGTCCCCACAGAGGTCCCTGATGACCAGGGCTGGAGCTGCATGGCCCCACCAGGGGAGCGTCCCCTGTAGCCATACCCCAGAGAGTCTCTGACCCGTGCTGTACTCTTACAACTGGACGGGGTCCAGCTACGACCTTACCAGTATTGAACAGCGTGAAGGACTATTTCACAAGCCTTAAAAGACTACCTTTCTGCTTATGCACCACAATGTTTGTTTTTCCTGCAACAGCATGACACTGTTGGCTCAATTTCAATAAACCCCAGATCATTTCTTGCAGAACTGCTATTTAAGCAGCTGTTCCCCATCATGTGCTAGCGTAACCAATTATTTCTGCCTATATACAGTACCTTCCACTTGCCCCTAATGAATTGCATCTTCTGATTTTTGTTTTTGTAGACCATATCTTGAATTAGCCAAAATTATTTTTAAAACTCGTTGTGCCCTTCAACTACTGGTGGTCCTTCTTGGCCTGGTACTTAGTAAGAACAGTGCTTATTCCATCATCCAGGCTTTTACTCCTGGTAGATATTTTGAAGGGTAAATAATGCAATGCCACTCAAGTTTAAAAAAGTTAGTGATCTATGATCACAGACAAAATCATCCACCAGGATATTTGTTAAAGGTTCCTGATTTTAGCTGGCAAAGATATACAGGCTGAATAATCAGGAGTACATTTATTGCTGGATTGGTTTTGGACAACTCTCAGCTCAAATCTGAAGAAAGACTTTGATTTTCTATCCTGAATTTGTGGCACTAAAGCTTCACCACTTTGCCAGCCTTTTGCTAAAAGTGTCAGCTTCTGTAAAAATGAGAAAAGCTATCACCTTGCCCCCCCTAAATATTTAAATACTTCCCTGCCATAGTTCCCGCAGAAATGTCAAAAGAGGTCAGCTGCTATGTAAAGGCCATTGCTTACTGTGGTGGTCACAACTGCTCCCACACATACTTCTCTTGTTATCTGTAATTCCGTACTGTTCTTCACTATGTCTAAGTGCTGTGTCCCATCTTGGGCTGCAAAACCATTGGAACCAGAAATGCTTTGTTGTTATACATTTGTAGAAAGAGTTATGCAATGGGGTTGTAGTCACAAGTTGAGACTGTAATTCAAAGAAAAAAATACATGCAAAAGCTTAGAGCAATCAAAACCACACTGGGCTTTCATTTCAGAGGCATCTCTCATACATTATGATGTGAACCGTATTGGAGTAACACTTGGGATCAACAGGCAGTAGAACCATAGCATTCTTTTACTGCTAAAACAAAATGTCTGAGCTTCTGCATGCTGAAAACATCCACTGGAAATGTCTTGACTAGAGAGATGCCAAAAAACTTACAGCAGAGTGTAGTGTGATGTGGAGCTTCCTCCGTACAAAGCACTGGAACGTAAGAACTTTTGTCTTCCATTATGATTCCAGAACAAATCATTTTGTTTGCTTCCCCATACAACTGAGAGCAGCCACAACCATCCTATGTGTAAATTATTGATGTTGCCATTATAAATAATATTAATCACAATAACAGTACCTGTGGTCTGATTCTCATATGAAGTTGTTTAACCTGGCTTTAGAGCCCTATAGGTGTCATAGGCATTCTCCATGCCTGTTTCCTGGAAAAGGCTTCTGGATGTTCTGTAGATCCCTGTGTTACCTGGCAGTGAGATGATACTCTCCTTGGCTCTTAGTAACCTCACAATGTTGAAAACAGGGTAGATGTAGCCTTTAAGGCTGACATTGCCTTTTCTAGTCATGTAAGAGAAAATCAAATTTATCTCATGTGTAGGGTAGACCACCTACAGACCAGTTTTAAATCTTTGTCTGGAGCACCAACCTTCCATTGCTATCAAAAGGAGACCAGATTTAAGCTGCTACAGCAAATCCTGAAACACTAGAAAATGACAGGTTTTGGTGATTTAGAGAAATGCAATATCAAATAGATTGCTCGAACATGAATCTGTTATCCTCCCCCTATGCCAAGGAAGATGTTACTGAATGTAAAAACAAGATAATAGAATAGAGAAACAAGTACTCTGCTGATCCCATACACATTAATAGTATCATTTCAGAGAATGACTAAAGATTGCCATGAGTCAACGATTCCTTCTAAACATTTTGTCTAAGAACACCTACCATCCCCAGCTTGACTCGCAATGAGCAGATTAACATGCTTCAGTTATGATGGGAGCTCAGTTTGAAATAAATCACTGTTAATATCAGCACACCAGGCATCTGTGTTCTCTCTGTGATGTGGGAAGTCACTTAAAGGGTTATTTTCATACTCTCCATTTTCTAATGCAAGAAAGCTTCATAAAGAAGGGAGTGGCAGGGCAAGAGTTTTGTTGCTGGGGAAAAGTACTGCCTAGGAACCCAGCTGAATTAAACCTTACGCTTGTCTGCAGGCCAGCAAAACACAGAGTCATACACATTCACATACGCAAAATATCTGATGAAGCAATGTTTCAGAAACATAAGCCAGGTTCCATCAAAAACCTGCCTGGCATCCTGTAAAGAGCTGCTTGAGAACTCAGCTCGGGGGTTCTGCATCTAAGATGACATAGTGCAAGTGCAGCACCAACATCCCTGGCAGCCCAAGCCACAGTCCCAGGCCTTCCAGGTTCCCTGGTTCATGAAAGAAACAGGGATGCAAAGAAAGGAGTTCTCAGAAGCTGAAAAGTTGGCTTAATATTTTATTTAAAAATTGAATGGAATTCTTTTCCCCCAGACAGAAGTAGAAGGAGAATAAACAAAACGGAATTTCCTTTCTCTTGGAAACATGAATATTTCTAGGTTTTGTTGCTGTTCCAAGGTTTAATACACGCACATAAGCACACAACCCTACCAGACTTTCCCCCCTTTGATCTGGCTGACAGGGGGATTTCCTCTTAGGATGTGTCTTATACTGGCATAACTGCAGGATACTGATCTGGATGGATTTAAAATCTCATACAACATAACAGCTCCCTATTTGCAGCCTAATTAGATTTATTGTATACATCCACAGGAAACATCTCCATCCTGTGACAAGAAAAACACTTCGAGATCTGCTGGTGAAAGCCTTTACATAAAGCTAAGAATTACTATTGCAAGTGAAAAAGCTACACAGAAGAGCCTTAGGTGTGCTTTTTTAGGTTTTTAGTTTCTTTTGCATGTCTCAAATTCAGGTGTCCTTTCTAATATTAATTTCAATTGTAGCTTCACCCATCAGGCTATCAGTCCTACCATGTGCTGCTTCAGAGAGCAAATCAAGAATAAAATGCTTGTGAATGGTTTGTGTACTGTAGATTATAAAGATTTCATTTGTAGTGCATTGAGAGGTGAATTTAGTAGTTAATTTCCTTTTAACTTCTGTTGCAATTAACATGCAAGTCAAAGTTTTTTTGTATTAAAAAAAAATCTCTTCTTCAAAGGAATCCCATAAAGCATCAAGAACTTGCTATTCTTGATAGACAGTAGACAAAGCGTCTACTGCTTTGTAAAAAGTAATATTCATTCAGCAATGCAGGTGCTCCAGGGATTCACGGCTCGTAAGAGCATCACAGGAGAGTGATGGTGTGTGTAGAGGGGACCAATGAGCGAAGAAACAGCTACTCTCTGAAACGTGGTTGGAAAAGGGTGAAAGGGTGGAGGAAAACTTCTGGGTGGCCCAGAGAGCAATGCGAAGGACAGCAGTTTTGCTGTGGGAAGTTTTTTCAAGTTATTGAAACTGCACTTAATTTTAAATTGGGATTAAATTCTCCTTTTCCAACAGTCTTCTTTTCTAATCAGTCTTGTTTGCTTTAAGGACTCCACCACATCTCATCTCTGATTTTGAAAAATACCTATCATCCACAATGAAAAATTGAAAGAAGCATTTGAAAATTAAAAACTTAAATTCACTGTTTCAAAATGTGTTTCTTTTTCTAAGAGGTGAAAATTTCCATCATGTTAATGCCTTTCTGAAAGTTACTTTTCAGGGAAACCGCAACAATTGCTTGAACAGACAAACCAATGTTTTCATTACAAAACAGCTTAGCTAATATATTCCTGGTCAGCACCAGTGCCCACAAAGTCATAAGTAAGACTTGCAATGGTCACAGCTGCTAATCCATTTTAAAAACTGGACTAATAGATGGGTGGATGAGGAAGGAGGGGGAAGGAGGAGGAACACAGCTTCACCAATTGGTTAAAAGGTGAATTATTCATCTCCAGCCCTTTATCTCCCATCATAAAATGCACATACTTAGATCGTCTTCTGACCCTTGCGTGTGGGTACGTGTACCTGTGAAGGGAGGGAGAGAGAAGAGAAGAAATTCATTGGCATAAGAGGGAACTGTTTCTTCACAACATGGAGAAGCAATTGTATGCACAGAAAAAAAAAAGAAAAACTAAAAGAAAAAAAAGTACACCTCATTTTAAAATATAGACGATAAAATTGACATTTCTTGCTACCACTTTATATTATAACTGACCTAATTTTTTTCTTTTTTTTTTATTCCTTTTTTTCTTTCCTTTTTCTTTTTTTTTCTCTTCCATATGGTATCATTGAGGCATGCAATAATTTAGCTTCATTGCCTGCAAACTTTAAGATATTTCATTGATATTTTCACTGTACTAAGAGAAATCATCTGCAATCCCCAGCAAGTGTTGATTGTTTCCATCATCTGTTAAACTAAGTGTCCTTGTCCTCTTTCTCTCTGATCTTTCAGTCCATGAAGCCTTGCTTTTCTTTCATTGTGGCTTTCATTAATCATTCTGAGTGCTTTTACTAGCAAGTGTTACAATTTTTAATCCATTCCCATATGCCCTTTGCTTTCTTTCATACAGACATCATATTGAGATATGCATTCATTTGAGAAAAATGATAGGTTTAAAAAAAAAAAGACTCCACCAATATCAGAAGCTTTATTTCCACCCCCCCTTTACTATTAGAATGTCTAAATTTTTGCCAAGGACAAAAGAAAAAAAAAAAAAAAAGAGTTACAGGGGGAAAAAAACAACAAACAGGTAAGGAGGAAATCAAAGCTAATTTGCTCATAATGTGTCATTTCCATCATTAATGAAGTTTCACATTTCATGTGGGCATGAAAAGGTAGATAGGCTATATGTTGATTGTTCACTTTTCCTTTTTTTAATTATTCTGTGAAATCTGTATTTAAATAAGGAAGATGTAAAGTAACAGAAGTGTTCCTTCGTAATATGTTAGATATTGAGGTTACCTTTATTGGAGAACTCTGGAGTGCTTTGCAGAGCACAGTGCCAGGATTGCAATCCTGAGGACATAAATAGTCCGACTAAAGTGAATGAGATCATTATTTGCATGATTAAATATCAAAACATTAAACTGTACATAAATGTTACTGCTGTGGGTAGAGAGGGGGAAGGAGGAGAGGAGTGTGACATAAGCTTTCAGGTGACAGAAGAGGAATGAATTCTGCCTGATTTCATCCTTCAAAAGCCTTCTAGTGACAGTATTATTTTTAAATGCTTTTAGTGATTTTGTGGCACTGCCAAGTCATTTAGCTCTATTTAAAAAAACAAATAAAAAAATCCAATAGTAACAGAGATCGAATAATGCACCCTCCTAATTTGGGGCCAACTGAGCCCTATCAGGACTTACAGGACTCAGGAGGTATGTGTGAAATTATCTTGTTGGACCCCCAGCTCATCCACGCTTCAGTGGCAGCCAGGGCTTTGGCAGTCTCATCCCTCTCTGGCTCCCCAGGATGGTCAGCCTTCCTCCTCACTCTGCAGAGCCCAGAGCATTGCTGCAGTGGGTCCCTATGCTCAGAAAAATCTTGTCTCCTTTTGGTAGCCCTGCACAAAGGTGTCCAGTACTTCCAAGGTTGAGATTCAGAAATATATGCAAGAAGTTGGCACACCGACTGTTACCTAAATGCACAGCACTACTTTGCCATCACCACTGAAGGGAGAGCAGCTCACCAACCACACAGATGGCACAGAGCTGGGGAGGACTGCTGGCATGGAGGAGGGCAGGTTTAGTATTCAACATGTTCTAAGCAAATTGGGCATAGAGGATGGAAAAACTACAATACAATTTAGTGAAGTGCAAAATACTTCATGTAGGATGTCATGCACATATGGAGCAAGTAACACCTGCCCAGGCCTTGAGAACAGCAAAGAAGTTTCAATAGGTCATCAGTTGTGGATAAACCTGTGATAGGAGGAAGGCAGACATCTCACAGGATGTATACATGGGAGTGCAGATCATAAGACACAGTTCTTACACATAAGACATCTTTCCACTGGAGAACCGAGTTGATTTGTAGGCATCTCACAGAGGGGAAAAAAGAAAATAAAATCATGAAACAACTGTACAGGATCCAGAACAAGCCAAAAAGAACAATCAGAGACCTAGAAAATCTGACCTGTGGGGGAAAAAAAATGACAGAAATCAGGTTGTTTAGCTTAAGAAATGAGAAGGGGAAGAAGGAACGGATGGAAGATGGATTCATTAAATATGTATAGACTACTGCCAGGATAATCTGTTCTCCCTGCCCATGGTGGATGGACAAGAAGTGATGCGCTTAGCTAATGCTACAGGGAAAAATCAGGTTAGATATGAAAATGATAAGGATGGAGAAGCATATAAATAGACTGCCTGGGGAGGTACAGAGCCTCCATCCCAGGGACAATGGTGAGGGTAGAGCTCACTCTGCTGTGGGGCCTGAGGACCCTTCCACTACTGTGATTCAGTGATTACAGCAGCATTAGTGAACTGAGAGCTCCCTATCTGGGTTTCATCTTATCTCTTTCGAATGGGTGTCTCCTTAAGCTGCATTACATATTTGTCTCCTTTTCCTTTGATTTAGCATGATTTTTGTCAAGCAGTCTGAATGAGCAAGATGCTTTCATTCTGTGCTCTGGGGTAATATCACTAATAATTATAATTTCTTTTATAAAAGAAATATGTCTTATATAAGACTTCCCCACTTACAGTAACATTTTCATCTTCAAGAAGTGCTGCAATTTCTATATTTCCATGGGATTTATCTAGGAGTAAAGATGTGTATCTCTATTATTATTGTGAAACCAGTATTAACCCTTTCCAGGTTAGCAGGGTCATGCTGAACCACAGGAAAGACCCATCCCTGTTCACAAAAGCACCACTCATTCCTTATCTGGGCTCTCAAGAACAAGAATTTCCTCTGCTTATATCTGTACAAAACCTGCCTTACACATGGGACACAGACTTGGCTGGAGTCCCCAAATCCATTGTAGTACAAATGCAGAAACAATCAGTGAAATCCTTCCTAAATCTCCATGCCTTCCTTACAATAATAATAAAAGGTGAATTAAATAATGCCAGTCAGATGGGTGTTTGTGGAGGCTCAGGCCCACTAAAAGTCAAGCATCACATGCCATGTTCAAGCATCTGGAATCCCAACAGAAGCCACAGCTCCGAGCGGGGTAGCACAGCTTCCTTCCAGGCAGTGCCTCTGTCCACACACATCCTCACTGTTGACAGAAGGCAGCTGCATATTTATCTCAAAGGATTCAGCAGGCATCTCTCTTGTCTTTTGAAAAACAAAGAGAAGACCTCTCCCTTTATTTGCAGTCATCTTATGTGTAGACTATTTCTGTTTCAGCTGCTTCTAGCGGCAGGGTTTCATCTCCAATACTGCCTTTGCCTAGGACAAGGTTCAGCCACTTTAACAAAGTTTATTCCGGGCAGAGGAGGGATGGGAGAGGTAAAGACGGATACCTCCTACCCCTCTTCTCCGGGCTGTGCCACCGTGCACAAAGCATCCAGGTTTGCTGCCACAGACAGCCCACAAGCAGAGGAGCAGGGACAATTTTATCTGCCAACACGGGGGAGCGAGGAGCGGCTCTAACTCCAGTCTCTGTGCGCGGGACAGCTTCTGTTATTTATCCAGTGGCTTTAATGTGAATGCCGACAGAATACGAGCCATCAAACGCACTCGCTTAACACAGGGTGGTCAGAGCCACGGGCCTGGCAGCGACAGCACCTTTCCCGGAGGGTCTGAGCTGGCCCAGGCGGAGGTGGAGTGGTTCCCAAGGCTCTCCCACCCTGGCCAAGAGCCCTAACTCCCAAGCAAGGCCCGGGCCGGCCCTCCCTTGTGCCTAGGCAGAGGGATGCCCGACTTCAGCATCGGCTCTCACTTGGCAGAAGGGATGGAGGGATCTGCTAGGCACTGCGGGACACTCGGGGCATCTATAGAAATGCAGCCCGGAGAAACCGAAGAGACACACGGAGGAGCCTCCTGGGACCAGGGAACCTGCCCCGGGTCCCCTCCGAGCCGCCGCTGCTGCGGCTGCTTTAACCGG
>JANZLQ010000029.1:43788197-43850928 GCA_026212715.1 Elanus axillaris | reverse complement strand
GGCCCAGAACTGCACACAGTGCTCCAGGGCAGGCTGCACCAATGCTGAAATACAGCGGGATAATCACCTCCTTTGACCGGCTGGTTACGCTGTGTTTGGTGCACCCCAGGATGGGGTTTGCCCTCTTGGCTGCCAGGACACACCGCTGACTCCTATTGAGCCTGCTGTCAACCAGCACCCCCAGATCCCTTTCTGCAGAGCTGTTCTCCAGACATTCCTCTCTCAATTTAAACTTGGACCTGGTGTTACTCCATCTGACATTTTGGACTGGTTAGATTCCATGCCATTGATGATTGCCCAGTGCTAGGATTTGTCCAATGTTAAATACTAGTATTTATTAGCAATTAAATACTATAGTACTTAAAATCTAAATTGCTCTAAGAATGTGTACAGATATGTAGAGAGAGAGATTATGTTAATACATACTTTTAGACTATTTTACTAAACTTAGGGTCGTCTTATTGTGTACATTTTTCCAATGAAAAGCTTTTTGCTCAATTGTTCCTCTGGAACCAATTAGCTTTTTATTTCAAGATAAGGAAATCGGACATAAAATGAGAAATAATTATCTTAATCTGAACAAAAGAAAAAGGCAGACTGAGGAAATGATCATGTGGGGAGTTGTGTGATAATTCCTCTGACAGCTATGAGTGTTATTTTAGATATTTTTGTAGCATAGCTATAAAAATTCTTCAAAACACATTACAAATTGCAGTGCTTTCACTTCTCTTAGCTATTCTCACAATATCTAAGGCACTACTTCAGTGTGGAGGAGTTGTTTCCATCTCCCATCTTCCCGAGACAGGTGATCGTTTAAGTTTGATACTTCAAGCCCGCTTGCTTGCAAACTAATAAAGACATTTGTAAGTGAAAACTATGAAGTTGGAGTATCACAATGCAAGTAAATCCCATCTTAAAGATTCTTTTTTATTATTTTATGACTAACTTTTAAAAATCTCTTCCTTTTAGATATCTGAGTTATGTTAGCTTCCTGATATGATGAACAGATCTTGTTGTAGGCAAACAACTGCACTGGGACCTACCATATGCATGCTTTTCTCCAAAGTTTCAGAATATGTAGGAAAGGGAAATAAAGATGAATTGCTTATTTTTAATGCCTCACATTTTTATATGACTAGTTTCTCTCCATTTAAAAACTCTTCTTCATTTTTTCCTCATAAACTGAATTGATGCCCCATTGCAACAATGAAATGCCAAGTATTGAATGCAGTAAACAATTTACCCTTTTCTCCTCTAGAGAGGGTCTGTCAAGGTCATGACTGAGGCATCTGAGGGAACAGCAGTTAGCTTCAGAGTTGTGAAACAGCTGTTTATTCTTTGCCTGCTCTGTTGTGTGATCTTGCTGTGCTGCTATTGACTTCAGTGACTGTAGAACTGGGACTCTTTACAGAGAAACAGCAGCCTTGTTTGTAGAGCAACACTAGCAATACGCTTTTCCTATACCAAGCATGCTATTCAAATATTAATGAACACTAGCTCTAATAGTATTTCTGGTGCAAGTAATTGTTGTCACACAGGCACAACTAGAAAAGTGTTCTCTTTGCTATCCTAATGGATACAGCTCAATTATTTTAGTTGTGAGCTTCCCATGGTGATGTGCTGGAGTATCTGGATACTGATTTGGAAGAGGCAGTCCTAGGTCTAAGATACTACCAAGGTGACCATGGCTGTGGATAATATATGTTGTCTCATATCAGAAGAGGAAGATACTATTTAAACTCAGTAAAATTCCCTTTATAATCAGTAGATTGATTATATTTGATTAATCAAATTAATTGAAAACAGTGCTGGGACAAAGTCCCTTTTCTGAGACTGTTAACAAATATGCCTGAATGTGTTTAATTTTGAGAGGTGAAATGGTCTTTGCCATCACACAGAATGAAGGATACTGATTTTAGAATCACACCATTATCATAACAGAGGAAATGGTGTTCTGGCCTAATCTACTGAAAATAAATCACCTTTGGACAAAGAGTAACTCTGGAAAATTTCAGACAAAGTAACTTTTCTGAAATATTGAAAATTATTCAGAAAAGTACAAAGAGTATAAAAGTATATGCAGGTGTGATGAGAATAGTCTTTGTAATGCTGTTGAATGTGTTTTTATAATTCCAAGCTAAAGGACTCAGTGAGTCCAGACACTTCACTCATACATCTTTTCTCTCCCTATCTTTCTCTTTCTGTCTGATAGGATAACATGTGCCACTGAAACATGCATGCAATTAAGCACTTAATGATAACCTGGCTTTTAGAGTCACTTTATCACTGCCTGTGCTTTGCTACCTAGGAAGTTATCTCTTCATTTTACAGACTGACTGGTTCTTTGTAACAAATGACATTGTATTTTACATCAAATACTTTCCTAAAAGGTATGAAAAACTGTGGCATATAATTTCATGAGTCTGGTCTTCTCTTTTTTCTTTTTTCTTTTTTGTTTTGTTTTGTTTAACAGATATGTTAGGTCAAGAACGAAGCATGACATTGACATGAGAATAGGGATACATTCGGGATCAGTCCTGTGTGGAGTGCTGGGCCTGCGAAAGTGGCAGTTTGATGTCTGGTCATGGGATGTGGATATTGCAAACAAACTCGAGTCAGGTGGAATTCCTGGGTAAGGCAACATGTATTTCCCACAGTCACAAAACATTGCCAACACAGTATACTGTTAATCTTGCCAACAGATTAACTTTCTTATGTTATTTCACCAACTATGTCCTTTTTTTTTTTTTCCTATTTTGTGTTTGGCAAGGATTTGCGAGGCTATAGTCAAAAAAAAGGTAGAAATAGTCAGCTTGCAGAGGCATTGGAAAAGACAAAAATATTTCTTTTTCTTTGCCAGCTATGATTTCCTGGGAAAGGTCAGTGGTTGTATACAGCCTATATAATATACAGCCTATATAATACTCAGAGGTAGCCCAAATTTCCCAGTTAGGTGTTGACCATTCCTGAGATTTTCCAGGTTTCATTCTCTCATTCTTTTCATTCAAATGCTGCCATGAGGCACAAGGCTGCAACTTATTATATTTAATAATGCGCAAAGTGTGGGAAGAATTATGTGTTCGTAGGTCATTACACTAACAACAAGGCATTATGGACAGCAGGCTCCCTAGGAAGTCTTTTAAATAATTTCATGCTTTAGTAGATGTTTTGAGGCATTTATGCCACCCTGTCTATATGTGAAAATATATGGTTTTCCATTGAGCTGCCGAGTTTTAATTTATCTGATGTGGCTGATTCACCTGGAAGACAAAATGTTATTTCTGCCTGACATGGCCTGTATGTCACCGTAGTTTGGAAGTTGCAAATCCTAAATTTGAAGCAACAGCAGTGGTTGCAGGAATACTTTGTTCATTTTCAGTTCCACATTCCATTGATGAAAGATAGAGAAAAGGTGCCCTACAACAATTCAATTTTTGGCCGTGGAACACAGAAGCAGTAACAGCGGACATCTTTATGCGGGAAAAGTCTAAGCGATACTGTCATCCTGAGTGAGAGAGTTTTTAAGTCATCAAATCTAAGTCATGTGCTGTGCTCCCTACACACACATCAGATCCATCAGAGCTGTCATATTCCCAGGAAGCTAGAAAGATATTTGCTTTATATTATATTTGCAAATGCGGGCCCCTTTCATCGTTCCCCATAGTAAACCTTTATACTAATATATATTCTTAGAATCAGCAGAAAATGAAACATTGCACACTCTGAAAACAACTTCTATTCTCTGCATATGTCACCAGTGTATAAAATTGCAGAAAAGTTTCTTTCCCTGCTGCTTATCTCACATGACAGCCCCAGATGACTAAGAAAGGTCACATGCTGCTTTGTTAACGTGAGCAAATCAATCATCTAAGTTTCACCATCCACACCTGCAAAAAGTAGTTTATTACTGTTAATATGTGCAAGTAGTATGGCTATTAATGAATAACCCAGAGAATGCACCACCTTGCTGTTGATAAAATGCTTGGCTAGGTTGCAGTCTATTGGAGCAGAGTGATTTCCACTCCTGTATATTAGTTTGCCAACAGAACAAAGCCTGCATGTGACAGCAATTCACTAAGTCCCTCAAAACAGTGATTTACATCAGGCGTTCCTAGCACACGGAACAGATTTAATAGAGCAGTTATGTTCACTTCAGCCTCTCCTTACTTCTCCCTGCTGCCAGCATCCAAATCCCCCTGCTTGCCACAATACTGAGATCATTCCCATTCCCAGAGCCGCTCTGCTTTCCTCAGTTTCATCAGAAAAGCTGCTCTGGGGTTATGAATGGTCCTGCTCCCACAGTGTGAAAGAGCAAGAATGAACCACAGTCCTCCTCTGAGTGCACAGCGGAGGGAGGCAGCTCCCCTGCCTGGGATGGGGATGGTCCCTCCACCCAGTCTGGGGACAGGGGAGAAGGGACTCGGCTCTTCTCCTTGGCGGTTGCGTGTCACCCTGAGAACTCATAAGCATGGGTGATGCGGGACAGACTGGCCTCGAGTAAAGGAGCACAAGCGGGCAGCCCAACCGTCGTGGAAGGAGGCACTCAGGAGCGCTGAGAAAAAAACAATCATTTCTGGTTTTCTGAGAGGAAAAAAATGTGTCCACAACACCTGAGAAGGAAACCATGTAAGAACCTACAGTGTTATTTCAGAGACATTCTTCTGCCAGGACCCCATCTTCTAATAGTCTTCATATGGTGCATCTAGGTATTAATCTATGGTGTTGAATTGGCATAAAACCTACCTAATAATTAATTTTCCAGGATGTGTCAATGACAGGTGTCATCTAAAGCTGTGGGCCTGGTATGTTTTCAAGAGTAGGACAGGCTATGCTTTTTTACCTCAGTACTCAGGTTCCCAATTTACTGTATTTGTATAAAATTAGAAAGACATCTCTCTACCGTATATTTTAAGGTTTTTTAAGCAAGATGTACAAAAGGTGAAACCAGAAGATATTTTTAATCTACCAACTATTTATTAATATTTGGTCCATTTAAGGGTATTACATCGATAGCCAGCTCCATGCTCTTGTTAAAGTTGTTATCATTTCCATTATAAAATCCATATTTCAGGGCTTTATAATACAATCTTCCCAAATTATATTAGTTGAAACTCAGCACAAAGATAGTCACCCTGGCAACTAATGTATCAATTTCTTTTTCTTTCTTCTTTTTTCTTTTTTTTTTAAATTAATACTTTACTTAAATCAATTTAGCCTATTTGGGTTTCTAAGAGCTAGGTAATGCATTGTCTTTCTGAGAGGTCATATGCTATGGTTTTAATGTCCAGGCCAAAATTTGCTTATATTTGAAAAACATTTTTACTGTTTTTTATTGACAGTTTTACTGACATTTGACTACAAAAGAGTACTAATCTCTGTGGACATCATAACATCATGACTTCAGACCATGAAAGTTGTACAAAACCTGTGCTGACTTTAGAGGGAAGTTGAGACAGGTTAAAAAATGGCTGAGATAGATACAAATTTTTGATCTTTTAATTAGATACTAATATTTAATACTCCCCCTAGACCCAGTTTGTTCCAAATTCTGATACTCCTGGGCATTTCACATGGCTTAAAGACAACCAGAACTTTATTTTCTGGTGATACATGCACATCATAGTCCATCAGTATTTTATAGAATTTAACTCTGTAGTGGCATCTTTTACATCTCAGAAGAAAGTTCCCAAGAGACATGCGAGAACCTTTTCCTTCAGTGGAGACAAGCCAATTTGTGTCACCTGAAAAAAATGCCTCAACACATGTCATCAAGAAATTATCACATTTTAGCCGACTGAATTTTAGGAATCCATCTGCAAGTCTGACTTTTAGAAAGTGCCATGTATCCAAAGGTTGAAAAATGAACCAGTTTTAATGGAGTCACTACATTTATTTGCTTGAGTTTGCTAAATGTCTAGTGAACATTTCTTATTGCATTTATGATGCTGCCTTATAAACTGTAGCATGGCTAACGATGTGCATGTGTTTTAGAAGTGTCTGGAATTTGGCCTACATGTAGGAACTTGAAGATTTCTTAAAAATACAAATAAGAAAGACTTAGGTTTGTTGGGTTTTGGTTTTTTTTTTTTTTTTAACTTAAACTTTATTCTGTTCTTCTCAAGCAGTCATAATTATGGTTAAGAAAGTCCAAATACCAAACACCTCCAGGTTTGGTTGGAAGACATACAAAACCCTATTATGCTTTTGCAAAATTTGAGCTTTTTGTACATCATCTCTTAAATTCAGCTTTACTTTTGCAAAAGCTTTTTGAAGTCATCACTTAGTCTTACGAGAAATTATCACCTCACTTGCCTTTGTAGAGTTTCCTTATTTCCCTAATTCACTTCAGATGCAATGAGACCACTGACTTCTACTGTCTAAACTACCTCAGCTAACTGAAGGAAATTAAAGATCGCCATATAAGCTACTCTAATGCTTACCATATATTTTCCTCTCACCATCTTTACCTGAAGTGGCAATTTTCATCCACTCTGAATAGTATTATACTCAGGAAGGTCTCCTGTTAAACTGTTACTCTGAGCAAAGGTATGAGGTGTGAATATCACAGTGTTTTTCCTGTGACAGGACTTTGTGCATTCATGAGATCCTACTGATGAGTACATGTCTTGAGAGTATTTGTCCCCAAATGAAGCTCATGTTTGTTGAATACACTATTTAATTTTCTTTATAGAAGTCATCATATACAATAGAAACCCTTCTGTTTATCCATCATGTTAAAAATTATACAGAGTTCATAAACTCCTTCTTACCCATGTATACTACAGCACAATCAGTATTTGCTACTACTTATTTCACTTATGCAGGAGAATTCACATCTCCAAAGCCACACTGGACTGCCTGAACGGGGATTATAAAGTTGAAGAAGGGCATGGCAAAGAGCGTAATGAATTCTTGAGGAAACATAACATTGAGACTTATTTAATTAAACAACCTGAGGAGAGTCTGTTGACTTTGCCTGAAGATATTGTGAAAGAGGCTGTCAGCTCCTCTGACAGGAGAAACAGTGGAGCAACATTTACTGAAGGATCCTGGAGCCCTGAACTTCCATTTGATAACATAGTGGGAAAACAGAATGTAAGTCAAACTTCCTTTAATGTCATCAAGTATGAATGCATGCTTGAATGCATTTCAATAATGGAAGCCTCAGAGGAGACAAATTCATCTTTAACCTTTATTCTAACATGTACTGTAATAGCAGAGGACTAAACAAATTGTTTCAAGTCAGAATTAAAACAGGTATCCAAACTGGGGAAATGCCAGGGAACCAGAGGTTTTGGGGATTTTTTTCCAAATGAAATTAAATAATACACAGCTTAGTTTTAATTGAACCAGTCCATAAAGAAGTAAATTAAAAGTAAAGCTAATGTTACTAAAATAGTGGGGACATTCTAGCCAGGGTGTGTACCTCATTGAATATCTTCACTGCACTGCCACCAAAGTAAAGGGATGAGTGAATGGACATTTTGCCAGAGGAAAAAGCATAGTTTAGGCTATTGATACATAAGGGAAAGAAAAAAGATCTACCGTAAAAAAAGTACCTTGTGAAAACAGTTTGTCCATTCTTCACTTTTTTTCTTTTTTTAATAAAAAATATTAAAAACTTAGATTCTAAGACATAATTAAGGGACAGTAGCAGGTGAGTTAGACTCTAAGGTCATGCATAACTCAATAGAAATTTGAGATAATAACAATGACTGCTGATCAGATCTTTTTGAAAAGCACTGCATGGCTAATTGCTAGCACCCTGGGAACCAGCAATTCTTGTACAGTCATCAAAATCACTTTGTGATATCTGCTTGTTTAGAGGTATTAAAGATGGAAAGGTTAAAATGCCCTCAGACATTACTCTTTTCACTGCATTTGAAAGATCAATGAGGCTTTATGAAACAAAGTCAGCTGGAGTTTTCTCCCATTTTTCTGAAGGATCTGTAATGACATGACATATCCTTTCTTCTGCTGCACATCCTTAGTCCTACTTGTCTGCACTGTCTGTTGAACTTCAGGCGTTGTGTGGAGGTCTTGCTTTGTCAACTGTCTTCTGCCTCTTACAAATCTGCTCAAAAGTGATAAACCTTCACAGTCAATCAGCTCATGGTGGTGTCTTCGTCTCTTCAAACTGAACTGGAGCATGGCATAGTTTGCTGTTATATAAAACACCTGTTTTATATATGTTCTGTACATCTGTGTATCTGCATGTACACTGCCTTTTAGTATTCTCTGTGTTTTGTTGACCTGTCTCTATATTCTCATTTCATTAGGAATAGAGGTATGGGTGCATGCTGCTGTGAATATCTTCTGATCTCTCTCTGTTTCTTCTTCTTTCCCTTTAAGACATTCCCATTCCTGTAGCCCACAAAACTTATGCAGAGTAGGGTATCTTTTCGTTGATGATTTTCTCAGTTAAACTTGACCTTGTTACTACCAAAGACAAGGAATGAAATAAAGGACTAATGTTTTTATTTGGTTATTGAACAACTCCCACCCAATAAACTGTAAAAAGCCCATGAAAATCATTGAAATAGGTATAACCAACTAGTTGTTTTAAAGCAGATTTTTTGTCTTACGGCAATAAACAATCCATTTTTAGAATAGTTTCTCACTTTTTTTTAAGAACTTGGTTTTGTGCTGGAAATAACTATAATTTTATATTACACAGCTTTACAATAAGCTTCTTGGTGGAGATAAGATTTTAAAGATCTCCTATTCCATATGTGATTCAATTATTATGGAATTTTCAATTTTAAAGTTGAGACAATAGTCATTACTGCTCATAAATAATGTATTTCAGCTGAAAATTCAAATGATAGATTTAAATTACACTAGGATATAGCAACTTTTTTCAGAGTTGTGTCAGTCTTGAACAGAATAAGCATTTAATAGCATTAAGTATGCAGCCTAAAAGTCACTGGCAGCAGCAGACCTTGAGAACCCAAGTTGCAGCAACCCAATGATAAATCACTCCATATGTTTGAATATTTGCCAACAGCATTTAATTTATTTCTTTATCCAATGTAAGTTGCAACAAAAATTGAGCAACTCTGATCATGTGTCTTACTGTTACTGGTAGTTATGTTAGGAAGAATACGAAATGGCAAAGTCTCTGGTGAGCTCTCTTGCCAAACTCAAATTCATCACAATCCATATTCTTCACTTCAGACTAATTTTCTATGGGCAGCCTAAGTCAGCGAATTCTGAGTAAGGAACAGAATAACCACTCTTCACGTACACAGTCACAGACATTAATAAAAGCTACATGTGTCCACAGCAGATTTAGCACCTGTGTCTTGGCTGTAATGGTGAGGTAAGCCAAGGAGGCAAATGCCTGCTCTGAAATTCAGACCATGCACAATATGGATGAAGTTTTCTGTTATTGAAACAAGTGTCTGGACTTCTTTCCTAAAGCAAAGAAAGTTGGACAGAAGTTATTTTATGTTAAAAGAGTGGGGGCATCCTCCTCTAAAATAAATAAATAGCAGATGAAATTGGATTTCTTCATTGGGCCTTACAAAAGAAGTAGCTGAAAGCATATTATGGTCAGTGTGCATGGTGCTGGAGGCACTTGATGGGCCTGTAATGATATGAATTAGGAAAAAAGCATATTAAAATGTCTGTGTCTTGTATAAGCATATTTTAGTGGTAGCTTCAATGACTCTTAACAGTTATCACAAAAATTACACTTAAACACTGCCAAGATGGCAGACAAGTGTAAACGACAGAGTGGAATTCAGTTCAAAACCAAGGCACTTGCATTTCTGTATCTACTGACTGTCCCAGGTGTCGATCTACCACACAGCTCAGCCTCTAAACATAAGGGTCTAGAGTTACTTGTGGTGCTCTAGGGTGCCTGAGACATCCATATGACGAGGGGCTTATAAAAGACCTATGATGATCTAGACTATCAGTTAGAAGCCAGGTAAGACTCTGATGTCTCAAATAGTGCTAAACACCTATGCTGAAATACACTGAGTCAGAACTTGATTCAGCTTAACTGTGGCTGTCTCTCAAAGCTTCAGATACCCCAGCACATTCCAGCTGGTCCCCACCACTGACCAGCAGTGCATGGGCTTCCCATAGGTCTTGAGCCATATCTTCTAGCTCCAGACTGTTGTCCAGGATGCCGTAGGGCATCTCAGCTAACCATAGCTGCATATGATTGGACAACTGAAAGTTTCCAGAGTGTATATTGCCAGTAGTGGAAGCTTAGACACCAAGCACCTAGACACCTTCATTTAGGTGTCTTCCCCTTGAATCAAATCCTACCTGTATCTTGTCTCTTTAAACATATAACTTTGTATTTCTCTATTTCCCTCCAAGACCTGGTGTTTGCAATACGGAAAAAAAAAAAAAAAAAATTAAAACCTTCCTAGAATTTTCTGAATAGCAATGATTAAAAATTTTCCTTCTTGTTGAGGTCAGGATGTTTGGACTTGTTGCATGAAAACTTTACAGGAAGGAAGTAAAATCTAATCCCAACCACCTCTTTTAAATCTCTGTAAAATATATCTAAAGTTGAAGTTTTATTATTTGTTCGTTTAATTCATCCTATCTTTTAGTCTCAGATGCAAGTTTGGCTGGGCTTTTTCCTCACAGAATCTTCTATGTGTTCCTGCATGATGAATAGTTACTGTTGGCATCAAAGTTCAAAAACCCATTGTATATTACAATTTACAATTGTATCTTCCATACAGCTGTTCACAAAAATGTAGGCAAGATAACAGGGAGAACCAATATTCCTTTATGTCAGCCTAACATAGTCTTAAAAGATGCAGAGCAGAGGGTGATACAGAGACAAAATGTGATTAGAACATATTCTTGGGACAATAATTTGCATGATACTTTATTGCTATTACTAATTACAGGAAAGCAGTTGTCTTAGGTATATGTATGGGTGTGAGGGAGAGATGACCGCTAAACTCAAATATGAATTTCCTTGTTATCCTCTGAAAATAAACATAACTTCCAAGCCCATTTTTGCACCAATACTACTGGCACCATTGCCATAGTGGTGATATTATGTCATGTTCATCTACCATAAATTGTAAACCACTTCATACATTCAGCAAGAAGACAGTTCTTCATGTTAATCAAATTTTAAAATATAATTTGAAGCAAAATCTAGTCACTGACTAGAATAAATTGAGATCATTCTCCTCAGGTAGATAAAACACAATGCCCAACTAAAACATTAGGGACCTTCTCCACCCTCACTTCTAGTGGAGATACAGCAATATGAACTGATTCTAAGGAATTAATGCACATAACATCTGACATGACCTTGTGCTTTAGCAGTGACTTCAGACTCTATTGTAAGAATTCAGCCACCACAAACTTATAATAAATTTTCTGCATAGTTCAGTTAAAAAGTGATAGGAATACCTAAACTAAAGTAGTACTTTAGTGTGTATTAATACTGTATTTATCCAGTTGACTCAATGGTTTGTTTACCTGGAATTTGGCTCTAAGCTTAGAGTTTGCACCATAGCTCCAAGGCTGAAGTATGGATTTGGGCATACATGAAACTTCAGTATGAGAAGAGAAACTTTAGTATGAGAAAAATTTCCTTGATTTTTTTTCCCCTCTAAATGTTGATGATACTGGTTTTCTGAAGGGAAAATGGGAAGATTTCAGTAGAGTGGTTTGCCAAACCTTCTCTACTGAAGTCCTTTCTCTACTAAACAGGAAGATTGCTTTTCACTTCAATAGAGAGATTTCAGTCCTGATACCCTTTTCTGCCTGTTTATTGGGCTCTTAAGTTACTCATCAAATGATGGAGTATGCAAAAACAAGATACTATCTGTGACTACAGAATTCTTGGACTTTATTTTAGGACTGCAAAGTTATCAATTGGGGTATGACAGTGGGTACCTGAGACCCTTCCTGTGCTTTAATGTGCTGGCCAAGATTCATTAGAATGTAATTGTTGACTATCCATTGAATATGAGCAAGGGAAACCTCCGTACATCATTTGCTGTACATAATCCCATGATCCAAAAGAATTTACTTTCCAGAGAAATCTAGTGATAAATGCATCCCAAGCTCCTGTTCCCAACAATGCCCAGCATGGTATATAGTAGAAAATTTTTCCATCAAGGACCTAGGATAACTTTTCTTGACCAGAAGTGTATTTCTTGTCCATAAAAATTCTGAAATGTCTTACGCTGTGATGTATGAAGGTTTATATCCTTTCCATTCATTAACATTTCTTAACCCTTGGGAATATCACAGGTAGTAGAGTTTATTTTCCCATTCAAATGGAAAAGTGCTGCTTCACTGTGGTTTGTGTCATGAAATGATACCATGTAAATGGACTTAGTTATTCTCTTTATGAAAGCAAACTCCACCTCTTTCCTGAAGGTGAAGCACCCTTCATATTATCTCCACTAGCTTTCCTTTGGGAAGCTGTGCAAAAATATTTTTTTCTTTTTTTTTTTTTTACTTTTGATTTGTCAATGAAATACCAAAGGAATAATATGTTTGAGAGAATATAAAATAACAATATGAATTACAGTTAAATTAATTCATATAGCCTGACTGTAATCTAGACTGGCTGAAATATACCAGTAGTGAAGAAGAACATATTATTTGAAAACCCATGCTGAGGTAATCAGAAATGTCACCTTCTTCACTCCTACCTAACTGTTCTGTTCCTTAACTACACACATCCAGTATCTTTAAGATTAAGAAAAGCCTCATTACTCCTGTTTTGTGACCTGTTTTCCACAGCTTCTGTTCTTAGTTGCAAAAACACACCACTGAGTTAGAAACCCTGCTGAGATTTTGGTGTGTACTCCCCTCATGCATGCTCTAATAATTAATTAGCAGAATCTGGGAAGGGGAGTACAGTCCTAGTGTTCAGTGCAGCAGCAAACCTCCTAGTCTGTATAAAAGAAGGCATTAAAGTACTCCCTTTAATGTACTGTATGTGTTTAGTGGAACAGACTTCTTATTTTACACTTCTATAGATTTCATTGAATGAATTGCATGGAATGCTGTAACGGTTTGCAATGCAACATGATCTAAAACATTGCATTTTTAACCCAAGGGGACCAGCAGGTTTATTCTGTTTGCATGTGCTTTCCCCTAGACTCTGGCTGCCCTAACAAGAAATTCAATAAATCTGCTTCCAAACCATCTTGCACAAGCTTTGCATGTCCAGTCTGGGCCTGAGGAAATTAACAAGCGAATAGAGCACACCATCGACTTACGGAGTGGCGATAAATTGAGAAGAGAGCATATCAAGCCTTTTTCACTGATGTTTAAAGACTCCAGCCTGGAGCATAAGGTAGCTGGGTCTTGGTAGCTGCATTATTCTCAAGTCAAATTGTAATAAATGTCCACTGAAGTAGAGAAGCTGTAGGTTCTAGCTTGCATTGGGTTTTTTCTGGTTTTGTTTTTCTTTTTGTTTCAGTTTTCAAAATTTGGGACTGAGCTAGAGGTCATAATAGACAGTGTCATGACGGAGGTGTTATAATGCTGCAATGATTACATTTCAGTGTCGGAAAATGCCTACACTGAGCAAACGGCTTCTGAAAACAACAGCCAATTTCTGGGTTTCATTTGCTGTCTAGTACAAGCAGTTTTCCATCAGATGACAGGTTGCTTTGGCACAAATGGTGATTGAGCATATTAATAAACTGACACTTCTATTCAAAACATATATCTATATTTATATAGATATGTTTCTTTCATTTAGTCATAGGATGCATCTGATGTCCTCTAGGCTGCTGCTATGTTTGTTTCAAATCAAAACTAATTTGTCAACTCTTTACTTTAAACATCCTTTTTTAACAGCTGCCTCTGAGAGGTAAATATTGTTTATGTCTTCGCTGCTTCTCAACAGCAGTATGATCTCACTAATTTCTATTTCAGTCAACATCCAGACGTAAGTTCTAAGTTAAAAAAGATAAAGCAATGGAGAGTTTTCCTTGCAAACAGATGACATGGGGTGGGGTTGCACAGATCTCAAATTATTGCATTGACTTGTATGCTATTACAATGCAGCAATAGCAGGTCTGTGATAGGATGTGCACTTAGACCTAAAAGAAAGAAAAATGGGGAATTGCAAGCATGGAGGCCCATTTCTCCATTGTCACTTTAATCTGCACTGGAAAACAGACTTTTTTTACTTCACTTATGGGAGACCAGTCTTCAGGTGGTATCAGTGGTGAGAGCTTATAGAAAACCACTGGAAAAGAAAAATTCTATTTCAAGTATATTTAAGCCCTATTTCACAAGCAATCCTGCAGAAGGAAAAAGAAAGGTTCGTTAAAAAAAGGAAAAGATTCAGGTTTCCCATGAGGATATTTATGACACTGAAACACAAGATAGAATCCCCAAAGCGGAATTAGCTAATAATGCTACAAGAGAAGATATGAATATATTTCTCTTAGTGCAGTCATCCTGCAAAGCTGACAGGAATCCAGAGGAAGTGAAATCCAAGATTTCTGATATCCTGTGAATTACCATCTAAAGGCCCAAAAGTAATGAGTAATCTTTAATTTTTTCAAGGCACAAGGTCAAAAGATAAGGTAAAGAAGTGTAGACAAAATAGCATTTAACCTAGAAGGTGAGGGATTGTATATTAGAAATTTTTTGTGCAAAGGAGGAAACAGCCTTATCACAAACAAATTGCTGAATGAGCAAGCTAGTCAATGGTTCACCTACTTTTCCATTACTACTTAATAAAAAAGAGGCCTGAACATTGGCTGGAGTAAAGGGACACTGCCCAGAATCAGATCCGATATTCAGAATATAAACTTTCTTGTTATTTTAGACTTCACAATTAGCAGCCACAAGGAAAATCTATACAGAAGGGGTAGATTTTCATTTAAATGCAATTTAAACAAGAAGGGAAGAAAAAAAACAGGCTCTAATCCATCACATTACATAGGTCAGTTTTTAAATACTAATAACATTTTGAATTGCATCTGGATGACAAAAAGTCTATTTAAAAGTCAACATTTTGAGAAATTTTGATACATTGTCTTCTCAGTACGACATTTCCAATGCCAATCTCTGCTGCAATGCTTAGAAAATGGTGCTTTCATTCAGTAATTCCTTACGTGCTAGTCCCAACCAGTAAGCACAGGCAATCCAAACACAAAATCCTTTCCATAAAGTGGATCATAGATTCATAGAACCATAGAATGGTTTGGGCTGGAAGGGACCTTAAAGTTCATCTAGTTCCAACCCCCCTGCCATGGGCAGGGACACCTTCCACTAGATCAGGTTGCTCAAAGCCCCATCCAACCTGGCCTTGAACTTCTGGACTGAATCTTCTTTCTGTCCTCTAAATCAGGCTGGGGTTTAGCATTACACAGGAGTAAAGTTTTAAAAAATATCAGTACTGTTTTACTTGCTCCAGTTCATCCACCTCCAACAGCTGGTTAGTTAATGGTCAGTAACCTCCTTGCTCGTGTTCAGGGTGCTGGGGCACCATAGGTGCACTCAGAGAAGGGTGGGGAATGCACCAGGATGCAAAGGGATAATTTGGATTAAGGAAAAATGTATCTGTGTCCTCATCATTATAGGCAGGGGCAATGTCACATGGGACAGTGTGGGACATGTCCCTTCCCTCCTTTTTTGCCTGTGCATTAACTACGTGTTTTTCCTGGTAGCCTTACTGTTAAACCCTAGTCTACAGGCAGTCATGAAAAAAATAATGTGTGAACCATTTTGCTACAGAGAGTAGCTATTCTCTCCATGTTATTTTATATTACTATTACTTTCTCCCTTCCTCCTGTCCATTTAGGAAACAAAACAAAACAAACTCAGGTTTAAATTGGAGCCTTATAAAGTTATTTCAGAAGCCTTTTCCCTCTGCTCTCCCCTCTAACCTATCAGTCTGGAATTATGCTTTCTTCTAGTTGTTGACATTTTGCAACTGCTTACATGACCTTCTACATCAGCGTCTTGAGCTGCTCCCTGCAGCATTGCTGAACAAGTAGAGAGTCTATGTCTATGGACCGCCCATCTCACACTGCCATTTTCATCTGCTGCCACTCAGCTGTTCAGACCAGCGGCAGCTTCAAGTCAGAGGTAGCTCTGAAGTAAAGTAACTTTCCCATGTAAAAGCTTGTGCCCTCACGTTTAGCCATCACGCTTTCAGGCAGCGCTGGCATCTGCCTAATATTTCTTTTAACTCTAAGTACTTCTCGCTCCAGACTTTACAGTTATTCAGTAGGCAGAACAACCAGTACCCATAGCTGACATCCCATCAAGAAGTGTTACGTTAACCTTGTTCAATAAGAATTACGTTAATAATACTCTGTACCTTAAACCCCAGAGAAGTGAGTAACCATATGAACAATAAACTATATTTCTTCCTCCTGCATTAGTAACAGGACTACCATGCCTTGGGATCATAAATCTTTTGGGGTGACTTGAATAGATCTGAAATGTCATGCTGGACTTCTGTTTAAACAGTCTGGGTTGTTTCAGGGTTTTTTCATTATAAAACAATTGCAGACAGCAGATTTATGCTAGCAATGAAAGTGCCATTTTGCTTCCTTTAAGGTTTCAAAAGGTAAAAAAAAAAACCAATTTCTGGAATCAGCATGTCCAAAACTACCATGGGAGCTAGTACATCTCCTGGTTTACAATCATTTAAACGACTGGCATATCACAGCAGTTTAAGCCATTGGTACATCTTCCCACTCCTCTTTTATCTCATTGCTCTATGTCCTTCTTGGTGATAGAATAAATGTAGATTCCACAGCAAGGAGTAGCGGTTGCATTAGCAAATGGGTTATCTCCATGAGGCAGTATATATATTTCCACATGAGTTTTTTGATACTTCATTTTTCAGAGGATTTGTGCAGGATCCCCAGCTGGTATATTTTATAGATTCTTTACCCAAATGGATTAGTCATTACTAACCTGTATTTCACTCATTAGCACTTGATAGCTCATTCAGAGACTAATTCACTCTCAATTTTGCTAGAGGTTATTTTCACAAATAGGATGTAGGCAGACAGAGCAAAAGACTCATCACAGGAGAGTACTTCTAATTGTAGCATGAAAATACACTAAGGGTTTCCAAATATGTAGTAGCTCATAAGGAAAATCTGATACTACTTTAGACAATTTCCAATAATTAAAAGATATCATCATTATGCTCTACATTAATAGCACTCACTTGGAGATATCAGTACCATGTACTTTTGTACAGGATAAAACATAGTAACAAGGCAAGGAATTTTACGTGTTGGTAGGGTTTTTGTTAAGGAAAGTTTCCAATGTAAAGATTAATATAAAGATATTCTATGTCTTCCTGCATATTTTTATTGGGATCATAAATCAGACTGGGCTTAGAGGTGAAGTGTCTACATATTTTCTGTGAGGTGAGCACACTTAAAATATCAAAAGGGCTTTGAATTTCACAGTACAGGTTTTCTTAGGCCAAATATTGGACCTAAATACCTGAGTTTCTGTTTCAGAATTTCTGATGAGTGAGATAAATAGAAATTAAATTAGTAGGAAACAAACTTTGCCCTTCCCGCATGCTGTATCCTTGCAGACATGGCCTCGCCTCTTTCCTTCAACCCAGAAACTTTCACTGGCAAGAAGGTCTGTAAGAAACACTTGGGAAACTGTGGGCCTGTTCAGCAGCTTCATTTCTGTCATTGGTCAACAATTGGATCTGTGTCTACTCTTTGGTCTTCTCAGGAGTTCATCCATCTCTTCTGCCTTCGGCTTCCTGATACATATTCTACCTCTCCCCTGTACTGCAGAAGCTTTTCTAATGGCACAAACACCATTGATCTGAAGAAAAAAACCCCATGCTCTCCCTTTTCATCCATAAGGTCCTAGCAGAGTCAAAGAGCAGCAGTGAGGATAAGACCAAACCCTTCCTCCCCAGTACACAAACTTTCTCTAGGTGAACACGTAAACCCTGTTGTATTACTGATACTCCCCTTTCAAAGAGCCCTGGGAAAAGAGAGGAGAGGTGAGGAACAAGCAGCATTACTTGGCAGAGCAAACCTGCCCTTTCTTACGCAAGCTCAGGTGCAGCTAGCTGTTCCCCACAACAGCGCAGACAAATAGCTCAATTCCCGTGGGAAGCAGGGCGAGCCTTCGCTACGCCATGAGCAAGTCATGCCAGTGCAGGTAGGTCTGCGGGTTGTTGCAGCTAAAGTTTTCATTGCCGAGTAGGTCACATCGTGATTCTTCCCACCACTCTATGTAGCTCTAGTTGGCTACATGACTCCCTATACTTATGGAAGTGCCTTGAGGCTTAGTCTATCCTTCAATTAATTCTCCAAGTCATTAGCGGGTAGACTGCTACAGAAGTGCTACATTTATCATTAGTGTTTGTGCTGCCTCAGAGATGCTAACAATTTCTCATCACAACATTGTTACTGATTAGACCACAGCATTCATCCTTTTGACATAATGCTCAACATAGCAGGCAACTCCTTGCTTGTGTTTCATTCTATTAGTTTGCTGTAATTTCCCTAAGGAACAGTTGCGATTTCATGTTATATTTTAAGGAACATACCTTTATTTTTCCCTTTGGTTCTTTTTGTACCACAAGTAAAAAAAGCCCTGGTCCATTATTTAAGAGGACTGATGCAGTTCTGGTTTTCTGCACATGAAATCAGAGTCAGTGCCTCTGTGCTTCCAGCAGCAAAACAGAGTTGCCTGTGAGCACCATTGAAAATCACATCAAAGTGATACTGCTTCTTCCAACAACAGACACAGGGTATAATCACAACAGAGGAAGACTCAAAATGAGGGATGCCAACAAATAATCCCCCTCTCTTACTCATAACAAATGGGAGCAGGGAAGAGAGAAGCCTTTTTCCCATTTCAGCAGCTTGAGACTCTCTTGACCAATTGTTTATAACTGAGATGAAGTCCCTACCCAAGGTCCATGTAGTAAGTATAGGCTAAGTCCAGATAGGACCTTCCTTCAAGAGCAGATTAGCTGTAAAATGTAGTTCATAGCTGAACTCTCTCAATGTACGTTCCTGATACATTTCTCAATTGGTTTTAATTTTTCTCAATTATAATGTTCTCTAGGCATTTATAATTGCAGTTTGCCTTATTTCCAAATTGCTGGAGAAAGTTTCTGATATCTGATACCTATTTGAGTCTGATTTCCTTTTGTTCTGCATGTGTAACTCTTAGCTCCTCCAAAACCACAGAAGATTAAATAAAATGGAGTTATTGTTCAGAGGAGGAAAAGTGACTGGGGCAGGAGTCTGTGGGATTTTTTATTAGGTGAATAAAATTTAGTGGTATCAGTATAGGATAAAGAGGTTTACAAAAAGTATGTCTATGGGCCGATCTTCATCTGCTGTAAACAATTGGAGTTTAACTGACTTAGCAGTGATAGATACCAGCTGAGGAATTGGGTAAGGTTTCCACTTTAACTGATCCACCATGATTCAATGATGTATCCATTACTCCTTTTCTTGATAATGCCCATAAAAGGGGAACCTGCTAGCCTTTTCAGTGGTTTGATATGCTGGAGAAAAATACTTCCACAATAAATCATCATAATAATAATGTACCTCCAGTGGTCTTTTACATAATACTATCTTCATTTTCTCCTTGGAGAAAGCCCATATTGCCAAGTTTCTGCACAGCCTCTGGACAAGTTAGGATATAGAGATCATGACCTACATCCCAAATAATCATGGAATATTCCAAACTATGTATTTTTCTTAAAAAAATAAAGTAAAAAAGAAAAAAGAATGGCCTCAATTTGGCAAGCATGGAGACACCTCTGTGACATCATGCGTGCAGAGTCGTAGCTGACTTCAATGTTTGTCTTCAGGTGAGGAAACCCATGGTTCCTCTGGTTAAGCTATTAAATATTCAGTATTCTGCTCAGCAGCACAAGCCCCTGGTATCTACCTGGGGATTTTTAAATTAAATAATTTTGAAAAAGAGGCAACCAAGTAAAACAACTTTGTATTGCAAATTACAGATTTTGCTCTCTTGGATAAAGTGTTTTACCACTTATTAATGATATATTTGTTGTGTTTCATTTTAAAAATCAAATTCAGGTTTATTGATTTATTAGCTCTTCCTGCTAATTTCCCCAAAGTCTCCTATATGCATCATCTTTATGAAACTGCTGCATGGGTTAACAGCTAATTTACTATTCTGTTTTGTTTTTTTTTTATTCTAGTATTCCCAAATGCGGGATGAAGTATTCAAATCAAACTTGGTGTGCGCCTTTATTGTTCTTGTATTTATCACCGCTATCCAAAGCTTACTTCCTTCTTCCAGGTAAATACAGAAATATATCTCTATGTATCTGAAGGCGCTCTTGGGGAAACAGTGGGATAACATTTCTAGGAGTGAAGAGGTATGAACCAATAAAACCTGCTTGTTCCCCAAAAGTGTTCAGAAATATTTTTTCACTTTTTTCCCAATATTAACTACTTTTGTACCACATTATCTGCAGCTACATGTTTCATGTGAGACAGTAGCATCTACTGACATTATGTCATTATGTTTTTAAGCAGAACCCCCACTGACATAAGTGGGAACTTTGGGTTACAAAAGTTTGAAACAATATGGCCTGCTGCTTGCAGTGTTGAAGGAAAACATGATCCAGACTTACAAAACTGCCTCTTTGCTAAGTGACCGGTAATCACCTTGGCAATCAGTGATTGTTTTGGTTTTGTTTCTTATGTGCTACTGTTGTGTCTTGTTGCTGATGATATGTATATACCCAGCTGGGGAAAGCAATCTTGTGCCATGAAGAAGGAAGGAGGTGGTCTGGTAGACCTTTTCTCACTTCTGCTTTTATCTGAGGCTGACCAAGCAACAGCTTCCTATCAAGGTGATGAAAATATGACATAGCTGAGACTTCTGTGTCCACATGTTTCACACAGTCAAACCCATCAACTGACATTTTTGTCTACTATTGAATAGTGAGAACACAAGAGTGTGTACAAGGACTAGGGTCAGTTTTCTAGCATCATAGCAGAGCCAGCAGCACGACTGCCACTAAAACATGCCCCTGGTCCCATTTGGTCTTTGGCAGAACAAGTGTTAAAATGGAAATGCCCAGATGAACATAGTTCTCAGGTGGTTTCTAACACTGAGATGAACCTTAACTTATGGATGCCTGTAAAATAACCTTATAAATACCGTATTTGTATAAGAAATAAGACATTTATTGTGTTATAGTCATGCAGCAATATTTCTTGCATCTTCTCTGGAAGACCTGGCTCACCAGGATTATGTCTGAGAATACTACAACGGTGGTTATAAGCAGGCAGGCAAACAGCACTCTGTAGCAGTGGTGTCCCATGTATTTTGTAATTCTCAGCTGGGAAAGTACCCAGAGTAGTACCTGACCTTCTGCTGTTCCTTATGTGCTATATTGCTCTAATACTAGTAAGTTTGTTTGCTTTTTTAAAGTTCTTCTCCCAGTACACATCCAAAATTCTTCACTTCTGGTAGTGTTATTTTTACTTTTTTCTTACTATGTGTAAGATTTATGGTTCTTATTAATGGAACCTGTTTTCCAAAAAGATTTCTGCTGCTATATCAATCACTGCTATACCAGAAAAAAAAACATGCCTTTTTTTCTATCTGCACAGATTCATCTCTATTAATTCTCGTGAGGGTGTCTAGTGCCATTGCAATTAGGGAGAAGTAGTCATATAAGCACATTGCCTGCAGCTGTCTCACTTCCTGGTTTCCCATCTTGCACAGTAGTCTTGTGTTTTCCCCCGCACTTCAGAAATGCTTCAGGGACTTTTTTGTCACTGAATGTTAAAGTGGCTGTAAATATAAATACGTTCAAATAAAGATTAGATAAATTCCCACAAGATAAGATCAGCAGAGGTTTTTAAACAAAAGTATGGACCTTGGCCTCAAGAATGCCCTTAAAGTTTGATTGCTGGAACCTGGGGAGATATTTAGGGAAAGGATATTTACCACTATCCCTTTTGTGAGAGAAGATTTGGAGCCACATGGGTGCTTTATGGCAGTTCTTATGTTCTTTGAGGAACTGAAGATCACTTTCAAGATTTGAGAAGGCAAATTTTGGTCTTTATTTTCCAAGTTCTGATACTCTACTTCAAAAGATATGTTTCAGTCTTAAAAAACTATGCCTGTTAAAAGAGCAGAGATCAATAGCTGAGCAACGCTAAAATAACAGGATGAGGAGTTTTGAGTGAGAAGGATTCAATATGCTTAAACATATTGAATGAGGAAATAATCTGGAAGTTCAGATTTCCTAAATTCAGGTTCCAAAAACAATTCAAGGTATGAGCATTTGAACAAGCTATCACAAAGTTAGGCAGGATTTGGATTCAGAGAGTCCTGGAGATAACTTCATGCTCATCTGTTATACCTCCCATAGATATCAGAGAAGAAAACTACCACAGTGGAAAAGCATGGACATTATTTCCATGGAACAAGTAACAAACTATAATTCACACTCCTCGTAGTGACTTACCCATTTCCTAACAACACACCTAAGTGTCTTTCAATGAATGCTTCAGAGCTCTGTTGACCAAAGATGGAATTTTGTGTTTGCTGAAGTACATGTCTGAATATTTTTCTGAGCTGAGTCTTTTGGGGGTTTCTGGAAATTTGGTGAAAGACAACATTATTTAAATCTTCATAAAACATACCTTACTAAGGATCTTCAGGGGGTTTCTCAGATAGGTTGTCTTAGTCTGTGTGTTAATAAATGGAATCATCTTTTTATTATTGCATCTACTGTGTATGAGAGCTTCAGAATTTTGTCTCAGTTTATATCTGTCTCCCATAGGATAAATATTTGATCCATTCATACTTTTCCCTGACAGGGCAGGCACACCACTGAATAAAAATCTTTGCAATAGTTTCCATTCTTTGAAATATTGAGTTAGGGAAATTACTCTGACATAAATTAATGCCATATTTCTGCTGTAATTATCCTCTATGAAGCCATTAAGTTACATTGCCAACCTTACAGTGATTCATCTTCTCCATTTGAGAGGCCTGGGAGTTTGATTAATTTCATGCAATGAACTTTCTATATGCTCACATGAGCAATAGATCATACTAGAGTAGACTGCTGAACTACTCTTATTTCTGTTAGTTTTTCACTGGGTTATTCTTGTGAGGGGAGAAAAACAGGTTTCAAACTGTTGTCCATTTAAACATCTGCATTGTCTGTTTTACATAAGTTTTCCTTCTGCCTCAGCTCTTGATTTGTGACTGTACACAAGGAAGAGGGAAGGCAAAAGCTCCATTTAAAACTTCACTTGATCTTGACAGTAAGGCAACCCCTAGAAAGAAAAACATGTGGTCTTGAATCTCTTCTTGGATGAAGAGGGGATCCAACCCAGGTGTCCTAGTTCTGGGAGCAGTTCATGGACAGAAGAGTATTATGGCTCTTTGTTTTTATTCCTCTAACCTCGGTGACATCTTCTGCTGTACTTGTTCCTGTCAGCATGCTGCCAACAAAATCTTAGCACAGATACTGGACTGATCCTCTAGGAGGTCATAGGTGTGGAGACTTCAGTTTTGCTTTTATCTCAAGCAGTCTTAGACAAGAGACAAACACATCAACGTTCAGCTGAACAGGTACAGTGGAAGAATTTTTGTTGCCTATATATTTATTATGAACAAACACAAGGCCATGGTTTATCAGGCGCCTAAGCAGGTTACATCGCATTTTGGATTCATATCCCAGACTTAGGTCCCTAGATGTTCCCTTTATAGTACCTTAATTCAATAGCGCTGGGTCTTACATGTAGAGTTTGGCAATCCGAAATAAGAACTCTTGTTTAGTGTCCTCAGGTCTGACCTCATGAGGCTTGACCCTAATCTTTTTGATAGCCTTAATTTAGTTTCATTTAGAGCTGGATCATGCTAGGTCTTCAGAATTAGTAGGCTACATCTACATATATAGACTGTCTATCTATATCTCAGATATAGATAGAAACTATCAGTTCCAAAGACGATCTCAGTCATTTGGCTTTGGAAAGCAAGAAGGCTATTGCAGAATACTGCTGTAGTGTGGGAAACAAGGAATTCAACTCGCGTAACTAACTGTCACTGTCTATACCCTGGGTTCAAAGTATAGCCACTAGAGAATGGGTCAATCAGTTGACCTGAATAAATCTAGGAGACTGCTGTGCAGTGAGATGAACTGTATCCTAAAGTGCACAGCTTTCTTGATGAGCCTTTTTGACTCCGTTGACTAGTTCTCCATGAACATAATGTCCAGCTTTTCCCTGGCTTTATTGACTGTCTCTCCTTGGCTTTCTGTGTATTTTCACAGAGAGAAGCTGCTCACAAGGCATTGTTTGTCATGTCTCTACTTGGTAGCCTTGGGACTTTCATTTAGCAAGTTCTGAGACTTCCCACAAAAGTTTTAGTCGCACAGGATGGAATCTGTGGCTCTTGCTCCAGTCTTTGTTTCCTCGTTGTTCACTCTTCCCTTCATAATATGGTTTGTTTTTACTGCCACATTGTTCCTTCTTTCAAAAGCAAGCTTTACTTCTGGGTGAGGTCGCTGGAGAGGATGGGACTTTTTGGGGAAGCTTCACTGTGTCCTGTATTCAAGTCACACACAAAACTCTTACGAAGTTTGCTGGAGTGAAATTGTGACCCAAGTGTAATATAACATTTCATACCAATGGTACATCATCAGAACAGTGTCAAAGGTAATATTACCACATGGAAGATTTCAAGGGAATTTAATGTGTAATACATCTGATTTCAGTTCATTAGGGAACGGAACTTCCATTTTGATATTTTTCACATTTTCTTTCAAAACATTTTGTAATATAATTTGGTACTACAAAAAAATACCATCTTATGCATATATATCTTACTTATAGAAGTTCAGATATGTTCCAAAAGAAAAACTCTCTGCTAACTACAGCCTCATTTTCTGTTTGTTATCTGTTTAACTCATTTTCTTTTCTGGACTCCTACACTGCAAGTCTCATTAATTTTGAGGTTCTGAGAGTAGGAGCTGTACTTATAAGCCATAGCTGTTTTACAGTAAATTATTCTGAGGTTTGCATGCTGTTTTCAAAATCTTATACCTTGGTCATACCTCTGTGTTATCCTGATTAATTTTAGTAGGTAATAGACAATAAAGTTTGAAGTAAATTGTGTGTTATTCTGTCCTGATACTTTAAAGGAGTCATTGTCGCAGCAAGTCTGTTTGGATGATCAGAAAGGAATAATATTTATGCAAATATTGTCCTTAAAACGCCATCAGATTTAATGTGTATGAATCTATATCATCACAGATGAATTAAGGCATTAAAAATCAGAACATTCTTTTAAAAGATAATATTTAAAATTAAGCAGGCTAAAGCATCCAGAAGTACAGTTTTGCAATTAAATTTCTTTCAGTCTGACACAGGTACCTCTTATGTTATGTATGGCTTTTCCCTCAAAATGACCAACTCTTCCCTACATATACCCTGACTTATGCTTAATTTTTCAAAAAAAACCCCCATATTTCCTTTTGAACATAAACATTTTCATTTATCCTGTTTTCTGAAGATATTTTCTACAAACATCAGTACTGTGAGGAAGATGTACTTAGAGTTTTCACATAAACTACCCAGTGCCTCCTTTGTGCAAATATTTGGTGTCTCCTTAGTGCAAATATTTTGGACCCTGTCCATCAGCTGCAAACATGGCCAGAGCTAAGGAATGACAGTTCCCTCACAGACTGATTCTCAAGCTTCTCCTGCTATGTCCATATATCCTCTCCTGCCATTATCTCGGTGTAGTTTCCTCTTCTCTTTGATTAAATAACTATTAGTTTATGGTGAATTTTTTTAGAGTGAAAGCTTTAGTTAATAGGCTCAACGACAGATTTGAATTCAGATCTGTATGAGTTTAGAATTTGCTCTTCTAAAGCCAAATCTGAATAGCCTAAAATTGAGGAGAATTTCAGTTAAATTGAGATATAGTCCACTGAGATTCAGGGAGTGGATCTGGCTGGCCTACTGAGAAATGAGAAAAGAAAAGCTATGTTCTTTTCATTTCTATTTCCAACTTACACCCTTAAATTTGTCTTGCTGTAGGGCCCAAATGTACAAACAGCATTGCAGCCTACTCAAAGATAAGAGGGATAGGTGATGTGTAGCAAAATCTAAAACCATGTTTTCAATAAGACAAAACATATGTTCACAGAAAGCTTAATGAGCAGGGTACAGCTTACCTCCATTCAGGCTCCTGCAAGTGCAGAAGTCTCCCTGGAGCACCCTGACGGTTCACTTTCAAAGATTTTTATTTTTTTTTTCTGTGAGACATTATGATTAGATCACTGTAATGTACTGGCATGTATACACCTAGGTTATTAGAAAATTTAATTACTTAATTCAAAGCCTCAAGTTTAATCATTCTCCTTATAGCAAAAAGGCAATGGGAAAGCAGAGTGAAGAGGGGAGGGGGTTGCAGGAGCAGTGGAGTTACTTTTATTTTGCATCAGTTTGATCTTTAGGAAAAGAGACACAGAAGGACAATGATAGGCACAAATGGGGACAAAAACTTGACTTGTGAAGTGCTGAGTGCTTTTTTCTCAGCAAAGTAAAACAATTTACTGCATTTATGAACCATGTCGGTTACTTGATTGACTTCAGTTCCCAGATTTAAGCAAGAAAAAGGAATAAATTTAGAAAACTATAATGAAAGTTGGACTAGAAGAAATTATGGCTTTTAACAGTTTATTCAAAGGAATTGAACTGTCTATTCTGTATGCACTTAACAGTACTTGATTAAGGATCACATTTGCAAGAAAAAAGTTTATAAGCTATGCCAAACAGCATGCTTTATTTAAACGTGTTTGTATCATATAACACCTTTTCAGCCATTTTATATTTTAAAGGGCTTCCATGAAAACAGGAATGCTTTTGCTTTTTTAGAAACCAATGAGATTCTTGGCTGCAGTTGACCCACTACTAACTAAAATGAGGGGAATCTTGCATTTCTGTAATTACTATATCCTGATTTACACCTGAAATCAGGATGCATTATTGTACTCACCTTAGAGTGTATGACCC
Source organism: Elanus axillaris (assembly GCA_026212715.1). NCBI lineage: Eukaryota > Metazoa > Chordata > Aves > Accipitriformes > Accipitridae > Elanus > Elanus axillaris. The sequence continues at coordinate 43,823,911 of JANZLQ010000029.1, read as the reverse complement.
TCGATATAGTATGCGTTTAAGACACCTGTGATGTGTTGTATACAAAATAACACTCTACTAAACTGCCCCCAAACTAGTCTACTAGAGTGGGAACCATCTCATGCAGAAGTGGCATCAGGATCCTACAGGCTGAATAGATTTGCTCTGAAAGAAACTTAAGGGACAAATGAGTCCCAAAGGAAAGGACATGCCTGCCACTCAGACTCTATCTAGACAGATAGAGGCACTGGCAATGATTTCCCTGACTTATTTCTTCAACAGCAGTTTCTCAGCAAGAAACCATGCGAAGCAATGGCAGACCTATGGAACATGAATGGATCTTTGTTTTCTCTGTTTTTTTTCCTGGACTAATTGTCTCAGATTTATGACAACTGATTTCTCCTGGTCTTAACTGTTTACACATTTATTTTTATTAGCAGTTGTATTGTATTGAGGTTTAATGCTGAGTTCTCCTTTTTTTTTTCTTCCCAGGGTGATACCAATGGTCATTCAGTTTTCTATTCTGATTATGCTGCACTCCGCTCTTGTGCTAATCACTACAGCAGAGGATTACAAATGTTTACCCTTAATGCTCCGGAAAACTTGCTGCTGGATTAATGAGACCTACCTGGCCAGGAATGTCATTATATTTGCATCCATTCTGATTAATTTTCTTGGAGCTATCATCAATATTGTAAGCTTATAGGGAACCAGGAAATATTATACAGGAAAAGATGATTTATGAATTATTAAGTTTGCCACAGGACTTGCAAACTAATGTGTTTATAAGCCAGATACGATTTAAATATTTAAAAAAAGGCAAAGTACCACAGCTTCAGGAAACTCAATCTGTTGCTTAAACTGTGTATTTCTGAAATATCTAATTATTTCTCCCTCATGAGTATCATCTATTTTTAAAACCCTTTTGCTACTTTCTGTTCAATATATGTACCCTTTGAGGACCATTTGTAATTTTCTGACATGCTGATATACTTTCTTAAAGTCAATCCACATAATCCTTACAGATATTAAATTCCTCATCTCACAGTTCTCCTATTAATTAGGTTACTAAAAAAATGGTAAGTGTCAATGAACCCAGAAAATACCTTCAAAGAAAGGATGGAGCAGGTCCAGCTGAGCCAGTAACCACAGCATGTAAAAAGAAGCTAAAAAGCATAAATTCTAAACATATTTTGCCTTGCTCATTTAGAAGTTTGACAAACCCCTTTGGCCTAGATTCACCTTACCAAACCATGGGCATAGGCTTTCTCAGCTTGCTTTATAGTCAGTGCAGAAAAACAGGCATGCCCAAAGATTTCTTTTGATCATACTGGTCCCAATAAAGATATTTTTCTCTCTCCACTGCCCACACAGGGAGTTTAGTCTGATTTTGCTCCTAATTTACACATCTCCACTAAGACTCTAAAGTGTGACAAATCTTGAGTAAAATTTATCAGCCTATCTGTGAGGAAAGGCATGTACCAAGTTTTGCTTAGCAGCTGTGCTTAGATAAAAAAATTGGTCATGCAATACTTTGGGCCTGGCTCTATACAATGTCACAGAGTAAAAGAGTGGGGTCTTGTATGCAAATACAATACAGCCCTCATTATCCTGATGTCTTCAGAAATATGAGACAGCTGCGCATGAATTAGGCAGATTATCATGCCAGACAACCTGGCAGGTGTTGAAGCCTGAGCCAAGAAGAAGGTAAATATCTTACTGATAGATTAAAAGTAACATTTTCATCACTCTTTTCTCTCGTAGGGGAGCTTTTGGCTATGAATGTAGCAGTGCTTTTTCACCTGAACTTTATTATTTGTAAATATTTATTTCCTTCTAGATGAGAACAGGAAAGCACTTAGTGACAGTAATAACAATAACAACTACATCAACACAACAGCAAAAATAATTATCCTGTAATAATTCATAATAATTATGATTGTGTCACTGGAGTAAGTATGCTGAAGTCTGATACTTCAAGGGTTTGCCTCATCTTTTACTAACAGATATGAGATTTTATTATGCTCTATTGCTGTCATTCTTCCATGACTGAATTCAAGTTGCCAATATACAAGGACTCAGCATCTGTCTGGGTTCTTTAGTGATGCCATGCAGTCAATGATAAAAGAGTTAGTCAGAGAAAGAAGAATGCAGCCACTGATTTCTATCCTTACAGAAAAAAATACGAATACAGTAAATGACAGGAAGTTCAATAGGGCTGAAAATTTCCTGAAGATAAGGACAGTGTTACATTACAGCATAGATCACTAAGGAGTGTTGTACAATTTAGATTTTTTTAAAACATGTTTAACAAATATCTGTCTGGAAATATTTTGCTAGAATTAATCTTGCTCTTGAAACAAGATCTCTGATGTGCTATCCATACCAAATTTGCTATGGATAATGAGATTTTCCCCAGACTTGTTGTGGATTAATTTTTAAGATTGTGTCCACTGCAGTGTTGTGGGATGGCTAATCCAAAACCAGTCAAAATATAATATAATTAGTTTTATATAAAATAAATATAAATTATAATCATTTTTACTGTCATCCCAGTAGGTTTCTATAAAGCAGTAAACAGTTATATTTATTGTCCTATATTTAGAATGGCAATGACATAAATCACTGAGTCCTGACCTCTACAGGAAATCACAACATTCATATAACCTCATAATTTCAAATTTCAAAATTCTGCCATAATAAGAGTTTGCTCAGGAGGGACCTGCATGCATTTAAGAACAGGTAATGCGATAAGCATCCACTGAGTTCAAATGCACCCAGCTGGAGGGGACTAAGACTCAGATGCTTTTTAACAAAAGCCATAAGGCTTTGGTTCCACAAGTGGGGCAAGTGAGTCTTGTGATTCTTTCCATCAAGTGCATTCTTACTGTTATAAAATTAGAATAAAGTTTCTGAACCTGAAGGTCTTTTAAAAAGACACCCAGAGTGGTTCTTATGGCACTCTGCCCTGCAGAGAGGTGCTGTACAACTCATAAACTTTCAGAAGGTACCATTAACTATCTCTTGTCATGGAAGACTGCAAAGACAACCTAGATAATGTTGCTGCATTGCAGAGATGACTGAATTGCTGAAAGAAAAAACAAGAAAGTTCCAAGTTCGAAATTAATTCAAATTTAATTATAAGAAATCTGGCCTCATTAAACAAATTCTCTAAATCTGTTGGAAAGACAGACAGGGGAACTAGCTTGTACATACCAGGTTGATGAAATGACCTAGTATAAACAGCCAGATTGGATTAATATATGTAACAAGAGACTCCATCTGCTTTAACTGTCAAAATATGAAAGCACTAATAATTTTTTTCCTGTGTTCTAAGACCATGATGTATTGCAACTCAACACTGCTGTTTTGTTTATATTTAATACACTTGGTTTGAAATACCATTAAAATGAATGCAGGTCATAACAGCAAAACGCAGTATTACATTCTCAAAACCATTATATCATGAATGAATTTTCATTCCCTTCCATTCTAGGCATCAGAGTTGCAGTTCTGGGACCACATTATGTTTTGGCACAAGCCAATTTTGCGTGATGACATGGGATTTTGTCCCACATCTAGAAGGATAACACTGTCCATAGCAACATAGCAGAAGAAAACTGCTTGTAAACAAGTGCACACACGCAATCTGATTTTATGCTCCCAATTTAATAATTTTCTCTACAGTTTATAACAACATATAAACATTTTGAGGGGGTAATTCTTAAGAGTCCAACATTAGCCCTCTGAAACTCCCAGAGGAGCTCATCTTTCCCCTTTGGCAACAAGAGAGCATAGGAAGGCTACTCAGATACTGAATTGTCTGTAGCATGCATAGCTTCCCCTTTTCCATTTCATCTCCACAGTGTGTCTTCCTACTGTCCATTTAGTCCTTGGTGCCAGTTAGGGAGCTGGCATGGAGAGCAGCAGGTCAGCCAGTTCCATCCCTGAACCCAGCCAGCCAGCCACACAAGCACTTAGTCACCTGTGCACAATATAGACCTGATTTTGTTTTCTTTCTTCACAGCTATGGTGTGATTTTGACAAACCAGTCGCCCTGAAGAACCAGACTTTCAATTCATCTGCATCTTTTGCAGACATCTGTTCCTATCCTGAGGTATTTCTGAGGATACTTTTGAATCTGAGGCATGAATCCACAAAGGTTATATGGCAGCCAGTGGCTGGAATCAATGACCTGTGTACTGGTGGTGGTATTAGGTGCCCCAACAGCACCGTGAAGCTGAACTTTTGCATCTATCTATATGCTAATAGAAAAAGCAGAGGCGGGTTACAGAAGGAATTAATCTTATGGTCTAATGGGGCATTACAACCAAGTTTCAACCTTTAAACTTCATACAGAACCTTTACATTGGAAACACATCCAGCAATGATTCAATGAACCTCGTGCAATAAAACACACTATTCGTATGAAGCTAACGGAGACCAATGCTTCTTACATAGCAAAAACCAGCAGTCATTCAGCTGTAGCTATTTAAAATTTACATTTGGAGAAGAAAAAAAATATCTCTATGATAAGCAGGCAAAAAAGTCAATGGTTTGGTCATGTGTAGATAAAAGAAGTATGTTGCTTAGAAAGTCATATGGCGGTGTCATGATACTGCCAGGAGTATGCTGCAAATTGCAGGGATGCAGACTTCCCTACAGAGGAAGTGTACTAAAGAAAAACTCTACTCAGGAAAATGAATGCTATCTCTCCTAAAGCTGTATGATAGGAGTTAATTTAAACTACATTTGGACTGTGGGTGTTGATGTTGCTATTTTAAATCTGAACAGCTCACGGCCATGATTGTCTCTCTATATCCGGCATCAGCTGCATGGATTGCATTTGACAGATGACTAATCATTGAGAAAAATGAGACAATGAAGATATTAGAAAATGAGATATGAATAAAACTTCCAGGCATCACCTTCTAAGAGAGTAATGTAACTAAGCAAGACCTGCAATATTAAAAATAAAAATACAAAAAAAAAACCAACCAAAACCCCTAAACCTGTGGCTTTATCCTCTCTTCAAATAGCATGGGAAAAGGATTAAAGAAGGAATATGATTATCCCATCCTGATTAATGTGGGTCTTGTGGAAGTTCAGAATCCAAAGGATTAAATTATTTTCTCTCAGTTGACTTTTCATTAGCAAAACACTACATGCACCTTCTCTCCCTTTCTTCTTTTAATTATACAGGATGCCCTTTCCCTTTTAATACAATGAAAATGCCATAAAGGCACAGTGGAGAATTTCTGCTAACATGGAAGTGTTATGCAAAATTGAAAATTTGTAATTTCACGTTCTATTTTAGCAAAACCCTTATTTTCAAAGTGCCCTGTACCCTAAGAAGACAGCTGAGCACTGAAATCAAGAGCAGGTTTTTCTTATACTTCTAATCACTTGGTCATTTATGTAGATACTTCTGGAATTAACATGTAGTCATTGATCACTGAAAGTAACCACTGCTGTTTTCTATTCAGTATTTTGTCTTCACTGGTGTGCTGGCAATGGTGACTTGTGCAGTCTTTCTCCGTCTCAACTCTGTCCTGAAGCTGGCAGTACTTCTCATCATGATTGCGATCTATTCTCTGCTGACTGAGACCATTTATGCTTCCCTTTTTCTGCAATATGACAACTTTAACCACAATGGAGAGTAAGTGTTCACAGCCCACTTTGGGAACTGCTTTTTAATAAGGTAATGGGTCAAGTCTTGCCAGAGTGTATGCGTATTGAATAGCACCACAGTTAAGTATGGAGTGATAGTTGCAAGAGGCAGTGACCTATCCGGAAAGATTTATAATGTGATTCTTTCTCAGGCCTTTTTATTAAAATGTTCATTTCATGAGGACATTATGAGCAGGGTTTGTCTTTTATGTCTCCCATAATCCATCCATATTGCTAAAAATATGCATTACAGTGCATATACATTGGTTATTTCTATTCCTGAAAACTCCAGAGATACTGATTGAAACTCTAAACTCAATTTAAGAAAACAGGAGTGAACAATTGATTTTCTAGGGGCATGTTTTTAACTGAGTGAAACTCAAACTATAACTTATAAATGTGAAAGATACAAGGAATACAGGGATGATCCCATTTTGTAAGAGTGCATCCGAAGGACAGACTCTGCCTCCCAGGCTTCCTTCCCAGCAAAAGGAGTTGAAGAGGACAGAATATCCACAGTAATTTGCAGTCAGTGCACTAAGTGTTGCAATAACTGAAATTAGAGCATCAGTGATTTAGCTCATTGAGAAAAATACTTCTTCAGTCTTTGATACTTGACCAATTTAGTATTGCAGTTGGTTGCGCTTGTAAGTGCATGCCAGATGAAGATCCTCAGAATGACAGAAAAGCATGAATTTGCAGTGCAATTAGTTCTCAAAACAGCCACATCTTTACACATAGTAAGGCTCTGCACACCTATCTTTCCTTGCTAGCTTCCTACAGTAGCAAGGTACTAAAGATTTGGGATGCAATTCCTTTTCCTATTGCTAGTTATCATCCTACAGACTAATATGACATATAGCATATTCACAGCAGACTCCAGAAAATATGACAAATGGCAGTAAGCAGTACTTTGGCTAAGTAACTGTAAGTAGAAAATACAATAATTGTCTTTAATTTTTGTCACTAATCAAGCATGACAAAGAAAGGTTCTCCATTGCATGAAAATCTTAGACAATTTAGAGTAGTTTCTATCTCCTATTCCCAACAGCCCAGGACATATCTCAGCTGAGATACTGAGCACTCAGGACAAGGTTCTGAACTTCAGCTCTGACATTAGGGAGCATGAGGTTCAAAGCTGTGTGCCCACAAATGTATCTGTTTTCTTAGCTATAACAATTAGCTGAATAAAAGGTTTTGCAACTCCCTACAAAACTCATCTAGATCATATATTTGTGGCTATAGCTACATTACCACAATATTCAACAACAGATGCATTCGTAACTAAGAGCTTTGAGGCTGTTGCCTTTAGCCAGTGTACAAGGAGTCCTTCTGGAATGAAATCTTTGGGAGGTTGTATTTCAGACAACTTCAAAATGAGAAACATTTGAATGCCAAAATATTTGCAGATGTCAAAGATGTTTCCTTCCTGTCTTTTGCTCTATACAGATGATTCATTCCATAGTGGCACATTTCCTCACAGTAAATTCTTCATGACACCCACAAAGTCAGTTCAGTTAGCTCTCTCACAATAAAGTTTCCTTTTGGTTTAGTCTTCAACAAGCTCTGCTCTTCCTCTCTCTAATTTGTCCATCGTAGGAGTCCTCCTCTAACAAATATCACCTCATATTTTTTTCAAAATTACTATGGAAAATAGATTCAGAGTCTTGACTTTGCTTATTTCTTAGATTTCAAGGCAGACAGATTGTCCCAAAGTCTCTTCCAACTTCTGCTCCTTGTTTACTCCTTTATTAACTTTTTTCACAACTTCAAGTTTTAAGCACCTCTTAGCCACTTCCTCATCCCTTCAACAAAATAATTGCCAAGTATCCATGTTCGATTCACCTCCAAATTTAGTTCTTTCTCCCTTTTGATTTACTATAAGATTGGCCCTGCCAGTTCCTCAACCTCTTCTTTTATGTCTTTTCCCCTGGGAATCATGCTTTTCCAATACCTCCTGCTATTACAGAGACTAATTTTCTTCAGTTTTGTCATCTTTCCACATAACTGTAATTTATCCTCATATTTGAAACCCCATTTGACTGCCTTGGACCCCTTTCACCTTATTTTGTCACACTTTCTTCATGCTCCACACACAGCACCTCAGTGATGTCATATAGCAGATTTCATACAGCCAGTACCTTCTTGGCTCATCTTCTTTGCTTCCCTACTGTCTGCAAGATTTTCCTTTACTTCCCCTGTCAGAGGCAGACATTTCTTCTCTGTGGTTCTCTTTGTGGCTCACTTGAACCAGTCCTAATTACTGTTTATCATTTTTATGATTCCCCTTTGATCCATACCTTCTTCCTTAACTCACCTGTCATCTTCACCAAACCTTCCTCACACTATGGAGATATTTAACTCTAAGCACCTGCCTTGGGGTTCATCTGTTATCCCTAGGCCCATTCGCTGGGCTTTTTCTTTCACAGTCTGGAAGTTTCCCCTTCCCAGCTCCAGCCTCAACCTTTCCCCATCCAGATGCCACCTCCCATACTGCGCAGGGGCTGTGGTGTTCATGGTTATTTACCAGGCTCCCAGGAAAAGAGACTGACTGACACACATTTGAAAGAGAAAGATCTGTCCTGGTTTCAGCTGGGATAGAGTTAAGTGTCTTCCTAGTATGTCTTGGATTCAATATGAGAAGAATGTTGATAACACGCTGATGTTTTCAGTTGTTGCTGAGTAGTGTTTAGACTAAGTCAAGGATTTTTCAGCTTCTCATGCCCAGCCAGAGAGAAGGCTGGAGGGGCACAAGAAGTTGGGAGGGGACACAGCCAGGGCAGCTGACCCAAACTGGCCAACGAGGTATTCCATACCATGGGACATCACATCTGGTATATAAACTGGGGAGAGTGGGGATCACCACTTGGGGACTAACTGGGTGTCGATCAGCGGGTGGTGAGCAATTGCACTGTGCATCATTTGTACATTCCAATCCTTTTATCATTACTGGTGTCACTTTACCAGTGTCATCATTATTAGTTTCTTCTTTTTATATTCTACTAAACTGTTCTTATCTCAACTCAGGAGTTTTACATCTCAACTCACGAGTTTTACTTCTTTTCCCTATTTTCTCCCCCATCCCACTGGGGGGGCTGAGTGGTGTTTAGTTGCTGGCTGGGGTTAAACCACAAGATCACCACCTTCTGTGGACCTACTGTAGGCTACAATTTAGTTATTTAATACGTTTGTCTCCAAACAGTGACCACTCCAAATACACTCCTGTTCTCTTGAACTAATTATTGCCAAGTTACATTTTCAAATACAGGGGATTTTTTTATAGAACAACAAAAAGTACCAAGGTGCATTATGAAATGAAACTTCTGAACAATTACAACACTGACAAATCAATAACTGTATTTTACTTTGGATTTTTTTTCCAGCACAGACTTCCTGGGTACAAAGGAGGCGTCTTTACTACTGATGGCAATGTTCCTTTTAGCTGTATTTTATCATGGCCAACAGGTAATGCAAACATTTGCTTTAACCATTCCCTATATCACTTGCAATTACAGGATGTGACAGTAATTACTTCAAAATACTAACTGCCTTTTTATCCACTTGAGCATATGACCTTTAACAATTTAATAAACCATATGCAGAATCTGATTAAAGAAAGCCCACACCTGACACTGCCTAGCATTCTTAAAGAACATGTGCAATATTCTATTCAGCAATATGCAAGTTATATTGCATTTTCTAATAGAAATTGAAGGAACAAATGGGACTTTATTTATCTTAGGTACACATACAATTCCAGTGGCATCTGACTGCATTGGTGCACTTGAGTAAGCATAAAAACAAAATGAAATAAGGGAATAACAAACAGTGAATAATACAGCTCCCATGCTTTAGAGTAATTTAGTATGTTCATAGAGAAAAACAAAAATTTAAGGAAATGAGAAAAATCTGCGTTTAAGCACCAATGGTAACTTCTTTGGTTCATGAACCACTTGCAAGAATCCTTTCACATAGACCTAGATCATAACCAGGATTTGGGGGCCTCAAGAGCTTTAGGTTGATATCCTCGAGGAGGAACTGAGAAACTGGGTATTTCAAGAATCCATACACAGTGCACAGGGAGAGTGAAGTATGATGAATTAAGATTTAAAACAAAAAATGCATTGAGTAAAAGCAATCTAAAGCAGGGTGTTTTCTCGACAGTACTTCTGGTCGGCAACCTCTAAGCTGCTGCATGCCAAACGTACTGACTTCAGGCAGTTTCTGTTCACATAAAGACAAATGGGACCACTGCATCAAAGGAAGCAGCAACCACAAATGCTTTTAGACATTGTCCTGCTTGTTCAACTTGCTTAAAGATTTTCCATTCAAAAGCACTAGGCTGATTAATACCAGCATTTCTCAATCCTAATTTGAGTGAGACAATAAAAGACAAATGTTGCTGCGATGAATAATGCAAATTACACACTTTATTACAATACTGCAATAACTTTGTAAGTTGTGCAAATACCTACAGGCTCCATTCTTTCCATAGGAGAGTAAAAAGAAGGCAACAACTAAAAACTCTAGAAATTTTATTCCTTTTTATCTTCTTTTTGAGGAAATGAGGAATGAGTGAGCAGGGGAAGCAGGGGATGAAATGCGCTTTGTGCCTGCATTTAAGTTTGATGGAATACAATGTGCTTTGACATATCTTTATCAAGACATAAAACCCATATAGGAAAAATATGCAACAAATAAGAGCTGAATGTCCCAGATTCATGATAAACCATGTAATATTCCCAATAATTCTTAACATATGCAAAGATACAAATCTAACTGTTGGGAATTGTCTAAAGTGAGAGTAAGTACTAAGAAAGAAAATATTAAAGGAGTTTAGGTAGAGCAAGGATTAGGCAGAATCCAGTCAAAGCTCTTCAGGATCACAATTCTGAGTGTAAATGTCTGTCTGCTACAAAAGCCTGACCTGGGGTGTTTAAGAGTTTTTTCCAGCCCAGAAGCCTGTTAGCATAGCACAGTCTTTTTCCATCCTATTAGTATTCCTTGTTCCATAAAACAGGGTGGCTACACTCAAATTACCATTGGAAATGGTCCCTGAGACGTGCTAACTCCTGCATGTTCTCCCAAATGATTCACAGGGCCACTCTGTCAATTTAACAATACCCAATGGCAGTGCCCAGGAACACTTCCTTGTATTGTTTAATTTCTCATTATAGAGTTAACCTAAAGGCCTCTCTATAAATGCCAACTAAAAAAATATATAAAAATTTCATCCAGAGTGCATTAAAAAAACCCTCTTCAATAGTCTGAATTGATGGGGAGCACATGAAATCTAATAAAGCCGTCCTCCAGCACAGCTTTGCTTCTCACAAACCGCAAAAGTATTCTGAAGTAGAAGAGCTTAAAACTTGCCTCATTTTAGGTGGATTTACAAAAAAGATTACTTTTATAAGGTTAAATTCGTGGGCCTTTAAATTCTGAACAACTAACTACTGTTCTCTGTCCATTGTGATTTGAAGTTAATCCCCACTTCTTTACCCAGAATTTTAAGTGAGATTCCAGAAAAAGTTGTGTGAGACTGCCTAATTAGGCTCAGAGCATTCTTAAAATCTTACCTGTACTTCAGCCAATAAATCTCAAGAGTTTCTTGTGCTAAACCCATAATTAAAAGTAGTTGTGTTACTATTACAGGTCATCAGGCTAAATAGACTAATTCTCTATTAGAAATTCAATTTCAAATAGAGGCAGATCTTTTTAACATGAGTAATATGTATTTTACAGCAGTATTTCTCCAAACTAAACTTGGGGAAAAAAAGCACATGAAAGAAGTGGTGTGGATAATTTTGAGGCTAGACTTACTGTGTTGTAAAATGCCCTTATCTACTGCTTTATCTTTTTAATGAGTTAAGTAGAACATCTTGTATGAACATAAACTATCCCTTGAAATCCTATCAAAACAATACTATATACAGTCTTCTCTACAAGAAATGTATGTCTAGTGAAAAGACACAGTATAAACAGCTTATTAACCCTGAATGAATCCTTCTGTCATTGCTTGAAAAGGGAAGGTCTTAACAATTGCAAAGAGAGAATAAAACTACCTACAGCAGACTCAATCCCTCCTCTCTCTTCACCCCAATTAGACCTAAAAAGAGGCATTATAAAACAGAAAGCAAAATCATCTCTGGTTTCTTTTAGACTGTAGATCTGAGTGCAGATCTTGCCTACACCAGATGAGTGTTCCGGTGTAGGCCAAGTGTTGACTGACTGGTTTGCTCCTCTGCTTCTGGGGCTCTTTGGCACAAAAGAAGACGTGACCTTTGACAGGGCAGGCACAGACAGCTGTGTACCTGATAACCTCTGGGTGGCAGGGCTGCAGCTTAGCTCTACACAGCCTTGTGGGAAGGGAGGAAGGACTGACATCCCTACATAGCAATTTATCTCCAACTCTCATCACCCTCTGAACCTTCTTCATGCTTGGGAAAAAGGGGAGGAATGAGGAAATGCCAAGAGGAGATTGTTCCAATTGAAAGAGAAAAAGAGAGGAGGAGACATACCTAATTCTGGTATTATGCTTCAGGTCTCTTCATTACCTTTTCTATATTCAGACTTCAGTGTAGTGAAGAAAGGATATTTGCTTGTTTTATGTGGAGTTAGAATGTTTTTGGTGGTTGAAAGTGTCCCTTTGGGATGTAAATGTTCTTTTCTTATTCTTTAAGGAAAAATATGCTGCCCCTCAAATACTGATCCTTACCTGGTGTTTACCTTGCATGTGGCAATTGTCTGCAGAGCAGTTGGGTTGTACACTGTTTAGAGGACATAGGTAGTGTTAGGCCTTCTGTATAACACATCTTCTCTATTTTGTTCATTCACTATTGAAATTAGGGGTGTTTCGTAGAGCTGCATATTAGGGCAAGAAAACCTGGACATTTCAAGATTTATGTTGTTGACAGTCATTTTTATTGGCACTACTGAGCCCAGGAACATTTCTTTACACAATCAAAAAATAAATCCAAACCTCAACCCTATAATTTTCTTAGTTTTAACAAATATCAGAAATTAGCAAAGCATCTTCTTAAAATTTTCTATTTTCAGACCTCATATGGAGCACACCCTTTTATCTCTGAACTGATAGTGTCATCTTAGTTGTCTACTGATGATGGAAGAAAAATATTTCATGTTACAATGTGTTTGTAAATAACCAAAATGACATTATCTACAGTGTAAGGATTAGCTGCTCATATTCTGAGCTAGGTTTAGACATATGAAATTTTCCAGTACAGCAGCATAAAAAGTTAGCTGTGAAAAGCTGTATTAGTTTTTTTGCAAAGCTCTTATTGTAGCAACATTAAATATCTGAAGCATCAAAGAACTCAGAGTCCACCAGTAGCTCCTGCTCCAAGCCAATCTGTAAAATACCTGTAGAACTCCTTGCAAAGTTATAGTCAATGTTGCCTTCTCAGTTAGCTGGTAGAGATAAAAGTCAGTTATGATCTGAAATGGGCCTTCTAGCACAAAAGGAAGGGGGAAGAAAAATGAAAAATGTTGGAAAAAAAAATTTAAAAAATACTTTTTCCTGACAGTTGGTTGTTTTGGGTTTTTTTTGCCACAGTTAATTTAGGGAATTAATAGTCACAACATGGAAGATAAAAATATTAGAACTAGAAAAGAGATTAATTTTCTATAAAGGTGTCAATAGCATCCAGAGGGCAAGTAAGTCACTGCTAAATTGCATACAAGCTTTGGAAGTTTATATCAAGCCAGGGTGTCTTTTAGGAAGGAAATCTCCCTGGAGTACAGTCAACCTGTAAGCCTCCTTGCAAGGTGCTTTGCATTTTCTTCTGACGAGTTTGCCATTGGTCACTGCTGGTGATGAAACATGTGAGCAAGATGAGTCACTAAACAATGCCTGAACCGAATCTTAGTCACTCCCACCCACTGCAGGCTTACCCTTTATTTCAGCTTAGTACGTGAATTATACCCCAACCACTTCCTTAATCCCAGCACCTTTTGGCAAACCATTTGATGTCTCTCCCAATTGTAAAATTCATCTATTTGCTGGTATAATACACTTCTCTGCTGGGTGTTCAATTATTATCTCTGGTTAGAGCATCTCAAGCCTCACAAATATGAGAATTATTTCATTTCATTTGAAAACACATATGAAAAGGGGAACATATTTATTTCATACCAATACCAGTATCTTCCAATACCTTATCTCCTGTTTGACTCCATTATCTAACTAATAAAGAGGTGCTTAAAAGAAAAATAATTTTGTGACATTTTCTAGCCACTGACCATGGCAGTAATATGACAAATATTATTTTGCCCAAGATTCCTCTGAGACACTTACCATACATAGGGCAAAGAAATAATCTCTTTTTCTGGCAATTAAATTGAATTCTTTCAGTCAAAGATCTTCAGCAGCACCGAAGGCGGTTACATGGCAGAAGCAGCCTGCCAGGATGACAATACAATTTCTACTCTTATCTTGTCAGGTTTTATTTTTGCCTTTTTTTTTCTTTCTGGAACTACAGCTTGAATACACAGCAAGGTTGGATTTTCTGTGGCGTGTTCAAGCAAAAGAAGAAATCAATGAAATGAAGGAGTTAAGGGAGCACAATGAAAATATGCTACGGAATATTTTACCCAGTCACGTTGCTCGTCACTTCCTGGAGAAGGATCGGGATAATGAAGTATGTATCAGTTTTATTTCTGATACTTTTGTCTAGTTAGCAAAAGAAAAGCAGATCCATTAGGAAATTTTTAGAACTTAGATCTCAATGGGATTTATTACACAAATACTGCCAACTTTTGGTATTTGATCCACATTTTAAAAAATGTTCATGTTTTAAAGTAAAGGGTTCCGCACTTCCAGGACCACAGCTGGAGTGGTGTTTCCATGTTCAGGCTCACCAGTAGGAGACACATGGACCTACTAGAAGAACAAGTCTAGCAGAGGGCCACCAACATGATTAGGGGATTGGGGCACATGACATATGAAGAGAGGCTGAGAGCTGGGTTCATTTATCCTTAAGAGGAAGAGGCTGAAAGAGGATCTCCTCATTGTCTTCAACTACCTAATGGGTGTTTATAGAGAAGACAGAGTCAGACTAGTCCCCGATGTGCAAGTGGAAGGACAAGAGGCAATAACACAAGTTGCAGGAAGAAAAATCTCAGTTAGATACAAGGGAAAAAAATCCCTGGGAAAGTGGTCATTTCATCGGGGCTCAGAGAGGTTGTGAAATCTCTGGTCTTGGAGGTATTCAACCATCAGCTGAACAAGGTCATGAGAGACTTGACCTAGTTGGCCCTGCTTTGAGTGGGAACTATATTATATGACCTTCATAGGTCCCTTGCAACCTATGAGTCTATGAAAATCTAGTATTCCTAAAAAAGATACATGAATTTAGCAGAATGTCTGTGCCACCTTAGAATAGCCCAGTGTTGCAGAAGTATTACTACAGCCCTGCCCGTTATTATGGAAGGAATATTTGCAACAGGCTGCAACACACCTGATCCTCTCGCTTCTTCAGACCCAAGGGAACATTTTGCCATTTCATATTGCCCCGAATTGCTTCTTTGGGGCAGTTAACAAAACACCCATTTCAGAAACATAGTTTGTGGCTATGTTCCTAAAGAGTGTTTTAGTACACAAAGAAAAGCTTGATAATGGAGTGTCTGGATATTCCTAAAACAGAGTTTAAAGAGAAGTTGCTAAAGGGATAAAGTCAAGACCAGAATTTGCTTCTGAAAACAGCAGTAACTCACTCACTTAACTACTCACCTGAACCAAGGCAAATGTGTATTATAATATTATCTATGAATAAAGGCTATTGTATGATGAAATTGGAATTTTCTCATGCAATGTTGGAATGATCTTTTATAATGAAGAGGCTACAAATGTTGCAAGATTCAGGTTGCCAGCATTGAGCTATCTATTCATTGTGCAGCAAACAGGAATCAAGGCTACCCTTTTCTGATCATACATTTTGGAAATAGATGTAGCCAGATGAATTAGACTGCACAATGAGGAATCATTGTGTTCTGAAGATGTGATTTCAAATATCACCTAGGGAAGGACGACATAGTGAGAAGCTACAAGAAAAGGCACTTTAGAAATCAGCCTCTTGAGGCATTTTACACTCTGCGGGTATTAAACTGCCATAAAAACACTGTTCTGCAGATGAGAAAATATGTGTGTGAAAGCAACTAAGTTAAAATGCTTCATTGCAAATGGAGCAGATCCTGATACCAACTATGAGTGTGTTCTGGTATATCTGTATTGTGGATTTTCAGGGAATACAGGTCCTCTCTTACACATTCATTCACATACACTCACATGCATAATGATCTTCAGAAACAAAAACAGATGCCCCATGGATCACTGCCGATGCTTCAATAATTTGCCACTGAATTAAATTCCACCACCCCTGCTTTTTGTAAGGCAATTTCCAGAGTGACTATACTTGGGAATGATTTATGAGTGAGCCGGCTGGCTGCAACATCTACCAGATTTCAGTACAATAAATCCTGCAGTTCATGTCTGGCCATTAAGTTAATTTCTCTGCTCTCAAAAAATGAATTCCCAAATGTGTAGTGCAAGCATTTTCTCATGGATGTATTATTTCTGTCTTGATGCTTCTTACCAAAAATAGAAAAACAGAGCAGCGGACGGCTCAGCCAATTGTTTTCTACCTTCATGATCTGAGGAAAGAGTATGCCTGCATGTATATAAGCTTGTCCTAGCACATACTGTCTAGTCTTCCATAAGCATCCATGAACTAATGTGTGTATTACTTTTTTCTATACTTATGAAAGGGAATGAGAGTGTCCTTAGAGTATTGCTTCCATGACCCTGCAGATGTTCATCAGTGAAAGAAAATGTAAGGGCAGGAAGGGAATCAATCATGGTTTTTTTTCTCAATCAAAGCTTGGCAGTGTCTTTGGAAACTAGCAGAATTTTCCCACTCTTACTGTAGGACACATTGTTAAAAAGTCTAGAGAAGTAGCAGCATTAGCAGCATAACAAAATGCAGGGCAGAGGTTCAGGATGCTTTTCTAGGGAGAAGCAGGATGAAGGAAGAAGAGGAGCCTGAGGTATTCACATCAGGTATATGGCATCCAGCAGTAAGTCCTTTTATCATGAAACTAAATAACTAAACTTTCCTAAGGTACACTAACAAGAACATTGAGAAGCAGCTACTCCAGGTTAGAATGTCATAAAAGAAGTCCTAGAACAGAAATGAAAATATCTGCCATTGGGTAAAACTAAAGAAGTTGAAGCTAGAAAAAAATTAAACGAAGAGAATGCATATGGTTGTCGTATATTAGCCACTAGAAAAGCATAACAGGAGTTGGGGGGGGTGGGGCTCTCTGTCCTTGGCATTTTTAAAATTGAAATTAATTTTGTTCCTAAATATGAGTTTGGGTTCAGAGAAGAACTGACTCTATTTTCACATATATAATGACAGGAACCCATCCATAAATAAATCTGTCACTCAGTACCAGAGTGAATTATATGAATAATGTAAGGGGAAGCTTATCCCAGGGCATACTTTATCCTAATAAACTCCTGTGTTCAATCCCTTATAAGCTGCTTTCTGTCCCCAGTAACTCCATTATCACGCTCACTTCTTTTTCTCCCTCCTTTCAAACCCTAATAACGGGAACCTCTCCCAGAGCCAGGCGACCAAATAGCTCCATAATCACCTTAGGAGAACTACAGTTTACCACAGAGTAAGGGCTCTTTGAGAACCTGTAAATAAACAAACTGGTAAAGATCTGCGGTAGTGTGAAGTATCGATTATCCACCAGAAAATGTGGTAACTGAGAGGACTCTTTACAAAGAGGCTATATTAGACATTTTAAATGGTTCTATCTGATCCCTGTTAATCAATAAATTTAGAAATACATTGTCAATTGCAAACATTTATGAGACAGACTTAAACAATAATGAATAATAAACTGTAGGTTCCTTTTACTTGCTCAACAGTGTTTGATTCTCTAGTATTTGTACTTGCAGACGAAACCTTCATTTCTTCAAGTGGTTCCCCATACAACTCAAAATGAAAAATTCTACTACATTTTTGCTGGTGTAGCCCCCTGACTTCAGAAACAGAAAGAGCAGGCTTTCAAAGAAAGGGCAAACCCTGCATATAATATGTGACAAAAAAAAATGTGAGAGCTGTCAGGCTCCTGCTGTTGAACTTGGCTAACACTTAATACACTAATGCTGACCTCAGCTATTAGCGTATTATGCATGGAAAAATAAGAAACCTATTTTAAATGCAGCCAATTATGTTCTTTTCCCTATATTACCACTTCAACACATTTTTCTTCATTGTTCTTTTAGGAATTATACTCTCAGTCCTATGATGCTGTTGGTGTGATGTTTGCTTCTATTCCTGGATTTGCTGACTTCTATTCCCAGACCGAGATGAATAACCAAGGAGTAGAATGTCTGCGCTTGCTGAATGAAATCATTGCAGACTTTGATGAGGTAATACCAGCTACAAGAGAAAATCTGATAGTGCTTAAATGATGAGTTAAATACCAAATATGTCACCCTAAATTATCAAATTTAGTAACTATTCTGCTTCCAATAATTGTCTGATTTTTTTACTCCAATCATAATTGTTTATTTTGCTTTTTTGCAGTTAGTCTTGACAAGCTTTGATCTGAATGACCTAGTGAGATAGAGACTGAAAGCAATAGTTACTTGAGTACAAACATGCATAAATAAAAGCACAATCTACTCCAGTGTATCTTGAAGTAGAACATTCCTTAGTTCTGTAGAAGAAAGGAAGATGAAGGTATTTGCAACAGTTCTGGAAAGCAGTGGTCTCAATCCAAAGAAAGATGTTGTTTTGAAGACATTGGTTGAATGGACTCAGTGAATGTTAAAGGTAAAACAGCGTCAAGTTAAATGTGAAGCACACAGCTCAGAAGCAAATGTTGGGTAGAGAGTCAAAGGTGGTGACATATTGACTGAGGAGACTTGTCTGGTCAGGTATGTTATACAGAGGAAATGAAGTAAAGCTGCATACGTTACTGAGGAATTCAGAGGTCAAAGGAAAGCTAAAAAAAAAAAAATAAATTGAAAGGACATGGAAAGGAAAAATAATTTCTTTAGGTATCCTGTGCAGCTGATTTCAGAAAGGAAGCTGAGAAGGGGATAAGTTAAACGGGAGAAGAAAAATCAGGTCCCCAATGTAGCTATTGCCACGTGGAAGCAAGGAAAACATGGAAAGTGAGGAGGGAGTCAGGAGCAAGTTGCATACTTGGTATTGCATACTCTGCCAACTAGTCAGTAAGGAAGCTTAGGGGGAAAAGGATAGACCAACAAAGAGCTTTGAAAAAAACTTTTAAACTAGGAAGGGTGCAAAAGTAAGGCCAAAATTACCTAGCAATGGTAATTTTAACCTATATACTGCAAGCAGTTTTCAGGAGTGTGTAGCCCTGCTGAGCTCCCCAAGTGGTAGAAGGAGAATCTGAGCCATCTCTACTTAACAGTGAGGTTGGATCTGTGTGCCAGAATGGAATGGTCCAGACAGAAAAGAGGAGGGGAAAAGGCTAGGTGTGGTGATATCATTGGTCTGTGACTCTAGGTTTGGAGAAGTTATTTAAAGAGAAACTGGGAAAAAGACATTCTTTTCAGAATTCCAGAATTTTGCTGAGCAAGGCAAGATTAATACTAAAATGGACAGCAGGGGAGAGGGCACATGGATAGCAGGCAATCATTGAGAAATGGTAAAAAATCCTACCTAAGAAACCCACGTTCTGTTTAATCTCTATCCCAAGGAATTTTTTTTATTTATTTCTGTATTGTGGTAGAGTATCAGCTGGAGAATTGATGAGTGTCTTAGCTTAAAATTAAGATGCAGTTCAAGAAAACAGAATTTGTACCCTCAAAAGGAGCTGGATCTGGACCTCACATCCCACATGAGCAATGTAACTATGGAGCAATTGTCTAAAACAGAGAAGGGAAAAACTAACATCTTTTGCCATTTGGGCTCTCAGCTCAAAAAGCATTATCAGAGTTCAAAAGTTGAGTTTTTAAGGGAGAACAAGAAGACATGCTTAGTCTTTGCATCTGCACCAGGATTGTGTCCATAGCTTAATCATAAAGAAAATGTTTTTCCAGAAAACTAAAGTATTGGTAGAATTGAGACGTCTCCAAGGTTTGGAATATAGATGAATGAAGATTTAAGAATCTGTGTCTTTTTTTCTTTTTTTTTAAATTTTTTTAGTTCTACCTCAGTCCTACTTTAAGCAGCTTTCTCTCTTTGAGGATCTAGCCTAGAGTTTTTGGCTTGGTTTGGGTTTTTTACTTTGAAAAGCAAATATCTCCAAGGCCTTCAGAGGAAGGTACTGAAGGAAAAGATGAAAGTGGAAGGCATATGACTGAGAAAAAGAAATTAGGGGGAAAAAAATTATTCTTTTTTTTTTTTTATTCCATCCTGAGTAGCAAGTACCTAAGGCCTCTCACAAGTTTTGAAGAATTTATTTTCAATTTGCTCCTCTGGTGGCAGTTATGTTATCTTCATTTCCTATGTGGAAAACAAAGGCACAAAGAGGTAATTGACTTTCCTGAATTGTTTTGAAAACAAAGATACTTGTTCTTATGCCAGAAGCTAGAACCTAAATATGAACTCAGATCAGGGTCTTAACTGCACCTTCATCCTTCCTCATCCTGGGCATCTATATGGGAAATGTTCAGAGAGTGGTAGCTCATAAATCTGGACGAGGGTTAAGATTACCAAACTCTGAGAGATAATGAAATTGAGAGTTTATCCATATAATTGGTCAGATACTAAAATTATTAGTGGGAAATAGAAGAATTCACAGGGGATGCATCCTTGCACATTTTAGTAGAAAACAAAACAAAACTACTCTCCTATGAGAAGAGCTCTGTAATGTGCTAAGCTCCTGCACTGCTTTCCCTGTAGGTATAAATACCTGCTTCTTATCTCTGAGATCTTGCATGTCTGTCAGCATGCTTCTTCATTAATAGTTTTGTTTTTCTTTCCAGATCTGATTAAAATGATTATGGCTCAAACTTAATGCAAAGCCTATTGCCAAGAATTATTTCAAAATATTTTGTCATGCACATTCATATAATCTTCACAACAAAATTCCATTGCCACTGTGTCAATTACTGAAGACAAGATTTTCATCAAAAGCCCTAACACAATATTACATTCAGGCCCCTAACACCTGCTCTGTAATGAATAAAGGACCTAATTAGGACTGTATTATGTTCCAGACATGTTTAGTTGAATAATAGGTATGTTTTTGGTATGGGTAGTAAATGAAATTACGTAATCCTCTGCTGACTGCTAACCTACTTCCAGCATCGTCGTGCCATTAGTTTATTTTGTCTAAGCAATCTGAAGGGTGATATGCCAGAGAGAACAAGTGAGCAATCCTACCCATGGAAAAGGAACCAGAAGTCATTTCAAGTATGATGTTTCAGGGCCAGTAATGTTTCCATGTAACTATTGACTGACACTACATGGTGTCACTATTCCTTGTTTTTCATAATGTTTCTTGCCAAGATTGCCTGCTGTCTCGATACAGCTCTGGAAGCAAAATGCAGATGTGCAGCTTGAGAGCAGAGCAGATCTGTTAGCCACCAGAAAACTTTACTCTTCAGCATCATGTGAAAATATGATAGGTGCATGAGAAGGAGATCTGGGTTATTTCTGCGTTCTTTTTAGAGGAGTTTCCTTGTTACTACAAAACAGAAGGCTTACACTCCAGATCTGTTATTTTTTTTTTTCCAGGTACTGGATCTATGTTAGGGAGACAAAGCCAGTCAAACAAAAAATAGTGAATGGTGGAACAGAACATGCCACCAACAACTGCATGGGGTAGGAGATCACAGAGGGGTCAAGCTGTGACTGGATCTCCCTTAGGGAGCTGGAGGAACCTGGTCCAAAAGTCAGTCTTGGAGAGTAGGGGATTGCCTCAAAGCACAGGCTTTACTCAGGGTTTTTTTCCCTGATGGCTCACAAATTTGTTGATTTCCAAATTATCCAGGCTTCCTGTCGACTGAGGCAGAATGGGAGGTGTTGATTTCTGAATGAAAAAAAAGATATTTTTTTTTTAATTTGATATATAGCATCATTCTAGAATACAGTTATATATAATTTCCTATTTTGTACCCAAGCACAGGAGTGCTGACAGGAACAGTTCATACATAATAAACCCCCACACATGAACATTGCAAATCTACCTTTATAATTACCCATTTTTAATATGACTGTAGTCTTAAGACACTTATGGGGCTAAACTCCCATTCTTAGGGATATTGCACCAAAAAAATAATATTGGAACATTTCTGCTGAAGATTTGAGTCTTGAAGGAATTTTTTTTTAATCTAATATTCTTTCTAGCCTTTTTAATCTATCATTTATGTATCTTCATGATGTTACAGTTGGGATTTGTGCTTTAATAAGAGCTTTCTAGTTCACGGGCAGTTTTTCCCCCTCATTTTCTTTATCCTGCAGTGATTTACACAGTGTTTATGATGATAGATTTTAATATATTATGCTGCCACAAATAGAGTTTTCGCCAGAACACAGGATCCTACTTTCAGACCTTGATAATTACTTTGCAGTTGTGTGCCATGTCCTGGAACATTCTTTTTTGTACTACTTTGTGCAGGTTTCACTGCATGTATATCCCAGGGTCTGACCTCCATATAACCCTGGCTGTACATGAATTGTAGCATTGAGCCATTAGTTGCTTTTCAGATACCAACCACATTCCAGTGTTTGAAAATGTTCCCTGGACTATCTTGGTAAATTAGCAAGCCTATTTAAAATGTCATAACAAATAGCAGCTGATTTAGGACTGAGTTGGAATATCTTTCCCCAATATCAAAATCCATCATCCTGTCATACTGTGAAGAAACTGGTAAATAAACCATTATTTGAAGAAAGAAAGAAGCTACCTAACAGACAGGATAAAGCAGGAAAAAAAATAGAGATTTGGAAAGAATAATAAATGAGAAGAAAAAAGATAATTTGAGATTATTTCTTCTAAATTGCCTCAGAGCCAATAGGTTATTTCTTCCTTAAAAAGAGTGATTTTAGATATTTATCATACATTTTAAATTACAGTGCTGTTTGCTGTTGCTTCCAGCTACCATCTGGAAATTAAAATATAGGTTGTTTTTAACCAAGACCATTTTCTCCCCTTGCCCACACACCTGGTGCTCTCAGACTGCTCACAAAAGCAGAGCTACAAGAAATCTTTAAGAGAGCAGTTGGAAGAGCTGCCCTTGTAGGAGGGGTATGTAGATAATGGGCTTTTCTGGCAGTTTGAAGAAAAATGAGAAGCAGGTCAACTTTTTGGACTCTCCTGGCTTGGAAGGGAGCCATTAACCATATGGCTTTGTATTCCCTGTGCGCAATGCTGTGCAGCCTCCCATTAGAGACAGATGGTGCGATATCTGTACACGAACAGCAAAGCTTCCAAGACCCTGGCGCTCCGGCTGACGTACACTGTGGTTAGTTCAATGGCAGGGGATATTTCATGTTATGCCTTTGGTATGTTTCTCTTTTTGAATGAAATAATCCCTTTAGTTTTTAATTGACAGGAAATTCAAACCCACAAGATGGAAAAAGAATGCACAACAGTGTATAAAAAAGGGGGGAAATGCTTCATTAAATTTTTCTCTGACCACAGCAAGAATTTTTTTCATTTAAATCTCAACTAAGTTGAGCCTTTAGAACTAAAAGTTTGAAATTCCTTTTGTCTGTGAACTGTTTTATTTCTTCCAGGACTGCCTAACCAGATTGATACATAAATTTATTAGATACCATACCACTTATTGTGAAGTTTCCCAGGTATTTTGGTATTAATATCAGCAATACACATTTTTAAAGCCTGTGATGAGGTGATACATGCCCATATCCCACATAAAGCTCTATTTTCATTGATAGAGTTCACAACCTGAACTCAGCTTAGGTCTCTCAAGGAAGGCTCTGGCTTCTAGTTCATGGAAAGTCCTAAGTTAAATTGTGACTATGGACTTGGAATAGGGGCCAAACTCTTACTCCCACTCCACTCAGTGCTTTAGTCACTAGACTAGATTTATCCTTCCTCTTGCAGAGTCTCAATCTGACAAGTTCTTTATGCCTGCTTATCACCTATGGCTATCCCAAAAAGATACAGGTGTTTACCACTTCCCATTGGTTCCCTGTATTTTTTATAGAAGGGGAAAATACATAACAAAAGTGCAGACTGAATAACCCAAAGGACATACCAGTGTTAGGTCTGAAAGTAAGCAAAGGGATTCATGGGATACAGGAGGACTTGACCTCTCATAGAAGTTCTTTGGAGGCATCTACCTCCATCCACTGACTGTATAAGATGGTTAAAATGGTTATTTTAAATGAACTCAATTCCCGTTAATATTGTTCTCATCACCTGAATTGTTGCTGTAGCAGCACTTAATTTGCAAACTGAGCTCCTCCAAAAGAGATTTAAGAAAACTTTGAAGTGATCAAGTCTTCTTATATTCACACAGACATACACAGAGAGTTTGTCTTCAGTAATTTTCTGTGATTATACCTAAGGAAACACAAGACTCATCTGCATTTAAGTTAGGCTGGAATATGCATGTCTTATCCCTTATGTGATTTACCAAACAGCTTTACAGAGCACAGCAGAATTTAGCTTGAATGCACTCTGTGAGTAGATGATGCAGAGTCCCAGCTCAGTGTGTCCCAGAACCCAGAATGAAGTGTGAGCTGTGACCAACAAGATATCATGAGTGTAGTAATTCATTTTGATATCTGTAGAAGCATTTTGCATTAAGAATTACCAAAGTAACCATGGGTTTTTTACATCTGTATTAGTTACTAGGTGAAGAGAGATTTCAAGATATTGAAAAAATTAAAACGATTGGCAGCACATACATGGCCGTGTCAGGATTATCACCTGAAAAACAGGTAAGAGAATATTTTTCTTTAAGAAACAAAGTTTTTGGTGTCTCCAACCATTCATATTAGAGAATATTAGTGTTACCTTTATGATGTTCATAGAGCTGTGTTTGCTAAAATAAAAGACATTTGGGGCTTCTGGCAGACAACAGTTGCACTTGAATTGAAATGCTATCTTGTGCTTGGAACAAGAAACATATGAATTCTTTCTTCAAATTTGCATTTATAGGAGAGAAAAAAATATCTCTTTTCAGTCACACTGATGTGAATCTAGAGCAGGTCTATCTATATCTTCGGACATTCTCTACAGTTATCACTGGAACTCAGACTGGAATCTGGCTGACAGCTTACAATGATCTATGAAGAGAGGATCTACTAACTGACAGTGTATTTATGCACATATAAAGTTGCATTTATACATTTTTGTGATGATGTAGCTGTATATCTACAGACAGCATGATAAACTACATGTCAAAAAGAAATCAGATCCATCAGTTCAACTGTAGAACATCACAAAGCCAGGAGGCTGCGGGCTGCCCTTACTTGCAGGGATGCAAAACCAAGCTGAGGGAAAATTCAGCCACAGAGGACACTTGTAGAGTCACAGCCATAAACCTCAGATAAGTCAGATGAGAGAAATCCATTTATAATTACACCCAAGAATATGCCTGGAATCAGGGTCTCCAAAGAAATAAGACGAGGCTCTAAGATACATCCAGCAAGAAATTGGCTGTTGCTGAAATCTGTCTTGCTTGGCAACCGGTACTTCTCCCCAGGGAAAAGCACCACAAAACAGGGTGTGCTGCCCCAGATCAACCACAGAGTGGGAATCAGATCTGCCCACATTGATTGCAGCTGCCAGAAAAGAAGCCAGATTAGTGTGAGCTTTATAAACTAGAAAATTTCCATTGTTTGTTTAGAATACATTATAAAACATGTGGAGTGTAACTAGTTAAGCATCTCCCACCTACAGAGTAACAAGTGATGCTGACAGCTAGAAATCCACAAAACTAGACATGCATGAGATTTTTGTTTGTTCCATTTCAAAATGCTTCTGTGCAGAGATGAGCAAGGAAGGATTGAACATCAGGGAGGTAGCTGGTTATAGCTACACAGCTCCTAACCACTTCTTCTGACTCTTGATGTGGGTAAAAATTCAAAGGGAGAAAATCTTGACTGCATTTCCAAGACTGATTAAATCATCCTTTTTCTTGAACTATGATAGCCTAATGGAATTTTTATATATGCTTTAAATATACTTATCTTCATACATACATGTCTATCTTCTTGTCAGCATCTAGGAGGTGAGGGCTGCTGAGGGAGGCTGGCATGCTGTGAACTGAATGAGGCTCAGGACAAGGACTGAGCAAGGTGTGAGTGCAACAGAGTGATGCCAGGGAGATGCTTATGTTCAGTATTAAACACCGAGGCTGAGGAAAATTGCAAAGTGCTGGACTGTATGATCAGGGAGGGGCTTGCAATACCTCATTCCTATGAACTGGAAATTTGTTTGATGAAAGGATTACCTGGTTTCAGAATAGAGGAGATGACATCGTACCACTATCAGGCCAAAACCACGGCTGTTCCTTACACCACTGCCTACTCAGAGAAACAATTAAGGAGTTCCTGTCCTCCCTTGAGAGTCCCTGCCCCATCATCTGCTCTGTTGGTGTTCTGGGAAGACTAAAACCCACTCCTGGTCCCCATCTGTATATCGATTGCCCTGTAGAAATGGAAATGGAAGGGAAGGAGCAGGGAGTGACTTGACTGCTCTAAACAGAGGTGACTAATGAGCTACAGAATAGCCTTTTCTCTGCCAGATAACTGGTCCCAGGTTGCCTGGCTTGCCCTGTTATTCCTGTCACTATTCCAACCTGAGAGCACTGGAATTGGTGCTTTTCCTGGGTGACAGTTTCAGCAAAGGAGAATTCCGTCTTTCTCTTTTTATTTTTGCTCTACTTCTTGTTTACATGGGTCATCCCTGGTTCTCACTAGTTTTTGTCCCTTGAATCTGAGCTGTCTCAATCCTCTCTATAGTTTCTTTCTCAGCCTTAGAGAGATTTGACATGTCTTGTTAATTCCCATGATTGCCCATCAGATTATTGACAGGACATTACCTTCTTTGGTACTTCATGCTAAGTTTCTCTGTATCCAGGTATACATGTATTGTAATATAAATGGGAAGCATTACCATTAATAATACCCTACCTCTCTTGGATCTAGTACGTTGAGACTGTTCTTAGAAATTCCAAATTCAGACACTTGGCACTTGGTAGAGATGGGTGGGAGCTGGGCAAATGCAAAACTTTTCTAACATACTGATTTACAACTTACTCCTCAGCAATGTGAAGACAAATGGGGGCATTTGTGTGCTCTGGCTGACTTCTCCATAGCTCTGAATGAAAGCATACAGGAGATCAACAAACATTCATTTAACAACTTTGAACTCCGTATTGGTAAGCACAGTTCAAACATGAGAATTAAAATGGGGTTTTGTCTGCAAGGATCCAACTCTGTAAGTGCACCCCAGGAGCATTGCAAGGACATGTACAATTTAAAAGACTCCAAATACTGTATCCTCTGATTTCAAATTTACTTCATCACAGGCAAAGTTAGAAACAAGAAATACTCCATTTGTAGAATATGGGCCCTGATTTGGGTACTGCAGGAGTTCTAAGTTTTAGTGAATTGTGAATGGGTAGCATAATTAAGCTACTGCCTTTAATAAGTCTGGCCAAGAGCCCATAGATACCACACAAAAAAGTGAACTGGGCAGCCCAGATCTAACCCCAAGCTTGACATTGGCTTGCACAGTCTCTGATTAACCTCCCTGTTTCAGATTCTTCTTCAGTAAAGGTGTAATAGTAGCTTATCCTAAACCCTGCGTGTAGTACTTTGGTTTTGCACAAAAATTGAATTCCAGTTCTGACCTTACCAGTGACAGCAGCTCTGAATTGTTGTGTTGGGGAACCTATTATCCTGGATAGCTAGTAGGATGGGACATGAAAAGATGGCCTGAATATATGGCACATAGCAGCAGTAAACCTGATGGCTTCTCATGTTGACTGGTTCACTGACCAAACCACCTGGAAGAAACATGTCCTTTACAGACAACCCTGCCATAAAAAAGCTGAAATATATTCATCAGTCACAGCATGGAGCGTCACAGCATCACTGTCTGTGGTCTGCACTTCCTAAGAGTTTTGAACAGAAATCTCTCAGTTCCCAAGATTTCTCAGGGAACATGCATCCACTCTTAGTAAGCGTGGATCACTTGCACAGATTTCATAAAGCATGAATGCAACAATCTTTGGAAATAATTTCTATCACCAATTTAAAAAAATATTCTTTTTAAAAAAATCTAAAAACCTAAGATCCTTTTGCCAAAGATGTGCCTTTCACTATCACTAAACATATTCTTAAATCACTGCTGTAGGAAAAAATATTCTTTTCTATATTATTGCTTGTCTTGAATTTATGCAGCAGTCTTGCAAGATACAGTTTTTTAGTGCATTTGTAGAATAATATTTTCACTTCATGGAACATAAGAATGTAATTTCTTGACTATATAGCCTTCAACAAGTGTACACCCAGAAAGATCCTTCCAGAGAGATCTTTCCTACTACATAAGAATCAGTTTGCAGGAGCTTTGGCAATAGCATGTAGAATACAGATGATACGTAAGTACTGTGGTTCCACTGAGATGGACATCCTGTAAAATAACTATGTGGATATCATTTTTCATGTTTTCCAGCTTTTCTGGCCTTTTTTTTTTTCTAAGTTCCTTTGTATATACACCTCTTTCTTAAGCTTAGAGATAAGCATATCTGAACCAGACTTCATATGGTTCTTAAGTGAAAATATGTTTTTCAGCCATTCTTGTCTAACTGGCTGTCTCTTCTCATTTATTTATTTATTTATTTAATAGGGATTAGCCATGGCTCTGTCGTAGCGGGAGTCATCGGTGCTAAGAAACCCCAATATGATATCTGGGGCAAAACGGTTAATTTAGCAAGTCGAATGGACAGCACAGGTGTCAGTGACAGAATACAAGTGCCTGAAGAAACGTATCTGATCCTGAAGGACCGAGGATTTGCCTTCGACTACCGAGGAGAGATTTATGTCAAAGGTATCAGTGAACAGGAAGGAAAAATCAAAACATATTTTCTTCTAGGAAGAGTTCAACCAAATCCTTTAATCTTACAACCAAGAAAACTGACTGGACAGTATTCATTAGCAGCTGTTGTATTAGGACTTGTACAGTCTCTTAACAGGCAAAAACAGAAGCAAATCCTTAATGAGAACAATAACTCTGGAATCATAAAAGGACATTATAACCGGAGGACTTTGCTCACTCCCGGTGGATCTGAGGCAGCAGCCCAGGCAGAGGGGGCTGACAAAACTGAATTGCCATAATCAGCATTTTGTTTGTGTTCTTTTTTTTTATTATTATTTCTTTTATATATAAAAATAAATATACAAATAAAAAGGGTTTAATTTTTTTTAGAAGAAGTGTGATTATTTTCTGGGGTGCTATTTCAATGAGATTCGAATTCCTACATTTTAACAAATGGTGTCAGCATCTCTCCCCTTCGCTGTAATTAACTTATGAATCTCCAGAAATTAATGCAGTAAGCCACCACTCTGCTGTGCCAGCTACCTGCAAAAAGGGACAAGAATAAACCTCTGGCTGGAGGAATTTAGAACATAAATTTTGTCAGGAATTAATGACAGGGAAAGGAGGCAATACTGTCCACAATTTTCAGGTGAAAGCAAAGGCATAAGGAGATAGAGTAGGTTCTTCTCACCTTTAGTTGCCTTCACAAGTGCAGTTATAAGCATCTAAGCTAGTTGCCTGGTCTCCGTAACAGCCAGGGAAAAGCTAGTCAGAACAGCCAAAAGATTTTAAGGTGTGCTATCTGCCTGGGTGTGAGAATCTGAGAGACAGAGGAGAGGGGTCTTGGCCTAAACCCACTGATTTCATTGAGTCCACTAGCTGTGGGCTCTTAAAATAGCCTCAGGTGTACTCTTCACAAGCGACTGCACTGTAGACAGATAAATTGCATATGGGTGTCCACCCAAGCCAGGAGGTTAAGGCTTTCCTGTAGGTACTAGGTCATATCTCTCCGTCCCATTTGGAGGGCTCAAATGCACTATGGTTTCTTGACAGGCACAAGACATCTATGAATGGATGACAGAATTACACCTTGAATGACATGACTGGAGCCTACAGCTGAGTCTATTGTCCAGTCAAGGAACTAACCAATTTCTCTGGAGTCAATTCCCAGAGTTTAGCTCTCAACCCCATCACCAGCCTGAGTTCTCACCAAAACAAAGGTTGTCTGAGGCTGTAAAATGAGCACATACTGAAGTACAGTAGGAGGTAAAGCTCACTGCTAAACTCCTGCTCAGTTGCCTCAAGAGGAGGCGAGGCCAAGACAGGGTACCCCAAATTATTTGTCTGCTAGCACAGAGACAGTCCTGCTGGGATGTTACAATGGCACACCTACGTGTTACAAGCCCTGCATCAAGAGGAGGATACCTTTTCGGGGGATGGCTAATCAACTTTGCCTTGGAAACAGTCAGTATATAGCAGAGGTTCCTATATGCATCGGTGCCATGATTCATACTGAGCTGTAAAGTGCACAAATGAACTTCTCATCAAGTCTGTATGCTCAGAGGAGCTGGGTTTGTCTCAGTACATAATATCTTTAAAGTAAATCACAGATGGAAGCAGCAGAACCTGTAATCACACAGCAATCCTCAGATGAGACCTCACACAACCAACACAGTGCAACATATGGATTCTTTGTAAATACAGGCCTTGCTTTTTGCAGTCTGTTACCCAGTCCTTAATGAAATCTGGGGTTTCTTGGGAGCATCACCACTGCGCATTTTTAAAAGATGGCTAATATGGCTAGGAAATCTTAATTCCTACATTTTATAAGACATTAGTGTTTACTAACAAGAGGCACCAAAATATGAAAGGGTTTAATTGCAGTAAGAAAAAAATAATGTTTTTCATTGTAAAATAACCTGATTAATGCATTTGTGGGGCAAAATTTAATCAGCTGAGTGCTACTTTCAGAAATAGAAAATAATAAAAATTACCAACTTCTACAGAAAATTGTGTCACTGAACTATGGGTCTGAGCACAGACCAAACAGCAATCTGAAATGTTATATCCAGTGATGATGCTGCCAGTAACTGAACTCTCATTCCAACTTGATTACTCCTTTGAATCCCCACAAGTATTATTTTTTATGCCACACAGGGAAAGCTGAACCCCTCAGCTTACCCAGGCCAGTGCTGATACTGTAGGAGATGAAGACAAGGAAAGACTAGCATCTGAAGCAGTTAATTTAATTTCACATTCACAGTGGTATTTGAGGCACGAAAAAAAGGAAGTTTTGGCTGGTTTAAACAGCTCATTAACAGCTGTCCTCTCCTTCACAGCTTATTTCTGTGCTGGATGGGTTCACTTCTCCTGGTTCCCTAAACATTTAATTCTTGCTAATTTCCCAGCTGAACTGATTTTCTAATTCTCACCACTGCTGCCAACCTCTGTAATACAATTACCAGTGAGTGGAAGGTGTTAACTAGATAACAGGATTGGAGACTTGAGCTGAGAGGGCAACTTCACCGCTCCTTAGCATGGGCCCAGATGTCCTGCTTCTTATCATAGACAGGGATGGCTTTCTGTGTTATGCCTCTCAAAATCTCCATAACCACGTTCCCAAGCAAAATTGTTTGCTAATGAAGCCTGAGTCTGTGTTGACCAGATAAAGAGTTTGCTAAATCAGCTCATTGCCATGAAGAATTCTTTAGTGAGGAATTTCACCTGTGACTGCCTCGGGTAAATCCCTGCTTGGGACTATTTATCTACACTAGATGGCTATTTGTCACCCCAGCAATTACATTGCTTGTTCCTTTTCCAAGTGTGATGACCTTAAAGGGTCAGCAATGTTATTTCTCATTGTAGCATCTGTTTTCAGTGGAGCAGCAGCTATTATTTAGGCTTTCAGTCTTCCAGTTTTACTCCATGACTTTATGGTACCATTAGAGTATTCAGCTTTCCCTCACAACTCTGTCTTTAGGGTTTCTTGTTCATACAGGCTAGAATTGCTCATACAAGGACCTATAAAGCAAAACCACCTGGTTAATATCCTTTGAAACATGCATGCCTGGGTTAATAAAGGCAAATTGCCTTGATATTGTAACTCTTCAGCAAAACCAGCTAGACAGTATTGAGAGCTTTCCTTGATTTTCCCCATTAAGAGGAGGAAGCCTTGGCAGAACCTGACTAGGCTCTTTGATGTCACCTTACTTGTTCCCACAGATGCGTTCTACAGAAACAAACAGCAGCCAGCTGCTTGCTCAGAAATTTATACCTCCATCCCTCCAACAAGCTCAGTGCCATAAGCTCTGCTGACTTAAATGTTTTCTACACAGGCTGAAATCGACAGCTTTCTTCTCTGAAAAGCAACGTACAATCAACTACATCAAGGGCAGTTTATGCCAGCTTTTGAAGTACTCATTCTTAATCATTAAAGCAGATAGAATATTGACTATCTGGAAAATAGTCGTGTACCAAAATCATTACTGTAATGCTCCAAGGGCATATTTGCAACCATCACTCTTATATTATAGCAAAGACCATATTTGTGGCAGGAGTGCTTGTTTGCATGACTGTGAAGTTTTAGTGTTGATTAATTTATGCCATTCACCAATCTTAGTAATATTTATCCAGAAAGTCACAGTTAGGTACTGATACCTGTCAAGGTATCTACTTTTAGCTCACATTAAGACCCAAGACAGAAGAGAGTTTACCTCTGCTCAGAACAGTGTGATAGGTGTGTAATCATTTAGAAGCACGTGCTGAGAAAAAAAGCAATTCAAAAAAATAGCCCTTGCACAAAGGGGAAAAATATCGCTCACTGTCCTCAGTTTTAATTCATTCCTGACTACTTCACAGTCCTTTGCACATTTCAAAAAGCACAGCAAAAAAAAAACAAACAACCAAAAACCAACCAAAAAGACCAGCTAAAAAACCCAACTCCTCTAATCCTTTTCTCATTAGCAGAACTTCAGCTGCCTTTCCTAAGTGCACTGGGAGTCAAGGAGTTTATACAAATACACAGCACAGTGAAGGTGGCTAATAGCCAAATGTCCTGTTGCTGCATACTGTCAAGCTGCAATGCAGGGAGCAGAGAGCCTGGCTCCAGAGCTGCCTTGACAAACAGACAGTGAAATGATCAGAGGAGCAGGAAATAACCACATTAACCATTGTCATTGGTACATGATAAGCATTATAATTGCACAGTCAACTTATTAACCTCCCCATCAATCTTTCTGTTGCACAATGGCAGTGCCACGATTAAGCGTTCGTGGTTTCCCCAACTTTGGATTTTGCTGGAGGAGGGGAAAAAATATGATAGTGGAGCAGTCAACAGATAGGAGAGAAGGGATAAAAAATCAATATCCATATCTCCAGGCACTTGAAACTTACTGCAGTTCAGTTAGTATTTAAGGAATGCTCTCATCAGCTCTCCTGGCACAAAATACTTCTTTCGTTTATGTAACTTTAGTACGTAAAGTCCAATTTAAAAAAAAAAAAAGTCTTTTTTTCTGTCCATTTTCCACTAAGCTCTTTTTTATGTGATGGCTGTCAGAGTTACAGAGCCATCCAGAGCCTGATTCATTCAGCTTTTTCATATGAAAATGACAGCAATGTGTAGGGCTGGTTAGACAGCATCTCCTGTAGAATATGACTCATGCTACTTCTCTTGGCCCAGATCTCCCTCAACCCAGAGGTTTGCTTTCCCCCCACCCCCGCTGGGTAATAAATATATTAATATTGATACACTGAACATCCCTCTGTTTCATAGTCCATGTACCTTTTGAGGGTCTTGAAATCAGTACCTTCTTCAGCTTTGCAATATTAAAAAAAAATTTAAAAAAATGTACCATTGTTGCCACATGGAGAAAAAGAAGAAGAAATCTCAGCTGCTTTGCTGAAAATCAAAATCTATGGTTCTAAAACATATGTGTAAAATGACTTGACTTATTCCCAGGAGCAGTGACATGGGATACACCAAGGGATATTTTCACAGTAACATGATATTAAGTATCATTTTAATTAACTCATCAGTTACTTACAATAATAAAAATACAATGGCATCTTCCTACTCATCTTTCCTCACAGTGACTATTGTGACAAGCTGTCAGTTTTCTAAGTTTCTGTAAATCACAAAGTAATTTTGCTTCAGATGAGCAATTGCCTCCTCTGGAGGTACGCAGATTGATGCTGTAAAGCTCCATCCAGGAGTAAGGAGTCACATCCCCATCTCTGTGGTCAAAGCACTTTGTATGGATAAGAACAAAGCTCCCACTGTCACCAGCTCTTTCCCCATGGCCCTGTTCCTGAGAAGGGCAAGCCCAGAGGTTTGAGCAGGCTGGGAGCTGCAGCATAACACTTTTCCCATCTTGATGAGGGTAGGAAGAAGATCCCAGAAGGACCTATCCCAGAAGGTGAATCAAGACACTGCCTTTACAGCTTATTCTTCGTTAACAGCCTAGTTACCTGCAAGTTGTTATAATGGCCACTTAGCAGCTTGGCTGGCCCAGACTGCTCACAGGGTGACGAGGGCACAGGGAACACCTCCCCTGTGCCACAGCTGACACTACAGTATGCAGTTACCGGCTGCCCCACTAAATTCCCCCTTTCCTGTCACTTCACTTGGCAGGACCTATTACCTCTCAGAAACCATAGTATGGATGTTAGCAGACAAGTTTTCATGGAACCATCTCCAAAAAAAACCTTTTCTGTTGTTGGTTTTGTTTTGGGGCTTGTTTTTTGCTTGTGTTGGTTTTTTTTATTGCTTCCTGCAGAACAGACAGAAATATGTGTTTTCATAGATTCCATTTTATTTAGCCATTCAGCATTTATTTGGAAACAAAAACCACACCTGTGTCCAATACTTAAACATCAACTTAAGCAACAATATGCTTTCTCCTTACTCTCTCAGACAAGATTGATCATGTGTCTGTTGCAGCTTAAGGATCTCCACCATACTTCCCTCCCAGAGGTATTCCACCCTCAGGTCTATGAACTGAAAGGTTTATATACAGCATGTTTGCAAGAAGACATCAGCCACTAATTCACTCCATCTTTCTGCTCCCATCTCTTTTAGAGCTTCATGGGCCTGAGAATCATGTAAAAAAAAGAAAAATTCTCCATGAAACCAGTTCCAGTCTATTTTGAGCTTTACATATAAAAGTCCAGATTTTATTTTCAGCTTTAAACTCATGGTGAACACAGAGAGTGTCAGTATCACCTATTGCCCCTAGAACACAGTTTCACAGGTTTTATGTTCACATTTGTTTCTACCTCCATGTTTAATATGTATTCCTATGCAAAGCATATGAATATTAGCAAGAATTGGCTAGCCATGGCAACCCATGCCTTTGTATTCTCTCTTGTGGAGCATCACCTGACAAACATACAAGAAAGAAAAATTTCATGGCAACAGCTGCAGTGTGAACTTCCACTTCAGACACTTAGCCATATCCTAATTTGTATTCTTTGATTAAGAGTCCAAAAGGCATCCTTACAGCTCCAATCTATTATCCCTTTTTTTTTTTTTCCCCATGCTGGAATACATCTTGCAGATGTCAGAAAGTATTGCACCTTAGCATCAACGCAGTTGGGAAGAAGTTGTTTTTTCTCCATGTTCCAATGGTTAAGAAATTACCAGTAAAACAAGCAACAAACAAAAACCCAAAATAAACAAATAAAAAAAAATCCAACAAAACCCTTAACCTGTCTTTGGAGCAGAGACTAGTATCCAACCAGAGGTTCCTTCTCTGAGGTGGAAGCCTCTACATCTAGACAACAGCCATTATCACCTTTGCTCAAGCTCATAACTTCATATTTGTGCACCTGTCTTCTGTGTAAGTCCATTTTAGTTGTCAGGCTCTTTCAGCCCTGGTTCAGAGTTTTGTAATAGTCTCAGTTACTCCATGGCCAGCAGGAGCAGGGAAGTGAGAAATTTCCTCCTTCCTGGGCACTGAGTGAAATTGTCTGAAGATAGTAGGTCTCAGGTTGAGCTCTGTGCTGCCCAAAGAGCTAAGCAAAGCTAGAACACA
>JANZLQ010000029.1:43765279-43787840 GCA_026212715.1 Elanus axillaris | reverse complement strand
CACGGAGGTGCTGGAGCGTGTCCAGAGAAGGGCAACAGAGCTGGGGAGGGGCCTGGAGCACAAGTCCTGTGAGGAGCAGCTGAGGGAACTGGGGGTGTTTAGCCTGGAGAAAAGGAGGCTGAGGGGAGACCTTATCGCTCTCTGCAACTGCCTGAAAGGGGCTTGTAGTGAGGTGGCTGTTGGTCTCTTCTCCCAGGTAACAAGTGATAGGAGAAGAAGAAATGGCCTCAGCTTGAGTCAGGGGAGACTTAGATTGGATATTAGGAAAAAATTATTCACTGAAAGAGCTGTCAGGCATTGGAACAGGCTGCCCAGGCAAGTGGTGGAATCATCATCGCTGGAGGTATTTAAAAGACATGTAGACATGGTGCTTAGAGACATGGTTTAGTGGTGGACTTGGCAGTGTTAGGTTTATGGTTGGACTATATGTTCTTAAAGGTCTTTTCCAACCTAAATGATTCTATGATTCTATGATCTTGTGATCCTTAAGACTGTCAGAGATGAAAAAAATGTGTTCATAAAAATTCTGCTGGAGGTCAGTGGCATAACTGAGTCAAGCAGTGTGGCTTATGGAAATGAAGGCTCTGCTGGAGTTAATTGATTTAATTCCAATATATGAATATTTTCATGGGCCAAAAATAGTAGTTTCTTGAGAATTCTTTAAGCTAGTGAAGAAAAGCAGAACAAAAATGATGATGGGAAGTTAAACAAGGTCAAATTGGAAATAAAGCACATACTTTTGACAGCAAACATGATTAACCACTGGAACAAACCACCATGAAAAACAGTGAATCTATTATCTCCTGAAGAGTTCAAAACGAGATTATAGAGAACTTTGTGGAAATTATGTTTTATTTAAATACAAGTGCCTGGGTCCACTGATAGGGGAACAATGAGGCTTTCTACAATCTGTGAAGTCCTGATGGGAAGAGTGGATATTTCAAGATTTTTATTTTTTTTAAATCCATGAATTTGGCATTATCTCTTCACCACTGAGATAAACAACCAAAACAGAAGGCAAAATCTTCAGTCCTGAGAATATTTCACAGCTCTTGCTAGTACTAACTGAAGATAAGGAAGGCAAACCTTTTCTAACTCATACATTGATTCAGAGCCCAGAAAAAAACATAATTTGTTATATGTCTCCATTTGTGGAAGGCACTGGAGGTGTTGCAAACCAGTGGCTCAGCTCACTGGCAGACACTCTACCAAGCTATTCAGCTTCCCTATCCCTTTTATAACTGCTTCATTGATTTTAGAAAAAAAAATCTGTAGTCAAGCATCAGGAAAGAAATTCAGTTACTCCCCAACTGCATTCCACCATTCCCACCCCACCACCTCTCACTGCTCCGTTTCTCCTCACTTACCCTGGTGCTCAGAGCAATAACACCCCATTGCATTTGTTCTAAGTAAGGGCTGTAAGACCCACTGGGGAAGAGCATTTGTTTCTTAACAGGAGTCCGTTCACAGAGGATTTAGTGAGATCTCAGGAGATCTTCGTGGTAGCTGAGTTGTGTGACCTTGGCTATACTGAGGGTGTTCATACTTTCCCTTATAACTAAAAGTGTGGCCTTGAGTTAAATGGATGAAGAGTTCACTACAAGAGTAGTTTTTTATCATGATGTCTCCCTTTGATTTTTATATAATCATATGATATTACGTACGTAAGATACCCAGCCTGACAAGGCTTCTGGAGGCTTTTGTTCCACAGCCATAAAAGCCTCTGTTGAAGAGAAAACACGGGCTTCAGTAAGAGAAGAATGGAAGTAAAAGCTTCCTCTGAAGTTGTGTGGAGGGAAGGAAGAGAGGCATGTTAAATGCTCAGAAAGTATCTTCTAAATAACCCAGTTACCTATTTGCAACCTATAATTCTTGATGCATTTCTCAAACTTCTCACAAAGGCTGACGAGAAGAATTTTTCCCCTTCCCTCCCCAAACTGCACCGTTACCCAATTCTGTCACCAGTTTGAGAACAAGTCCTAATATCTCACTTGGATTAGCAGTTCCCACCAAATGACAGAGGCGAGAGATTTGTACTGGAAAGTAACAATGGCACGGCAGAATAAAAGCCTCTGCTGCTTTGAATTATTAATAGTGTATCACTGCAGTGCACACAGCAATCACACTGTTCTCTTTTCTGGTGCCTCAGGAGAAAGGAATATTGTTTCCAGCGCACTTCAAGCTTTTTAAAAGCGCTTTGAGTCCACCCAGCTATTTCATACCAGGGATAGTTTCAGGGCAGGGCAAACTTAAAGACATATCATCCTGCTTAGGGCCATGAAATAAGGATTTCTCATGGGTTATTTTGGGAAGATGTTTTCAACAGCATCTATATGGAGGTAAAGCAGTTTAGTGCTCCTAAACCCCTCAGGCTCTGTTAAAAAAAATTTAAAATTTATAATTATATAAGCATATAATTGCCATGCACCATTATTCCCTTCTGCCTGTTGTCTTTATGCAGTTTACCCCATATGTTCTGATGTTTAGTCTTTTCCTACCACATCTAACAGGCTTGAATTGTATTTTTGAGGCAGAGGAGCAGTTTCTTCAAGACAATCAGAAAGTACCTTGCTGGACACCTATTATACGTGTCCTGGAATCATTGTGACTGATGGGAAACACTAGCAAGCACAGCTTAGGAGGTTGTCAGTGGTGTATTATCTGTGTCCAAATAAATGTTCTGAAATTATGATGACCTTACTTTCTAACCAGTTTGAGGTTTAAGCTGCAGTGGACTAGAATAAGTTGTCTCCATAGTGCCCTTCTACGGTTGCTCCTGAAATATGTAAAAAGTTCTTTCTGTAGAGACATCTTTATTTACAACCTCTCCTGTCTCCTCCGTCTTTGATAGGTGAAAAGATTCAAGGTGTGACGGATTGCAGGGGAATCATGAATCTGTCTTAATAGATTCATTTACCTAGAAAATGTAAGATTGTATTTCTACAGCAGAAGCTCACTTTTTACTGTTTGAAAGAAGAAAGCATTTAAAGCCTGAAACAAGTATAAATGACACAGCAATATCTTTTTGCACCTGCAGGCAGGATGAAACTATTGGCCTGAGAGATGAAAAAGATGAAGCACACACAGCTGACCAAGTTACTAATTTTGACTCCCATAGCAGGGAATAGCCTTGCTCAGGATAAATTCCGCCTACTTATTGCAAACCACCCAGAGCTGCTTTTGTGTAGGTACACTTTTCACAGTGCCACCACAAGGAGATGCAGGGATAATGTATACAGAGCTGTGGACATTGCCTGTGGGCACAGTCCCTCTGCAAATTATGTCCATGGACCAAGTGTTTTTTATTATCTTGCACTGAAAGCACCTAGGGTTGGATAATCTAAATAAATGAGTTTTATGACCCAACACAAAATTAGCATTTATTTCTGACCTTGTTTGCTTTTAAACTATGACCTGGAGCCTGTCAGTGTACCAGTTCCTGCAATTTCTATCCCAACCATGGGGACCGCAAATACTTTCCTCAGTAGTGCATACATTGCATTTCTTCAAGCATTCATGGAAACCTAGCTCCTCCCAGCTGTGTCTGAAGAATTCTTAATCAGTTTAGGCCTCTACTCTGCTGATGCAAATCTCAGTCACAGAGAGATGGATTGGAGAGCCATAGGAATGAATGAGCCCAAAGTTTTACTGGAGCACCAGCCAGCTCAGCTGAGACCCTTCTTCCCAAGCCAGGCAGCATAAAATGGCTACTGGCATCTCAGACACCCCTGTGAGTTTTCCTCCTAATCTGACCTTTGCTGTCAACATTGCCTCACAATCATGATCCTACCAGTATTGAAAGGCTGGTCTAGGGACTAGTCATGGCACTCTTTATGTTAAATCTTCTACTCTTGCTGGATTCAAGCCCTCAAGAGCGTGATGTTCATTACTGTGGTTGCCAAAGCACGTTAGGGACTGTTAAAGTTTAAGAGCTGCTTTTCCAGAGCAATCAGATCATAACAGCTACATTTCCTGAACTTTGCTATAGCGCTTGACTGCATCACATCAAGTTTGGTGCTGAAACACTAATATGCACATTCTTATAAAACAATTTTAGCAGATGAAATGTCCTACACTTGGCATTACCCCTTGTTAGAGTTCAGTGCAAATTCTTCCATTACTTTTGGTAACACAGGTGGTCCCATGTTCAAAATGACAAAAGCTATAAAGAGCCACAGGTACAGAAATACAAAAGGATGCAAACTTTCATGCAGAACATGCAGATGCACAAACACAGGCCTAGACCTGGGTACCTGAAACAAGCTGCCATGAAACCAAGATGCCTCAGTTTTGAGTCAATAAAGACAAAAACACCTAAGAAGTTGGTGGAGGGGAGAAGAAAAGAGAGACAATGCTAGCTCCTTTTGGAGGCAGGGAGCTTGAAAAAAAAACCACCAGAGAACTGTAGCAGGTTGCCTTAAAAATGGCTCTGGAAACAATCACATCTGCCGACTATTGTAGTCTAATTCATCTGAAAAATCTGCTATGCTGCTTGCAGACAAAAACCACTAGCATTAGAAACCCTTCCAGTATTTTCTGAGAGATCCATTTACTGTGTAATCATTGTTTAGGCAGCTACGAACAACTTTCCTTCTTTCTTGCTTTCCTGTGACACCCTTAAATAGCACTCACTCTTTTTACCAGCACAGAATGCTAATGTGCAGAAAGGTCAGCTGCTTTCAGTTCTCTACTGTGCATCATTTTTTAAAAGGAGCTCTTAACTCACATGGGCCTCTAACGAACAAGCATCAGATGCTCTTCTCATGCTCAACACCCTCTGCCTGGAACAAAGAAGGCAGATGAGTCCAAAAATATAATGTTACTGTATTTATAGCTGAGCAAAAATTTTAGAGTGCAAATTAAAGTGCATGGAAATCATCTGACTTTGCTCAAAGATCACATCAGGGTCCCAGGAGGTCACATAACATTTCTGAGTTTTCAGGTCAGCTGTAAGGCCCAAACTAACCTAGAGAGGTTTGGCATATCAATTGGGAAATGTGTGGGTTTGATGTGAAATCATTATGCTTTGGATGAGATAGCAATTGAAATGAGAAGGAGGGGGGCAGGGAGAATAGATGGACTTTTCTAACCTGATTTCTTCCTGGCAATCTGCAGTATTTCTTGTGTTTCCCTTCAGCCTGGGACAAGGATTGTTTTAGTATCCTTGTCCTATAAAGCAGCCAGATGTGCCATGAGACTTAAATGAAAGTAACAGTGAGCAGTAACACCCAAGACATCACCGTTCTCCCTCCTGGACCTCAGTAAGCCCTGAACTCTATAGAACTGCAGCTACCCAGTGTATATATCTCTGTATGTCTAACACATGACGGTGCAGTAGTCACCGCAGCCATGCTCCAGATGCACAGACAAATTGTTACTCCCCACAAAGGTACCAGTTGCCATTGCCTGCATGCCTGTCGATAGTCCCTGGCAATTGCAAAGTAAAGCCTGTTACTTTAAAACAACTTTCATGACATATTGCAACCCACGAAGCTCTGGGACCTCTGTTGTTTCTGATCAGGAGAACATAGCCTGAGACCCAGCCCAAGTCTGTGAATACATCAGTCATTGGGAAGTCATTTCAATCACTTGGGAGAAATAAAACTTGCTTCATAGTTTCACTTTGTGTAATACATAACCCAGCACTTTCTAACATAAAAGTGGAAGGTTAATATTAAAAACTCTTTCTACTGGAGTTGTTGTACTAGAAAATCCTACCCTATGCATTAAATTCTCCAAAACATTATCTTCCATGAACAAAACGCAAGGTCCAAGCTGTCTGGCTAATTCATTCTATGCTTTTTTTATATTACAACAGACTTTTGTTTATTTGTAATACAGCCTCTAGGCAAGATTGGAATCCCACCTTGCTCTACATCATATGGTGTAAAAGGAGGTAGTTATCTCTTCATTGCCTTTGGAAATGTTATCAGATGCAGGTGCAAGTGCAGTCACACTGTGGATGAGGGGAAGCATTCAGCAGTGCTTTTGCACTACTACAATCTCATGTGGGGTGCTGGCATGACAGAAGGCACTGCTAAAGGAAAGGAGGCTTCCTTGGTGCCCCTCATCTCCATCATCGCACACAGATCTAGCATGGCGGGACTACCAAGACTCTGTGAGTGGGTGTCAGGTTGTATTAATCACTTCACTAGCTACTTCTGAAAGTGTATCTATAGTGACAGCCTTGAAGAGTTTGCTACCAAAGTAGACAAATGGGATGAATAGGGAAGGAAAAGAAAAGCCCTGAGCACCAGAGGGATTTGTTTGATGCATCTTGGCTTATTCGTATCAGAGTCAAAATTGCATTTCAAGTCCTTGATCTTAACCCAGACCTAAAGAACTGGGCTGTGTCACTTCAGATAGCATACAAGGGTTTTACAGGCAGCTTTGTTGAACTGACCGCACATATCTGTCAAACTTTTCTTTCTCCCCATAAACAAACCTTTATAGAAGAGTTCCTGCCTGAGGAGTTTAATCCTCTTAGAGCTTCAAAAGAGACTCACATGGATTTTTGTCTGGTTTCTGTCACTGTTAGAGGATTTGATTGATTCTTTCATTATTCTTCCAGCTCAGAATAATGGAGAGTGGCATTTTGCTTGGAGAGATGCACATTGGCTTAAAAAACACTCCCAGTCCATCCATCTGCTAGAGCTCTGGAGAGCTGTGCAGTACTTACTATTTTAGATGTTCAGTCTTACATGGAAAAGATTTTGTTTTCCCTGGCTTGAAAGTACTACACTGAATGCATGGTTGTGTGCCATGTGTATTTCTCTTTTGGTCTTAACCTGGGCTTGGCCAGGGCCTTTCCTGCCCTGGAAAAGATTTAGGGTTGATTCTTGCAACCCTGAAGGGACAGAACCATGCACCCCATGCCAGTAAGCCATAGCAGAAGCATGACACAACGAGATGGTGCCCTGGTGCCAGGCAGATGTACTGAGAAAGCTTTTGCACAGCTGCAAGCAGGTCCCTGACAGGACCCAGTCTGCTGCTTGTGGCAGTGCATAAAGAGTGAAGTTCTGCAGTGAATGTTGGACCATGTCAGTCTATAAGTAGCAGCAGACAGGGCACATTGGCTATCACTTCTAGTGTGAGTCTGAGGAGGAGGGCTCCACTAGGAAATCAGAAATAGGCCAGTATACACCAAAAAAAAGGGGGGGGACAGAGAAACACAGAGGTAACAACCTTCTTTAGGGCAACCTTCCAGGCAGCCAAAATTGCCCCAGTTAAGACATCAGCTCTGTATGGCCACATCTGCCAAAGATGGCAGTGGGGACACGGTCCACTTCTTCATCTGAGCAGCAGGTTGGAGAATGTTGGCGCTTCCCCTGGGGCAGATGCTCAGGTTTCTTTTCTGGCAATCAGGCACATGGTGGAGGGATGCCCAGGTCTTGGGCCAAGACCCAGTAATTCTTGGGCATCAAATAATAGATAGCTTATCTGTGTCCTCAGCCTCAGCTAAATTGTAATGCTTTTGGTTACACATGTGCCTTGCTGCATTTCATGTCTCATTCTACCGCATTCATTGGAAGCAACCAGCATGGAGAGGGATCCTGCTTTGAATAAACAAACTTGTCCCTGTGTGGTCCCTCTTGTGTTCTGGTGTGACCCAGAGCACACTTTCTGTTAGGTACAATGTGGCAGCAGTGGTACCAGAAAACACCACCATCCTGAGACTACAGAATGACTGAGACTTGGATCCACTTCCAAGCTCTAATACAGCCCTTGGAAAGATGCCTTCACTTTCCTATGCTAGTTTTTTTCTCTGCCTTCTGTTTGTCATTTATTTAGAAGCTGAAACATTCAAAACGGGGAAAAGTCTCCTGTATATTTTAAAGGTAATTAACATGCCAGTGCCCTGGTTGCCTGCAGGATTGCAGAATGCATGAATGAAAATGCAGGATGCAGCATAGAACCACTTCTTTGACTAAATAGTTATTTGCATTCAGCACAGCTACTGTGGCACACAGACACTCCCCCAGCAACTCGAACCATCTGTAACACCCTGGCTCCTGCTTGAATAGCTCTAGGTAAGGCTGCTGAACAACACCACCACCCCCCCCCCCCCCCAAATCAGGATTCCTTTATTACTTAGGTGGGATCTTGGGATAAAACAGCCAAACGTGAGGTAGTTTTGTTGTCACCAAATTGTTCTTCAAGAATTGTGTCAGTGCTTCCCCAGGCAAAGAGCTGTTTAGAAAGGGAAGGAGGGATTTGGGGGAAAGCTCTTAAATTCTGTGAGCGTAGAGCAATTAGCACTAGGGATGAGGATGCTGAAGCCCAGTAGACCTTGCTTAGCAGCTGAGCTGTTATCACATGACCGAGGACTGTATTTGAAGGTAATAGCAAGTAACTTCATTAAGTTCTCAATAGATTTGGAAGCTTGGAGAGCATTTGGAAAAAAAAAAATCTCTTTCTCTCACCAGGTGGCTTTCCGCAAGCTCTCCTAGTTCCCACACAATGGTATTTTCAGTATCTTATTAAACACAGTAGGAAACTTAAATGCTTAAATGTCCTTGAATGTTTTTGTCTTGTGTTTTGACAACCATTTTCCTTTGCTGCCCTCTTGTGGGATAATAGACAAAACGCCCATTCAGAACAAAAATAAAAGGCTTCATTCACCAAAAAAATATCCTGACCTAAATTCACCTAGACTGGAGACAGAGCTCTGTGAAAGAAGCTTGGTTTATTTCACACAGTTTCTTCACGAGAGGAGGTTTTCTTTGAGTGCCAGTCTCTATAAGGTAAAACAGCTCAAATGTAAAATATACATGTCATAAAACATCATTCAGGTCAGGTGAAACCAACATGAAACAATTTTACCTTGAATGATCTGGGGGGGCAATATATATATATATGCAAGTATACAGTATATACCTATACATACTGTATACACATTATGTAAATGTATATATATATACACATACATATTTTACATATATGTGCATATATAGAGAAAGTACAATATACAAAGGTG
This sequence comes from Elanus axillaris, assembly GCA_026212715.1. Taxonomy (NCBI): domain Eukaryota; kingdom Metazoa; phylum Chordata; class Aves; order Accipitriformes; family Accipitridae; genus Elanus; species Elanus axillaris. The sequence continues at coordinate 43,778,863 of JANZLQ010000029.1, read as the reverse complement.
TTTACTTAATGCAGCTCAAGCAGAATTCTCATTATTACTGCCATGATTCCTAGGACAGACAAATAAAATGTTCTTGGATTAGTTATGAAGCCAATCCTGTTCTTGAGAGACTAGTTCCATACCAGATTTTGAAGACAAAGAGTTAGACAAGATTAACATCCAGATTTTGCATTCATTGAATATGAAAATACTGACGTGAAAAGCCAATATGTGACGAAGATATTAAATGCTCACAAGTGCCCAGTGAGGCTGAAGAGTATCTCACAAACCTTCATTGCGTTTGAGAGCCACATGTTTTTTCTGGAAACTCAGGTCACAAGTTTGCAGCCCATCAGTCCTAAGGATCTCAGGCACTTGCACTGTGCACACACCTCATGGTACAAATCACTGTCACCTCTGTAAGTAGATCATTATCACAGATTTTCCAAGAAGAGATCTATTCTTCAGGGTAATGCATCTTTAACCCTAAAAAAGAGTTGTAGAAAGATCTTTCTTGTGTCTATCTGTTTATGGGGCTGCTTGAGCTGATGAATGCTGAAGGTTATGCAAGTCCTTGTTCATTATGAGGGAAATACTTTTTTATTTGCACAGATATGATTATGATAATAAAAAGTACATTGTATGATTCTCCATGCAGACAGTCTTCTGATGCAAAATACGGAAAGAACAGAAAATTCTCAAAAAACCCAGCATATTCATAGGATAGATCCTATAAGGACTGCTCAAGTTGGTAGGATAGAATCACAGGCAATTTAAGGATGTTTTCTCCCAGTGGTATTATAAACATACATTATAACTTTATGGTGGTAAATCACAAGAATTGACCTGAATGTTTTATAGCCATAGTAGGTTCCCTTTCACAGTACTAGTTTATTAACATCTTTACTTTCTGAATAATGGTGTCACATGATCTTTATTTATGAGTAACCAAATGTTATTATCCAATACAGGGTGGCCCAGAGCAGGTAATGCAATCATCTCTGGATGAGCTGCAGCCAAGGCTGCCTCCAGCTTGCTTCGCTGTCAAGGAAAATATCCACAGAGTACGTGACATAAACCTGTGAGGCCTGAAGGTCATCCCAGTAAAACAGTGCTGTAAAAGCCTGTGGGACTGCAGGGCTCTGTAGGTACAGCGTTGCGGGGAGACATGGTCTCTCATTAAGGCACTGAAAACAGCATCAGCTGAGACACTTTAAAAACGTTACCTCAGAATTATTTCTGCCTCTTTTTTTCCTCTCGAGTTAAAATTTATCTCTTTAAGAAGAAAAAGGTTGAATTCTATAAAAAGCAGGCAGATATTCACATTTTTCAGAAGTGCCTGACATTTCCAAAACTCAGGCAGTTTATAGTACTCTAACCTCTTCCCATAAGTTTTCAGCAAGGCGCACCAAGTCTCTTTTTCCCTGAGCGTGGCCTGTCTTTAGCCTGACAACAAAACCAAACAAAAGCTTTGGAGTGGTCATTAAGCTAAGCAGAGGAAGGAGTACTCTTCTGTAAATCCACCACAGAACCCTTTCAGTTGTCTCTTTGGGTGATGGTGGTCCGTACAAACCAGGTTAGTTGTTTGGGGGTGCTTTGGGTACGCTGAAGGTCAGCCCTAAGGGAGATGGATCTGGGGGATTACCCCAACTCCCCCTCCCCAAGCTGATTTATTCATGAAACCAATGCATTCTTTGGGGTACTTCACAGTCACTGCTGAAGGAACCTGAAACATTAAGCTTTTATACCAAATGTCAGTGTTTTGAAACATAGCGAGCTCACCTGAGGGGATATTTTCAATGATCCTTATCAGCACCCTGCTCTTTTCAGAGGAGAGTATCACTACGGGTCTTCCTGTTGGACTGTGCTGCATCACAGTTTTTAATATATGTGAACTCCAAAATTGAGGACAACTACAAATCCTTTGTGTTCATGATCCTGTGATCATTCAGAGAAACAAAGAGCATTCTTTGTGTAAATTCACTGAATTACTTAAAAAAGGTTTAGATGGGCAGATGACATATCCTAGAAGAGGACACATGGCAGATGGAGTGGGAAAATCAGTCATCAAGCAATTCATTCATGAAGCTGGAGCTGTAGATACAGAACAGCTACTTTCTTGTTAGTTTTGCAGTAAACTATAGAAAATATCTTGTCAAAAATGGTAAGTGTTGTAAGCCAGGACCTCAGTTCAAGAGGGTGAATCACTGTAATGGAATGGATTCATCTAGTATGAGCTTGGCACTAAAATTTAAAGCGCTCTAGCTAGAGTCTGTTAGACATAATGAAGTAGGCATAACTAAGATGTCCTTTTCAGCAGTTTATCCCAAATTATTTTCCAACGGAGATCAGTAACACAACCACAATTCTACAGATGAGAAAACTAAGGCACAGAGAAGCAAATCAATTTATCCAAGGTCACACAGCAGGCAAGAGAACTCCATTCTTTGAATTGGAGACCCGTACTCAGCCCACTTGACCACACTGCATAATGTTTGCATTCTCTGAGGCCAGAAAATGCTCTATTTGTTCATGTAATGCTTAGCATAACTAGCTGTGAGTGCCTTTCTAAGGGTGATGAATGCTATTCACTGTGCAAAATAGCCTAGCAATTCACTGATGCTCTCCACCCATGTGAACTCCAAGCTCTCTTTACCTCCTCTGACCGTGTAACAGCACACAGTAAGAGACAGCACTACCTTATGATGGAGCCAAGCAAATGTTATCATCAGTAATTTGCTACAGTAATTACTGTTTTGTTTAAATCAGTGTCACTTCAATAAACTCATGTACTGCCTGTCACATACCTCATTAACAAACAGCCCAAACATGAAGAGCAAAAATAGCTATTGCATTGACATGTGGGGAAGGTGTGCAAAGGGAATCAGGATGCTGTTCTAAGCCAAAGCAAATTTCTGTAAATCACTGATTGGTACAAATTGGCATAGCTCTGTTGCATCGACTTACATTAATTAACACTGTAGAAATTCTAGCCCATAAGTCACCATTTGACTCATGTCTAATTTAAGGAACAACCTAACCAATCTCATGCTCTGAGCATTAAAAACAAACCAACACCTTCAGGTCCTAATTTTCTGCAATTATGTTTCTTATGTCCTCATAGACATTTGCCACAGAATCTGGCAAAATGGGTGAACTCAATGTCAAATCGCAGTTTTCCACTCACTGGCCCCACAATAACATTTAACACCCACAATCCACAGCATAAATGACGAGAGAAGGAAGTGATGCCAATTAGTATCTGACCTGTTGATTTTCAGTAATGAGCAACACACCCAGTTCTGCAGCAATTCAGGCACACAGGGAAGAATCCTGGTTGCCAAACTGTACTGACAGTGCTGCTTATTCATACTTTGTGAATTCATGACATTATTTTGTCTGGGAACACTAACAATACAGTTATTCACTGGGGTAATGTATCTCACTTCCAGGCCTTTACAATGCTTTGCTTCTTTATTTTTTTCTTTCCTTCTTCCGCCCTCAACATCCCCCCTACCCCCGCCCAGTTAGAATCTGTCAAAATCTAATGAATTGCAGAATCACACTGTACTATGTTATGGCTGGAAGAGTCACAATGATTTTCTCCAAGTTACTTTCATGTTTCAAAAACTTTTCATTTGTCTTCCTCATGGGAATAGGGAAGCATATATTTTTCTCTCATTAAATACATTTATTATTGTCCTATATAAGCACCAACAAAAAGCAAGACCCTTTCACCTTTATACATTTGTAAGCTACATCCTTTATGTGCTATCTATGGAGTATAACACAGAGTATAGGATAATCCCAGTTTCAGAATTCTCATATTAAAATGAGATAGAATAGTTTAGGTTGGAAAAGACCTTTAAGATCATCGAATCCAACTATTAATGTAATACTGAAAAGTCCACCACTAAAAGGTGTCCCTAAGTGCCACATCTACTCTACAGTAAATACCTCCAGGGATGGTGATTCAACTACTTTCCTGGGCAGCCTGCTCCAATGCTTGACAACCTTTTCAGTGAAGAAATTTTTCCTAATAACCACTCTAAACCTTTCCTGGAGCAACTTGAGGCCATTTCCTCTTGTCCTATCACTCATTACTGAGGGTGCACTTGATCCCTTCATTCAGACCATTGATAAAGATATTCAGCAGAACTGGCCCCAGTACTGAGCCTTGGGGAACACCACTTGTCACCGGCCACCAGCTAGATTTAACTCCATTAACCATCACTCTTTGGGCTCGGCCATCCAGCCAGTTTTTTACTCAAGGAATAATACACCCATCCAGGCAATAAGCAGATAGTTTCTTCAGGAGAATAATTTGGGAAAATGTGTCAAAGGCTTTACTAAAATCTAGGTAGACAACATCCACAGCCTTTCCCTCACCCGATAAGTGGGTCACCTTCTCATAGAAGGAGATCAGGTTAGTCAAACAGGACCTGCCTTTCATAAACGTATGACTGGCCTTATCACCTGGTTGTCCTGCACGTGCCATGTGATGGCACTCAGGATGATCTGCTCCATAACATTGCCCAGCACCAAGGTCAGACTGACAGGCCTGTAGTTCCCTGGATCTTCCTTCTGGCCCTTCTTGTAGATGGGGATCACACTTGCTAACTTCCAGTCAACTGGGACCTCCTGTGTTAGCCAGGACTGCTGATAAATGATTGAAAGTGGCTTGGTGAGCACTTCCAACAGCTCCCTCAGTGCCCTTGGGTGGATCCCATCAGGCCGCATGGACTTGTGTGTGTCTAAGTGGTGTAGCAGGTTGCTCACCATTTCCCCTGGGATCATGGGGGCTTCATTCTGCTCCCCATCCCTCTCTTCCAGCTTAGGTGGCTGGGTACCCAGAGAACAACTGGTCTTACTATTAATGACTGAGGCAATGAAGGCATTAAGGACTTCAGCTTTTTCCTCAGCCTTTGTCACTGTGTTTGTCCCCACAACCAATAAAGGATTGAGAGTCTCCTCAGCACTCCTTTTGTTCCTAATGTATTTTAGAAACAGTTTTTACTGTCTTCTACAGCAGTAGGCAGATAAAGCTCTAATTGGGCTTTGGCCCTTCTAATTTTCTCTGTGCATAACCTCAGGACAGCCTTGTAGTCCTCCTGAGTTGCCTGCCTCTTCTTCCAAAGGTCACAAACTCTCTTTTCTTTTCCTGAGTTCCAGCCAAAGTACTCTGTTCAGCCAGGCCAGTCTTCTTTCCTGCCAGCTTGTCTTTCGGTACACAGGGATGGCCTGCTCCTGCACCTTTAAGACTTCCTTCCAGAAGAATGTCTGGCCTTCCTGGACTCCTTTCCCCTTCAGGACTGCCTCCCAAGGGACTATGTCAACCAGTCTCCTAATCAGGCCAAAGTCTGCCCTCTGAAAATTTAAGGTGGCAGTTCTGCTAAACCCCTCCTTACTTCTCCAAGAATCGAAAACCCTATCATTTCATGATTGCTGTGTTCAAGATGGCCTCCAGCCATCACATTACCCACAAGTCTTCTCTGTTTGCAAATAACAGGTCCAGCGAGGCACCTTTCCTCATTGGCTTACCCACCAGCTGTGTCAGGAAGTTATCTCCCACACGGTCCAGGAACCTCCTAGACTGTTTCATCTCTGCTGTATTTTATTTCCAGCAGACATCTGGTAAGTTGATGTCCTCCACAAGAACAAGGGCTGGAGATTGTGAGACGTCTCCCAGCTCTTTATAGAACATTTCATCTGCCCCTTCATCATGGTTGGGTTCGTCTGTAACAGACTCCAACCATGATATCTGCCTTGTTGGTCTTCCCCCTGATTCTTAACCATAAACACTCAACCCTGTTGTCACCATCATCAAGCTCTAGACAGTCAAAACTCTCCCTAACATACAGGGCTACCCCACCACTTCTGCCTCCTTACCTATCCCTTCTGAAGAGTTTATAGCCATCCATCTCAGTACTCCAGTTATGCAAGTCATCCCACCATGTTTCTGTGATGACGACTATATCATAGTTTTCCAGCTGCACAATGGCTTCCAACTCCTCCTGTTTGTTGCCTATGCTGAGTGCATTGCTGTAGGTGCACTTCACTCGGGCTATTGATTCCACCACCTTTTTGGGGGGAGAAGCCCTAATTCCTACGTTATCATTCTCAGGTGCTTCTGTGGTTTCTAACACATCAATAACTCTTGTGTCTTTGTGGCTGCATGGATCTCCAAGCCCTACCTCCACTGAGACAGCAGTCCGAAGGACCTTGCTAGCACGTTGTTCCTCAAACATTGGCGTGCTAACCCCAGGCTTATCTCTAATTAGTCTAGTTTTATCACTTTCCTCCTTCAAATCTAGTTTAAAGCTCTTTCACTGAGCCCTGCTAACTCATGCACAAAGATCCTTTTCATGCTTTGAGACAGTTGTACCCTGCCTGTTACCAGCAGGACTGGTGTTGGACCAGCTCATGATCAAAAAACCCAAAATTCGGCTGGTGACATCATAAGTGGAATGAAGGGGGCAGCTCTGGTGCCTTCTACCCTTATGGTGGTGGTGTTTGTCTTGGTATGTGAGGTTTTGTAGGGAAAAAACTGCCAAATACAGAAATTAAGCTGAGGAGAAAAATCAGGAGCAGTAGGTTTGGAGTGATGGAAGGGACTCAGCCTGAGAGTACAGCAAAGTTTCTACACTGTTTATGGATACTGCTTTCAAGAAGGGGCTGCTCATGGTCACAGAGAAGGATATTGGATGCAACACCAACCCCAGGCCTGTCTCACTTGTCTGTGCATCTACTCACTCCCAAGCCCCTTCAGAAAGCAGAGTGAGCTGTTTGTGACACCTATCCACTCTACATCTGCCACATGGCCATGCCAGCTCTTGGTTTCAAGAACAAGCTGTTTCTTGGGTGATCATGTCCAGAGAGATTCTCTTGTTCACAAAGTCCTCCATCCACCATGGTCTAGAATAGCTTGATGCACTCTATTACAAGGACCTCAGTCTTCCCTTCTTGCTCCTGAGCTATTTTACCAGTGCTTTAAGCTAACATCATCACTGTTCAGCAGCTTTCCCAGGAGTTGTTTCTGTGCCCTGCAGTGTAAGCCCACATCACATATCAGGGGCAGCTTCTCCTAGGAGACCTCCCTAAACCCACATGATGGTGAAAAAGAGGTGTCACTGTAAGGAGATGTTGGGTAAGTCATCTCTGTATGGAGCTATAGGCTCCAGGAGGAGGAGTTCTTACCTTCACAAGCCACTTAGTTTAATGGCCTGCTGGGGTGCTATTAGTCAGGTCTGACAAGATTTGGAAATGGTCAGAGAAAAACAGCTTAGTAAGACCACAAGGAGAACCTCATCTCTTCATCCGAGATTAACCTGGGAGGTTTCTAATAAACAGACTTGCTTTTGAGCTGGGTCTCAGCTGGTGACTAGATAAGATTGCAGTTGCCTGTGGTGACAGGACAGCAGCCTGTGGGGTTATGATCCACGTGCACATAACAAAACAGCTTTGTTAAAGGGTGCAGTCTCTGCATGTCACAGTCTTCTCTGCCCCACAGAAAAGTGGGGATTCCCCTGTACAGCATCCAAAATGAACAGAGATAAGAAGCTTCTGTCCCGCATCTACAAATAGAGATGCTGCTTTGTGTTGGGAAAGACTACCTACCAAGGAAGGCAGGAACTGATGTCCAATTTTATACTCAGGGGACGATGCAGGTACCTATAGTGTCATTTTTGATTCCCTAAGTTATCCCATTCAGGCATCAGCTGCTGTTCATGAATGGTGCTGAGCCCCCACGCACCCCCATCTCTCATCTGCTTGCTACGTTTGGGAGACCTGTGCTACAGTGGCCTGACATATCTGAAATGCCATCACTGAGCCATGGTGTCATGGCATGGAGAAACAGCTCTTGTCTGTCTGCTCTGCAACTCCACCCAGCCCTGGTTACCAGAACTTATTTAGCTAGACTGATTTAGCATCTAGTCTTTTCTTTTTAATTCCTCCGTTTTTCCAAATGCCTTATTTTTTGTTCTTTGAATCTTCACCATTTTGAATGCATGCCCCTATGTACAGTGATGCTCTGAGTACATAGATGAGACAGACACCTCACAGCTAAATGATCACTTTGCTTTGCTCAGTTTGTTTATGCAGACCACAAGTTTCAGCAGCAGCTTGTTGAAAACTCGCAGAGTCCTAGAAAATAGGACAGACAGGAAGAAAGCATCTAGGCCATCCTCCTGATCCAAACACTGTCAGCTCCACCTTTAACATTCCCACAGATGTATTTCTGTCTCTACATTTTATTCAGCACCATTAATTTTTAATATCCCTCTACCCACTGCCTAAAACAAAAATCATTTTCACTGGATCATTTTGCTTCTTTTCCTCTAAACCAAACCTCATTTTGCTATTTGCTAGCAGCTTTGTGTCCTTTTATTGTTATTACTTTCTCCTGCCTGGTGTTCACATTTCCCTTCAATTTAATAGTCTAAGAATCCCATTAACAAGCAGCCTACTCAGCCTTCTTAGACCATTAACATGGGTGTTAAACAAGATTGACTCTAACGGTAACCCATCAGCCACATCTTCAAAAATGCTGCACTTTCAGTGGGTTTTAGCCAACTTGCCTGCAAAGACATTTTGAATTAATGTTTTGGGTAAGATTTATTCACACACTATTCACCATATCTCCTTGAAATCCAAAGCTGATTCTCACATTTCATTTATCCATCTAGATCCCAATGTTTAAGGACAGTTGCAGAAGGCAAACATTTGCAATGTAATTCTATCAAAAGTCAAGTCTCCAAAACATGTCCCATGCTTTTTTGCACACAGTGTCAGTATTTTCTTCATTTCAGGACACTCCTATGACTTTATCTGCAGTTTAAGGAACAGCAATTGCCAGGATCATTTTCCCTTCATCTTCTGAGCACTCTTCTCTGAATTTTCAGAGCTATGCCAATTGTCTGATGCTTTTCAAGTTATGGTGTTGTTCACCTGAATGAATATATTTCTTTGTCATTCAGACTATGTCTCAGGTCAAGGGAAGTGAGAACTAAAAAAGAGCCTCTTTCATGATACCTGATGGGGTGGTTGGACCCTGCATCTGGACCCTGAGCTCATGGGAACTGAAAGCAGTCATGGCTCTGAGAGGCAGTATTCAGCAAAATAGCATAATGGCTCTTTTTCTACTGCTGAGATGCTGTAGAAGATCCCACGACCTTTAGGTGGGTGATTGATGATCCAGGGCTCTCAGAAGTGTGGTACACCTGAGGACCTAAGTGGTTGTGTCTCAGCAGCTGAACCACTCAAGGTGCTTGCTTGCCTCAGGTGCCTCTGAGGCATTCAGTATTCCTCAGACCTTCGCTCGCCAGTGCACGAGGCCAGGATACCTCAGTGTCAGCCCATTATGAAAAGGGGAGTGCAGATTCAAGATTATTGATTTCTAGCTGATGTCTGCATTACCTGAGCCACAAAGCTATGCATTAACAGCTACACAGACCTGGCAGATGTCTCTGCCTTGAGGTGACTCACTAGCTTCAAACCGGATGGTTGAAAAGCTTGGCGAAGAAGAACTAATTAGTTTGGGGAGATACTCTTCTATGCTTTTAATTGATTTTATGCTTAAGGAACCTTAGGCTGTGAGAGACTTAGATATTCAGATAGAAGAGAAATTATTTATCCACAGGAACAGGAGGCTGCACAGATCTTTGCCAAGCTCTGTGAGCAGGAAAAAATATTCCAAACCTGCAGTTAGATGGCTTGAAGAACAGCAGCACAATTACACATTTACCAGTCTTAGAACAGGAAATGATCTGTGTAATAGACCCCTAATTCAACCACCTGCTTTGATTAGAAAAGAGTGTAATTAACACTGAAATCACTGCCTTGAGAAATAGGTCTACAGGAAGAATGGACCACTGGTCAAATTCAAAAGTTAAGGATATTTAAAGGTCCATTTCACATCCAGGAAGTGCTTCAGAACTGCTAAACACTGACTTCCTCTCACTGTCTTGACCAGTTATATTTTATTCTTTTGTTGTTGTATAGGAAACATTAGCAAAAATATTGCTTTCCTAAAAATATATCAGACATACATTGTCCTTTGCTCAGAACTAGCCCTCAACAGATATGCAACAATAACTCATCCAGACTTGCACAAAGGCTGTAAGTCTCTCCTCTTTAAAGTGAGAGAAGTTTCTACAAAAACTTGTATATACTTCTTTAGACATCTTTCTTACATGTCTCCACACACAAGCTCCCATTTGTGCACCTGACGTCTAGGAAGACTTCCTTAATGAGATCTGAACTAGCACACTAAGGATGTGTATTTTTACAGAACTGGTAAAACAGACATTTTTTTGAGAGATACATCAGTAATTGACAGTCCCTGAAGAGGACTCATTTTTATTCCAACAGAAGGCTTCTCATGGCAGGGATATAAACCATGCCTCTCCTGTCAGTTCATAGCAAACAGTCTCACACTTAATGCCTAATTAAAGGTTTCTGTCCTATCACTTTAAAACCAGCTGGAGCCTTTCTGTAGTTTGACTAGGCCCCAATCAACTACAAGGAGATTGTGATTAATGTTTGACATCATTGGTAAATTCAATACAAACGGCAGCATTGGTAGTAACCGACTCTAGGGTTTTTAATCCCACAAGCAACCAGTTGAAATTAATTCTACTTGAAGACTTCTGGGCCTGGTTTATTTCTATGTCAACCCATGAGTAAGATGATGAGGGTCCACTCTGGCAAAACTGAACCTCCAGAGCTGTAACTAATGTCATGGGGTAAGTAGGCACAAGAAGCTATGGGAAAGCATAGCGAAGTACTAAGAGCAGTTTAACCCACAATGTATCTGTCTGCTCACTCATGGACTGGCACCTTGCAAACCAGAACCCAAGAAGGAACTCATCCCAAATGTTGGCATCTATCTTGACCAACTAAATGGTCTTGTAGTCAATGGTGAGTCAGTAGAGTCTGGGATGTGACCTATCCAGTCTAACGTGGACACCTACTTTGCAGTGAAACAAATCAGATCCCACACTGTTGACTTCACTGAACAGGTCTCCATTGATTATAAAGGGTCCCATAGTCCCATATAGTAGTCTATATTATAAACACCTAAAACTAAGTGAGCTAAATCCCTCCACAGACATGTCCAACCTGGCATTTGGGGTGTATTGGGTTTGTCCCAAATTGCTAATGCATTTTTCTCCATTCCTTTAGCAGCAAAGTGCAGGCCACAGTCTTTTTGATGCAGAAACCCAGGAATGTGAGGAATTCAAGATAAGGATAGTAATTGAGAGAGGTAATGGGCAAAACATGGGCTGAATACAGCAAGAGAATAAGGAGCTGCATGACTTTGGGGAGGATTTTTTGTAATTGTGGTGAAAGGACAAGGGGTGAATTGTGCGTAAATTTTCCACTTTTTGCCAGTGTTGTGATAATATTATTTTGATTTTGGTGAGGAGAATTCTTTTTTGTTGATGTGAGTGAAGTTTGAGAAAAATGTGAAGATTTTGTGTGATTAATGTAGATTTCAATGATAATTCTTGAATATGTGATGCATAGAGGCAAGGGGTGGAATGTATTGAGTTTGCATGGCAAGCTTTTCATAGTAGAGGGGGTTACAGGGGTGGCTTCTATAAGAAGCTACTAGAAGCTTCCCCCATGTCTGATAGAGCCGATGCCAGCCGGCTCCAAGATGGACCCACTGCTGGCCAAGGCCAGGCCCATCAGTGATGGTGGTAGCCCCTCTGGGAGAACATATTTAAGAAGGGGAAAAAAGTTGCAGCAGGCACAGAAATGGCAGCCGGAGGGAAGAGTGAGAACATGTAAGAGAAACAGCCCTGCAGACCCCCAGGTCAGTGCAGAAGGAGGGGGAGGAGATGCTCCAGGCACAGGAGCAGAGATTCCCCTGCAGCCTGTGGGGAAGACCATGGTGAGGCAGGTTGTCCCCCTCCAGCCCAGGGAGGTCCATGGGGGAGCAGATCTCCACCTGCGGCCCAGGGAGGACCCCACACCAGAGCAGGGGGATGCCCAGAGGAGGCTGTGATCCCGTGGGAAGTCCACGCTGGAGCAGGCTCCTGGCAGGACCTGTGGCCCCATAGAAAGAGGAGCTCAGGCTGGAGCAGGTTTGCTGGCAGGACTTGTGACCCTGTGGGGGACCCACGCTGGAGCAGTCTGTGCCTGAAGGACTGCAGCCTATGGAAGGGACTCATGCTGGAGCAGTTCATGAAGAACTGCAGCTCGTGGGAAGGACCCATGTTGGAGAAGTTTGTGAAGGACTGTCTCCTGTGGGAGGGACCACATGCTGAAGTAGGGGATGAGTGAGGAGTCCTCCTCTTGAGGAAGGAACAGCAGAGACAATGTCTGATGAGCTGACCCTAACCCCCATTCCCCATCCCCCTGCACCACTCGGAGGGGGGAGTTAGAGAAAATTAGGAGTGGAGTTGAGCCCAAGAAGAAGGGAGGGGTGAGTGGAAGGTGTTTTAAGATTTGGTTTTATTTCTCATTATCCTACTTTGATTTGATTGGCAATAAATTAAATTAATTTCCACAAGTTGAATCTGTTTTGCCCATGATGGTAATTGCTGAGTGATCTCTCCCTGTCCTTATCTCGACCCATGAGCCCTTTGTTATATTTTCTCTGCCCTGTCCAGGTGAGGAGGGGGAGTGATAGAGCGGCTTTGGTGGGCAGCTGGCATCCAGCCAGGGTCAACCCACTACAATCAGAAATATTAATTGTACTTTTCTTCCTTGAAATTACCTTTTTTAATATTCTAAACAATTTCTTAGGAATGTATGTTGTCCTAAATTAAAAATATGGGGGTTTTATATAAACATATGATATATCCATTGGTCTTAATCATACAGATTAAGATTACCCATTCTGAAATTCTTACTTTAAAAAAGTTGTTTTAAAAGTGTTATAGGAGAATAGGCTTTATGTTTTGCAGTCTGGCAGAATAAGATTCATTTAGAGCTCCAAAGAGCAATTGTTATAGTTTCTTGTTTTGCTTTTGTCTTGAATCTTCCAGTGATGTAAAAAGACTGTATCCCATCTGTTTCATTTTGCACTTCTTCTCTCCTTGTAGCACTTGAGTATTTTTCTGTGTTGCCTTGCCCACTTATGGGATTGACCAGCTGGCCTTGGATCCAATTTAGACAGCTGTTAGATGCTCCAGAGAGGGAGTACCTGTACTAGGGAGGTGTACTAAACTGATTCGCAACCTTCATATAAAGTTGTGAATGTCTACTTGCAAAGCAAGCAGTCTGTTGCTGGTTCTGTCAGTGGATTTATGCAGTACTTCTCACATCTCAAAATGCTTCACAGCTTGTTGAATATTAGTGATTAATTTATAAATATGACTTCAGAAGAACAGCTTGGTTCAATGTATTTATTGACTGAGGCTATAAAAGACCATAACTAATCAGCTTTAAAAAGATATGTGTTAAAAAGTCCTTTTCTCCTGTTCCCACTATAAGCAGCAGATCAACATGAAAACAAATTTAAAAAATGCATAGTTATATTTCCAGTAATTGTTTATTAGTTAATTACATGTTTTCTGTAGCCTCACATAATCTCTATCTGACCATCAAATAAGCATCTGTACCAATCCACTAAAATATTAATCATGAAGACCA
>JANZLQ010000029.1:43739209-43765084 GCA_026212715.1 Elanus axillaris | reverse complement strand
AAACTGCTAGGAGAAATATGAGATCTTGAAAAGTTTATCCAGGCCTAAAACTGAATAGCAAAGCACCTTGGAAGTTTGTGACACAGCTTATCACAAGCACATAAAATCTTATGCAAATGAATAGCCAAAATAATGGATGATAACAGGAGTAGTTGAGACAATATTTCATATTTTGAAAGAGGCAATGGGATTTTTATAATAAACTATCACTTAATATATCAAAATGCCTGTATCAGACTTTAATTTAGTAGAAGTATGAATCCCACAAGAGGAATAGAGCCAAAAACTATTTTAAAACTACAGGCTGTTTTTATGAGCAGATCTTCATACTACCTGCTTATGGCCATTTTATTGTTATTCCACAGCAGTTTCTAGATTTGGCTTGCAGCAAGGAAGATAGGACACGGACTTGTACCTCTCACCTTCAAATCACCCACCGGGAAGGCAGCACTGCCCTGTATGTCTCTGTAGGAGATTTACAAGTTGCTAAATGTTGTTGTTCCTCCCCTCTTCTCTGTATGCATATCTAAGTGCATATTTGCAATTCTATATATGGGGGGGGGGGGTGTATTTATGGTATAATTCCAGATTTTGCTACAGCACCTGAAGTATTTAATGTTCTTTTGAAAAAGTCAAAAGTCATCTTATAGCCTTAAATCTCACCTCAACAGATTCTCTTCATGAGTTTTCTCATTTCTAAAACACTTTGTTGGCAGTTGTGAGGATTAATGAGTTGATGTTATAAAAGTACATGGAAAGCAAAAAGATATGAAATATAATTTGTATCTTTATTTGTACGTTAAAGGGTTTGGTTGAGCTTTAAATGCCACTGGCTATTGGGTGTGTGTTTTCAGTCCTGTTATGTATCATTTTGTGGAAATATTTGAACCAGATCAAGATTAAAGTGGTTTCTTGAGAATAAATTTCATTGCTCTCATTTTATTATCTTAAAATAAACCTAAACCTAAAAATCCTAAACCTAAAGATGTTTAGCTGGGATACTGTGGGTTGAAGACAATTTGTATGAGATGAAGAAGGCTGTCCCTCTGTAAGAAGACAATGATTATTTAGAAAAAGTATCTGGGAACCAGGACCAGGCATTCCCTCCACCAATTTAAGGGATAAGAAGGTAAATATCTTTGAGAACTTAAAATTTCTCTGTTCTCATTTTCCCTATCTGTTATTTTATGCTCCCTACATGCAGGTTTGGGGAGATAAAATTATTGTCTATAAATTATTTTGAGCACCCTAGATGAGTGATTTGAACCAGGAGTTGGATTATTACTGGGTAAGGTATAGTACGGTCATGGCGACAAAGAGGATCATCTTGACAGAGGGTGAAGTTGACATTTTGTCTCTTTGGTTTCCTTTTCACATTCAGTTTGGAGTAAACTGTGTGATATTTTTTTCTGGAATGATAAGTTGTCTGCTTGGACACCTGTGTGTAAGCCTGGATGAAGCATACCCAGAGCTCTACATAGATCCAACTTTCCTTCTTTTTAAATCAGTAGGAAACCTCTTGCTGCCTGTATTAAAAGAAAAATGAGGCCTGTGTTCAACTGTTTTGTCTCCAAACTACTTAAATTTCACTCTTGAAGATAAATCCAGTATCCTTGCCAGACAGCTTTTTAGAAGACTGTGGCAATTAGAAATCCAGGAAGAACAGATTTGTTGCTCTATTCCTATAGCTAGCCCAGACACTGTCAATAAAAAAAGAAGCTGGCTGAGAACAAGATGGAAACTCTGAAATTTCAGACTTATCAGTTCTGCAAGTTCGTCATGAAAAAAAATGCCTTTTCAGACCTAGTACTAGCCAGATGGAAAATGTCTATTTATTTAAAGAAGACTGAGAGGATTGTTTTATCATATTCACAGTACATTTTTTTGCCAAATATTGATCTCCCTTATTATGGCATAAATATAAACATAGAAATGTATTTCTTTTGTTTTATTTTTGTATAAATATAGTGGTCAATACTACACAAGACCAGAACTTGCACAATCACGTACAAATTTTCTTTTTAAATTTACCCATTTCATGTCAACAAGCAAAATGAGGAAGATTTAAAATACCTCCTGAAAATGAATATAAAAAATAGCAGCGTATGTATGTGTGTATATATACATGGACAGACACAAGCTTTCAGACTCCTGTCTGAGTCTGGTTTCTCCCATCATAATCATTCTAATTTCATCAGATGGGAGAGAAAAGCCTGAATTAAATGTTACTTGTTCAGAAACTCCAGAAGCAATATCCTGACAGCTCTCAGCAATTCACTTAATGAGAGACTGTTGCTGGATTTGAAGATACACGAACTGTCTTTTGATCTGACCTGTTTAGGACAGAGGCACATTCACTAGGAACATGCACTGGGCAGATATTAACCTTAACAATATCTGCCAGTCACTAATTCCAGATTTCAGATTAAAAAGTAATTCTGCTTTCATCCTGGGATGGTAAATTAGACATTCCCTGAATTAAAGAACACGTTACATATTCTGCTTTCCCCCTCACCATTTGCCCAGGGATAGGAACTTGGATATGACTCACTGGGTGTTTGATTTTTCCATTGAACCAGACTTGCCTATAAAGCCAAATTGCAGTTATAAAAACATTACTTGAGAAGGAAGCCACCTGGGCTACCCGTGTGTGTTTATCGATACTCAGCATCTCTATTTCTAAGGCCTACAGCGAACATGTGATAAAAAGCAAGACAAAAGACCTCTGGAACAAATAAAACCACAACAGCATCACACTGTTTCTGCTCTGAGGAAGTCAGGTTTTTGGCTGGGAACAGCAGCCCCGTTCAGGACAGCAGTTAAGTGCCCATCCTCGTTCCATACAACTATTCACCATGGGATGACAGCATGTATGTGTTTCACCACTTAGGGGAAGGGGCAATAAACGGCTCTGCTACCAGGTCCACAACCTCCTGAAATGTCTTGGGATTTTGGATGTCATAGGAATATTCATTTTTATTTCAACTAGCTCTGCCTTCCCTTTTTTATTTCTGGCTTGGCCCCTTTCTTACCCCTGGCTTGGGGACAAATGCAATACTAGTCTCTCCACTCTGCAGACCGCTGTGGAGGCCGGTGATGTTCATGGTGTTTCAATCTTCGCGGAGAAGAGAAGAAGAGGAGGATGGAAAAAGAAACCTGTTTAGCATAGGAATGAAACATTTTTCCTTTTTTCTCCTCTCTGTGAGAACAGGCATGTGCTTCAGAGGCCCTTTCTCTCTGCAGGCAGGTCCTGCTATCACTAGGGCTCGCAAGAGAGCTGCAGGAGCCAGCCTTGGTTTGCCGCAGGAACCTCTGCTGAGCCCAGGCTGTAAGGCAGCTGACTGTGGCCTGCCCGCTGCCTGGAAGAGAAGGAAAGCTTGGGAGACAGTCTGCACACCGGGGACTCTTACAGCCTTCGCTACCAGGCATGGGGATGCCCCGGTACCCAAAGGAACCAGGCTGGGGGGATGCTGCCAGCTGTCTCTGGGGAAGTGGATCCGTCAGGGCTCGGTCCTGCCCTGGTCTCTGCCCCTTGCTGCCCTCCATCTGGTGTGCTGCCACTGTCCCTGTGCTGTTTGTGAGCTCTTACCAGGCAAACACTGGCATGACATCTTTTCCTTAAGTCTCACTCCCATGCCAGCCCTGACAGAGCGAGAAAAGGATTTTTCCGGAACAACCACGCTGTTCCACCCAAACAAACACCTCTGAGCAGTGAAATGCCCCATGGTAATTTCATATTTAATCATATGGCTTTTCCTGGCACGGTGGATAGCACCGCTGCCGGTGTCAACTAAGTGTGAATTGTGCCTTGACACCAGCACCGGCATTTCGCTGTCATCTCCCTCCCGTTCCAGCATCCCTGGAGAGCGCTGCCAGGAAGGGGAACGTGACCAGCTGCATTTCTAAAGCACATTCAAAGCCATTTCTGTATGCCATGTCTCTACAGAGCTGGACAACTTGACATAATCATTGTGCCATATAAACCCTTTCCTAAACAACATGGCTGCTGTCAGAAAGCTCTTTGATAGGCTCTCACTGCCTGCTTTTAAAAATAATTAGTTCATATTTTCACAGGTGCTGAGTTTGTGTAAACCCAGACATTTCATCGCAGGGTAGGGCACAGAGAATTAAGAATGTGCCAAAGCATTCACCAAGGTAAAGGGGATCACAAGAAGAAAAGAGAAAAGTTTTCCTACCTACTCCCACTTAATTAACATCTCATTTGCATTTGGCTATGCAGCTGCTCAGCTGCACTCCCAAAATGTGCAGCTCTGAGGTATGGGGATCCTGAAAACAGTGTTTGGGCAAACGTTTGTTTCATGTTGCCGGTTCTGTGCCTCAGGCCCTGCTAAGCCAAACAACTGATCAGACTGAGACCCATGCAAAGGGAAGATTTGTGGTTTACTGGCCAGGGCAGTAGCTTGAGAGGGCCAAACACATAGTTTATCCCCCTGCCCTGAATCCTAAAGTGCCTTCGCATGTGTGAGGTGAGTGTCTGAGCACTACTTGGTGGAAGAGGGGCATAGCAGCATCTTGTCCCTGTTTTAAGACTTGATGCCCTTGTCACTCTGTCATTCAGATGAGGACACTGCCCCTTAGCAAATACAGCATTTTTGTCATTCCTAAAAATTGTTCAACACATTTGATTTAGTTGAAATTGCCCTTTGGGGGCACACAAATGATTCGCTAGTAGAAAGTCAGCCTGAGCTCAAGACTGCCTTAAAGAAGGGGGCAAAGCAAAAGCCTTGCAGCCCTGTCAAAAGCAAGCTTCTTGCTGATGTCAAAGGCCTTGACATCAAGGCTTGTCAGTGCCAGGATCTTCTCGGGCTCCATTTTATTTGTCTTTGAATTGTCTTCTGAGTTCAATTATTAAAGGAAAGTGTAAGAGCACTTCAGGGTTTCTGAAGCTGTTAGGCAGCATCTGTAATGCCTCTTGACCTCCCTTTCCAGGGGAGGTAGAGAGCACAAGAAGAGGCTCAGAGAGCCATATCTGATAGCTCCTGTAAAAAAAGAGTGGTCTAGGAGGGATGTGGAAAAGCAGAAAACATCCAGCAGCATCCAGGAGTTGCTGCAGCTGTGTGGCTGCAATGTGAACCATGGAAAGCTGGAGAACTGAGGAAGAAGGGTCTTCCAAGGGCTGATACCCCAATTTTTAGGGTATTGCTCCAAGGCACTCAGAACCCAAGAAGCTTGAAGGTGATCTGTGCATTTAGGAAACCAATTGACCCACGTAGAGAAACATAGGGACTTCATTGTCTTTCCATTTGTAGGCTACTGGTAGGAACAAAGAAGTTCCTTATGGAAATAAAAAGATAAACCAGTAACAGTTCCACCCCAAATATATCACTGTAAGAAACAAAAGACAGGTTCACTGAAGTGATTTGACTGACTTATACCGGGACTGTCTGAGCAAGAGGCAGAGTAGAGCAACAGGACAAGGGAAGAAATGTGGGGGCATGAAGAAGTGAAGGATGACTCTGAGTGAGTCTAAGATCTCATCCTGGAGAGAAAATTAAGAACATTTGTGTTAAGAGCTGGGGTGGTTCTTGGACAGAGAATAGGCATGTCATTATTCATTTCATTTCTCCTGTGTTCAAGAAACCAGGACTTTGTACATTAAAAAATAAACATAAAAGGTTTGTGTCTGTCATCTCTCTCTCCTCTTTAAAGAGACAAACAGCAGTTTGAATTCTCCTGTCCATGTGGGCTATGAAAGGCTGATGCCACTTTTGTGGCTGTTGTGGCTTAACCCCAGCCAGCAACTAAGCACCATGCAGCCGCTCACTCACTTCCCCCCGACCCAGTAGCATGGGAGATAGAATCGGAAGCAAAAAGGTAAAACATGGGACGAGATAAGAACAGTTTAATTGGACAGAAAGGAAGAAAATAATAATAATAATAATAATAATAGTAATAATTAATAATAATAATAATAATAATAATAATAATAGGATTGGAATATACAAAACAAGTGAAGCACAATGCAATTGGTCAACATCTGCCAACCCAGTTAGTTCCTGAGCAGCAATCCACCCCCCCAGCCAAGTCCCCCCCGTTTAGATACTGGGCATGACATCCCATGGTATGGAATACCCCTTTGGCCAGTTTGGGTCAGCTGTCCTGGCTGTGTCCCCTCCAGCCTTCTTGCTGGCTGGACATGAGAAGCTGAAAACTCCTTGACTTTAGTTTAAACATGACTTAGCAACAACTGAAAACATCAGTGTTATCAACATTCTTTTCACACTGAACTCAAAACACAGCACCCTACCAGCTACTAGGAAGACGTTGAACTCTACCCCAGCTGAAACCAGGGCACTGGTATTTCCTATACGAGCTCATTGTGTGGTCCGTGCCACCCACTAACTCCATGTGGCATCAGCTGCATGATGTGTAGAGGAGTTCCACCCCAGCCCAGCACTGGAACTCGGGGTGCTAAGAGGAGCTGTGTTTCAGTACCAACCACTTCTGAGGCACCCCTAACTGCCAATATGCCTTCATATGCTGCCAATATCTCTTTTTCAGTTGAATTATAACAAGCCCCTTGATATCTCTGACTCCAAAACCCTAGAGGTCAGCCTTGGGTGTCCCCCAGTGCTTTATGCGAGCTATTAATTAAAATGCTTGTAGAGCACTTGGAACCTTGTATTAATGACACAGTACCTGTGTATTTTATTATTTGTTTTATGGCACTCTTGGAAGATAGACAGTAACATTTCTCTGCACATTTTTGTCCTTTTACATTTCTGAAGCATTGCTCTCTGTTTTCTCTCCTGGTTTTTAACTATGATGAAGTTTAACTTGTGATCTTTTTTTGTTTACATCCCTGTTCAGCAGCATCCTCATTCATTACCTGTCAGCACAACACCAGGAACTGCAGTTTCAGAAACAACTGGTGCAAATGTCTCCCAGTCCTTTATCAGAAGCAGTTAGTCACTTTGGGTCAGAACCATCTATCTAGGTGCCCTCCTTCTACATACATATGCACTACTATTTCCTTCAACAAACTTCTTGTTTGCTGAGCTCATGCACACTGACAAGATAGCCGTGAGAAAGTAACCTCCATAAAGCAAAGCAAGTCTAAGTCCATGACACAGAATGTGCTGCTTTTTTTGAAGTAATATATGATCTCTGAAGTTCGCTTATGCAAACAGTTGCAAGCAGGTGCAGCTAGCTGCTTGTGGGAGAGGCAAGGTTCAGCACCTTGATGAAGTATGTGTCAGCCCTAGGGCACTGGGGACTTGCCTTCCCAAGCAGAAGGCTGGGGCAGAGAAAAGAGACAAAGGTTCTTGCAACCTTAACAACAAAGGTGAGATTCAGTTCCCATGTTTTCATTCATCTCAAACTTCAGGGTCACTCCAGTCATTGGAAAAGTGGGACCAGGCACCACACTGAAAACTTTCTTCTGTGATTCCTTACCAAACATGCTCTTATCCAGTGACTAGAGGGAGCCTCACATTTGCCAGCTCTTCCAGGGCTAACAGTTGAATCCTACTGTTCTCACCTTCCAAGCCTGGTTAGCAGATATAAATGTCTCACCACCTCAGAACTCCAAGGGAAGGCTGGGCTGAAGGTCCAAAATACAAGCCTTGCTGCCTACCAGTGCAGTAAAATAGTACATGGACCATCACTGGGAGACCACATGGGAATGCAGCATCTTCCTCCTGATTCCGCTGTGGCAGTTTGTTCATGTGGGACATGCTCAGAGAAACAAGTCCACTTGCTACATCTGTCATACTGCCTATAAGTTGGTACATCAGTCAAAAGGTTTAAATGGGGACCTTCTCCATCACTCATCACAAAAAAATAAGCCAAAGCATAAAAGAGTTGCTGGACACACATACAGAAACTGAAGGTCTTTTCTATCTCCTTCATCCATCCCTCCCCAGGTTTTATGATAATTTTCAAGTATTTTTCTGCATGCATAAATCTATCTTTGTTAAAAAGTAGAACTGACAATATGGAAAGTAAAATAAAAAACTCTTCTCCCAGTAGAGATAATAATACAGGAAAATGTTGTCTTTACAAACTGATTTCATGTATAGTATCTAAATCTGGTAATTAGAAAAACAGATCGATTTACCAGCTGGCATGAATTAATACAAAGATGTAGAGGTCAGCTACAGGTATAAGCTGACATTTGAGTTCGTTTAAGGACAAACCTGCTCTTTCTATTTATGCAAAGAAAAGAAGAGTGACAAGGGCAGGGCAAGGGGAAAAAAGTACAGGACAAAGCCACGGTGACCACAACCCACTGTTCATTTAAGTGATCTTTTTGGTAGATACAAGATCAAAGTTTGCCTAAATGAAAACAATGGGCTGAGAAACTGATTTATTCCTTACATCTCCTCCCACCTAGATAAAGAAGTTACTGCTCCAAAGTTTTTATTAACACCTCTAAATTGCTAGCACTCTGCAAGCAATGAGGGAGGCAGTGCTTGGCAGCCCTGATCTGGGATCTGCTGTGATCTGAGCCTGGTTTTTCATCTCCTGCAGGGAGTTCACTGCCTCCCCAGAGCAGTCCGGAGATCTGCCTAGATATTTTTAGAGCATCTCTGGTGGCAGTCATTCAGTTTTCCTAAAGACTGAAGAAAAGACAAGCAGACCGCCTTTGTAGCTGGAACAGACTGGGGCTCACTGAGGCTCTGCAGAAAGAAATGTTTTTCCCCTCCTCCTGTGATAAAAGGCAACCATGAATTCTCTTATTTCTACCCCTCATTGTTAGCAAGGGTCACTTCAACCCCCAGGTTCTCCCCCAGGGCCGTCACAGGACCACTACACACAGGGCCCATGCAGATGAACCAAGGACAACAGCAGATATTCCTCTCCACCAACTTGCTCAAATCAGGCCATTACTTGCCTGTAATCATTCTTGCTGCCATGCATCAAAGCGGGGATTTGGGAAAATGGGCATCTCTTGGCAGTCTCTTTTTTTGTCAAAACCTAATCTGAAGAGATAGGCACTGTTAACCTGAAGGACCCCCAGGCTGGATGGGGTGGTATCTGTATGGCCACACTGAGAGTCGTATCAGCAGACTCTGGCCAAGGTGCAGCAGCAGCTGCTGCTGCCACAAGAGAGCTGGAGGCTTTTTAGCTCCTCTCTGTCCCTGGTAAAGTCATTCCTGGTGAGAAGCAGAAATAATGCTCCATCCAAAGAAGCTAGTGGGCGCTTCTTCTGCCAATTCTCATTCAAGAGCAAGGAAGCATTCACGAAAATTTAAAATTGAAAGTTCAAAACCACTAAGGTTTTCATACATCACATACAATTAAGCTGTTTTTCCTGTAATACAGCAAGTAGTCAAGATCTGGGACTTAGCAAGATGGCAAAGTGCACAAGCAATTGCCTAGCACAGTCTTGATATCCAAGTTTCCCTAAATTGACTAAAGAGAGAGGATGTAGAAGAGCTGATTAACTTCTATTTAAGGATTTGAAATGATTTGGCTATCAGAGACCAGAGTGACAGCTGGTAGATGACAAGGACTTTCAGGTAACCACTTCAGAGCTAAACCTTCCTCTGAAATATAAAAAATGGCCCTTTTAAGAAACAGCTTGCATTTTATGCAACCTGTTTTATGACAGATGGACTGGAAGGACCCAACCACGTTTGCTAACTTCTAGTAAAATTTGGCAAACACTGCTTAAGCCTGGAATTAAACATCAGGTGGCCAAGTGCCATGTATCTGTGGTATCATACTAGCCTCATGAGATGTAATGTGAGCTGAGACAGTGGCTGGATGCATAGTTTCAGCCTTGAATATCGTGCAGGCCTGTGGGTTGCTGTGTGGCTCCCTTCCTCCAGGGATACGGGTAGGATGGCATAGCAGAGGCAAGGTTTAAACAATAGTCGGTGGGGTTTGATCCCTGCACTCAGCTGACAGGAGTTGCCATGTTGCTTTACCAGGGCCCAGATTTGGAAATATCAGCCCCTTTTCATCTCCAGCAGCCATCAGGATATTGCGGCTTATGGGCTTGCCACACCAGTGGAGAAAAGGGGAAAAATGGAATGGGAAAGGGTATAATAGGGTAGTCCCCCCCAGGGCCCTTTTTCCATGGCAGTCAGTCCCATCACACAGCCAGGCCTCCCCTTACACCTTTGTGCATGCTCCAGGAATTTACACCCATTACTGCTTCCTTCAGCAAATACTTGTGTAGCCTGGAGCCCAACACTTAGTGGTTTTGCAGGAGGACAGCTTAGCCGTGCCTTGTTGTCACTCCATCCCTCTGCTGTGGGCTTACAGGGAGTAGCCTTAAGCCAGTCACCCAGTTTTTCCAATAGTTTTTGGGCTGGGGGTGGGGGGCAAGGAGATCATTATCTATCTATTGCCAATTAATTGTAGCTCTAAACTGTCAGGGTCATAACACTGTCCATTTCAGACAGTTCAGGAAGAAAGAAGCGTCTGTTCTCAGAGCTGAAGGCTCTCAGTATTAGCTCCTTATCTAGGAAATGCTTAAATTCACACCAAAATTTCTCACTTCTCAGTAGACCATACTGCCCAGGTACTGATCCCATAAAAAAGGCCATCACTATAATTTTGCAGGTGAAAGCTAATATTTTAGCTCCTTTCCCCAACAATGCAGTATTTGCACATGCATTTGGGGTGTTATTGAATAATACCCATACATTAGCTGATTTTCTTGGACTAGGTCTGCTATCCTAACAGCATTGCCTTCATGCATAAACAACACAGAGAACATCTTGCAATAACATTTATTATTTATAGCAGCAGCCAAGAGCCTTCTGACTGCCTGTTATGCCTGAAGGCAGCCCATGCCCATCAGATCATGGCCAAGCTACTCCAGAACACCTATTTATTAGTTTGCTGAGATTCAGCAACAGCTTTAACAAGTCTGCCATGACTCAACATAAACAGGCACCAAAGATCGCATTTAACTAGCTGTTCCCTAGTGCAAACTGCAAGGCAATGCTTCTCCAGAAGTGCCTCGCTTTTCAGCTATTGTAAAATCTCATACCTCTACTGAAATTAAACTTGAATACCCCTTTCAGGGGTTTTATAGTCTAATGTTGGTTAAGATCCCTCAAGTTATAATGCTAATAAGTTTTATTCCTGGTTCTGCCACTGACTTGCTTACCAAATTCACTTTTGCTTCATTGTCCCCATCTGAAAACAGATTTGCTAATATTAAGAACCTTTCTTTTTCAAAGTGCTTTCAAGCTTGGAGGTAATTCACTATACAAGGTATGAGCATTGTTATTATAACCTTGGCCTACCTTGAAAGCAAAGATTGTATTAAGCCAAAGGTCTGTTTTGAAGACATTATTGTTGACAAGTTGGGTCAAAATAGCAATGTTTTTGCAAGAATGCTACCAGGTAGCCTCACATCTCATCATTTCTGTCTTGTATGACTAGAGGGTAGTTAAATAAACACACAGGAGAGGCTGCATACAGTGAAACAGGAAAAATGTTTTACGGGCCTGATCGCATTTGTTCCTTTTAAAGTTGGTGGTGTTGCATGCCAGAAAACTTCCATTCATCCCCGCCAGTTCAGAGGTTCTTTGGCATTTGAAGTAAATAGCAAAACAAAAGTAAGATAGTGTTTCATAAATGCCACAGTGACAAGCCTGAGCCTATTTTTCCAATGCTTTCCTTCCTTTCCGTCCCTTGTTCCCCATTGCTGGTTTACAGCAACAGAATAATCACTGGGCCAGTTTAAAGCTGATATTTTAAAACCTTTTTAATGTCTGTATCTTGATGATTAATAGTAACAGGAGAATGATCTTTCTTTGTGTTCCATATTGCACATGAAAGGGCTTCCTGGAGACACTGTATGAGGGATACCACACTTACATCCAAGGAAAATATAAGCCAGAATTGTCTATGAGGCTCTTTAGCAGTGCAGCACTTAGGTTTATAAATAGGAAAGTAGTGGTTTATATAAGTACATGGGGGGAAGCAAAGTTTGGAGAAGAGGACATGTCTCCTGTCAGACCATCTGATAAGGTTAGAGGAGATGAGTTTCATCAGCTTGCTTAGACCAGATGGCAATTATTGCATATGCAATAACACTGCTACTACCAAGGCGCACACATTTAAAACACACCTGCAGAACCTCACGTACTGAACATGAGGCTCACAATTGGCTTCTGCCTCATGTTACTCTGTAGGTAAGACATGCATAGTGTCACAGCCAGGACTTCCCAGCCACTGTCTTCATCAGACCTCCCAGCTCCATCTCTTCCTGTGAAGGGGACCATGCAGTATGTGCTGCTTCACCCCAGTGTGGAAGAGGGGCACAGGCCTGTGTCACAGCTTCTGATGTGCCACAAAAATGGAAAGCTGTGTTTAAAGAAGCCCCAGCTGTGCACCTGGCAATAAGCATGAATCCTGGCAATGAGCAAACCTATTCATCAGGGGAACTCCTCAAACAGGGAAGTTGGTTACAATGATCTTGTGCGTGAGGCTAAATGCTGAGAAATCCAACATGGACAGGACTTTTAATCCACAATTTAGCGCCTAGCAGAAACAGAATACCTGGAATTTAACTGACCTGTTTATGTGCTTTTTGAAACAACAGTAAGAACCTTTGTATGTGTGGGCATATACCAGAAGTGTGATTTGCATTGTTAAGTGTAGGGACAAACTATGAAGCCAATTAGCTAATCTGCAACACAACACAATGAAATGGGATAGTCTTTGTGCTTTGGAATGCTGTCTTGTGGCTGCTTCATGGGTGGTTTCTGACCAGCTGTATGCAAGTATTATATTGATTGTCAGACAGTATAAATAAAAAACAGACAACATAACAACACAGATATCCTGGTGAGAAAGGTCAAAGCCCCTGGCTGAAGAAGACCATGGAGACTGGCTGAACATATATCACTAGAAGACAGCCCAGGCCAAGCATCACATATCCCAGCATATTGTCCAAGTCCCATGACCCAGTGCATAAAGTCTGGTGCATTTAGAGACAAGATACTTGTGAGGTCTGATAAATGATCTATGTCTGTGTATAAAACATTAATGGCTTTCTTCAGCTATGTTCTGCATTGAAGCTTTTGGGGATTTATTTTATTAGACTTGCTTGAATCAGCCCTGCATTACTCAGAGGTCAAGGAGATGCTGTTTTCCACCACTGCTCCACAGACTGGGTGGTCTTTGAAGCTGACCATTGCAAGAGCTGGACACTACAGCTTTAAGTAGACTTATAATATATTACCCATGAAAATTGTCTATGGCTTAGAGAGGTCTCCTTAAGTAAAGACAGGCACTAGAAACATCGCAGCTCATCCACCATTCTCTCCCACTAAGGGTCCTTAATGAAGGCATCATGGTGGAGTGTCCCTTCTCCTTTGATCCAACAAGTATAACCGAGCAATTGACTTAAATTCCAGTCCTCTGGGACTAATGAAAATGTTGTTTGGCCCTTTGCACAGTGTTTGTGGATAGGAAAACATTAATATGATAAGGAAACTGTAAGTTACTCCACCACACCTCAAAATAGTAGGTGAAGATCAATACCTCTACCCCAAACACTACCTGTGTGAGACATTGGCATACACAAGCCACTTACTTAGATATGCTGCTCCCTCTCAGACCTTTGTTATGGCTGTCAGTCATGTGTCAATAATGATCAAAGAATGAAAGTGTTCAGCAAAACTTCACCTAACCCTTCTGTCCTTCTCCAGTAATACTCAGCTGTCTCAATATACTAGCAAGCTAGCCACTAATTACAGTGGGTTTCCCTCCTGACATTGATGTCTATTGAAACAGACTAGGAAAAAAATTCTTCACAATATTAACATTAATACTTACATAAGCACCACTAGCCAAAATTTTCAGAGCATTTTGTGACCACAAATTAATTAATCTGCACAGTGGAAATAGAAGTGAAATGACTTTGACTATTGTCCCCTTAGGTTTAAAGCAAGAGAGTACAAGCTGGTTTTGCATGAATTTATTTCTGGGTCAAGCCTTGAGTTCTTTGCCAGCATTAGTATTCATTAGAGAAAGAAAAAAAATATGCAAGAATGGAAGCAAGTGGATTAAAAGTTGCTTTCAGAAATTGCCTTGAAACATAAATCTTACAAGAAAAGAGCCAGTAAAAGTCCAATAATACCTTCAGAGTTAATGAAACAAAAATAGCATTTTAGCAAGTTGTCGTGGTTTAACCCCAGCCAGCAACTAAGCACCAAGCAGACGCTCACTCACTCCCCTAGACCCAGTGGGATGGGGCAGAGAATCGGAAGCAAAAAGGTAAAACTTGTGGGATGATATAAGAACAGTTTAATAAGTCAGAAAGGAAGAAAATAATAATGATAATAATAATAATAAAATGACAATAATAATAAAAGGATTGGAATATAAAAACCAAGTGAAACACAATGCAATTGCTCACCACTTGCTGATGGGCTCCCAGTTAGTTCCCCAGCAGCAATTCCCCACAGTTTGTGTACTGGACATGACGTCCCACTGTATGGAATACCCCGTTGGCCAGTTTGGGTCAGCTGCCCTGGCTGTGTTCCCTCCCAACTTCTTGTGCCCCTCCAGCCTTCTCACTGGCTGGGCATGAGAAGCTGAAAAATCCTTGACTTGGTATAAGCATTACTTAGCAGCAACTGAAAACATCAGAGTGTTATCAACATTCTTCTCTTACTGAACTCAAAACACAGCACTATATCAGCTGCTAGGAAGAAACTTAACTCTATCTCAGCCAAAACCAGGCAGAAGTTTAGGTCAATAGAGCTCAGTCGTGAAGGATTTTCATTGATGCTGTACTAGAATGGAAAGTCATTATAAAAATCTAGATCTGTTCTATTTCACAACAGATGAAAATTTAAAACCAGGGCTAAACCTCAGAGTAAGGAGATCCAAATTCTGTTCTAGACTGTCATGTGACAAATTACTTAAAACCTTCATATCTCTATATACCTTCTTATGACTCTTTCATCACAAGACATTATGTGCTATCAGCGAGGCTGAATGACAGTATTTAAAGGGGTCCTTGTCCCTCAGAAGAGCCTGACCACTGCGCTCATTTTGCCTGGGATACTGAACTCAAGAGATGACTATAGTATTCGTGTTTTGCTTTTAGCATAGACACATATTTGAAAAGTTTTTCCAAGGTTATTTTGGCCTTTCTGTAAAATGAGGTCCAGATAGTCAAGACATACAGAGGCTCAGGTGTGGGTACTGAGCAAAGGTGGGTACCAGGGAGAACACTGTAGCTTTAAGGAAAGATTGGGTGCACTTTATTTCATTGTCCAAAGTTTACTAACTTCTGAATCACTATCATGGAGAAACACTGGCATCACACGTGGCTCCTTTTGGGCCCTTCTTGATTGCCAGCTCATGGCCACAGGGCCACTGTTTTCATCCTCTCTTCTGTACTGCACTATCGCATTTCCTTCATCCTTTCAAGACACTGCGAATTATCACTTGGATTTGCATGTATTCACTCTTCTCTTAAACTTTCAGTTTAACTTCTTCCAGCACCCTTTTTTCAGTCCCAACCCAATAGTTTCAACGGATGTTTACAGAGACAGGACAAGTTGCAGTGTGCAAGACATATCTACAAAGTCTCAAGAAATGGGGCTCTGCAGTTCTTATCCCTATCAGCCAGAGCCAGTTCCTTCCTGATGTTGCACCACAGTCACTCCATCCCGTTTCCTGCTTCAGCACATCCTGACAATGTTTTATAGGCATGCAGCTAGCATGGATGGGTAAATTCATTTAATCACTTAATCAGGCATGCATGGAAGTATAGGACCAGAAGGAATGACAATAGACCATTTTACCCTAAGGACAGGTATTTATATTTAGATTGTCTGTGAAAAATTTTTGTCCTACTACTCTTAGAAATTGTCAGTGAAAAGATCCCACAAAATCTGCACACTGTCTGTGCTTTGCATATTTCATATTTTGGAATATTATCCTAATGTGTCAATGTGTAATTTACCCTTTCCTAGCTGACTAAATGGATTAAAATGAACTAATTTCTTCCTGTCCTACCACAAGTGCAAAAGATGACATTCTCATTGGCTTCATCACACCATTTTGCATGCTGACTGAACATAACTTAACCTGGTCTTTTCTAGATTAACAAACACTTTCTCCAGCCTTTTCAAAACTCATTTGTTCCTGTAGATTTCATTTGGATTCTTTTGATGTTGTCTATATCTTTTTTTAATAAGTTATTCTGGAAGTCATACTACTTTGGTCTCACATCGAAAACCTTGCTCAATACCTCTCAGAAGAAAATTTTCCCATCTTGCAACACTGCCTCATTTTAATGTAATTTCCATTTGTGATCCGCTTTATTCACCATACTTGAACGGTAAATTGTCCATTCTTCTTCCAAAAGTACAGCACTTGGCTCCTGTCTTCCACTGAATTTCATCTGACTGGTTTCAGACACCCTCTCCAATTCATCAAGACTATTTTCAAAGCTGATCTCCTACCAAGAGCTTGCAGCCCACTTGCATCCAGGGGGCTCTTCAGCTGTCCCAACCGTGTTGCCTCTTCATCATCAAAATCACTCACAAAAAAATGACCAGCACAGGAGCCCAGACTGGGCCCCACTGAACCCTTCTTTCACTATGAAAATCTACTCTTTCTCCACAGCTCCTCAACCTGTATTTATATCCACTGACATAATTTAGGCCCTGGTCTCTAACTTAGGACACTCTTAATGGAAAATGAGGAGATGGAAGTGATGGAGAACAGGCTAACACAACCCATTATTTGTCCTGCCCTGCTCCCGTGCTGGTGAACATTGGCTGTCAGGGATCTAAACTGTATTCTCCTAGTTTACATGCTACTGTCAATTGGGAGATCATCAATGACATCACTAAAGTTGAATCTATAAATTACTAAACAAATCTCATCTTCTGTGTCCACACGATTTTCCAGTTCTCTTTCAAAAAAGGAAATTAAATTAGTTTGGCCCAATTTATTATTCACACACCTACACTCATTGCTTTTTAAGCAACTTTTTGTTATTCTACATGCCTGCACAAATTGATTATTTAATAATCTTTCCTAGCACCTACCTGGGTAACAAAGTTAAACTAGCTGATACTGATATCCCTGATACAATGTACAATTTCCTCCAGTCCTCTGGGACCATAGTGCCCTTGCTGAGCTCTCAAAGATAATCACCAATTCTGAGCTGCTTTGGCTAGTTCCTTAAATCCGCTCAATTTTATCAGACCCTGCTGAGCTGAACACATCTATTTTATATAAATAACCGTTGACTTTTCGTTCACTCCCCAATCTCATTTGCATTTCAATCTCTTTGTTAAAATTAATTTTGTCATGTGTCTAGGCATAAGTAATCTTTTTGAGGGAGAAAAGTGAGGCAAAGATGGCAATTATTTTCAGTCTTCTCTGCAATAACCCCTTTTTTTTTTTTTGTTCTTCACATTAAATGGTGGGCCGCTATGCACTCTCTTTTCCTTCTTTATATTTCTAATGTATTCGCAGAACATTCTCTTGACAGCTTAGTGATTTTAAATGTTGGGTTAGAACTTGGACCTTTTGTGTTCAATCTTTACTTTGAGGAGAATTTAAAGAGGAACAGGGAAGGAATCAAAGGAGAAATCCAATGAGAAACTGAAGTAAAAAGAGGACAGAACAGGAAAAGAACAGAGGACTTGAAACAGAGTATCAAATAAAATAACATCTCAGTAACTGACAGTCATATTTTATCACATTCGGTTTAAAGATTTCTTCATTGTGTGAAGATAAAAAATGTTAATCTAGGAAAACCATACTGATGTCTTAAAATTGTTTCAATTTCTGGGGACACGTGAAGGGGGAGAGGTGATCTGTGAATCTGAGTCACTCTGTTATCTTAAAAATCAGTTGTTTTGCTTTCCCAAAGCACAGGGTGAGTCACCCAGGCCATTTTCAGCTCTCCCAGCTGATGAAGTGATAAAGGTCACTTTTCAAACACATTTGATGTTGGCAGTGACCCTTTTATACCTGGTACACTTGTTTAAGCCTATCTCTTTCAGAAGTGGACATACAAAAATGCAGCTTATAGAATTGGGTCATTGTCTCGCCCAGTCCCAAAGCCTTGCAGGCTATTCTGGCAACATCCGCACTGCTTCACAGGTGCCAAGATTTCACCACATCCTTTTCCAAAGCAAAAAACTGATGCCTCCAAAGAAGGAAAATAAGTAGGTCCATCAAGCACACACAGTGCAGAACAGCCAGTTCAGGGTTAACATTAATACAAGGACTCTTTATTATTTCTCCTCTATGGGAATTAGTTGTTATTCACTGCCATAGGACTGCAGGATAGGTGTCATTTTAAAGATGCTGAACTACCATGACGTGCTGGTACACTGGATACTGCAGAAGAGGCCTAATCTGCTGATACTACCTGTGAATTTGTCACCCCTGGAATATAAATGAACAATCTGTTGGAGAATTACCCCTCCACCTGCCTCCTTAATGACTCTCTGGCTTTTGTGAACGTGTGCATGGGTAAAAGATATCTGGCTGGCAGGCTGTGAAAACCTGCAGGCACTTAGCATGCAGTGTTTGCAGCACACTCCTTGGATGGCTTTAGATTCTTTGATCTGACTTGACATTTCAAATTTATAGAATGATATTGAATTTTAACTACCTGGGAAAAGCCGGGCAGCCCATGCTTTCCACACACCAGACATGTGGAACAGATACAATGTGGATCACATTTAAAGCACAGCTGTCAAATATTTGGTAGCTGTTACTGGGAGATCAGAAGACTTATGCTACTCCATTAATTAATGTTCTTTTATATTATGCCTCTCCTAGGGTGCTTTCCTGATTTATAACTATGACACTGAGCCTTAGACTTTGGTATCGGCTATGACTAATATAACAGCCCAACCATGTTGGATGACCTAGATCTAGAGCAAAAGGAACAGACCCAGGCCTAAAGAGGTTAATTCTGTTCAAGCAATTCCTCTTAACCTCTGTATTTGTCCCTAAAAGACATTGGGGGTTTGTTACAGTTTCTTTTTGTAATAGACTAATGAACAACTGCTGAAATAAGGCACTTTTTAATGCACTGACAGCATAACTATTCACTGGCATAACTAACTCAAAGCCAGAGCTCCATCATGGCAGATCTTTAAATCAAGAAGAAAATTATGTTCCAGCTCTCCACAGAAGTATATATGTGATGCAGGATCCCATGGGTGACATCTTCTGACATCTGGTAGAGAAAAGATTGGATTTTTTTATCACAGTGTTTCTTTCCAGTCTTAGTATTTTCTCTTTCTGATTTCAATCATGTTCCAGTAAAGCATCTCTATTTCAGAGAGCACTTAGCCATATGCTTACTCTGCAAAATGACTCCTGCTTAAATCCTGTGAACTCCACAGTGACATGAGTACATGCAAAACAGTTCATTTGAATTTGATTTACATTAAAGGCTGGATGCACCATGCCAGTGAACTGGATCCTAATTTCTTTCTTTTTCCTGCATCATCATTAAACACCATGTGATCATTAAGAGCAGCCTGAGTTTGCACTTGTAACTTTGGCTCAGGTCTCCTTAGTCCAGATCCCGTGGATTCTGAAAAGCCAAGGGTATGTTAGGATCCTTACATAACCTCTGCAGCTTTGATGTGGTTTAGTTTATTTATAACAGCTAGCTCTTGTGAATAATAATTCGTGCTTCAAAGAGTTCATAGTCAGCTTCAAGTTCTTCGCCCTATGCTACTCACCCTCCAGAAAAATAGTCTGTTTATCAGCGCACTTTTCTACCACCCGTGGGGGGAGCATGCATGATGACAATACTGAGTCCCCCAGTTTGATTCACTGTGGGTTGGTCAATGCTCAGGACAATATCATCAATCAGGAAATTAATTTGCTGGATTGTTGGCATTTTCAGACATAAGTTTGATGTTCAGCCTGAGCTTTTTGTCTTCTACAGTGTATTTTTAGAGGCTCTTGCCACTGGCATTGGTAAAATATTTACAGATGAATTCTTTGACTTTTTTTGGCATCCAAATGCTCTAGGTGGCAATTAAACCTCAAAATACAGCAGTAACAAATTCGGAGTTGTGAAAAAAGTTTTGTTGCTCAGGACAATATTTTCACTTCAATCTATTCACTGAATTTCTATTGACATATACAGGAAGTTTGCCCAAGGGCCCTTGAAGAGAGATGAACTATTTGTGCCAGTATTGCATAAAGATTTTAAAAGCATTGTGCTTCACCAATATGATCTCAGTTTCTGTCCTAAGAGAAAGGCACTGAGTACTTGGAAAATAAGAGACTGAAGGAAGAAATTCAAAGGGATTTTCCAGCCCTTGGGTTTGTGGTTATAAAAACAGCATTTCAGGGTCAGAAGGCATCAGAAATGAATCAAGCTTGTGTTTCTGGATTAAACTGGATTTTTACATTACTAACATATCAGAACTGGCATTCACCTACACTGCGGTCCTTTGAAGCTCTGGGTGGTGTGGAAAACCACATGTGGAGCCCTTTGTGGAACAATTAGCTCATCATTTCATCTTTTTGAGGATGTACTTTAATCTACCTCATCTTTTCTTCCTAGGTCACTAATTTCAGGCCCCTAATAATTTTTATTGCTCTCCTGAATGCCTTCTAATTTCAAGTAGTTAGAACTTAATGCAATATGCCCAGTGCAGTTACAGAAAAGCCTCTAAGAGCTACAAAAAACTTCAATTACCTGTTTGGTCTTTAACTGCAATTCTGCTTTGCTTTATTTGCTGATAATATAAAACTGACAAATTAGATGTCCCCCATTATTGTAATGCTTGTGCTCAAACTATTTTCCACACACTATATGAGAGCAACCAGCATTTTTATGACACTTATTGTGTTACTTTTTGTTCTGTATTTCCAGCCTGTTCCTCTATGTCTTATTTTTCTGGTTTCATTAGCATGCACAGAAGCTCTAGTCCATTTAAGAGCTATATTCATCTGCTCCAGTTCATGTGAGTGATCACCTTGTTACAAAAATCTGTCAGTTATAAGGAATTGAGGCAAAATGCATCTACCA
Source organism: Elanus axillaris (assembly GCA_026212715.1). NCBI lineage: Eukaryota > Metazoa > Chordata > Aves > Accipitriformes > Accipitridae > Elanus > Elanus axillaris. Next base: position 43,744,104 of record JANZLQ010000029.1, on the reverse strand, counting down.
CCAAGAAACAAACCAAATCTGGATACAGCCCTGCCACAGCACATAGTTCACCTGAGGAAAAGGAGGATATCCACACATAGGCATCAACAGCTGGACTCCCTTTACAGTGACGAGAAAGAAATGGGCACTCTCAGGGAGCGTTTTGCCTGGTCTGCTTTAGGCATCTATTTTGGCATGACATGCCCTAAAGATGCTATATCTCTTCACTGACTGAAAGGAGCAGAGGTTGCCTCTCTGGTGGGCAGTGCTCTACAGTGTAGGTGTCTAAAGCAGGGTGAGATGAATCTCATTTTATCTCTTTCCAATTACAGCCCCATTCAGAGTCATGTATAGGTGCAATAGATGCCTAATTTCAGCTATAGCAGCTACTCAGACATCTGAAACAGTGGGGTGATAAATGAGTCAGATCAGGACTCATTTCCTAGGATCTGGACAGACAGTAGGGAATTCTTACAACACCTAAGCAAGGCTCACAGAATATGCTAATTACCAGCATCTCTGGCCCATTTTCACATTTTTATTGCTTTGATCATGAGAGTCTTTGAGCCAGACTCCTGACTCCTACCTTAGATGTGTACAGAATCTAGCACAATGAGTCCAGTTTGCCTAAGGACACCCTGGGTTTTACTTAAGAAATAATACTAGAATAGAATGGGATTTTCATTTTTTTCTAAATATAATTCAAGTGGCCAGGCACATTGCCCCTGTTGGATTTGGATTTGGATTGCCCCTTGCGAAATTATCTTTCCTTCAATGAATACTAAAGAATTTAGTTGGGTGTTATTCCCAAAGGCAAATTTCAGCTTCTGGAAACCAAACAGCCTGAGCTGCAGCTCAGGGTGATAAGAAGGATTGAAGACAGTGGGTAGCTGTGTCCAACAAACCAACCATCACAATACATTCACACAAGTACTTTCCTTTTAATTTAAGGACGCTCTTGTAAGCTACCACTGTGCCTCAGTCTCCCTCTCCTTAGCTAAGAGATCATAGCAGAGTTGTGCTCTGCAAGGTGAAACATGTTGAAATGGAAAATGTTGTTCATTCACTGCTGCTCTAGTATTGTCCATCTCTCAAGGTCATTAGCAAATCTGCCTAAAGCCTCATTTGACAGGCACCTAAGATCCACAAGTCTAAGCACTTTAAGGCTCAGTGGAAATGGTGAGATTTCACAAGCTATATTCAGCTTGTTAGGATATAAGCAGCCTCCCTCTGGGCACACACAGGTCTCAAGCTGAGCAAGCTAGCCCAGGAGCCAGGGTTGACTTGACCGCTCTGTGACAAGTTCCCAAAATGACAGAACAAAAACCTGCAGGTCAGAATGATAGCCATGAGACTGTTTCAATGCACACAAAGTTGTATATCACCTTGGTCTCCAGATTCAGTATTGCTTATTTCAGGAACAAGCAGTAATAAACAGTGAAAGAAAATACCAGGTTTTTACAAGATAAATAGCCCCAAAGGGACATGCGGAACAGACTTCTTTTTGTCCCATCTCTTGCAAAAGAACTGGCTTCATCCTCATTCTTTGTTCATTTGTCCTATTTCTTGCAGCAGCGTCTTTGTTGAGACTTTTAAAAATGGCACTGACCTCTATTTACATTCCTGAGCTTTCCCCAGTCATCCTCAGGGATGACACTGTATCTCAGAAAAATGGGAATTGTCCCTGGACTGGGCCCACTGGAGATCGTGGCACTCTTTGTTGTCACCCAGGCTCTTCTTGTCACATACAAAATGATGTCAGGAATTAGCCCCCTCTGGAAATTGCTGCCTGCTTGAGATGCAGAGGAAAATCCTGTGTTTAAACAACCCTGGACAACTGCTAGGGATAGGAGACTGGAAGGATCTCCTGGGCCAAGTCTGATCCCCAGCTGCCACATATCAAGTTCAGCTTATAAGCTCGTCATTTTTCAAATTTAAAAAAAAACAAACAACACAACCAAAAAAAAAAAAAAAAAAAAAAAAAAAAAAAAAAACAAAAAACAAAAAACAGGAGGAGGGATTTCCAGAATCTCACTGCTGCAACAATTAGAAGTACTCTTCTAAATTCCAGCCAGATTTATCCATAAGCAGTTGGTACCTAATTATTCTTTCAGTTGTATCCCTCAAATTAATTCATTCTGATCTTTCCCTTGTGTTCACCTGTTGGTGTATTTATAGCAGACAGCCACATCCCTTCTCACTCTTCCTTCTGCAACACCAGACAAGCTTCCAGCTCAGTTAGACTCTTTTCAAATGGTGAATTCACCCTTCCCCAGTCACCACCATGACCTCTTTCCATGACTGCTGCAGTATAAACTCATCTTTCTTCTGAAATGGATGATGAGAACTCTGCAAAATGCAGCACAGCTTAACGCTTTCCTGCTGGAAATACTTTCCTTGAGACATTCCAGGACTGCCTTTGCCTTTTTCACACCTGCATTATTTCTGTGGCTTATGCTCAGCTTTTATCTGTTGCACACAAGTCTTTCTCCTCCTTAGTTATTTCCTGCTGATGAGCTCCCAGCTTATAACAAATCCATCTTATTACTCCCTAAGCCCCTGCTATAACAAAGTATTTAGGTTACTAATTCCTATTTAGACAGCTCCTAACATCCCACTGAAATCAGTAGGAATCAACTGATGCTACCCTGCTCCCACTGAAATTAGTGGGAATAATGTTTTGTAGCATACAATAGACTAAGTTATCAACTTTTCCTTTAAGATATTTACAATAGAAACATTATCAGCGGGAGACCAGACACCATGAGCCTTAACAGTTCTAATAATTATTCCTGGAGTAATAAATCAGAAGTTGTCTTTAGAGACCTAGTAATGAATTCAGAAAATAAAATGAGCATGTGCATTGATTTGCCAGCATCCATTCTTTTAAAAAAAAGCATTACTAACTGAGCAGCCCTGTGCTGTATCTTCTGTTAGCTAAGAGAAAAAATGTTGATACAAGGTCAAAAAAAAGGCAAAAGACTGGTGATACTATAACAGTTCTAGCTTTTTTCACTGAGTCAGAAGGGCCAAGTGGAACTGTGTTGAAAAGAAAATGGTCCCTCCTAGCTTGCTGGTCCCCTAAATTAGTATTGGTACCCACAGTAATATTTCAGTCTCAGGAGTTCCTATTAGGAAATCTTGCAAAACAATCTTTGCTGAGAGGGTGAAATTTGGTTATTGTATTCTCAGCATCACAATTTGTGACATTATCCAAACCTGCCATACTTTTTTCTTACTGCTACAGTCTAGCCTTACCATATTGCTAAATTATTAAAGGATGATGACACTGTTTGGGATATCACTTGAAAAAAGAAAGTGCAAGAAGAAAAGAAAATAATTTGATGCAAAAATAACAATAATTTAGGATTGAATTATTTCCAAACAAACCAAAACCAGACAATTATTTCTTGGAACTAGACTGTAAGAATATTTCTGATCATAGGATTCTGCAAAGTAATAAAAGTGTGCACTTTATTTCAAACCTACTTTATAAATACTAAATAATGTAGTAAACTATAACTATGAAACAAGATTGTATTACAATAAGTACATGACTGCTCAGAAGCAAAGGTGTATTAATTTTCTTTCAGGACACTTAGTTTTTTGGAATTTTACCAAAAATGACTGGCATTTCTTCATATGTCAGAGATAAGTCCTTGTTGCAGAAATGGGTATGAGAAATGGGAAACCAGAACCTCTGGAGTGCTTCTCTGTGGCAGCCCATTGCAGGGACAGGGAGAGGCTGCAACATGCAGAGTGGTAGTTTGGCTGCAGCTCCATCTCACTGCATTGTGTTGAGTCCTAAGTTTGCACCCAAAACACCAGTCTATTCACCCTTCTGTTAATTAACTAGGATTCAAATCTAGCATTATGTTCTTTAATTTACCAAGTAAAAGGTCCAAAACACTTTAAATCATCTAGCTCTAGCTAGATTTCCCTGACACAAGCGTTTTGGAAAAAACTGCAATACTACCTTATGAGAAGCCCCAAGCCAGACACAAAGGGTGACAGAAGGAAGTAGTGGAGATGTGTCCAAGACCTCAGGAGACACACAGAGCAGCCTGAAGACACAGATGAATGCTTTGCCACACCATCGGACATTTTAAAATATCTCAGCCCACCGAAAAGTCCAGATTTATAGTTTAAAAGGCAACTTTGTGAAGCTAGTGCCGCATATTGAAGAGGCACCATGAAGAGATTTTACCTCAGGATTGTGAATATTAAAATAATAGAAGACAGTGAGATGCTCAGGTACTACCTAAAAAGTCAACCAAGTAAGAAGATGCATGGAGGTGTAAGTAGCAAAGACATGTTGACAGAAATATCCCCATTCTGTAGATTAACAGAATCAGGTTGGAAGGCCAGGACGTGATGGACCACCAGGATCTTGTGGGGTGGCACAGGCCGTTTCCTTCTTCATTAAAAAAATGGACTAAGCATGTGCTTAATAGAGATAGCTAATATTCTTGTAAAGACTTCAAGTTAGGGCTTGTTCAGCACCTTTGCTGGTAGCTTCTGCAATGTTTAATTAATCTAACAACTAAGGCATTGCCATTTTTTCTAACTTACAACCCATCATGTCACAATATAATAGAGAGCAAGGACCTTGAGTGGTGTCTTGGTTCATCTTGCTCCAGGAAGGGATCAGCTTTACCTCAACTGCTGATGTATTTGACATTTATTCTTAACAATCATGAGAGACATACATAGGACCAAATCCCTCATTCCCACTTTTTCTTGAATAACCTGAATAGATTATGCTTTTCAAACTTTCTAAAGGAAGTGTGGTGGGTTGACCATGGCTGGACGCCATGTACCCACCAAGTCGCTCCATCACCCCCCCCCCTTCGCTGGACAGGGGAGAGGAGAAAAAAAATATAACAAAGGGCTTGTGGGTCAAGATAAGGACAGGA
>JANZLQ010000029.1:43719399-43737646 GCA_026212715.1 Elanus axillaris | reverse complement strand
TTTTATGGACCTTCAGGAATACTGAGATAACCAATTTACAGCATTCATTAAGATTTGCCACTTATATTCCCACATTGCAAACAGATGTTTAAGAAGACAGTTGTGTTGTCCAATGAAAGCTGAGCAGAAGTGGTAACTGCCAAACATCTCACACTTCAGTATTTCAAATCTGTAAATATTCAAGCATTCTCTCTGACTTGGAATCACATATGGCCCCATAATGGTAACATGGGCTGTGATGAAAAGTCTCTTCTTTTTCCTTTCCCTTCCAATGTTACAGAAATGAAAGGATCCTCCTATCTTCCCCAGTATCCTGCTTCTCTGCTGCCAAGAGAGATGTCCTCTCCCATCTGCAATGTCTCCCAGGATCTGTGCAATGAAGCTTTGTATGATGTCACCAGCTCCAGGGCAGATCACTGCCAGGAGACTGTGCCTCCACACCTCAGGATCTCATCTGTAGTTAACAAAAGCTTCCCCTCCTTCTTCTATTAAGTAGCTGCACCATTCTACTCTTCTCCTTGCAGGAGACCTGCTTAATTTTCCTAAGAATTTTCTCCTCTTTTGGCCAATCCTAGCTACTTTCTGAGTTGCCCAGTTTGAGCTAGATGGAAGTTACTTTGTTTCCCATTTTTTGAACCTGTACTCCAGTTAGTTCTTACATATTGTTCTCCTCTAATTGTCCGCTAACCACATAGGGACATCATTTCCTTTTCTCTTCTTATCCAAGCTGTTTCTTACTCCCTGACCTTGTGATACAGCCTCCACTTCTGTGACAGGATGTGCTGTGCTACTGCTTGGATCTGGATGTCAAGGAAGTCATCTCTACTTCTGACACATGCAAAGATGATCAGCTATTCCTCAAGAACATAATTCTTCTATCTTATAAGCAAAGATTATTCCTCTTCAGGCGTGAATATCCAAGGCGTGTCATGACCATTGATTTCTCTACCAACACTTGACAGTGAATTAAGCTTGTACCTAGAAAGCTAGACCACCAATCTTTCTCCTATTATTTCCCATGTGAAATCCATTAACTAAAGAGATCTTATTTCTTTCCATAGCCACTTATGTCCTTCAGCAGGGAAAGACTGGACAAAAATGTTAAATACTCTTTCTTTCAAATATAACTGAAGCAAACTACTGATGTACCTAAAGCAAAATGCAGCTCTTCAAGAAGGTTAGCTGAGTTTGTTTCACTAAAAAATTCATTACTTCCAGAAATCCAGACAGACAAATTACTTACTTTCTCTCAGTTCAGCTGGGATGATTTTGTAAATATTATCAAGTAGAAGACTATCTTTATATTTGAGTATACCATGGCATCTATATAAACAGCGTACACTGTGGGAAAAGAGATGGAAAAGCACACTGATTTCCATTTAAGATTCAATCCTACCATCCTTGCATACACAAAACTTCATATATTTTCAGCATATGGATACAGGATCAAAAGACAGAGTGCACACTAAAACTTCCTACCAAAAAATGTAATGTCAAAAGCTGTCTACTGAGTCTCCCATTCTTTTGTGTAAATTGCAGATCATTAAAATGTTGCAAACAGAGATCTGCTTCTCAAATCTGGACTTCTGAAATGAGAAAAAGGAGATGCAGAATCTAGGTCATGTAATTCCAGAGCCTGCAAGTGTCAACAAAACTTCATAGTCTGGGGTGGTTAACATTCAACTGCAGCAACGGCTACAAGTAAAATCTTTTCTTTTGTTCCAAAGCCTTAAGGCTGTAGACATAAAAATGTCTGTTTAGCAATTATTGATGCTGGATCAGGTTTCTCCTGATTGTTTGGGGGGTTCTCCACACAATTTTCAAAATGGTGCAATTCATACATTGATTTTCAATACCTAGTTTATAAAATGTTGGAGGAGGATAAAATTAGCAGTAACGAGCCTATTTGTGTGCATCATTGAGTCTATCTGAGTCTTGGGTGAAGACATCAGGCTACTGCAGTCTTAGGTCTTTTTAAGTGTCTGCACCATCCAATTTCTGTGCTCCTCTGTCAGGACAAGGGCACACAGGAGGGCAGTGAATTTTACTGTATCTCAAAACCTTGATCCCTTGATTTACCCTCCATGACAAGGGGGGAAAGGGATAAAATCCCCTCCTGCCTGGATTAGCTGGGGAGGGGAGGCTACTGCAGTTCCCCAAGAGCCATTTTCTAGAATAGGAGGTCAGGTCCACAGCCATGGGCCACTAAATAGGTTAGGCCGCACTGTAATTATTTCAGTATATGTATGGAAGGAGACATGGATCCAAAACTCCGCCTGGGCCATCTTGTGCTTCAGTGCCTTTCATTGGCCAGGACGAGCCACCTCAGTCACTGGTAGATCAATGCACCATGCTGGAAAGGCACCAGCATAGCAAAGGGGCTGCAATGCATGAACAAGTCTGGCCCTGTTTGTTCAGTTGTCTGTAGACGTTTTGAGCATGGAGCACCTCCAAGAATGGACCCTAAATCAGCAGGTTATTGCTTGGCAGGCTCTGCCATGTGCAATTTACTCTTCCTTGGAATTCCTCTGTGTCTCTTTTGCCCTGCCTTGAAGAAGTATATACAGTTAATTTATTACAGCACCTGCTGTCTCCAAGGTGTGTTTCAGAATGACCTCTCTTTGACTCTGTTATTACCATTCCCTCCCATCACCATTTGAATCATATCCCCTTCCTGCATTTTTCCCGTCTGAATTTCAAGGGGCTGGAGAAGCAGAGTTTAATTACAGTTTCACTGGTTTTATTATGTTATGGCACTGAATCCCAAGGCTTGGCTATAAGGGAAGCTTTATAATAAGCTATAATGATCCATCTTTTCCTATGTACTGTGAATTTTAACCCCCCCTCACTGGTTATTTATTATTTCAACTTGGTATATGAATTATTTAATTCTCCCAAGCTCTAGCTTGTATGAAAAAATGCTATGAAGCAATAAAGATCTAGACTTGCTTCCACTGAAGACAAAACCCCAGCCCCTGGCAATTTCAGTGGAAGCTGCATTAATTTGTAAGATTGTTTAAATGGAAATTGCTTCATTACCATGGTGACTTGCAATGTTATCTACAGAGTTGGTTTTCAAGACCCATATAGACACACAAATAACATCCTGGTGCAACTCCTAAAATCACATCCTGACACTGCAGGGTCTCGTAGTATTGCTGGAGCCTCACCTTCTCCACTCCTCTCTGATTTGGTCCCCCAGAGTCTTAGAGTCTGGGGTCTGAGAGAGAGTATTGGTGTGCTATTTGTGGTCTAAGTATAGAAACTACATGCTGTGAAGCTCTATTTTGGCTTTAAGCCTGGAGTAGGTATGAAAGATCATTCCTCAGGACTGGCATAGACAGTACTCTTCCAGGAAGCAGTCACTGTTTGGGAAGGGTCCAAGCTCTGCCAAAGAAAAGGAGTGAGTGCCAGAAGGCACATTTATGCACCTCCTGGAAGGCATCTGCATCTAAGGGAACAGATTCCAACCTTCTAGGCAAAGGATCCAAAAAAACCCAAAAATGTCTGCAAAGCTCATCTCAGAAGCTCACTTCCCTTTAGCAGCAGCTGTCTTTGAGTGGGATAGAGATGCTGCCCATGCCATGCTCCTGTCTTCTGTTGCTATGGTAATCCTGAAGGTTTTTTTTAGGACAGAGCTTTATAAGTTTCATTATTTACATTAGAGGTTACTCTCTTTGTTTCTTTCCACTCTTCTTGCTTATTTCCCACTCTCCCCATTTCCTTGGACTGCTATACACATCATTAAATAATTAACACTCCTTTGTATTATGCACCTGGGAGAACATTGCAAACATCAACCGTAAAACGCAATTTGAAAGTATAGAAATTCCTCTCTGATTTGAAATTAAGCAGGGGAAATGTTCAACCCTGAGATCATATTTTTCAGTGCATTTACATTTCTATGTCGCTCGCAGCAAATAATTTTAAAAACTTAATTTGCATTTCAATTTTTGTCATTGCATACTTACTTTCTGTATTTCACTCCACATAAAGAATGAAAATAGACTGTGAAACTTACTGGAAGCTAACAAATCAGGCTCTTCTTTTCTAGCAAAATGATGCAGTGTTTGGCATACAAACCCAGCAAGGGAATAATTCCAATCAAAATTGTTTTCATTGGAATGCTTAAATACGGAAACATTTCTATTGCTCTGAATCTTCGTTTCACAGAACTTAAATTCAGCTCTAACCTGACTTGTTGGTGTACTTCCTGAAAAATACTTCTGCATATATTTTCTTCCCAGTCTGAAGAACCTGCAGTTGACTAAACCTTAAACAGAAGTTTTAAAGTAAACTTTGAGGTTTGTCTGGGTACAGCAGGATCCCATGTTACTTTTAAACCTAGTGATAGGCTTTAACACTTCTACAAGGAAATAAATTCAAGCAAGAAAAATATCCCAAAACAGATGAGAAAACAAGAATTTGGGAAATGTATTGGGAACAAACCTGAAACAAGGCAGCCCTATTTTCTGTGAGATAGTTGGAACTGAAATAAGAATTTTTCAGGTTTTTCATCTCCTCTGGGCTGGAGTTAACCTGCATTTCGAAGTTCTTTAAATCTAAAAAAAATATAGGAGAAAATCCAAAATTGGCTGTGTGGACTGATTTCCTTCCATTAGACTTTATTTTTTTGTAAACCAGAAAGCTTAACTTCATTATTTTCATGTCCAAAAACAACAGAGCATGCTTCCAAATGTAGACATACGGATTTAGTGTACTTCCACTGAAAACATGTGTAAATCTCCAGCTACCTTTCTTTGCCTGGAGGAAAATTCCTTACTCTTCTTAGGCCTTGAAATCAACTGCAACAACAAAAAAAAGGATGATTTCTGACAATTAGGAATTGCTTGTGATGGAAGAAGGTAACTAGGAGGTCATCACAAAGGAATATCTTTAATTATTTTTGTAATGTTCTGGAGCTGAAAGCTCCAGTGATTCTGGAGACCTCAGTTAGACCCCCACAGTAATATTACTTGTCCCTTATGACATTAAACATATCTCTGAAACACACTGCTTCAAAGTTTTGGTTTTGTTTGGGGCTTTTTTTAAACTCTCCCAGGAGAACTTCCAGTGACAGTCCTTGCATTGGAGAAATGGGTCAGGGCTGACCACTGGACCTCTGGAACTCACTGTTGCTACTAATTAGTATATATCCTTGGAGGATTTGAAACAATAACACCAGTTCTGCCACTAGCATTAAAACAGAATCTAGCTGTTCAGCAGAGAAGAAATCTCTTTTTCTGAGTACCTATCAGTAATTAATCACAGCACCTTTCAGAGGAAGAGAAGGTGGCAAGTGGAACAGTTTCTCCTGCTACCCTGTTTTGAATGAGCAGGGGATCTTCACTCAACACTTCTTAGTATCTTCTACCATAGATGAAGCCACAGTCTGAGATTTTTATCTCAAAACATCTGTGCACCATGATAATCATTATTATGCATGTGTACACCCCAGTGGTACGGTATGGTAGTTCATCTGCTGGACCTGAAGCCAGGGAGCTCTAATGGGCTGCACAAAGGGATCTGGTCTCTCATGAGGCATGAGTGAGATCAATTCATTATTGCTGGCCACTTGGAGGCAAGGTGGGAAGACTAATCCCCTTTCCCTGCTCCCAAAGTGTAGGAAGAAGGTGCCACGTGGCTGGGGTTGGCTGGTGTCCACGGGGCTGCTGAAAGCCTTTGGAGCCCACTTGCTTGGCAGTCATCTCCTAAACTGAGTGCCAGCTCAGTGCTCTGTAATGCAGCCCAGAACAAATCTCGGAGCCTGAGCTCTGCTGTGAAAACGCTGATTGAGAAACAGAAGCAAAAGATGAGGTCCCCATAGGCTTGCAGGAGGTAGCTGTAGAGATGAAGAGGTCATCCAGCGGTGAGACTGCTTGCTTCCAAGGGGGGAATTTGAGTTAAGCTCCTGACCTCCCACAGACTTCCAGTGTGGAATCGAAGACAAATTATAGGGTCTGGTTATGTTTTATGTCCCCATGTACAGCATGGGTGTAATACTCTTTTCCCTGCTTCACAGAAGTGTTGGGAGGATGAAATGGGAAGGTGCTCCCATAGCACAGCAGTGACAGCTATGAAAGCATGTAGGATCTGAAGCCCTTGGATGGGACACAAGTCTGGATCTTCTGTGAAGCTGTGGGGAGCTAGCATGAGTCAGTTGTCTGCCAAGCCAACACTTACCACAGGAGAGGAACTGGGATGCAGAACGACTTTTTGCATTCCCACAGCAACTTCAGAAAATGATAATAATATTAATAATAACCATTCACTGCACTGTTACACCCAAATAACCAATGCAAAGCTCAGCTAAATGTCAGATCTCCTCCACTGTCATAAAAGAGATTGTGCAATGCTGACAGTCAGAAACAAACCATTTAGGAGAATGGGGAAGATTGTAATAAGAAATGTCAGGGAGACAGAAATAACTGGTCCCCTTGCAATTTCACCCTCAAGAAACACTTTCTTACGGGATGAGACTAGAGATGGAAAGGGGTGAAGGAAAGTTATGAATTGTGCCATGGAAAGTCCTTGTTAGAGAGAGCTTTATATAAACATAAATCTTGTAAAGAGGATTTTTTGCTCAGCATCAGCAAAAAGGCAACACTTCTGTCAAGAATGTCACAAGGAATGATGCTGAAACTAAGGAGAAATTCAAAGTTTATTTGTTTGTTTATATGTACTAGAAGGAACAGTATAGACATTTTCCATCATGTTCACACTTGCATCTGAGATGTTAGTGTCAAGTGTTAGTGTGTTTAACCTTATGAAATCCTTCAGTAGGCATAGGTACAGTTGGAGGACACAGTTTCTAGGCCACCCAACTGCCAAGAACAACAAACATGGCTAGTTAAAAGGCAACCATGACCTAGCTGCCTTCCATATGCTTATTCCAAGATGCAGCATAGCCAGCCAAGGATGGGGTAGATGGAGGGGAAACATGGTGGCTGCAAGGAGACGTGGGTAATACTTTTGCCTGCTTAAGACACCAGCTTCAAAGCACACAAAGAAGGAGGAGCAGAAAAGGAGGATGGTGCATGATCTTCAGCCATACCTGGGGCCCCTCATCCAACCCAGTTTAGACCTTTGATAGACTCACCCATCTAGACCTGAATTTCTTCACCACATATGTCCACATTGCTCATCCTGTCCGAGGCTGCTAGGCAGATGAGAGCAACATCCACCGTGGCAACTTAGACTGTGAGCAGTCACAGATGTTAGCATTCAGCCTTCCAGCTTCATTAGAGACTCATTCAGTGAAAGTTTAAGGGGGTTGTTGAAAACTCATAGTGTAGAGGGAGAAAAGAAGCCACAACACAGAAGGCCATGAGTTATTTTGCCCCACAGCTGCCTTTCATCAGCTGTTCTGCAGAAATGTGCACTAACTCAAGAGGGAGCAGCCGGGGTGGTCATGCTGAGGGTGTAGAAGAATGTGGCTGAAGCGTGGTTGAGCAGCCAGGCCGCATGCCCTGTCATCTCAGGAGCTTCCTGGCACAGCATGCAACACTAGTGAGGGTTTTCTCATGGGATTAGCAGCTTTCTTATTTTTAAATAATTTACACAAAGCATCTTCCATCCCTAAGTCTGGTTATTTTTAGGCAGAGAAAAATACACATGCTTATCTATATAAATAATCAGAACCATATGGCCCAAGCATTCCAAACAGATCAGTTAAACCAGCTTTCTGAGAGGGACTTCATGTGTGCGTGTCCATAAGTCTGCTTAGCACAGATGAACTGTGTACTAGCCTGACAGCCTCAGAGAACCGAGTGCAGGATTGATCCACTACAGATCACAGCAGGCTTTACAGCCAAAGAAGCTTCCTACAGCACCGTTGCAAAGGTACCTCATGCTCTATAAAGGAGGAGACAGATAATTTCTGTGGCTTATTCATGCATTGCTGTATTTTGTGCCTGACGCAACATGGCCAGTAAGTGCCAAGACAAGTACAGAAATGAAGACAAATGCAGTTTGACTTGGAGCTGCTAAAAAATCTGAGACAGTCCAGGGCACCAAGGTGATCAAAGGGTTGGAGAACTGGACATGTGAAGAAAGGCTGAAGGAACTGGGTTTGTTCAGCCTTGAAAAGGGAAGGCTAGGGGGAATCTAAACAGAATCTTCCAACATCTAAAGGTAGTTATAGAAAAGATGAAGGTACTTTCTTCACAAGGATGCACAGTGACAGGACAAGAAGCAATGGGTGCAACTGGCTTCAAGAGAAATTCCACCTGGAAAAGATGAAGGTACTTTCTTCACAAGGATGCACAGTGACAGGACAAGAAGCAATGGGCGCAACTGGCTTCAAGAGAAATTCCACCTGGATATAAAAAAATATGCTTTACTGTGAGTACAATCAAACATTGGAACAGGTCATCCAAAGGAGCAGTGGAGACTTCCTCGCTGGAAATATTCAAGGCTTGGCTTGGCAAGGCCCTGAATAACCTAATCTAAAGCCTTCTTTCAACAGAAGCTTGGACTAGATGATCTCCAGAGGTGTCTTCCAGCCTAGGCTTTTTTGTGATTCTGTAATTCAGAGTTCTTCATAAAGCCCAACTCTCCAAGTGCAGTAACTAAAAAAATTAAATCCCCTAAATCCGTCAGCTGGGCTCAGATGGTGAAGTAGAGCTCACAGCCTGTTTCCTACTGCTTTGAGTACTGCAGGCCCAAAGGGTTTGACAGTCTGAAGGAACTGAAGGTGTATGCAAAAAGGAATGAGTTTCCATATTTAAGACAGGTGCACACAAAGTGATGCAGGTGAGTTTATTTTTCACTATGTTTTGCAGTAGAGCTGGTCCTGAGGCCCCAGCTGTCAGGGGAGTCCCAATGTAGAAGGCCCTGTACCCCACAACAAACCATGTCAGTATGAAATGCAAAAGGATAAGCAAGATCCATCCCCATGTTTCTATGGAAGGCAGTGCTCCTTTTGCTGCAAACACCCAGCAGCTTCCATAATTCATCTGTTAGCTTCCACTCCCATTCTGCCACATTGGCAGGTCTGTACAGAGCTCTGGGGTATAAATTTCCATACAGCCAGCAGGAATCATGCAGCAACCTGCACGTGGGAGCTGAGGAGACAAACATATGCCCCAGGAGATCTTGTTTATTTTTAAGGCTGAAGAACCCACTAAAAATCTGTTGAAGAAAATAAAGACAGAGTCCCGTGGTGACAGCTAATACTGTAAGTAAGAAGACAAATGCATGTATGTGCAGAGTAGATTAGTTGAGAGAGCACTGCCAAAATCAGTTGGCGTATAATTTTCAGGTCATAAAACTGTTTTTAATAGTAGGGCAGAAGCAGGCTAACATTGCTTCTCTGTTTACTTGTTTGTTTTAATTCCTAATCCCAGGAAGTAGTCACTTTGAGTGTTTTGCACTGTATATATGCAGTCAGCAAGTCTAAAAATTAAGAGCCTCCACTGAGAAGTGAACGAAGGTCTTTGTACTGCCCAGCCTCCAGCTCTCCTTGGCCAGCTGAGCATTTCCCTCATCTGGGGAGCTCTTTGACAGATGGCATAATGGGGCTCAGAGGGGTACTAATCCCCCAGGGTTTAGGAGGGTTGTGAGGAGGGTATGAAAGGCCATGCTGAAGCAGACTCCAGCAACTCTCAGCCAACAGCCACTTTGGCACCATTCCCAGCCAGCATAGGTTACTGCAGTCTCTGGAGTATTTCTAGCTCTGATGGGGGTAGGAGTATAAGAGGGGAAGAGAGAGAGAGTGAGAGTGTAGGCTGAAGCATCTGTAACTCCCTCAGTAAAAAATACAGTCCCAGCCTTCCCTTTATAGACATGCATACATGCAAACATACTCTCATCCTTGGCCTCAGATGGCCAGGAGAAACTGAGCCCTGGATGAGGGACACTGACAGCAAACAGAGCCACCATAAGCAGATTCCCAATGGCTGTTGTGTCCCCAAACTCAAGGCAAGATTTGTGCTTACATTGGGGGCTATAAAGCCAATCAAAGTGTGGTGAACAGCAGAGGTGGGATGGCCCTGGAGTAGTTCTCTTAGACATGAGGAGGATTTCAGAGACTTGATCATTGCTGCCAACAAGGGGCAGTGGTATATTTATGGACACCAAAAGTTAATGGATGACCAGACATCAGTATTGCCTAGTGCAGCTGTACAGAGCGGCAGAACAGTGAAACAAGACTGTGTGGCTCATCACTGTTTTCTCTCACCTCGCAGTAAATTAGACACAGAACATTTCTCCTCTCCCTAGCTCTCTTCTGGTCTTTTCATTTCCATCAACAAGATTGCAAATTCCAGTCCTTTTGACCTGTACTAAAGGAGAGACAAAATCAAACGCACACAATCCCTTAAATTCATCACTTTAAAGTTATTTACCTCTGTTATCTCTATCCAACCAGAGTACTGTTGGGGCTTTCTGTCACAGCAATATTTGTCACTGCTCTGGCTTCAGCCTCTTGCTTTTTGTTGGTACTTTACAAGGATTGGTTTTCCTTCTAAACAGGTGCTTAATTTTAAATCAGTGTTTAGCCCCATTAGTCATCTAAGTATTCATTATTTCTCAGTTCACTGATATTTATTCATCCACATTTGATCAAACTGAGTTCTTCTTCATCTGCTCTTCACAGCTTCCACGCTTTGACTCTGGTCCCTGGTGTACCCAGCTGTTTTTTCTGCCTATAAAATTTCTCTATAGACATTTTATTTTTTGCTTCGTGCGTAGTTAGGAGCAGGAGATGAATCCTCCCTTTGAATGATTGCTTTAATATTCATCCCTTTTTGTGCCTTTTCGTGTGCATTACTTGCTTTTTGTACATGTGGGATTTGTGTCAGGAGGTGTTAATTTCTTCCTCTGACGTGGGTGTTGTAAGTGACAGGCGTTAATAAGGTTTGATCTATGACTTTCACTTTATTCAACTTAAGGATTTCTCTTCTCACTTTAGCTGTCTCTTTAACACCTTTGATAGATGGTGTACAACTGCATATCAAGGCATATTAGAGAGGTCTCATTGATATTTATATGTTTAGGATGTACTCCTCTCACTCTCACTGTGAACTAATGCCTTGACTGAAGAGCTTTTCATTTTCTGCTCATACTTTCACATTTCTGCTTTGACTTCCAAGGAAAAAGCATCCAGTCCTTCCCAAGGGAGCCTTGGAAAGGGTAGGGAAAATAAAGTCACAAAGAAAGCCGTGTGACAAAGAAATATCCACATATGTGTTTAACTCTTGCTCTTCTCCCAGAACTTAGATTTGATTTTTGCTGAGACTGAGGATTTTCAGTACTTACTAACAAGGACAGCCTTCCCAAAAAATCCTTTCCTCAGGTTGAGACTTAGCCCTGGCAGCAATGACTCAACTGCTACAAATTCCTAACTGGAAATAAGCCAACGCTTAACCTGGCTTGGAGTCTTTCCAGAAAACGATGGGCAGAAAGCGACTTTGCACTTGCCTCTGGGAGCCCCACAGACTCCAGCCTTTCCTGCACTTGATGTATTATCCACATATCATTGCAGGGAGCTACTGTGAGATTTCACCTGCAAGAGTGGCACATTTTTCTGCCTCAAGTTCTTGTGCTGAAAAATGATGTTTCCTTTGGAAAGGGCAGCATGGTCTCGTTGAGGAGTTGGTGCTAATAGTGTTAACTTAGATCCCATTCCCATCTCCATAAGCTGTTGCTTCTGCTAGATTACTTGTTATATTAAATGCTGCCTTGGCTACTATTAGGGTTACAGCATAGATGTCTGCAGCTGAACTGTTTAACCTCTCTCTCTAGTCAGTGGAGAGAAATGGGAATTTCCACAGGGCAGTTCATTGCATCCGGGAATAGATATCAAAGCTGGAAAAGGAAGCCTGTCAAGACACAAGGACTAACCCAGATGTTGACCTCTGTGTGGTGTAAGACAAGTGCTACATTCAAAATTCAGATGACATTAACCCCAACCTTGCCTTCTCTTTAATGACCTTTTGCAATGTTTTTTACCTTCCCATGATGTTTCCTTGGTACAGAAGAGCACAAGGATCTTCTCAGCCTCATAGTTGTCTGGAGACATGCTACTCTGGGTTCACTTTATTGGCTTACTGCTGAATATTGGTCCAAATTTAAACATACTGGCAAAGCTTTGGAAAAAAATCTTTTAAAATCTCCATCCTACCAACACCCCTTAATCCTGTTGATTTCTGTGGTTAAGTTTCTAAATAGGAGTTGCGTAGTTCAGTGTTTATCTCATTTGGGCAGAAAAGGCCCATATTATCTACCAGACCTCAACTTCTGCATTTTGAGATGCCCCTGAAAACTTCTGAGAGAATGAGAAACTTGCCCACCATAAAAGTCCACCAGCATGAGGGCTTTCTCAATGGCCAAACCATGTCTCTGCAGCCTCCAGCATCTGAGGTGGACTGGACAGTTG
Organism: Elanus axillaris; assembly: GCA_026212715.1. Taxonomy (NCBI): domain Eukaryota; kingdom Metazoa; phylum Chordata; class Aves; order Accipitriformes; family Accipitridae; genus Elanus; species Elanus axillaris. The sequence goes on along the minus strand of JANZLQ010000029.1, from coordinate 43,725,267 downwards.
CCATTTGCCAGTACCAATATACATCTCCTCACAGTACTCTCCTCACCGAGAAACAGGTCATTAAGTTAATAACAGTAATTTAAAACTATAATTTTCCCACCAGCAGGGAGAGAGAGAACAAACTATGGAAGAGCCATTCATTTATTTCTTGATCGGTGGGGTGTCCTAACACTACAGAATATGCCCCCCTGAAAAGAAGAGTCCCATTTCCAGTGAATAGGAACCCACATCACAAGAAGTCACATTAACAGCCATAGCAGAGAGGTCAATGAATTTACACTGATCTGGGGTACCAGCTGGAAATGGCAGGGGGTCTTTCCACAGCACTGTGTCCTGCTGTGCCATTGCTTATCTTCCATATGCTGTGGGAATAAATAGAAAATATTAGCCTCCAACTGCCCTACAGCCAATAGATGTCACACAGAATTTTATTTTTTTTAAATAACCATTTACCTTTAATTTGTAGCTGTTGAAATGGGAGAAGGGAGGAAGGAAATTCACCTGTATTTATGTATCTCATGTTTTCTTGATGATTTTGTCAGACCTGCCCTGAGTTAGTCACACGTTTTCCTGTCAAAGAGAATGTTTCTCTCAGAGTTTCATTGGGTTAAGTACACGTTTTGCCTGACTGTTAGAAATTCCTTGCTGTAGCTCTGCACTGAGGGGAGAAAAAAAAATGCAGTCAAAGAGAATAAAACCCCTGAGGACTTGGTTCTCTGACACCTTGTACTAAATTTGGCCATTCACAGCTGTAGTAAGCAGATGTAAAACTCATAACAGGAGTAAGCATCCACTTTGCAGTCATGTAGGTAACCCTACAAGATGCCAGGCATCAAGGAGTCGAGTCTTTGTAGTGGAGAGTCTATAGATTATGGAAGAAAATGGATTTTCAGCATGTATGTATTTTAAGTAGCTCTATGTGTATCTGTGTGCATAAACAGACAGAAAATAAGCATTTCAGACTAGCCATGCCTCATCCCTTTGAAGCTGTGGCATCTGAGTCATCAAGAAACTTGTTAAGAGCTCCATGGCACAAACGTTAACATGACTGTGAAGAGATGTTGTTTTCTACTTCCAACTCTTGGAAGAGGATTCATCTGTAATGGTCAGATGAAAAGTAATCAACAGAATCAACATTGCCTGTGGTGCCTTTTGTCTCATCCCAAAGTAGTCATCTCAGGTAGCTGAGATGAATCATGCCTAATCATTAGTTATGTAAAGACATTAGATACATAAAGTTAGAATGAATCTCACTGTTGAAGTTTACACCTGAGTAAGAAATCTTCATGATCTCTGAAGAAAACAAGAAAATATCCTCAGGGATTTTCTATTTCTGTTCTACCAAACGCAAACATAATTTGGTTTGGTTCTTACTGATGGGCTAGAAAACAGAATAACTTTAGAGACCACAACTCCCAAAGTCAGTAAAAGGGAATTCTGTGGATGTTAGTGGGTTTTGAATCAAGCCTGCAAGAAGAGGCTGAAACACATCTTTACATCAAATACCTACTTGAGGTAGGAGCAATGTCACACCTTTTATCTTTGGTTTTCTGCCCCACAGACTTGCTGGCTGCCTCCACCCATGAAGTTCCCATTAGTCTGCTTTGCCCCTTTTCACACCTTCGTTTGTTCCTGACCTGTTGCTGGACTTTCTCAGCTGTGTGGGCAGAACTGTCTGCAAAGCTGTGGTGGGTGAAGCCTACTTTCACTGAATCACGTTGGACTTTTTTCTAAAACCAGTTTAAATTCCCTAGTACAGTTCATCACAAGGGGGTGTGCAGAAACGTGAAGGGTTATGTGGGTGTGAGAGCAGGAAAGCACAGATATACCTTGGGCAGGCATTGCTGCCAATGCTTCATCTTGGGCAACCAAAGCCTAAGGGTTTTGATCATGCAGTGGGCGTCTCACACACTTCATGATTTGATCAGCCCTGAGCTTTCACCCTTCTCAGAGTGCTCTTTGGTACTACAAAAGAGAGACTCTGAGCAAAAATTCCCTTCTGATATAGCTGCCTTTTTTTCCAAGTATCATATAATGAAAAATGCTATGGTGTTCCATGATAATGTGAACCACTTGATTCAATATTTAGCAACTTAAACAGGTACCAAGCAGTAGAATTATTTGAGTATTTTCCAGAAGCATAGTTTATCATTGGAAAATGCCAGTTTGTTGAAATTAACACTTTTCTTGGGAATATGCCAGTTTTTAAGAAATTTTCATAAGAAAGGTTTCCATGGTAGGATAGTATTTCTGGTCAAAATGCCAAAGAGAAAGAGAGATCCTTTTTCTTCCACTAGGAAAGCCAACATGCTATTTTTAGGGCACCTGCTGAGGTCAGGACATCCAGGCCCAAATCCATACCCCAAACACAACTTTGGACCTGGCTGCCTAGTTACTTGGTTGACTAGCTTAGCAGCCCATTTGCTATTCTCAGTTAAGAGTGTTTCAGCATCTCCTGTAAAAGCTATTCTGCATTCTCTGAACAATTATTGGGGTAGGAATTTGAACCCTAGTCCAAACAACAAGGCTTGAGACTCAGCCAAGCCCTTTCTCCTTTCCTGGCCAAATATTATTTATTCATTAGAAACAAGGTCATCGGAACAAGTAGCTATTCCTCACTTAGCCTTACTGTGTGCCCCGAAGTCTCATTAGTTGTGTCTATGCAACAACAAAGTGTGGTGTCCATGTTTATATCCATGTCTAGTTTGCCTTCCACCCACACAGCAACCTTGTGGATAGCCCACAGCCTTGGTGTTGATGAAAAAGTGCTGAGCAGCCATGTGTTAGCCAAAAAGTTGCCTGAGTGGTCCCACATGCTTTGGTGGGCACATCCCAGCTACACCTAAATCCAACAGAGGACTTCAGTGAATGCCTGGTGAATGTGTCTGGTCTGGGCTGCAGACCAAGGGCAATCTCAACAAAGAGAGTAAATGCAGATGTTGACCTCAACAGGAGTTAAGGACGTGGAGCACAGTGGAAGACGCCTGTTAGGGTTGTTTGGATCCACATACTTAAATGGATTAGTTGAAATAAGGAGAAGTTTTATTTATTTGAATTCAGTGAGGGGTGCTGGATATCAGCTTTTGGTTTTGGCATGTCTCTGATGTCTCTAGCTGAGTGAACTTCTGACTTTTTTTGCTGGTAAATTTCCACAGTTTCATGTCCTTAATGTCATCTGAGCAGACAAAACCAGCAGATTTTTTTTTTGTTTTGGTTTGTTTTTTTTTAACCAAGAACCATTTCATTATACTCAGAGTTAGTGAAATAACCTTATTGTGGATAATAATCAGTGAGAATTTTTCTAAGTTTTCTCCATGGAGTAAACATTATTTGCAAGTACATGATCCATCAGGGTTCTCTGAGGTACAGTAGTGAACAGCAGCATAAACAAGATTTTTTTTTACCATGATCCCAGCAGGCTCTTTTCTTATCTACAGACTCAGTGTTTTGGATTATGTAGGAAAGGGTACATAGGAAGCTTACAGTGTCTGAAACTTTTTCATTTTATATCCCACTGCCCCATGTGTTGAAACAAGGCAGAAAAAGTATGTTTATATACTCAGTTCCAGAGAGGGGCAGGTTCTCACTGTTGCTGAGTCAGAAAGAGTAGGTTTAGTCAGGGAGGAAGAGGAAGTGTGGACTGCAACAGTTGTTTATCCAGTCTAATTTCCAGTTACACCATTTGACATTCCCCCCAGTCATGAGATGATAGTGTGAGAAAGAAGCTGCACAGCAGCTGCCTCTGCCCCACAGCAGCAGGCACCCGTTTCTGGAGAGCTGAGATGTGGGCAGAGCTTTGGGTGTGCTTAGTCAAAGTGGTAGTTGTGGGAGCAAAGGGTACTACTGATAAGGGCGAAGGAAAGAACAGAAAACAACCGAAGGGAAAGCCTTTGTGGGAAAAATTCTACTCTTCCTTTAACAGCTGCCAAAGACACCCACCATGACCCTGCAGGTAAAGACAAACTAAGACGCTTGCTACTACCACTGTCATTTCTCACTTTCACAGTGCCACCGGCATATTGGTCTTTCCTTAAAGGGTGAATTATAGGTTGCGTACATGGTGCAAGTGACACTCAGCTGGCACTTGGCAGTTTTGAAATCTCAAATGCACACACCCCTCACCCCCTGACACACCCAGGCAAACATGTGTTTCCTTCTAATGTAACAAAGGAGTCATCAGGAGAGTAATAGATTATTGATTATTTTTTTTCCACTGGTAAATTTAATAGAGGACAGACAGATAGAGCTTTGAGGATGAAAAGAGTAACATTGTCAAAACAAACAGATGATAAAGAAGATTTATCTAGCAAACAGCTCACTTTAAGGCATTGGTTTGGGGCAATATATGGAGCATAAGGTGAACATCTATCCTCAACATGCCAAGGGTTTCTTGACAGTCTGTACTGAAATAAAAATTGACTGCAATTCCACCATCATGACAAATATCTTCTACAGTATGAGCGGTTTAAATATTTATGTTTTCAATCATTATGGTATAGTCCTATGCTTTATTACATTTACATAGACTTGCAAACATCTAATAATAAAAAAAAAGAAAGATTAAAATCCCAGTCCTAGACAAATCTGGACATTTGTTACTTCCTTTAGTCATTTGGGAGGGAGCATGGCAAGAGTCTCAAAGGACTGGGCCTCTGTTACATAGCTTATAGACAACGTCTTTTCAACAACAGCCAAAAGATCCTAGGCACTAGTTTAGCAATGCATGCAGTGAAATCCAGTCCTGATTAACAAAACCCCTAAGTACATGCCTAAGTTGCGCTTTTAACAGCAAAGAGTTAAATGTGTCCTCGAGTCTCTCACTAGCCAGGGAGCTATGATAGGTAAGTGGCCGCAAGACACTATTAGCTGCCACATCATGCCTGACCCATGCATCACTGCCATCTGGCTTGGACCCAAAATGCAAGCAAAAGCATTTTCATCTCTTCCCAGCAGACTGCAGCCACACCTGGAGTCCCAGGAACTCACCTGGGAATGTGAAAGCTCAGTGGAAGGCCAACAGCCACAGATTATTGTCATAGGAGGTACCAATTTCCACGCACTGCATTTCTTCAGAAAACAGAGTCTTTTTCTTTCTCTCTTTCTCTGAAAAGTCATAACGCAAAGGAAAAAGTGTTTGTTTAGATGAGGTTATTGAGATGTAGCCAAGTGTTTGGAACAAAGGCAATACAGCATTTAAATTGTGGTTAATCAATTTGCGCATTGGAGTAGAGAAGGCAGTTCATTGCAGACTTTACAGAGGTGGTCATAACACATACTCTTACTTGGGTTAAAATCAATTGCTTCCTTCAAATTATAAAAGGGTCTTAAATATGTATAGATGAGAGACCATCAGTAAATTTTTATTTATTCATGAGCCTCTGTCTCTACTAATTGCTGCATTTGCAAGCATAACAGAAAATGCAACAGTCCCTACTTCTCTGACTTCCTTCTTGATTATAGCAAAATCTGATGAAATAATTAATTGTTGCAAAGACTGTACAATTAAATACCTGTCTATTATTTCACAGGTATGAAAATAAATCAGGATTCCTTTCTTCGTATTCAAACATGGCTATAAAATTTACATGGTGGCATCAGTACCAGATCTCATATACAGTTCATTCAATTGCTACGTTAGTAAGCTTTGAGGAAATTAGAGCTTTGAAGCAGTTTATCTGGCAGAATGTACAAATTCCACCAGAGATCCCAACAGCATTACAAACTCCACAAGTACTGAGATATGAAAAAGTTTGTAAATACTGAGTTTTTAAGAATTTCTCCAAGGTCCAAGCATTTAGTGCAGATTGCACCAAAATGAATCAGTTGGCTTCCTGGGTAAATACTCAAAGAATTTAGCCAGGAAATAAG
>JANZLQ010000029.1:43705784-43719360 GCA_026212715.1 Elanus axillaris | reverse complement strand
TTTAGGCTAGGTTACACTAGTTCTGAGACCCAGAACTTGAATGTCTTACTTTTTCCTCTTCCTCCCCCAAAATTAAAAAGAGAATAAAACGCTCTCATTTTTCATAGCCCTGCCTCAAAAACATCTACTCTGATTTAGCTAAGACTTCCTGGAGAGCAAACATGCTTCTCACAGGAAGCCATGCACCAGAGAGCAGAGGAGAAACAGAGGGGTTCCAGGAACCCTTTCTAAGTCAAGCTGGTAGCATGGAGTAAACTTTAGACAGAGGTGACTTAGGAGTTCTGCTGCTTTTTTTTTTTTTTCCTCATTGTAGTAAAAAAAAGTCATTTCATCAAAATGTAAACTTAACAAGGAAGCCTACTGATTTTTTTCTGGAAGGACTTTGGAGCCTTTATATGGGCAAAACTGGAACAAAAGCAATTACTGCAATGCTCTGAGGCCCTATAGCTGGGGCAAAGGTTTGGAATAAAGGTGATAACCAGTAGGTTCAGTCTTTCCTAACTTATGCAATAAAACCAACTCCCATTTGCCTGCCCTGTTTATTTTGGCAGTAAACTTTCTAAAATAAAAAGATTATCTTCCCCTGTACATGCAGCAAAACAGGAGCCAGATTTGTATTGGGCCTTCTGACCTGTGTTATTTTATAAGTAGTCCTGTCCTTGTGCATTTATTTCTAACTGTTGCCAACCAGCTATCCGGACAGTGACCATGTACTGCATGATGTGTTTGACGGAGAGACTTTGAGTGTCTCCGCTGCTGTGGGAGCCACACTGGCAACCAATGGAACAGGAACTGGAAACATCCCCCAACCAGACAAGGCTGCAAGTGCCATTTCATCACAAGGACTCACTGCAAGGAAACGCTAAGGATGCTACTTCTCTGATTCAAGGATAAAGATGAGGATTGGAGTTGACCTTAATGAATCTGCTCTTCTTAAGACACTCTGAGCATGTAATATTAAGCTGGGTGGTGGCTATGCTAGGATTACAATAGTTGCTCCTAGGTATTTAAAACCCTAAAATGCAGCCTGTTCCTGATTTTCTCCCTCTAGGCACAGACTTTATGTCCTTTTATCTTTGCAGTAAAATCTTATGCAGTTTCTTTATCAACCTCCAAACACAGTCCGTGTCAGGCTGAAAATCTTTCATTGAGAATACTTTGGCAGATAACTACTAATTTTGGCATCATATGCAGCAGGGCAAGTGGCGGCGAGAGTGTATCTGAGGACGGGTGCTGTTATCCTTGGATTCACAACTCAATTCTGCTGCAGCTTTTAAAACCTGCCTTGCCTATGTTCTCCAGTCCCCAGCCTTCATCTACTTTAAGCACTGTAGTGTCAGCTCAAAGTCACACAGTGACTTCAGTTCCCAGATCCATATTTAAGCTAGTTTCTATAATCTGACTACAGTGAACCTGGGGGGTTTGGCTCAACATGAAATTGCAGAATGTGACACAGAGAGTTAAACCTAGCCAAGGAGGATTTGGGTTTGTTTTCTCTCCTAAAAAGAAGCTGTAATCCATTCAAAGAATTACCGAGGTATTTTGGAATCAAGCTAGCTCATTTCTGAAGTTCACAACAAGGTAATGTGTTATTAACCTCAATTGTTCTGTTTTAATCTTCTCTGTCCATGTGAACAGAGTTGGGGTTTGGCTCTAGCTTAATTAAGAAAATATTCATCTACCATCCTGACAAAACTCAGAAGTGAAGGGAGCTGTGTGAAGGAGAGGACAGTAAAAGGCACAGCAGTGCTATATGCTGCTGAGGCAAAAAAAAGAAGGATAGACACTATTTTCCAGACCATTTAGTACCATAGGTTTATATATCACAGGCTTACTCAGGTGAACAGAGGTTGTATCTCTCACCAAGAGTGTCTGACCACTTCAGCCCTTGGTGCCACAGTGGTTACCTGCCCTGGGGTGCTCCCAGTTTCGGAAGAAGGGAGGCAGCCCAGAAGGAGGGGAGCTGCTAGGCTCTGTGATCTTTCAGACATGAACCTGCTGAGAAGCTTTGAGTCCTTCACAAATGGCACCCGCTAATCCCCTGCTTTATTCAAACCACCAGGGAGCACGACAAACTAATAGCGACTGTGGCTGAAGAAGTTCTCCAGAAGGGACCAGTTGGCACTTTTCAGCAGCAACTGTAATCCAGGCTTACTGGCCAATTCCTTCTGAGCTGATTTTTTGCTATGTAAAATGGGTCTGCCTGCTCCACTGTACTGACAGGCAGAAGTAAACAGGAGCCAGAAAGCCTGGGAGTGGAGATAATGGGAAATGCCAATTAGCACTGTGAGACATGATGTGCTTAGTGCAGAAGTGGTCATGTTTCATAGCCTGTAGTATGGCCCAGGTCAGACTAGAGCATTTTAAAGACCTTCCCATCTAGGAAATATTGTTGACTCCTTTGCTATTTCTTAAAAAATCATTAGTTGTTTATTTGTCCTAGAAAAAATCTGAAGCAGTGTCACAACCTGGGAGTAGCTTCACCAGTTTGACAGCCCTGCTCGCAGCCAGAATGAAAGGGTGGTTAGGGTGTATGGCAATAGGAAAACATCTGGCACAACATCTGGCAGGGCTACAAGGTGGGGATGTGGGTGGCTCCATCTTCCTGAAGGGGGCCTCAACTCTCAAAAGACTGGAAAACACTTCTCAGGATTACACAAGAGTTGTTTGAGTGTAACAGCACAATATAGTCTATGTAGAGTCTCCAAATAGCTGCTCACATCTCTTCTCTCTGTCCTCTTGGCAAATCGATCCAGATGCTGATTTCACCAAAGTCAGTAGATTTCACACTCCTTTCACTGTTTCCTGTGAAATGGTTTCTGTCTTTGTCTTTTTAATTAATTCTGCATCATCCAACTGCCACATTTGGCATTCCTGATTTTTAACATCCTCAGGTTTATATGGTTTTCAATGATAATCCTTAAAACTAAAGTGTATAGGTATCTATTTAATCCATTTTTCTGCCTCCCTTGCTTTTCATCTGGGTAATATGATTCTCTCCCTCCTTTTTTTTTCTGCAGGATGCCAATGCCAAAACAAAGCTAGTCTTATTACTCTGGTCATACATTTTTAATGAATTTTTGTTTCATGCTAGCTATTCCATTTTTGTGAATAGATTTCTATCTTTCTTTCATGTATTATTGTTTATAAAGCTTTCTCACAGGTCTCCCTGCTGAGACTCTTTGACAGTGTGTCTCAGAGAAGTAGAAAGATGCACATTAGCTGGCCAGAGAGAAGCCAGTTCCAGCACACAAATTGGCTGGTTTCACTGGGGTTGTTGGGAGCTCAAGCACTTAATACTGCGTGTTCACTCAGGCTCTGCACAGCATGAAACAGAGCTCCACAGCTTCTTGCTGGAGGTAGCTCAGGTGCAGCCAGCTCAGAAGTGTGTCAGAGTGAGTGTGTGACTCTGCACCCACTGCACACCTACACCCCTTGTAGCATTCGTCTCAGAGGTAGTCTCCTCTAGGAAATGGCAGTCCTTGCAGCCACCTCCTGCAGGATCCTCGGTCCTAATCCCAAGGGTCTGTGGTATCAGCAAAGATGGAAATCCCCATTGTCCTCCCAACCTCCACAACCATATAGCACCTGGAGCTGCTTTTAGGACTAGATGCATTTTCCAAACACCATTGCATAGACTATCACTCTGTCAGCTTTTCTGCCTCTGCTACCTGTGGTTACTCCAAGAACATTTTTTGCATACTGCCTCTATACATTCCATTCAGGGCTAGTTTATGTCCATTTAGGATTTTGGTTTTGGACCTCTGGCTCTTTGGTTTGCTCTTTCCTAAGAAGCCTGCAAGGGCATTTGTCTTCAAAGTCCTTGGTAGGAGTAATTTCCCCATTATGATTCTGCGTGTATTCATTTCTATTGTTGACTGCAATCGAGAAGGTGCAAAGTCTTTGGATTCTGGCTATTCTTGCATTTCAGACAAAATACATAGCAGTGTTCTCAGGTGGACAGAAGGCTTCTCCTTCTCCTGCAGAGAAGAACCTGATACAAAAGTCTTCCCCCCACCACCCCCCACCCCTTCTGTGCTCAAATATTCCATTGCACAGTGATCAAATGAATTGGTTAGAAAGCTTCAGCTATATCACCTTCATCAGGACATTTCTTTAGCAATTAGGAGCAAAAACACTGGTTTGTTAGTCCTTTTCATGAGTCCAGCGCAGTACTATCTAAGCTAATTCCAAACTCCAAATCTAATTTTGAGGGCCCTCCATGGATCATGGTTAGCCTATATCACATCCCTGTCTCCAAAGCCTTTCTATTTTTAAAGTCTATTCAGATGGAAGGACTTACCAAAAAATTCACATCGAAGAGGCTGGAAAACCAGTCCATGGCTTCATGTTTCAACTCCATTGGACATCTGGCTCAAAATATCATCATTGTGAGCAACAAATCCCCCTAGTTTGCCTCAGAATCCATTTGAAATAACTAGGCTTCAATGCTACATAATAAGAAAAAAAGAGAAGAGAAAAGATCTAAGGGTGTTCTGCAGTAGTATGCAAGAAAAGTAGGATTCTTCAAATACACAAATGTGGATAGTTCTATGTACTTTATTTCACACAAAGTATTTAACTCATATTTCCTTAACTTCAAGTTTAAGCTCTCTAGGCTGTCTTCTTGAAGCACAATTTGTAAAATTTTGTATCAGTAAATACATTTTACGTGGGCAACCTGTTTCCTGGAAGCCAAGCAAAAATGTGATAGGAAGAAAATACTCTCATAACATTTTTATTTTTTAAAAAGAAAACCAAAGTTTCTGGAAAATTCTGCAAGTACACTGTCAATCTGGCTGCTCTGTTGGCTTCCTCTTTCAAATTCCACAGTGATATGGAGGACTTTGTACACAATAGTGGCTGACATTTGAATAGCTTGCAAGAGGTTTTGCTGTTAGCATCCCAGCCTCAAACACTCAGCAGTATTTCCATTTCCAAAAAAAATGTTTAGAAGGAAAATAATTCAGAATTGAGTTGTCTGGAATTATTTTTGGCCTGAACTTGAATCACCTTTGGCATTAAACATGCCTTTCATTTTGGCACTTGAACTTTGCTCAAGGAGATGGGGAAGAGCACAGGCACAGTGCCATGTTTCAGAACAAAATACCCATTTCACATTACATTCCCACTGCCTGTATCTAATTGCATGTGAATATCTGACAGGAAATGGAACAGGATACTCAGCATTCAATGCTTTTAGGAAACAGATAATCGGTAAATTGCTCTTTGCTATAGTTAAAGGAGCAATTGTTTTACTGGACTGACCGAAACCAAATTGCACCAGGGAAGCCAAAGAAGACTGACAATCTGTACCCTACTGGGTGAAAATGGGATAATTCTTTTTTTTTTTTTCCCACCAGTTTTTGGTACGTTTCTTTCCCTAGTCTAATGCTTTTTCCTTGTACATGTATGATTGGTAAAGAAAAAAAAAGTTTAACTTCAAATGGTGTTGAGATAGTTAGCTGTTGTATACAGTTTTTGCTTATTCCCCAGCCAGGATAATGTCATCTCTAACAAATTATCAGAGTTGGCCCTACATTAAGGAAATGAGCTGTGTTCCTAATGATTATTTTCCAGCCTTTGAGATAGAGGTTCTATGCTTTTTGAGACTCTTGAGACAGTGATCTGTTTGAATAACAGTAATCAGGTGGTTCAAAGACATGTAAAACATTTTTCTTTTTTTTCTTTCTTCTTTTTTTTTTTTTTTGCATACTTTTGTGATAAAGAAATGAGGGGAAAGAATCCTTCCGAAAAAAGAAGCTTTCCAAGGAGACACAATACTCTTAACCTCCACCTAATGGTAACTGCTAATGATCTTCCTATGAAACTTTCCCCTAAGCAAGTTTCTGCTAGGCCATGCCAAGTGCTCAGTGAATTTATATTCACTCAAAGTCATATTTAAAAGCACAGTGCTCAAGGGCACACTCCTCTCCTTTGAGTCTGCAGAATTACTCTTCAGATTGCTTTAGCCAAGCTGTCCTATGTGCCTTTCCTCCTCAGTGGCATGGGGGAGGAATGGGGATGTATCTGAAGATGGATGCTCCCTAGCCCCCACCATCCTGCTCTTTTTAAGCCCCAGAACACAGACTCTGGAGGAAGAAAGATCAAGTCAATTCCAAAACAGAGCCGGCACTTTGGATAATGTTTACTCGTTTCCAGATAAGAAATTCTAATTCTAGTGCAGTTGGTGACTCCACATTTGAATACAAAACCTCTTCTTACGTGGGCATGTTCAATCATTGCTCAGCATGATGGGATCCAAAAGGTCATGGTTGGGTCCTCCCAGGTACATGATTGACCTACTTGATCGTCCCTTTCTCATTTCACTAGAGATCGTATTCCCACCTAGTTCAATAAATTACGGAAACAATTGAAGTGACTTTTTGCTATTGTCTTTGCAGGGGATCAGGAAAAAGAAGTGCATCAGCTGGATGACAACTTTTCTTGTCTTCTTGACACAACATGCTCTACAAGTGGAACAGATGTCATTGGAGCAAATGCGGTTTGTGTACCCACCTCAGTCCCAGCCTAGGAAATGTAGCACTCTTTTCTTGGAGAGTCATCAGAACTTGTCATTTTGCCCAGTGTGGTTTTGTTAGTGTTCATCACATTAAAATATAAAACACCTATTAAGGAACAAAACTCTAATTGAATGATACAGCTAGGTAGGAAAATTCAGAGATGAGCCCAGGGGACAATTTGAGTAGCTTTTGCAGTTCTAAATAATTTCCCTTATAATGAGAAAAGGAAACAGTGAGGGATAGAGTATGAATATCTAACAAATATATTATATATGACTTTAAATAGGGCTTGTGGGCACCAAGACTGTATTTTACTTTCTACATTTCTGCATGAGAGAAATAAAATATTTATTTTAGAAAGCAGAGGTGCAATTTAGATTAAACCACATTATCTAGATGTGCCAGATAACAATGAATTTAATGATACTTTACAGTCTTTGGCATTTCTAACAGTAGGATAGTGAAGCACTTCATTAAACTTTACAATGCCCCTGCCAGATATTGCTATCAGAGACCACTAAAAGGAAGGTGACTTGCCCAAGGTAGCACTATAGTGGCAATAAACCTCAGAAGTCTGAAGTTTATTCCCTGGTCTAACTATAAAGCCTGAACTATGTCAGCCCACTCATCCAGCCCCTCACCCCGGGGTCTGACAGCACTGCCGGACTTTCACATCATGGTGTGTCTGGCAGTTGAATTGTGCAATCACACCTTGCTGCTGCCTGTCTTCAGCTGACTTGGTGTGTCTGCTTCCTGAACACCATCTCAGCTGGAGATGAGCTAATTTTTGTGGATTTTGTAGGGACAACACTAAGTTCAGCAGTTCCCGTCCAATGTATGATTGTATGGCAGCTAAGAGACGGTATTGCTGTTACAGAGTGAGAACATTGGCTTTTTCTAGTAGCAGAAGCAAACACAAGCAGCTCTGAAAAATGACATAGATAGCCATTTGTTTTTTAAAGATACATTAATCTTTCAGAAAAGTGTTTCTGAAGTTACATTTGGACTTGGCTTTTGCTAACAACCCATACTGCTAATTGATTTTTCTGACCTTCCCAGCCCATATGAAAACAGAGCGGCTGGGACTGCTGAGGGAAAGTACTGTTTGCTACCACAAAGGCTGCGTGGCTGGCAGCCAGCAGCACAATTACACCACGTGCCTGGAATGCTAATTGAGATATTGCTCTCTTCTTTATTTTTAACCTTGATATTAGCACTGATGCAGCATTCGCTTGACGGAGTGACAGATAAGATGGGCCACAGAGATTTGTTATGAAGGCACTATATAGAAGGTCCTCAGAAGGCAACACAGTGGGAGTCCACTTAGGTTTGCCTGATGATGGATTGCCTCTGGAGAAAAGAAGATAAACTGTTGTTGTTGTTATTATTAATTATTACTGTTGCTGTTACTGCTGCTGCTACTATTGCTATTACTATTATTACTTGCTGCAACCAAGAAGGACCTGGGAGGTGCTAAGGTGGTAGTTTCTACTAAGCAGGGAGCAGGATAGAGAGGAACATCTTGTCCCATCAGGAAGATCTACCATTTTTTAGTTCTCCCACCCCCTTTGTACAGCTTTTCCAGCCACTCTCACAGCTCTGTTTCAGTTCTCATTCCCATTTGCCTCTAGCCTGACCTCCACCCCTCATCGCTGGGGCTGAAAAGCTCCTGGGAAGCCTGAGGATAGCTCCAGAAGTTAGATTTGCAAAAAGGAATAAAGTCCTGAGCTGAAAACTGAAATCAGAAGTGGGCCACCAGCAAAGAATTGGCAGCATCTTTCCCTGGGAATTAGACCCTTTGGAGATCTGTGGTGCTCAAGTCTGTATAGCACATAATGAGAGACAGTCCCTCTCCTCAAAAAAATTTACAGTCTAAGCTTCATAGGGGAGGCCAAAGAATGGGAAATACATGCTGGGGAATAATAATCAAGGACACAAAATGAGATTCATTGAGAGAATAAAACCTTTGCTTTAAAATCAGAAATGAGGCAGAGGGGGGTAAACACTGGTAAGGTTGCAAAGCATTACATATAATGTAGATTAAAATAAGATTTCCAGATTTCAGTATTCCTAATTTTCAGAGGGGTTTTTTTTCCTTGTGTTTCTGGTTTTTTTGGTTTGGTTTGTGGTAGGTTTTTATTTTGTTTTGTCTTGATGGTTTGGGGGGGGGTGTATGTAGAAACCCCAAATCTGTTCCTTTTTAATTTTTACTTTTCTTCAGGCAGTGTATTTTGCCTTTTAGGCAGTGAGATTTACTTTTTTTCAGTAAAACCCCAAGGTTTTATCTATCTTTAGGTTTAACATATAAAAACTACCTCTACATTACTTTAACCCTTCTATTCTCCTTAGTGGATCCTTGTATCAATATTTTACACCTTTTACACACATCTCACGGGTAGCAGGCTTGTAATTTTAAAGCCTAAATTTACCATAACAAGTCAGTCCAGATTTAATAGTAAAATAACTTAATAACCATACACACAAAACCAGCTGAAAAAAAGCCTCTGAGGCAACATGAGTCATAACGATCCATTACTTGCTGTCTTTTGCTTTTCCCCTCTTCTGCCTTCCACAATTAAATCCTAATGGTCATAAAGAGATTCTCTGGGGCTTTTTCACAATGTAATTTTTCTCAAAAGCATCCACAATTGCTCGTGCAGTATTGTTCAAAACATACAAACAAGCTGCCCTATCCAATATTTTAAAAGTAGGATTTTGTTGCCAGTTGGAGCGGGTTTAAAGTGCTCTTTACCAATTACCATTTGAGAGAGGCCAGGGAAGAGATCTTTATAGAGATCTACTGCACTGTAGGGGTGGATGCAGCCGCAAACTTCACGGGGGCTGTGCAGCGTTACTGCCTCTCGCGTCAGACTGTGCACTGCACTGAGCACTGCTGATGGAAGGAATAAATCCCATTAAACTACTACCTTTTCTTCCTTTTTATTCTCCCTGCAGCAGGCTAGGGATCAAGGCTTGCAGATTGCATTTGGGGACATCTCTGGTTTTGCACTGGGGCCCAGAGCAATTACTACAAAGACATGATGTCCCAGCTACAGCCTGACTCCTTCTCACTCTCTTATCCCTGCTCAGCTTCAGAAGCTGTAAATTTCCACCCACAAACGACACAGGAGCTGAGTGAGGATAGCTGATTTGGCCACTCCTATTGGAAAAAAGAAAGAGGGAAGGAAAACACATCCAATAAATATCATGCCAATGTCAATTAATTAGGGAGAGGGAATAGTTTTGAGTTGTCCACATAGGGCAGCATTGGTTTAATGGCAATTTTTTCTTCTTTAAATAATCAAAAACAAAGTGTTGAGATTTCTGGATGGGATGTGAAGGAAAATTCAGGGGTTTAAATACATAGGAAAAGAGAAAACTCAGCATTCTTATGGATCCAGTCTGGCATAACACACATAGCTTAGAATAATCACAAGAGTTCAAGTTCAGACCGACACTATGCTTTGCTCGTCATTGCTGCTCTCACAGAGCTACAGCCTACCATCTCTTCTGCAAGAGCCAACCTCAATGTTTTTTATTACGTCTCACATTATTTCATTTTTTTTCTTTAAGACCCTGCTCCTGGAAACATGCATTGCTCAAGAATCTCAGCTTTCTCTTGGAGAAAATGAAGTTTCCAGACCTCACTGTTGCAGGACAAGGCTTGGAAAACATGAATCTTAGTCAAACCTAAAAGCCTCAGAAGCCAGAAGGAAAGTCAGAAGAATCAAACCATCTTTCTCTCTCTCTTTTTTTTTTTTAATTTTATTTTATTTCATTTTTTTTAACACCTCCTTGCCTGATTGCTCTGATACCTGACTCAAGATTTCTGAGTGCCCGAGCCTGGCAGTCTCGCTTCCCAAGATGAGGAATTTTGCCAACGAGGAGCCTAATGGTTCTGAGCAAGAAGCAAAATGAACACAACAGCATCCCTGAGCTATGCAAAACTTCAGTCCACAGGGATGACTCCGTACACGCTTTGAAAACAAATGTCAGGCTGTGTCTGCTTACTGCTTCCCTCCAGGCTGCCTTCCCCTTTGGTGTCCAATTGCATGAGCTGGGCAAGAACGCTCTGTAAATATTTAGCAAATGCACCTGAGGCAGAAGCCATAGCTATGTATTCATTAATGAGGGAGGCAGAGGTCTCTCCAGGACATAAATCCAATGACTTTCTGGAGATGCTTCCATTGTCCGTAGAGGAAGCCTTCTGATAACCATGACTCTAAACTTCTCATATTAATTAAGTGGCTAAACTCAGGTTGGATGAATCCAGGCTGAATCCTCATGTCTTTAGCAGCTGCCTCTTCGAAAAGTGAGGACTGCAGAGATCTTTACTGCAACCATGGAGTGATTCTGCAACTAAGAGACAGCTCTTAGAAGTGGCTACCTGAGCCTAGGCACATGAGAGTGTAGATAAACCACTATCCAACATACATACCTCATTTTTCAAAGTGTGTCATATGGATTAAACTATATCTGCCACATTCATCCCTTGTGCCTGCAGGAGATCATGGTGATATGCAAAAAATAAAAAAAATTATTAGCTTCCTTCATATGTTCATTAACAACACATGGGAAAATTTGTGTACAGTTTCTTACGGAGGTGTCTGAAAAAAGGTCCTTTTAATTGGGTATTTCAAACCACAAACTATGGCAGTGGTTTGAGGGGTGTGCAGTATGTCTCACAGCAAGAAGCAGAGACTTTGACTCAGGGGTCACCCAGATAGCAAGAATATGCTTTCTGCTACTCTCCGTGAAAATGTCTAAAATATCTCCTTTAGCACACACTCCTC
Organism: Elanus axillaris; assembly: GCA_026212715.1. NCBI lineage: Eukaryota > Metazoa > Chordata > Aves > Accipitriformes > Accipitridae > Elanus > Elanus axillaris. The sequence goes on along the minus strand of JANZLQ010000029.1, from coordinate 43,708,043 downwards.
TCAGACTTGCTGAGTCAGCTGAATTCAGCAGTGGTTCCTTCCATGCAGGCCCTCTGGGCAGCAGATGCAGGGGTTGACCAAACTATTCTTTGCAGTTCCACCCCAAATATTTGTGGTTCCAAATACTGAAAACAAGAACCGCGCGTCTCTCCACGCCCAAGTGTTGGGGAGGAGAAGGTAGCGATAGCTCTGTGGCATGTGGGTAGGTGGGAGTTAAAAGGACAGCAGAAGGGGTTGCAGAAGCATGGGGATGTTTAGGAGCAGGAGGGTGATGTGATCAGAGTCAGAGGGCAATACATAGATGCAAACAAACAAAAACCAAGAGGCTGAACAGAAGCAAAAGAATTTCCGAAGCCCCAAGTTTGGGAATACCAGAATCAAAGTTGCCAGGGCCCCAGTGTGTATAAGCTTTATGATACAGTCTTTTAATTAGATGACCACATACTATTTCTTCCACAGGGCCTACAGATCATTTTCATTGCAGGGATTGGGTGCGGTGCTGGGCACAAAGGCTGCTGTCCCCAGCAGTCCCGCTCATAGGGCAGGGGGCAGCTGGAGGGGCAGCAGAGCAGAGCTGTGCAAGCGGCAGGAAAGTTGCTCCCACGGCTGAGGAAAGCAAAGCCTCAGATCCAGCAAGGCAGGGCTCTTCCCCTGCCCTCTGACACCATAGGGGAAATCACTGATTCCTGTATTTTCACAGCCGGTCACTAACTGATGGTTTTTGTTGGATATGTTGCTTAATACTCCCAGGTCTAGGGAGGAATATATGCACTTGAAGCCAGCAGGTGCTACGCTATGGGGCAACCTGATGCATGAGGGTGACCCTCCTCAAGTACCCTGCTCTGTGCTACAGCCCACTTCGGACAATTATGTCCTTCCAGTAAAACCTCATAAAAGCACCAGAAAAAAGAAGTATTTTCAAGTCACTCAAGAGCTGGAGTACCTTCAGTACTGGGGTCACAAACTGCCCAGAGCAGATAAACTAGCTGCTGGGGCTTGGCAGAGAATCAGTGCAGGACCCTCATCCCCACAAATACGATGTTTGAGAGGAGGCTTCACAGCCATCCTTGACATCAACATTACCTATCCTTTCGTGAGCACCACCCAGAAGCAGCCATCCTCCTTTAATACTGCAGGAGTGGGTACATTAGCAGAAAACACGCAGCAGCAGTGAGCCCCCAGCTACATGATGATTCTCCCCTCACTGCTGCTGCTGGGCTCAAATGTGCCAACAGCCACGGGGTGACCTTATGGAGGCCAATACCCTGAGCCCCTGCATCTCCTCTCCTTGTATTTTGTCTCTCTGTTTTTCAGACTGGTAGCTTTTAAATCAGGACTTACCTCACTGCCTTTTCACACAATGAGACATGATTTTAGTCTAGGTTTTTAAGCCCTCTCATAATCCAAGGAAAACCATCTAAAGTACTCCCAGGTCCTTACTATGTCACCGCTGTTACAATGTTATCAGTACTGTCATTTCAATTTTTCTGTTCATCTCCAACACTACAGGAGCACTCTGGATGCACACACAAGTATTTGTGAAGGCGTTTGTTGCTGACCCAAAGAGAAGTGTGTTACTTTGGACCTTCCTCTTAAACATTAACACAAAGGAAAATGAAGGAGAACCAGAAAGAAAGAAAGCGGCTCACGCAGCAAAATCGCTTTCGAGCAGAAATGACTCAGCCATTTTCTGCTTAAACACAAACACATACACAAAAATATCCCTGCCACATTATGCAGAAATCACCCTTATTTCAGCCGGAAAAATAAAGAGCCGCTGAAGCATTATGAAAGCAGCCAGAGCCAGCCAGCTCCTGTGCCGAATCCACCACGCTGCCCTCCCCCTCCACTCTGCTCTTCTGCAGCTTAAATCTGACAAAAAGAAAAGGGTTTTGAAAATCAGGAGGGGAGGGGGATTACTCCTGGCCTGAAATGAGACTTTTGCTGCCAAGTTTCAGCCAGAAGCAATTTCTTACAGCTGAGTTATAAAACTCTGGGAAGAAAAAGAGGCTGGGAGAGAGAGAAGGGAGGGAGATGGAGGGATTTATAATGGAAAGGCAGGCATGACCTTCGCTTCAGCAACGTTAGTGGGTTATGCTGGAGTCTTCCAGGGGCAGAAAGGTCTTGCATTAAACCAAAAAGATGAGACACCTTCCAACAGCAACAAGAAAATTTCTTGAGATCTTTTCTTTCTTTCTTTCTTTCTTTCTTTCTTTCTTTCTTTCTTTCTTTCTTTCTTTCTTTCTTTCTTTCTTTCTT
>JANZLQ010000029.1:43666398-43699041 GCA_026212715.1 Elanus axillaris | reverse complement strand
TGCCCTGGCTGTGTCCCCTCCCAACTTCTTGTGCCCCTCCAGCTTTCTCTCTGGCTGGGCATGAGAAGCTGAAAAATCCTTGATTTAGAATAACACTGCTTAGCAACAACTGAAAACATCACGGTGTTATCAACATCATTCTGGTACTCTATCAGCTACTGGAAAGAAAAATGCCTCTATCCCAGGTGAAACCAGGACAATGGGATGGCAGCACATTGTGTAAGAGGGCAAGATCACTTAGTAGTACAAGGACATGTGACCACTCTGACAAGCTTCTTTTCCTTCATTCTCTTGACCCAGGATACTGCAGAAAACTACTGATATATAGCTTGGATTCAACTACTTCTAGGCACTACTGCAGGTACTCAAAAGCAGTGCTACTCCCTGCATTTCCGAGCATGCTGTTGGCTAAATGGCTGAGCTGGGCATTGAGCTCTGCTCCTCGAATCAGCCGGCTCCGCAGAGCCAACACAGCTTTTCACCACAAGGAAGCAGATGGCTCCTGGGACCAGAGTCATCCCTGGCATAAGTCATTGGGTTTCACTGAGGTAGGACTGCAGCTACACTCATCCCAGGGGTCCGGACCTTGACTGCTCATCTGCATTGCCATATGCTCTGCTATAATTGTAAGCTCTAAAGGAAAAACCAATATGCAGCTTAAAGAAGCCTGCTCTGTGTGGTGTTATTTCACTTAAGGATTAGGTGAATCAGCCTCACTGAAGAAGGAATCTCTTGCCATATGCCCATACAGACCCACGGCTCCCCTGTGGAGGTGCTGCAGGGCAGAAGGGAGGTGCATGCTGTAAGCTATGTGCCAGCTCTGTGTCTCTCTGTTGTTAATGCCTGGCTACAATGAATGGTATTTAGAGAAACAGATCTATCTTTAAACAAGGCCTCATTGGGTAAATATCTGAAATCCAGCAAGGAGTATCCTGACTTCTCAGAGAAGGAGCCTTGCACCTCATTAACATCAATGTCAAAATTCCCACTGTCATCAGTATGCCCAAAGTATCACTTTCAGACTCCTCTATTTCAATGCACAACTTCAGAGCTATGAAATTTTAAAAATAGAATAACCTCAGCTCTTCTTAATGTTTGCATCTCTGAGGCAGCACTTAGTTACCTAAAGCTCTTCTTTCACACAGAGGAGAAGCAATTAGCACAATGAATACCACACACAGCATCAGGCACATATGTATCACTGAGCATCAAGCTGTGACAACCAAAGTAATGGTGCACCAGAAGACATAGGCAAGCACTGTATTTGCTCCTGAGACAGGGACATAGCAAAAAAAACCAACAAAAAACCTACCTTAAACTAAAAAAATACCCAAACCTGACTATCAATGAGGAACAGCAGCAAATACCAAGAAAAGATAAAAATAACAGTCAACTGTTAAAATTGTAGTACATCTTGAGGAAGAAAAGTTTAACCTGTATATCTAACATGAAGACAAGTGATACTGAGAGTTTCATAGGCAGAAGCTATATCCTTTATGAAACCAATTAGACTAAAGGGTAAAAAGGAGGCAGACTGGTGGGCGCAGAGCCTTCCTTCAGGTTTGTGAACTTCTGCAGTTGCTTTTCATGGACACTACAAGCTTACCTCAGACTTTCAGATACGTGCCAGTTCCCATCCATCTCCCTTCAAGCTGACAGAGGGTATGGCCTGACTTTGACCTGTGCAAAGCTTCAAATCATTGTCTGAAATACAACTATGTAATTCCACCACTTTTATAACTATACAGAGTGAAGTCTTGATGGGAAACTAGTCAGATATTCCCTCCATGAGGCAAAAGGAAGGGCAGAATCCTGCTTGCCTCTCCCTGAAGTGCTTTTCTGTACTGCTAGCAGAAATAAAACACTATTTATGTCACCAGCAGTGGCATATTTTATGCTCAATCCTTGCAGAAAACAGACCTCTAGAGTAATGAAGGGACAATAACTGTAATAATTTCTTCAGAGGAGAGAGATGCTTTAAAATTACAAAAAAAGTACTGGGCATGTTGCTCTTACAGGAACCATTTATCTTGCATCTACTCCCTCAACCTTCTCTTGAGCTCCAATTATGCACAAACACACTCATGTGCATGGAGAGTACATATCCACATGAGTCCAATAGCCCAAGAATTAAAAGTTATGTTTTTCTTCCCTTTGATTTGTATTTCATCTCTTAATGCAGCCCTACTTACCCTATGGGTCTGACTTCAAAAACTCAGGCTGAAAAAGTGACAGAAAATCTTTCTGCAACTAGCATAATAATTCCTGTTATCTCAAAATATATCCCAAACACACCCAAAACTTTCAGACAGAGAAGAGTGGTCTTAGTATTAAAGGAATTTGGTTCATTACAGCTAGAAAATAGACAGGGTGTTTTGCCATCAGGTTCTACTTAGTTGGCTGTAAGATACTCATTGAATTATTTCACATAACAATATCAGAAAACCACAGTAGATATAAGAACAATAAACAAATGACACTGGTTTTTTTCTCATTTACTTTCATTTCATACCACTTTAGCTTCAGTTAACCAGTTTTTCAATTAATATAAATAAGTTTCTATTGAATCAATAACTCCAGGGTGATTTAATCAATTAAGCTCAGTGAAACTACTGCTATTTATGTCAAAGTAAATAAGTAAATAATTTAGTTCCATATTTTATATTTTCTTATGATTTTCTTTATGAAAAGTATTACTAAGTGTATATGAAGGAAAGTACCAGAGCGGTACGAATGGATGAATGCAGCACATCCACTGGATTTCCTAAGCAGGAAGATTAATATGTTTTATTATGTACAATAATTAGCACTAAAAACATTCCCAGCACTTCCATGGTACTGCTTACACCACAGCATGGTTACAGCTATCTTTTGGGGCTTGCTTTTTCCAATGCCCCAGGCAATTTAGATCTTAGTTTTCCACACAAAGACGAAAAAATTAATTTAGATTAAATGTGGCAACAGAGAGTATTTCCATCATTGAAGTGCAGTTGTCTCATCTTAGCCTCTACAAGATTTCCAGTAGAGACATGCCCATTTACTCGCTTCTCTACTCAGTCTATAGAGCTCTGTAGGGTAGAGATAATTTTCTCGTACCTCAGTATGGCTTTGATTCTGAAAGGGAGAAGCATGGATTAAGGAAACACCCCAGCTGAGCAGCTGTTATTTGTGAATCTATCCCTCAGGCTAATCATGTAGCTCAAGACCTAATAAAGCAATGAAACAGGAGCCTCAGTGCTAGCAGGGCATTTTTTGGCATGAATTGCAACTCATCTTAACCAAAAAGGTAAAACTAAAAAACTAAGAGGGTTACATTTAAAGCTGTATGACATTGTTCTTAATAAACCAGATTGTGAACCTCTTACCCCCACTTTGATCAAAAAATAGAGGCAGGACAACCCCCAACAGCCTGAAATTTCAGGTACTTTGGTGTACAGCCAGGAGACATATTTTCCTGCTAAGGTTTGAAGTAAATCCAAGAGGTCATTTCTAAAACAGCAGCAATACCCTGAAAAGCATGTGTTCAGAAATAGTCCTTATTTGAAAGATCTGCTCCCATGTTCATGGAGCAAACAACTTTCATGTGGAATTTCTGTATCTACCAGTAAAGGGAAAAAAAGACACAAACCTTTTTAATTTGTAAATAGACTATATTTGATCTTACATCACCATGAGAAAATCAGAAGGCAACTCCAAAATTGCTAACATCATATTTCCAGAGGGTGCTTTTTGATCTTCACATTAGACAGCTGCAAATTTATCTTACCTTCCCTTGATACTTTTCCATCAATTATAAGTCAGGAGGCATGCAAATTAACAACTTTTCAAGTTTCGGAACAAAACCTGCCAAGGCCCAATGGACTAATATGAAGTTTTCTTGATTAAATGAAAAAATAAAGCAATACTTTTCTATTTTAGCCTCTTCTATTAAAAAAAAAAAAAAAAGGAAATAATATTTTTTTAAAATGCCCTAAACAAGCACTGCCACCTCTTTACTCAGTGGTTGCAGAGTCCAGCCAGGAGGTCGAAGACTGGGGTTCAGGTCTCACTTTTCACACAGAGATCTGAACCTAGAGAAGAAAGTTACAGCTATTTCACAGGGGAATTTTCTGCTGGGAAATACTTTCTGCTTTGTTTTTTTTCCCCCTGTTGATGTTGTTCCACTGTATATAGAATATTGAAATATTCATTAAGCCAGAGAGAACAACTCTATATCATGGTGTTTAGGCTCTGCAGCAGAGAGACAGGACATCACTCTCATGAATATTTCAATATTGTAAACAAAGTAGAATATATTCCATCGGAGGTATTGGAAAAAACAACCTTTCTTCTCTCTCCCTCCTGCACTGGGAGATACTGAACAGTCTGGTGATTAGGGGCTGTTACTGGGAAATTAAGGTGGGGTCAGATCTCCTCAGGCAGATGAGGAAACTAAAGCCTTATTTTCTGCATTTTGAATGAGTCCCTTGCCAAATGAACTATTGAAAAAAAAGGAGGCAGGTGGCTTTTAAATCAAGTAATCTATCATTATGTGTCTCTTTCTCTTTTCTCCCTCTCACCCTCAAAAATGACAAATTTATTCTGACTTTTGGTACAGTTCTAAGCCCACTGAAATGCCACTTCTGGGCAGAACACTCAACAACTAAAGCTTACTCAATCCTGAGCATATTTTATGTTATTTATGTTTTTCACAGCTTTAGGTTCAACTCTAGCATTACACAAATCATGTTTCAGCTTCTTTCTACACCTCCTCATACTTGGACAATTTCTTACCCCTGTCTGTGCACTGCAGATTGGATTAGCAAACTGATGGAAAAAAATGGTCCAGAAGGGGCCTCTGATAGGTGATCATTTCCGTTTGGAGGTGGAAATCTCTGATTTGGTGGAGAAGTAGATGAATGGGTTGAAGGGAAGGAAAGTGGGGCATAGGAACGCAAATACATCTTACTGTAAGTAAACAGATCTATTAGAATTGACACTTATGAAAAATATTGACCTTTTTTCTATGTTACAGGATTACAGCCTTAAAGCTGAAAGTTACTACTAACTGTGCCAGAGACTGGAATTCACCCATGATGTATTAAAGTCACAGGTTTGGTAGCTGAAGAGGTAAAATTCTTGTGAAGTGCCTCAAAAAAGTCCTAACCACTATTACATTTCTGTCTTTTTAAAAAAATAGAAAAAAATCAACATGCTTTGGTGAGCAAGGCTTCCTAAATCATGTCTGAGTCCACATTAAAGGCACAGCATGGTATTTCTTCACAAGCTATATGGAATACAGTGCTCCTTTCCTACCTAAAAGTAGCTAGCCTGAGAGAGTAGAATTTAGGCCAACCATTTAATTTGATTGTGAAGTTTGCTTTTATGCCTACACAGTATAACCTGGGGGCATGAATAAAGTCAGGTAAGAACCGGAACAGCTGAGGACTTAGCAGAGCCTTTGGATGTTCAAAGCTTTAGCTTCCCTGGGTCTGAATGGCAGGCGTGCTTAGATCAGGACAAAATTTCTTCTGTTGTCTTCACAGCTGAGAATATCTTTGTAGCTGGCTAAGAAAACTAATGTTTGGAAAATCTCTGTGTGATATTGTATTATTTATATTATTTATTTTGCCTGAATTTGTTCTGTAGCCAGCATTCTGGAAGTAATGCAAGTAAAATAAATCTGCAAGGAATGATATAAATGCAGTGAACTGTCATTGCATATAGCTCCAAGAAACACTTTCTAGATATATTCACCTAGTTTTCTTCAGTGCAGTTGTCACAGGAGATTTTACTAAGAATCCTAGTTGACAGAAATTTCACACATCTTCCTACTGCAATTTATTCACCAAAGAATAATCCCCAGGCTCCTAAGTACCAAGGGTATCATTGATGTTCTGGGACACAGGCTGTTGCACAGAGGCAATGAGCTTGCATGTATGTATATGCTCCTTACAGACACTCACGGATTCAGGCTATGTCTGCATCTCCAAGAGAAGTGGTGCAACAAGAGCATCAGTTATCCTACTGCAGAGTGCAACAGCAGCAAAACCATTTGCACTAAGGACCTAGCAGCTACACTTCACACCTTGTGGTTTTACTTCAGGACAGCTCTAATCTGGTCCTCAGGTCAGAACTCCTGTTAATTGCTGGAGCACATTAGGTGCTTGGTTGCCTGGAGCGCATCACTTGGCTTACTTTTATCTGAAGGGATCTGGCTCATGCAATATGAGACAAACGATGCAAACCAAAATATGGAGAGTGGGGACAATTAAGAAAGTCAAACACACAAAGCTTGAAGCGAAAAGCTTGCTTATTCCCGATTTCAAACCCATCATTTCTACACTGTAACTCAACTCAGAATACCATGTTCTTCATAGAAACCTCCAAGCTCCTTTCTCACAATGGTGGTTAAAACCAAAGACTATTCAAAGCCACCAAGACCAGGACCACAGAGTGCATTACAGCCCCAGGTGCAGCTCCCATGGTAGCTGTGAGCCATCCTGGATGCCTTCGCGATGGCAGCTGGAGTGTTACAGGCTCCAGGCTGGGAGGGATAGCCATGGGGTGTCTGCCCAAGGTCCCTCCCTGGGAAGCAGCAGGTGAATTCATTCATATAAAGCTCTCTACCAAAATGGCACTAACGCTGGAGTCGTTTAATCACAGTGAAGAAACAATTTAGATATTCTGCTAGGAATATACAGCTACATGGAGCTGGGGGCTCGACCATCCCAGGTGGCCAGAGACTAACTTTCCTGATTAGTTAATATCAGGATAAGCCTCAGATCAAAGCTGCATATATTGAAAGAGAAGATATCAAAATTTAAGCTAAGGATATTACAAGGACCTGAAAGATGCCTGATGACTAATTGGAAGTGGTGGTAGTAGTAGTAGTAGAAGTAATACTATGTTCTTTACTTATTTGGTCGTTATTTGGTTTACGTATTCAGCGGTGCTGAAGGATGGAGCTCACACGCTGGCAAGGAGTTCATGCCTTGTAATGCCTAAATTGAGCGAGATAGAGCATTCACAGGGTTAGGACAATACCCAGGGAGCCTCATTTTATGTGGTTATCCAATCTTTGAAGAAGTCACATGGCTTTGGCAAACCAAAACATCTCACCAGCTTCACTGGAGGTTCAAATGGATCTGTTTTTATACCCGTACACAAAGATAAAACTCCATGATGCTCAAGTTTTGCATGTCAAAACAAAAATACATACTCCTTTTTTTCTGCATCTCTAGCCCAACCGTGGGAAATGCCCTCTTCCACTACTCAGCAACATCCTGAAAAGTTGTTACCAGAACCAGATCCCATAATTGTCTGATTCAACATATAAACTCAAACTCAGCTTTTAATGTTATGTCAAAAAAACCCACAAAGAACGAACTTTAGTTGAATCTCTCACAGTTATAAAAGCAAATTGTCCTAAAAATACACCTATGACTTTTGGAGCTGGGGCTCACATCTTGGCAGTCACAATAGGGTTGCAGCACATTACAATGGTTCTTTAATATAAATAAAAATAATCTAAATAATTTTTGGTGTCTACACCTCTCACACCATAGGGATCAGACCCGGCTGGCCTCCTGATGACAGTGTCATATAAATATTAAATATTAATAGTGCTGTTACTGCTAATTTGGCAAAATGTGATACTGTGTAAATGGAAGTTTGTCTCTTTTGGCCATGCTACAACAAGGAAAACACATGTTCTCAACATTTCTAGCTGGATGGCTTTCTCTTAAAAATGTTTGATTTTCTTAAATTAACATGCATGAGTGGGCTTGGGAAGGGGGGGGGGGGGCTGCTGCCTTTACCTGAAATTTTTCAGCCCCCTTTTTTGTGAGTCACATTTACACCTACTAGAGATCTGGGCTTGGGTGACACTTGTCTCTAATTCAGAGACAATCTCTTATTCATCAGATAAAAACTGGAAAAAGCTATCTAAACCATTCCTGTCTTTTACTTTTGTATGTTCTAATGCAGTTCTTGACCTAAATGTAGGTCAGAGACTGAAGCTAGTGGCTGGAGCAATTAAGTGCTCCATTTGACACAACTGAAAAATCACATAAAATACTTGAGTGTTCAACCATTATATATACACATTTACTCTTATGTTTTCTATGTGTTGTAATTAGGAAATATTTACTGTCATGCAATCTGGAGCCACAGTATCAACAGTGAGAAATAATCCTCATTAATATGGCTATCAGGATATTTGCCAGTATTATCTCTTCTTTAGCATAACAAAAATGTTTCTACTTTACCCCTTCATGAATGTACTTGAAACTTGGAAGATAAAGTAGAGACTGGAAGAAGAAAAAGTCTGGAGGTTTCCCAAACCCTCTCTAAGTACACATGGTAGAATATGAATTGTACTCTTAAAGCCTAAATGTCATTAGTTGCAACACAGCACAAAAAGGTGAGGTTTCATTGGCCATTTTATTTTAAATGGGGAGAAAATGAGAAATAAACAGGAAGATACAGAACAGCTGTGACCTCTAGAAATAAAATACGAAGGCACAATGGAGAAGCATGAGCATGAAAAGAGTGAAAGCTGGTAATGACTCTTTTCAGAACTGACTGTTGATTACTGGTGAGAAAATCATGGAAAACTTCATTATCTCACAGGGGAAAAGGAAAGAAACGACACACCACAGAAACAAATAACAGCATTTGTGGAGATATGTTGGAGATTAATCAGCTGAGATAATGCTCTGGCACTTTGTAAACATGATGAGATAGATACAACTGCCCAAACTCAGTGCTCCGTGAGATGCCCAGGAACAGCAACTGAAGGACAAGCAGGGCATCCAAGGGCATTTCAAGTAGCCCCAGACACTTTACTGATAGTGATAGCCAAACTTAGGCATGGATACTTGTGGTAGATGTCTAAAGTCCTGTTTGCAGAGGCTGATGTGTCCAGTGTAATTTTAGGTTCTGTGGAGCATCTGCTCTGGTCTCCGTCTGCTGCTCTCTGTCGTATTGGCCAAACCACTGCAGGTGACTCAGATATCCTAGGGGATCTCAAACAGCACTAGACTTGTTTTAAACAACAGCGTTTCCTCCTTTGTCACTACAGGCAATGGAGATTGCAATGGGGAGCTATTCAACCTTTCTGCTTCAAAGCAGGCACCCAGACTTGGCCAGCTGAGTTCTTCTTTCAGCTCTCTGGACTGGGACTTCATTGACTATAATATAAGCTTAGACACCTCACACACGTGTAGACCCCTACAGGTAATGTACCTTTAGGTGTTTTACTCTTGAGATGAGCTCACCCTAAGGAAACAGAATCTTGGAGAAGTAAATCTAAATCTGGGACAATTCTTGGCAAATTGTGAGGGCTGCTGACCTATTGAAGGGAGAGGATCAGACAGTAGTAGTCATGAGGTCAGCAAAGATAGGTTAAAGTAAAGCTAGTTAAGAAACACAATACAGACTGGGGTTGATTCAATTGCCTGATGTGGCCTCATGTTGTCTGGAAAAGAAGGCTGCCAGCCATGCAACCAGTACACCCACCACAGGGCTGCAGGATCAACAACGGATTCATTTCTATGCAAATAGTGGGGTCAGCTGTAGTGCTTATCCCAGCAACAATAAACGTCAGTATAAAGCTGCAAAAACGTGACTACGTGTTGGTGGTATACAAAAAGTCATGCTAAAACCATCAGATGAAAAAAAAAAAATCAACAAGAAACTCTTACAAAATGCATTGTCTGGGGTTTATAGGACCCAGTGCAAGGCAGGACAATGTAAACCCTGATCTTGTAAAGCAGAGCCAGGAATGTCCTCAGGGTGCGACAGCAGCCACTCTGGGTCAAGCACTCTAATGGACAAGGGCACAAGACAAGGAAATGAAGCTGTAAGGAAGCTTCTGCAGAGCCTATGAGAAATGAGAAATGAGCAGTGTAGTCACCAAGCAAGGAAGTTACAAGGCTGTGAAGAAAATGGATTGTGACATCTCTGGAAACTAGCACAGACTGACTCGCTAGTCTAATAACACTGAAAGCCTTGCAGATACTTGGGTATATCTGCATCGACCCAAAAACGCTGAAAAGAATCGGCAAAAAAAATTGTAGCTGCTGATTACCAGTGAGTGAAGCCAGAGCACTTGCTTTGTTCAAGGCAAAACTGCTCACCATTGCATCAAGACAAGTTTTCTGGGGAAGTGCTGTGGATAATGAATTTCTCTGGGCTTGAGCTTACCCTTCATGAGGCACAGGGAGGGTCTGGTGGACACAGAATCACTAGTGGAAGCCCAACCAGCAACATTTACACATGTCTTTCAGAGTGCAATCAAGTTTGCTGGGTTAGGGGAACCTCTCTGAGCACACAGTAATGTGGCTATAATCTGATGGGGCAGTAGTACAGTTGGCATTTCAGAATTACATGGCTGGCCAAATCACAAGGAGTAAATCCTCCTGAATGCCCAATGACATACAGAAAAAAGCAAAGCATGCAAAAAAGTATCCCAGCTATCAGATCTCAACCAGGTTCTTGGAAAAGATCAAAACAGACTTTTAAGAGGGGAATTACATCATGAGAGAGAACTTTCCCAGCTTCTAGTAGGTGGATAATTTGGAAGCCATTCAGGCAAAACTCCGATGGGGAAACAGAAAACACATTTTGCAAGATATGACATAACCAGGTCCCGTACTCAGACAATTGAGCACATGACACAGTAGCAGAGTTCAAGTGACTCAGCACTCCAGGAGAATTTTAATACAAAACCTCTTCCCTCGGGTACACACAAAGCAATAGGAAAACCAGATCAGCACTAAATAGCCTGAGCTAAACATCCATCTGGACAAAAGAACAATCATGCAGGCAAATCTGGCAGGCTTATATGAAATAGCAACAGATTCGGGGCAGCAGATGAAATGAAACCAGTAGCAATAGGAGAGTAATGGCAGGGAGCTGGAGCCCTTGCGGAACTGAAGCCAAGGCCCGCAAAACACTGCAGGACACTCAGCAATCAGCTGAGTCAATGAGAGGTATGAGAGGAGAAGATCCTAAGGAGGAACGCTCTGAGCTGCCTGGGGTAGCAGGGAGGCAAATGCTGCGCTCGCAGCAAGCACACACTGGTAGTGGCAGATTTCTTCAGAGACCCACGTGTAAGAAGAACTACACAACTGAGCAGGCCACAGCAAAATGACTGTGAAAGGAATAACCATATACCTGGAACTTCAAGTTAGCAATTTTAGGGTTTTTTAATAGTCAAAAAAAACCAGAGTAGTTAGTGCAACAACTGTCATAAAGCCGAAAGGGGGAAGTACAGGTTGCAAAAGCATGCATTTTGAAAGAGTCATTAGAGGAGGCAGTTTGGGTGCATGTGACTGGGGTGCTGAGCCAGAGAGAGGAAGACAAAACCCTTTTGGGACCTCTAAGTAGGCCAAAAGGAAACATAAACCTGAAGCTCAGGTCCCTATCTTTTTTTATGTTTCCATATTCCCTCCTAGCTCTCACAATATGTGCTTGCCCCTCTGTGTGGACCCACAAACTCTGTGGGTCAGTACACGAAGGAGTTACCACGTATTGAGCTGGAAATGCTGCAGTCCCTCTTCTGCTACTAAAAGCCTCAGTAATACCTTCCTTTTTGCAGTTGTTCTGCTTCAAACTGTGCAGAGACACATCAGCGCAGTTCCTCCTAATCCTCTCTTGCTCAAACATCCCCTCTTGCTCCAGCGTATTTAACTGCTTATGAGGCCACCACTACCTTAAGGTCAATCATGATTATGCTGTTCAAAATTTCCAAGTGTTTCTTTCCTATTGACTAACCACATCATACAACGGACTAATTAACCCACCAGGTTCTCATTAAGCAGTATTCCTTCACTCTCCTCCAGGACCACCAGCTGTGCTGGAGATTTCCTCTGAGTTTAGGAAAATAACAAGATTCATTATCAGAAATTGATTTTTTTTTTCCCTTCGGCATGTCACAAAGCCCATGATCAAGTTTAAAATAGCAACCCCCAGACCCTGGGACTTGGGGCAGAATTTAGACAGCCTCCTGCAGGAGACCGCGACGATTTTTCAGCAGCTCTGTGGGGAGTGAGGGAAGGATCCCATCATGAGGAGACCTGGATTCTTCCCCTCATGCCCAGGGTGGAGGAAAAAGCATGTTTTACTCTTTCACAGACCATGATGCATTAAATACGACTACTTAAGGCAAAAATCTCATCTTGGAGGCCACAGCAATATCTCCAGCTGATGCTTTCTCCTGCTCTTGGGTAACTCTTTTACCACTTTGGAACTGATGCTCACCAACTCCCTTGTTTTCCAGAGGAAAACTGCAGTACAGATACCCGAGCCCACAAACAGAGCAGGGTGCTGAGCCCAACCCAGCCTCAATTTACCCACCCTTTAGGTGTGTAACAGCTTCAGAAAACAGCCAGGACTGAGCAATTCCTACATCTGGTTTGGGCACCCATCCCTCAGCATGCCAGCTGCCCTGTATCCTGATGAAGGAGCATCTCTCACATCTGTCAGAGCTCTGCTCAACCCGTGAATTCACACACAAACTTCAGGCCTTGCAGCACAAATCATCAGGACACCAATGTCCTCTGTTCAGGCAGGCCAAAATATTTGGTTCTCATATTTAACGTTGGTAGTGAACAAATTAGACATCAGTATGTAGGCAGGTGCCTCGGGTGTGAACTGGTTTTAAAAACTGGAAAAACCCTTAAAAATTATTTATTCAAGACACAATGGACCATTTTATTATGTCTTAATAACTTCCAAGTCACAGTGGATGGTGTTTCTGGTATTGCATGCAGCCAGTTTAAGAAAGAAGGTTTCTGAGTTTCTCAACCATTGGCCTAATGCTGTAATTTAGGGGACGTTAGGATTTTAAAGGAATGCTTATTCACTACTCAAAATATCACTGATGTGTTTCCATAATGAAAATGTATGTTAAGTTGTATTAAGTATAATAAAATGCCTATTTTAAATAAAAATTTCTAATGACCTGTTGTGAGTAAAAGAATTCATAAACTAATTTGGGCATAGAAATCGATCCCTCATTTCATGAGAATCAGCAGTACGTTCCCATTTTGAATTGCAAGAAAAAAGCAAGACTTCGAAATTTTCACCAAAATACAGGACAAAAAAATATTTTGATCTCATGTGTTCCCTGATCTCAGTCACTTTGAAATATTTCTTTTAAAATTTAATATTGCTTAGATGTTTATGAAAAAGTATTAATTAAAAATAAGTTGTTTTGACTAAAATCATTCATTCTTAGCATGTTTTCCTTCAGATTTTTTTTAGTCTGATTTTTTTTAAGTGATTCATAAATGAACCATTTCAATTTTTTACTAAAAGAGGGGTTTTTTCCACTTGGGCTATCAGAAAATAAAGATATACTGGAGGATTACAAGCCCACTGTTATCTCCAATAAAAGATTTTCCTTTCATAGAAAATCTTAATTTTTAAAGTTCCTAATTTTTTAATTAAACTGTGCAAAAGGGAAAAAGAAGGGATAAAACATAAGAAAGAAAATTCATATGCAGCTAAAAGGCTGTATATTACATGAACTACATTAGAATATATAAATTTTATGAAGTTATCTTTCAACTGCTAATTATAGATTTGTTACAGGATCTTAATAAGTCTTAATAAAGTGATTGAGTCAATGTATTAGAAGGAAGAAGCCCTTTCAATATGTGATTTGCAAGACCAGACTGTGGGTTTCCAGCATCACACTCAGGCAGGTCTGCTGTGAGAACGGGTCTTCAGGCTGCGTAAGATCTTTGCGTGAAGCCAGGAGCAGCCTGATGGGGCTTCTCCCTGCCTATTCTGCGTGGGCGCCCCTTCAGCCCTCTCTGCAGAGACGGAGCTGGGACTATTTGAAGAAGAGCCAAGCTGCAGAGCGATACAACAGCTCACCAGGAACCTAAAGACTTCAAGTAACATGTGTAAGAGGAAGCAGCTTCCTGAACACTGAACCAATGATTAAAAAAGCTTTTTTAACAGACACTTACAGTTGCTTGGGAATATTTCCTGTTGTTTCAAAATCCCTAGACAATCAGTCTTCTGCAAACGATATTGTGCAGTGTAAACTGCTAATTTTGAGAGAGACAAATACACACATCCTAAGAGTACATCCTTATTCAAATACTAGTTTTAGTTTGGCTTTCCCAGAAATCACAACACCATGTACTATTTTGGGCTAAACGGGCAAAATAAGACTATTTGATCCTGAAAAAATACCACTGTGAGCCACGGAAGTCCTGGGCACAAAGGATAAGACAAGCAGGTTCTAGTAGTTTTAGCTGAGAAACTTCTTGCTCACATGACCCTGAACTGGGATCCCCATGCACAGGTAATGCAAGAAAATGTGTATTACATAAAAATATAGTCCTGAAAGAGTGAGGATTACTTCAGTGAAACATATGATATTCCACTTCAATCCCAGCACAGTCATTCAGGACTACTTAAAGCAGTAGTCTCCGTATCTGTAAATGACAGTGGTTCACTTGTGCACCCTTAAAGCCATGTTCAACCCAACTGGTGAACTCTGCCCAGCTCTGATTTACAGCGTGTTCTGTTTTACAAAACCTACTCAGTCAACATATGGGAACAAGGATTGGGGAGGAGCCGGGAACATCTGCTTTCCTTGTCTTGAGCTTGCACTGTTGCTGCGTACAGCTTTTTGCTCTGGAAGGCTGTCAAGCCTGTAATAGTCACCAACCAGTTGGATACAACAGTGTGCTCTGATGTTGTTGCTGTCTGCCTTCCTGCTGTGACTAACTCAGGATTTTTCTGGTTTTGACAGAGTGCCGGCGTGCCCGGCAGTTTGCTTGCAGTCCTCGTTAGCAGGGCCAGCGGCCAGGGTCTCCACACCACGCGTCCACCAGCCACCTCATGCTCATGCTAAAGGTCATTCATGTTACCAGTGAAACAACTGCTTCTTATTAAAGATTTCCAATAAGGTGCTTTGGAAAACAACTCTGTTTGTCACAATCTATACCACTGCTGTCACTTTCTATGTGCATGTCTGGGACAAGACTATTATTTTCAAGACCATCATTTTTATTTCAGAGGCGGCAGAGAGGGAGAGGAGGCAGCCCAATGAGGCATTTAGCTTTGGAGCGTGATAGGGCTCGGGTCCAGCAGACAGAGCAGAAGTATGGCTCTGGTATGGTTGTGATGTGGAGATTGGATGGCTTCTGTCAAAAATATGATGTTGCCTCAAGAATAAATTTGCACAAATCTTATGAAAGGCTGTCCCTCAAGCCTCTTCCTCTCTGGGATAAAAAGGCTTGAACTGCTCTTTCTAGTCCTTGTGGTTACATCTATGAGCTCTTATCCTCAACACCATAATTTGTTTGGAGTGTGGCAGGAACTTGACCCTTCCTTCAACAAAACTCTTGCCCCCGCACATGCAAATGGAGACATTTCTGCTTGTCTAAAATGCCTGGCTGCTCTTGGTCAGAATAATGTGTGATCAGCAATTGCACGGAAGCAATGCCCTGTGTCTGTATATCAGGCAGAGGGCTTTCCTCAGCCACTCTGCACACACCGCAGCTCTCCCCCAAATATTCTTGCTCCCCACTGCATTCCTGGTGGCACAGACAGCCTCGGAGGGGGGAGTGAGGGGCGTGCCCTGTTTGTGTGATTACCTTGATGATCAACTATGAAATCAGTGTCTCCCAAGGCACAACAGTAAGCACTCCATGATGTGTTAAATCACTATAATGAAGGCCATGAAAGATGGATTTGAAGATGCCAAAAGCACGTCTGACTTAAGGGAAAGAAAATGGAGGAGCTCCTATTGTTTCCACAGGGCCAGATTCTGCCACTCTTCCATCTGGTCCTTTGAAATCACTGCAGCATTAAAGAGTCAATGGCCGATTTGGGCAGCTGGTAGATGGTGAAACAAGTCGGGACCGAGAAGTAACCTTGAGCAAGGGAGGAAATGCAGCTTACAGCCAGAGGCTCGCTCGGACGCCGTTTGCAGATTGCAAAACCGGGATGCTCAGAGAGACACCCAGCAAGAAGCATCAGTCCATGAACTGGAACAGATTACTCAGAAGCTGGTTGTCCCACACAAACAAATCCCTTTCCAGGCCCGTGTCCTCCAGGCAGCAGACCTGCTCCCCAAAGTGATGATCAGGGTTTCTGAGCACCATGGGGAAACAGGAGAACCGTGAACTGGAAAATAGGTCTGAGAGCAACTGACTGTGCTTCCCAAAGCAGCCTCTGCTCCCAGCCATGTAAGCACAGGCTTGTCTGCAGCTCAAAACTATTGAAAGTCACCACTAATGAGTATCTTCAAAAATGCTGCTATTTTTTTGTCTCTGTTCTGTTTCTCTCTCTCTTTATTTTCAATCTTTCTGGGTCACACAATGCCAAAGGATGTTATTTTGGTTGTCTTGCATGTTTTCTCTTAGTACTGCAGATGAAAGTTTGTCCCAGACATTGTGTTGTCTTTGGCTTTGTCATTTTTTTGGCAGGTTATTTCCCACATTGCAAGGTCATCCTGTACTCTTCAAGCCACTGAGCTGAACGAGTACTTGGTCACTACTTTTCCAGTAAGTAGCAACTATGATTGCAGCTGCAGAGGAATGAACATCTCTCAGGCTTCCCCATCCCTCTCCCAACCCCAAATGGAAGTGCAAAGTACAGACCAGGACACTACCCCAGGTGGTGTCTGTCATTTTTGTGTCATTCATGTTTTTCTCACACCAACAGTGAACCAAACAACAAGGCAGTTTGATGCAGGAGCCCTCGCCAGGTCGGACAGCTCTGTCTTCCTGCCCCCCTGCATTAAACTCAAGCTCCAAAACCCTGTCCTCCCTCCTAGTGCATCCTCCTTCTCACTCACCCCGTCTGGGCTCATACACTTCTTTCATGTTGTTGATATGCTACGTATTTCTCATCGCCCCATTTGTTGGCTTTTGGGGCCCGCTAGGCCCGAAGGAGGGAGCACGATGTGC
Source organism: Elanus axillaris (assembly GCA_026212715.1). Classification (NCBI taxonomy): domain Eukaryota; kingdom Metazoa; phylum Chordata; class Aves; order Accipitriformes; family Accipitridae; genus Elanus; species Elanus axillaris. The sequence continues at coordinate 43,682,119 of JANZLQ010000029.1, read as the reverse complement.
CATGGAGACAGCAACCTGATGCTGAGGCAGAGCAGAGCATTAGTAACAAAAGGGGCCATGACCCAGGATCACAGCCTCCCTTCTCGACCTGCCCTGCTCCTACATCATCCCTTCCTCCGGCCATACATTCAGGCTGGTTTTAGCCATTAGTTTCCTCGTTAACACCCAGCTCTGTTGCATTTTCCTGAGGAACCTGGTTGAGCCAGTGGGCTTTGGCATTGCTGTAACAACCAGCTCTGTTTAAGAACTATCACTAGATTTTCTGAAGACACAACTTTGCTTGGACTCGCCATCTGCCTTGTGTCTCTGTGTGCATCCTCTGAGCCCACAGGCCAGTCTCAACCAAATGTGGGCGGGAGGAAGACATCCCAAAATGACTGCATCATTAGCCACACTAGAGGTGAGAGAGCCAGCTAAGGAGAACGCTGCGAAGCAAACTCAGCCCTTGATGGATACAGGAGAGAGATCTCATTAATGCTTGAACCAACATCAAGAAATAAACATCAATAAGCCTCAAGGCAGGAGAGGACTTTAAGTGCATCATTTCTGATCATGGGGCAACTACTTGCTCTCAAAAATTTGTTTGAAGTCAGAGCTGCCAGAGCCCACTTATTAGGAATGACTGCGCCTCTGATTGCAAGAGCTGCCTCAGTTTTTCCCAGCCCTCTCCAGTACTCCTTCCTCACATGACCCACACAGTCATACCATACATCAGTTTTGAGGATCACGTTCTGTCACACAGGGCTCAACCCTGCAGCCACTCCAGCAGCCTGTAGGTCTCAGCAATCTCCACTGCACCTGAGGGGCAGGGGTGACCTTTGGAGTTATCCAGGCTTATCTGAAGGATAATTCATTTTATTTTATCCAGTGGGATGGCATTTGAAATCCTGATCTTCTGTGCAGAGGAAATCTGTTCTTCAGAAACATTTCTAGGGAGGGTAACAAATGGGTATTTCTGTTCAGTTAACATTTTGGGTTTATTCTCATCCAACATTGCTGAAATGCCCAGAGCTGTTCCAGATTATAGCCTTGTAAGTCTCATAACTTCCCTGAGTATTCGCACCCCGTTTTCTGGAGCCGCTGGGGTGAGTGCAAGGCAGTGCGGAGGAGGGTTGCAGACAGTCATTCCAGACACCAGCACTTCTTGTTCTCTCATCTCCAATGACTTCACCACCCCAGGCCTGGCCCTTCCTTTTAAGACAGTGTTGAATAATTTTACCCAGCCATTGCTAAAGTGGTAAGAGAGGATCTGGATCTGAATGCCCAAATTGCACATCCACAAGATTTTTGCACACTGGTTTTGAAAAGTCTGTTACTATCCAGCCTGCCTGTCTTCACATCCTGGACACTAAGCCTGAGCAGCACTGTGAACATTAACTCTTCTCAAAATATTCTCAAATATTTGGGCAAACAACATGAAAGAAGAAAAAAAAATACAAAAGCACTGACTCAATCTGCGCTACCCTGAGTGCATGACAGAAAAAACTTGGTAAACTCAAGGATTTGTCAGATAAGGAACAACACATGAAGATGTGTCCTGAGGAACATCTGCCAGTCTCAAAAATGTGTGCACATCTCATCATGGTGGTTTTCTGACACCTTCAGTAAGATCTCAGTGTGTTTCCATGGTTACTTCAACTTTGACTTTCTTTGTTAGCCTTCCTTTTGTGCTGCTGTCGCCTGTGCAGCCAGTAGGGAGAGGGTGAGCTTCTGGAGGTACAGTGTGGATCTACAAGTGAGCTTACACACCACTCCAGGGAAACACCTTGGTTTGGACCGATGTCTGTGCTTGTACTCCAGTGGAGCCCTGGCCTTCATAACTCAATGGCCATCCCTTGTGATGCTCCTTGGAAGCGAGAAGCCCCAAAGCCTGATCCAGATTGCTAACAACGTGATTTATCTCAGCCTGCCTAGATCCTAACATCATCCTTGATGTTACCATGGTATCATCTGCTGAAATACCATGGTATTTTAGGCCCTCCAGGGAAACACAGGAAGCAGCTGGGTTTCTGTTCACCTTCTCCTAGGGAGTTTTCCTGTGAAAATGGAAAGAAAATGCTGGGTGGAGGAAGAAAAGTTAAAAAAATAATAATAATAAAAAATCATTGCATCTGGTTTATATAGTTGCATGGAATGTCTAATAAAAAACATCAATATTTTCATTCTTTGATGCAACACCATGCACATTTGGTAGAAATGGCACGAGAGACTGGAGCATACAGCATAGACTTTGTTTTATGGTATAAATATCTGAAGCTATTCTTGAAGGAGGAAAGAGCTGGAGATTTTGTGACAGCACTAGTCAAAGGACAGCCCATAGAAATGCAGAAACCTACGCAACCAAGAGAGACATGGAACAAAACCAAACAAGAGGAAAAGGCAAAATGTTGTGATAAATGCACCAACTGTATTGAAGAAAAATTAGAATCAATATTTTGCTTGTCTTTTTAAGTGACTTAATGATAGAGAAACATAGCAGAGGCAGCCTTGCAGTTGAAAGCCTTCCATCTCACCACAGAAATGATTGTCACAGGCATCGATCCTCCTAACACAGCTTCTACCAAACATACTCCTCAACTAATCAGTTTGCCATGCCTTTTTCCAAACCAGGTAGAGTCACTACCATAAAAGCTAACAGGCTGAAATGGATTGTCATTTACTTGGATCAGAGGTCTGATTCAACTCTCAGAGAAGACCAAAACTTCTGTGAACTCCAAGGAAAAATTACAAATGACACAGAAATCACTGAAAGCAAGGCTTAACCATACAATAAATCCAGCTTTAGGACACCTGGTATCAAATAAAGACCACTGCAGCTTCATAATACAAAACACTTATCTGATAAAACCTCACTCTGCCAACTCAAATTTGTTCAAAAACTGTGCGTAGGTTGACTTCACCCTGACAGGCTTCAGGCTGAAAAAAGTTATCACTTGCTTCCACTGCTTAACTTGATGACAGACCTCCGTCATCCCAAAGCCAAGCTTAAACTCAGCATGAAAACATAGAGCCAGCCTGAACTTCATGGTGGGTGCCCAGCTAATTCAATGGAAAAGTGGTTCTCATACTTGGTTTTTCTATGGTCAGCCTCAATCAAAATTAGTGCTGCTGGGTGGTATGTTAATGCACAGTCCCCATAGTGGGACTGCAGTTTCTGTGTTTTCCTACCTCTATCTGTAGTTTGAAGGAGGTGAATGTATTTTTTCTCCAGGAAATGCTTTAGAAAGATAAAGTGACCCGATGCCAAAATAACAAGCAATTGTCACTTCAATATTAGCTCACTTTGACTAGGGACAGCAGCAGCATGCCAGGTTGCTACACAGCCCCTCAGCAATTCAAATTCCACACCCCCCCCCCCCCAAAAAAAAAAATTCAGGTATGAAAACCGGGGTGGCAGCGTGCCACCTCCCTGGCACTGCATGGGGTGAATTTTCCCTCCCCGGCATCCTATTTACTGCAACCCAGCAGCCAGGCGATGGGAGCAACACAGCCAGCAGCTTCATGGGCAGAGCGGGTGCAGAAGATCTCTCTATTAGCTTTTTAACTGGTTTTGCCTGCAATTTTCCTTCCTTTTGCTCCCTGTGGTCACGTAACTCATTTTGTGAAACGAGATAATCTGAGACTCAACAGGCAATTACCTACCTGCTTCTTTGCTGAAGTCCGTGACTTTATTTGCAACCAACCTCTCTGCTTACAGCATATGACCAAACTCATCCCTGATGTGTGAGGAAAGAGGAGTCCCTCACTGTCTTTAAAAATATTTTTCTCTGTCCAAGCCTCTATATTCAGTATCTTCATGTTGGAAGTTGTTGATTTTTTTCTCTTTTGCTTGTTGAGGAGCAGGGTTATTTCTGAGATAAAGATGATGTGTATGTGTTGGGCCATATCACATTTCAGCACAGTCTGCAAACAGCATTTCACAGATAAATAAAGAAAATCATCAGTTTAAAAATCACAATACCTATTAAATAGAGTTAGGAACTGTCTTTTAATGACTTCTTGATACCTGAAGAGGCCATCCTAGGAAGATGCATGCATGCATTTTTGGTAGCTAACGAAACTGAAATGAGCTATTGAACTCAATGACTTTTTCATGTGATTGAATAAGCTTTGTGAGAAGTGCCTGTGTGTGCACAGCCTCTGTGTATGCACACGCAAATAAAGACAACAGCTACCTTTCATATATCTCTTGGCTCTTCCTTTTCACCCATCCTACAGTATTTTCTTTCCTTTATTCTTCAGGCATTGCTGGTAACAACAGCACTTTTCAGTTCTTAAGTAGAGCTCTATGAGTGCTGGCAAATTGCAAAATATTTGGCAATAGAAAAAGACTGTGTTTATCTCCATGTTACCAATGAAGAAACTACTATAGGGGGGAGGACTTTGGAGATTTATATCTTATTTGCAGCATATTTCATGCTCAGTTATCCCATTTGTAATAATTGTTACAACTGATAAGAGAAAACATTCCTTTCACTCAAATATTTTCAGGAATTCAGAAAAATATACTGAACCAAAATGAAAAGTGAAAATCATGAAAATACTATGTGGATCAAAAATCCTAAAAATAATTGTATTTGATTGAAAGCCTTAAGTATTTGGAATTTTTTCATTTAATCTTTACCTTATTTTCCCTTATTTTTCTTTTTACCAATTAGTGCCTTACTAAAACATAAACCATTAATTCATATGTTAATGAATCCATGAACTCCAACAGCAAACACTTCAGAAGCAGCTGTTACATGTAATGTTGTTTATCTAGATTTATGCTATTTAAAGTAGAAACAGCAACGCACAACACCAGTTCAGAGGTTCTGGATCAGCAGAGCGTATTGCTCCCACCATTAGTTAAACACTTAGCCTTTTTCTGTTTCTCAACACCATGAATTTCCCTCAAACAATTCAACACACCTGGACACAGTTAGGAAGAAAAATATAAAACACCTCCCAACTATTGCAATTAGGTTTGTTCTGGCAAGTTTTGCATCTGTATTCTGGTGGCAATTGGCTTCTGGTGCAAAAAGTTGTGCCAAAAGTAATGTTTTCTTTTGCATACAACATATGGAGCTTTTTTGCTGAATTCCACTGTGCAGCATGCTCCTGGTAATGCTGTTGTCCAACCTGGGAGCACCACTAGTTACTGCTGGGACTACCAAGATGTTATCAGTGCTACTGTAAGGAGACAGTGGCTTGCAAGTTGGTGAAATGGCTTTTAATGTAGTCAAAATCTAACCAGTTTCTAACAGGGGGAATTTCTCACCTATGTGTGATGGCCATCAGCACCCTCAAATCCAGAAGGTGGAGATGGGAAGCAGATTTATTGAAATGTGAAACAAGGAAAATACTCAATTTGCAAAATTTTCCAGCCTGAACCTGTATCTGCAAATGGCGAACCTGTGCATCATGCTGGGTGTGGCTGTATCTCTAGCTACCAAGTATTGTTTTTTGTGACAAATCTTTGGCCTCAAACACAAAACAGATTTCTCCTGCAGAGCACTTGTAAAGAACTTGATGATATTATTTGCAAAATATTCGCATTGTTTCAGTGTGCTTTTAAACTGGTATTAAAGCATGTCTGAAAATGGTTTTCAGGCCTCATTCATAATGCAGTCATATTACCAGGTTCAGTAAGAAGTATTTTCGTAGTAAAACTCTTTAGAAACTGAAACTAAATTGTCACAAGCAATCCTCAGAGCTCTCATTTTTTCCTCAACTTTCCAAAAACTGAGGGTAGTAAATGAGTGTCTTGCTGCACAAACTGATCCTTGGAGGGGGAGCAGCATCCAGCCCTCTCTGTGCCCACTCACCCGTCTTCCAGCTGGTGAGTTTGGGCTTGAGCCAGAGTTGAGGCATCGCGTAACAGTGGGACTTGATTAAAGTGGACCAAATATTACAAAAGAAGCTTTGTCATCCTTTCTCCTATGCCGACAAAAAACTCTGCTTTCCGGCTAATACAGTGGAAATGCACTTGTGGGAGAGAGCCTGATGCAGATCAGCATGGTCCTGGAATAACAGCCTGAAAGTACAAGGGAGGGATTTGCAGAGAGACTTGTGCCTTGATCCTGGATGGTGCTGGGAGGGAGGATGTACCTGCTGAGGTCTAGCGAGAACCACCCACAGACCAGGGTGGGAGAAAGCCCTGAAGAAGAGATTAGGACTCTGGAAACTGTGAAGTGTTCAGTCTGGAGAAGAAACTGGGTAATTCAAAGTGCAAATTAAAACAGCTCATTCATGTTCGGAAGCTGGGCCAACCGTTCCCAATGAGACGTTGTGAGCCAAGGGGGGGAGCTGCAAGGCAGGTTCAGGGGTTTGAGGGCCTGCAGGGATTTTAGGGCCCACAACAGCATGTGTGGGCTAGAGGTGCATGTAGGAGCACAGCGGGAACACCAGCAGAAAAGCTTGGCTGAAGAGTGAGAAGAGTTTGCTTTTCACCAAGGTATTTGCTAAAGACCTTGTGGAGGAGAACTAGAGCAGGAGCTGACGTGGGCTGAGGAGGTGCTAAGCCACAACATGACCTTCCTGTGTGTATGAAAGGCCCAGCAGCTGGCTTAAGATAAGGAATAAGAACAGTAATGGGGACTTTGCCAGCTTTTACAATTAATCTCAGTGACATCCCAACACCCCTGAAGCGGTGGCCTGTGTGTGGCTCTTTGGCACGTGGAGTTTTTCAGTGTGTGCAAAGCATTAAGCACTGCAGAAATAGGAAGCTGTATTATTTCTGAGCAAACCAGTCCCTTTCAGACCCACAAAGCTGCCCCTCCACGAGGCCCTGGTTCATGCTTCACCATCTTGGGCACATGAGGCATCTGAAGCACCTTCCAGGAGCTGGTGACCCATGCAAAGTGAGCCCAGTTTGTGCCATGTGTCCCCAACCTGACTCCTGGGAATAGGACGACTACCTTAGTTGGCATTTTTAGAAAATGTTGATTTTGATAGACTCTCAGCAAAACCAGCTGTATTTTAAAAGCAGACACCTATAGTGGAAATGTTTGGTAACCTGAGCTCCAGCATGGTCCGAGGCAGCTGTGCTGTAGGGGTGGGAGAAGGTTGTAAAACTGGTCCATCCCCTAGTCCTGTGAGTCCTGTTCACAAACCAGGGAGGGGATTCAGTGTCCCCAAACTGCTGTCAGGCAAATCTGTGCATTAAAACGACATTTTGGTTGCCGTTGAGCACAAAGATTGCAGAATATTAATGAATCCATCCTCAGAGATTGCTGAGATGTGAATGTTTGAATGTTTAGCCTTTTTAATTCTTTTTTCTGCTTTTAACCCCTGAACTTTCTCTTTAACTCTTGGGTTGGAAAAACAAGCCAATAATGTTCACTTTAAAAAAAAAATTAAAAATTGGCAGAGATAGAGAACAGTTTGGGAGTCTTAAAGCAGAGCTTGGCCTCAGTTCTGTTCCAGACCCCCTAATCTTATCATTGATTGCGGCATTCTTAATTGTTTTTTTAAAAAACTAAATAACGAAAATGGATAGTTCAATCAATCCACTATCTTTAATTCAATATTCACCCCAATTGATTTTCACTTCCAAGTTTCACTTCAGCATGAAACACGGCATTGTGTTAAGGAAGTTGTGGGGGAACTTGTAGGTTTTGGCAGCTGAAGCAAGGGGAAACTGTGGTTTTTAGATTAGAGGAAGGTGTGGGAATCAGCTCTTTAGCTAGCGGTTGGAGCAGCAGGGATTGTGCACGTTGTTTGTGTGCGTTTTTGTTGTCAGTCTTTAGAAGCTGTTGCCTGGCAGAGGTGAGCGGGATGTGGAGGCACTGATGTGCTCACGCTCCAGCCATGGTCCTTGCCCTGGCACCAGCTTGCTCCGCAGCGGCGATGGCACCGTGCCATCCCGACATCCCCAAGCTGCTCCCCAGCTCTCCCCTGTCCCTGTAACAGGGGCGAAGGATTTCCAGGCACCATCCCATCCCCATGCCCACGTTAGCTGCCTGGGGAAAAGAAATTCCCTTTCCCAGCTGGGGCATCTCCATTTACAAGGCTGCCAAGCTCCTGAGGACTGCAGCTCTCGGGTGAACATATTTCCAGATATTTTCTGAGGCTGCACTATATATTCTGTGGTTCAGTCTCATGAGATATGCAGGGTTTTCCATGGCAACCACAGAGATAGCTTTCTTCTTAAAGAAACAGCAAGTAACAGAAAATGAGAAGTTTACATGGATAGAATCAACCAGTTTAAGGACATCAGTAAGCCCATCAAAACAAACACCGCTCCCAGGAATGCAGCTCTGTCCCCATGGGGAGCAGGAGTGGGGAAACAGCATGTGACAGACGTTAATTACAGTTCCGAAAGCACTGTGGAAAAAAGAAAACTGAGAGCAAGAGGAGCCAAGCAAAAACCTGTCCTATTTGCACCTCACCTGTCTCTGCACCTCACCCAGCTGAGTCCATCCCAGGTCCCTCACCAGCGCCCTGGTGTCCGCTTTTAAAGTGCATTCACACTTATTCCCACCAAAAATAAAAGTGGTTTGCCTGTGCTTCACTATGTCTGCCCAAACACCCGTCCAGATTGGCATCTTGACCATGATCCCTGCTGGTCTCCATCTCCCTTCTCCCTCCATGGTCAATGACCTTCCTTTCTCTGTATCTCCTTCAGAGCTCACTTTTCCTATGAAGCTCAATGACCTTCTCTCAGCCACATAAATAGCTGTCATTGAACTGGTTGGACCATTTATAATGGTCTGTGTAGCACTTTGTGCTTTGCTACTCCACATTTTTACTGGGACATCCTTTGGGAAGGCATTTTTCCACTTTCAGGTTTGGTGACAAAGGGAGGGAACAACCACTCTTGGAATATTCTGCTAGCTATTATATGTGCTAGATATCATTAGAGCTGTAATAGAGAAGTGTTGACAGATTAGAGGGAAATTTAGAAAATTACAGCAACACCAAGGGACCAAAAGGGACTAACTTAGGATCACTGAAAACTCTAAATATCCTCCTCCAGAAAGGGCCTAGAAAAGGCTTTGCTAAGTCCACAAAGGTGCAATGGGTACACATAGAAGGAAAATACATGTTCAGGGTGGACCCTGAAAAAGAGCCAGACTTCAGAGGATGATATTAAGAAACAAAACCCTAAGAGAAACCTTTGGCCTGGTAATGTCTAGTGGCTTGTGGAGCTGCCACTATGGCAGACAGCATAAATCTCTCCATTGACACTTTTCCTTATTGCCAGTTTAACTGTGTGAGGTTGTGCTGCTGTCTCTCACCATCCAGAGGAGAACCACAGCAGCCATCTGCATGGCAGGACTTTAACCTCTTCTGTCCAAAGCACTTCTGCTATATGAAGCAATGACACATCCTGATGCAGGAATCTATCCCAGATCCATGTCTATACCATTATGCTACTGGAGCAAAGATCCTACTATTTCTCTTTCCTATGAGCCTTTGCTGTGCTGCAAGTCACTGCTTTCCCACCCCGGAAAGCTCAGGGATGAAACTCTCTAAACTGAATTGAGTTGCCTGAAGTGATTTGTCCTCACCAGTAAGAGATAAGGCTTAATCCTGCCAGTTTCTGAGAATGCTCTGCCCAAGGACTTGATTCTCCATAGCTTCCTACATGGCACGAAGAGCTGGATTACCTAAACCAAGGGCTGCCACAGCTACACTCCCTTGTAAACACAGCTCCAATGCACAATGACAGTCACCCATGTCCCATGGATGCTGAGGATTTGGACCTAAAGCAGTCTGGCTTTTACCCCTGGGAATTAAACCTCAGACTCTTGAAGAAGCACCCTTACCAGAATGAGAAGCCAACATTTTCATAGGAGGCCAAATAGTTACCCTCCCTGAATGTTTTGCCTTCAAAACATGGGTGTGGTCATCTGGAGAAGTTTATATTAAACCAGTGATAATCATTTGTTTGATACCAGTCAGGAGGTGCAGTCACGGGATGCAGTGACATGGTGCACTGAATAAATACCACGGAGCACTTTGGAAAGCAAGTTACATGATTTGCACTGAGTCAGATGGAAACAGAGGACAGGACCAGCAGCAGAACCCTGCCATCCCAGCTTCCAAATCTGAGCCGTAACCACAAAATTCTCCTTCCTTCCTCCCACGGCTCATCTTGTGCAGCTTCACTGGGGGAGGGAAAAAAGGAGTCAGTGCTTGCTAACTGGAACATGAACTCAGTAGCAAAAGCAATTTTCTTTCCAAACTTTTAAACTACAAAGAGTCAAGGGAGGGAAGGGGCTAAATCTATAAAAACAGATAATCTACAGCGTTCTGCTAACTGGGGTATACTATAATCTTCATAAGTGAACTATTTTCCAGCTAGAATATGTATTCATCCTCACAAAATGTCTGGAGTAAGAGCCACAATAAATTGTTACAGCTCCTTTGAAGTCCGCCAAGCTTCTGCAAGCTGGGCAGGCTGAGGACCAGCTCTGGAAAACTTTCTCTTCATTTGAATATTAAGAGGGCTAATAAAACAAAGAGGACATGGTAAGTTCTGGAGGTTTTTCTTTAGTTGCTAAGGGACAATTTGGATGTGAGCATGGTTTTTAATAGCTTTCTTTACTCTAGTTGGTTAGTTGTGCTTACAGAACCAGTAGCAAAGAGCATCTCCTGCTGCTTTGCAGATTAATTACCCAATGTTTGGATGAAGTGCTGTGTCAGTGCTAAGTGTTATTATTTCCAGCAGCACCACTCTGAAGCAAATGCAAGGAGCCACGTTGAGAGGGCCATCATTGCTTCTGCAATACCTCCATGTTTCTCAAAGTAATGTCCTGCCCTCTGCTCCAGCGAGTGGCATTTCTCCATAGGGCTAGAGATACTGGCCCACTCTAGCAAGCATAAACATGGGCAGCAAACACCTCATGGTGGTACAGCATTTCATGCACACCGACAGACCGAAGAGGAGCCATAAAGGGACAAATCCTGATTGCTAGCATACACTGAATCCTGTCTCACTACTCTTGTTACCCAGCTTAGCTGCTCAAAGTGCTTTTGTTGTGCACCTTCAATTTGCTGTGGAATTGGACCCTATATAATAATCCTCATGGAATGTATAGAGTCATGGTGTCTAGCAACACTAAAATGTTAAGGTGATGGCTGTCCCATATTCATAGATGAATGTATGGACTCTGCCATGATGGTGGCTTGCTGCAGGTTATCTCTAGTGCCTGGCCATAGAAAGCAGGATTTTATGGTCAAGAATACTTGCTTCTCACTCCCTCCAGCAGTGGTTAATGAGAGCCACAACACAGAGCAATGTATGTGTTTTCTTGCAGCCCTTGGGACAGTGCTGTCTTGTCTGCAGAAGTCTGTATGTGTGCTTTTACAGTAGAAAGTCATAAAAAGCTTTTTCCTCTCCTTGCCTGTTTTACTCAAAAGCCAGCTGTCATCACGTCCTACACTCAAGAGATGTGATCTGTGGTCAGCTTGCATGTTCCCCTTTCTCCAGCTACCTTGAACTCTTGTTTGCATGATATCGTGGCAAGACCCTGGGAAGGTGCAGCTCCACTTCTCCCTTGTTAGGGCATTATTTAAAAGAGCAGCCTTGACAGTTTTCCCTCCTACATATGCTCCTCCTATGCACATTCATCATTTCCAGGACAAGGAGGAGGAGAGTATAGAGCAGATCAGAATCAGTCTTTGTTTTCTCACCACCTTTATAGCAGAAGTCTGAGAGAAAAGAGGAAGCAGTTCTGAGACCTGAAGTTCCTCTTTATGTTTCTGTAGGAATTTCCTATAAAATGGGGTGTGCATTTTCCAAGGAAATGAGTTATTCACTCAACACTTGTGCTGAGAAAGTCCTGTGGGGAAGAGAGATGGGAAGGGAACACTCATAGAAAATGTATCCATCCACAGGAAACTTCTATTAATGCAAGGTCACAGCCCATTGCTGGAATACACATGGAAAAAATTTCACATCACTTTTATATTGCTCGCTGAATTATTATATTCCTAAAAGGAGCATTACAGAGAAGACAGACTTCTCAGAGGTGTACTGCAAAGGGACAACAGGCAACTTAATCTCACTTTGAATCTGGCCCTGCTTTGAGAGACCTCCAGAGGTCTCTGCCAACCCCAGTTACTCTACGGTTCTATGATATATAAAAATGAAATGTATGCTATGTAGAATGCCTCTTAAGAGGTAACATGATTTCTAAAGATGCCTGATTTTTTTCAGTACTAAGCTTCTATTTAGTCATCAATATCTCCCTGAAATTCTGCCTGAAATTGCCTCCATTTAGCTCAAAATTTCCCTGGTTTTCTTCAGAAGTCAAAATGAATCAGCTGTCTCTGTATAAGAGCATAAGCTCATTAGAAATACCCTGCTGTGTCAGATTCATCATCCATCTATTCCATCAGTGACAGTAGAAGATGCTATTTAGGGAGAAAACACAAGCCCAGATACTATCTGTGGTTTATTTCCCTCACACTCCCCCAGCATCGACACTGACTGAAATAGGGATGTTCAAGTTCCCTCTGGTTGCTGTCCCTGGACTATTTTACAATCTCCAGTAGCACCAATGCCAGAAGTTCAGTACATCCTATGTAAAGCAACTCTTTCTTTTATGTGTTGTTAAAAGATCCTCTACTGGTTTCAGTGAGTGTCTGGTAGTTCCAGTGTTGTGGGATTTTGTCAGTAACCGTTCTGCAGTCACACTGCCCACCACCTCCCTGATCTGGTCAATCCCAGTCATATCCCCTCCTCCAGTTTTCTCCTCAGACAGAAAAGACCCAGCCTTTCTAGTGCCTCTTCATAAGGCACCTTCTCCAATCCCTAGGTTATTTTGTTTGCCTTCCTCACCACTTCCCCTAACTCTTTACTGTCCTTGAGATGCAGCAACCAGGATCACACACAAGACTCAAGAGCATGGGAGCACCAAAACTGTAGCAGCAAAATGACTCTTTGTTATGATGGCAATATCCTTCCTGATAAGCTCCAACATTTTACTGACTTTCTTCATTTCCACTTAACATTAAGTCAATGATTTCAGAGAGCTGTCAATGATGGTTCCAAGACCTCTTTCCTGAGTTGTAACAGCATCTTTACTTTTTTTGTTATAAAAAATCTATACAGATATGTAAGAACAAGAAAGCTCTGTGAGTAGGTGGTGTAAAATCAGAAGTACCTAAAAATACTTAACTCATTTTTGATGTGAGTGATCTAATGATCTAATAAGTTAAATAATTAAAAATGACTACCTTAGGACTACAATAAAAATAAAGCTTAGTTACATATTCTTAACTCTGTCCAATGTCAGTAAATGAGATGGCCTGGTCTTTACCTATATTATCAAATATTACCCCTCAAGCAATACATTTGTTCCATTAGTGGAGCTTGGTTTGTTTCCTTGCAGAGTTGCATTTCATTCTATGTACATTTTCCTTGGAAATATTCTCAGGCTTTGCTTTCTTACACTCTTTAGAAGAAATTATGCATTTATGCACTTGATGTAAAGATGCCTGAAGTGCCAATATTAGTGTGGCTTGTTATAGCTAAATTTTATCTGGACAGTAGTGATATTCCTGCCATACTTTTCCCCCTTGCATGTCCAGCACATAAGCATGACGAGCCTACTTCTCCTATGGAGTTTCCATAGATGAAATGTTTGTCAAGAGTTGTAACATAACCTTGAGGTGCACAGATCCACTCCAGCACTGAACTAAAGAAGGGTGGTCTTCTGAGTGAAAAATTGATGAACAATAATCATAGGTTCCAAAATCAGTATCAGAAATGTACTGTGCCTTGAACAGTAGTAAATTTGTAAGAAAAATGTAGGCAAATAATCAGATAACTGACTATTATGACAATGAACATAGTAAAAAAAACTAATATGAAAAACTTTACTCAGCAGTATCTGCAGCTAAAGTAATACGTTTACTCTTTTGTGTTTATGTCATCATTCAGTCACATCAGCCCGCTGCCTGTGCAGGAGATGTTAATTCTCAGTGTTTGGTAGCTGCTGACTTCTGAGCTATGGATTGTGCAGTCTGAATTTTTTAGTGACTTTTATTTTGTCATGGCCTACAATTATGAAACATTTGCTCTAAAGAGCTCTTACTACCTTTTCACATTGCTGCCTCTTTCATTGTCATAAAATGGGAACATACACAACCTAAGGCTAAATGCTGCTCTGCACTGGACAATGGATAAGTTACTATAGAGAAATATGTGTATGCAACTCATTTCAAAATCTTGCTCCAGGTCCTGAACACAAACCAAAATCTTCTTATACTGACATGTCAGTTTGCAGAATAAAAATGAAGGTGGGTGAAGGGCAGAGTCATCCATCCTGGTATTCAAGCACCTCTCAAGGCAGTCTTGGTACAACAAACCTGATGTTTGGGCTGCCATGCCATGATGAAGAGACAGGAAACAACATGAAAATAGAAAACTCCATGGACTTCAGCATCAATGAGAACAGCCAAGACTTTTATAGCCCAAGAAAAGTCCACGTCACTTCTGCACTGACAGCGTGCTGGTGTGGCAAGAGCATTTCCCTGGCGCTGCTGTTTGGGAGCATTCAAAGCAAAGATCTGGGGGAGGAGGCCACTGAGGGTCTCTAAAGCCACACTCCCACTCCCAGTAAACTTTTTTCAAGTTGCTCTGGAGGGGAATGGTGTGATGTGACAGAAATGAAAAGTACACACAAATTCCCCAAGGGACCAGAATGGAGGAGGAGTCACATGGGATTGCTACTAATTATGCCTCTGATGACAAGTCTAAGAAGAATCTCAGATAACACAGCGGCATTTGAACCCTGGATGAGGAATCACTTGGATCTGGCAGAGTCTGAACTCTCAGCCCGGGAACTCTCTTGTCCCTCGTCTGAGCCAAACACTGAACCAGTGCCTTTGCCCAGATGAGGGAAATCTCCCTCCAAAACCTGATTTTTTAAAGACCTTGTCTTCGCTAAATAAGACATTTCTCTTTTTCATCCACTGAATGGCTTTCACAGACATGCACAGAATGCAAAGGCTGGTGCTAGAAATCGAGCTGTGCTAGAGAAGGCATGGAGAGCCAGAGGAGTTAGGACCCTGCCGGCTGCAGCGAGGCTGCCTGTAAGCAATTAGCTCCTGCCTGAGCTAGGATGTACTCTCCTCTACCACTGAAATCACTGTGGCCAGGCCTGCCTGTGCTACCCTTATGGTAGCTAGCTTTAAAAAAAGATGATAATAACCAGATTAGCATACTGACATCATAAACCCAGCTACATATGAATTAAGTACACCCATTCTCAAGCTGTGAAGATATTTAGTCAGAACCACTGTACCAGCAAGGAGAGGAAATATTTATTTATTTTTATGATGTCAGGATCAAGACCTGGAGTGGCTGCGGTGGGTGCTGCTGGTGCCATAAGACTCAGTGATTAAAACAAGATGATGTTTATCCACAGCCAGCACTGAAACAAGCTGTTTAAAAGGGAAGTTTATTTACAGCACAGTAGTACCTAGACTTCCTCTGAATGTACTCCCTCTTCCAGGACCCATCTGCTCTGCAATGTGCAGAACTGCCTTAGAGCAGCTCAACATGGGGGCTACACTCTTTGGTGAGGACAAGCAGCCTGCTTGCCCCTAACATCCTTCCTTTCCTCTCCATTTAGCAAAATCCTAATGTCAAACAGGAAAGAGAATGACTCTGGCTACCTTTTCAGAGGTGATGTGTTATATTTGTTTGTATTGGGTTTCTGTGGCAAGGTTTTGGTAGCAGGGGGGGGTTACAGGGGTGGCTTCTGTGAGAAGCTGCTGGAAG
>JANZLQ010000029.1:43618409-43666298 GCA_026212715.1 Elanus axillaris | reverse complement strand
ATTAGTGAATGATCTCTCCTGTCCTTATCTTGACCCACAAGCCCTTTGTTATATTTTTTTCCTCTCCCCTGTCCAGCAAAGAGCGGGGGGGAAGTGATAGAACGGCTTTGGTGGGCACCTGGCGTCCAGCCATGGTCAACCCACCACATTGTTTTTCTCTCCCAGCAAATTCCAGATGTCAGACATTGCCAACGAAGGAGATGTCAAACAGTAGCAGGAATAGTCACATGGAAGGATTCACACATCCACCCTTGGCATTGGGAGGGAAATTCTTTGTGGAGATGCAACCTGAGCTGGAGGATGACTTAAAGATATCATACCAAGCCTATCAAACCACCTTTGGAGTCTCTTACAGCTCAAGCCGAAAAAGCATAGGAAACACTATGGTACTTTAAGATCAAGGCACAGTCAATGATGCTACTAGAGCCTACAGCTGGTGGAGACCTGGTCCTACATCAGTGATGTTTCCTGGCTTTTCTCTTGGTTTGAGGAAAGCTCTGGTCAGCTCAGCTCCACACACCTTTCTGAACCTATGCGCCTCCCTTGTTTGCAGTGTACTCTGTACATTGCTCCGTTTGTGGTGTTCATATCTTTGCAAGGAGAACAGAGCAGCAACCCTCTCCAGAACCTCAACTCCACCTTCCACGTTCAACTTGATCTCTATATTCTGGGCTCATCAGCTTTCAGTAGTATGACATGACAACAGCCATCATAAGGGAGACCATCAGCCTTGTTTGTCTTTGCTGGAAGAAACATGTCTTGATCCATGGTCTGGCTACTGCCATGGTAGAGTTAACAGTATAGCAAATAGCCTTCATTTGCTTCAAGTTTATTCTGTCCTCATGAGGAAAAGCCCTTTGTGTCTTTTATTAAACACCAGTCTGTGCCTTGCCATTCATGGGCATGCAAAAACAAGTGATGTTATTGCATAAGCCCATATCATACTCAGCTGCGGACACTGTTCTAGTTCATTTGGAAAAACATACACCACATCTGGCAAGGCTGGTATCCCTTTTATTAAAAACAATGAGCTACATTTTGGTATGACTCCTGTTTTGCTAAAGCTGTGCAGCTGTTAAATATAACGCATGTGAGCATTAAATAGTGCTTTCTCTGTGCTCATGTGAGCACATGCATGTGGGGAATTGGCAAGTCTGCCTGCCTTAAAAGACAAAAGGGAAGCATTTGAGCTCGGGACAACATAAGAAGAACTTGGACAAACGGATGAATTCGTGAGCGAGAGGGAAGTTCTCTCTGCTGTGCTGTGAAGTGTGGCCAGATAGCCTTGGGCAGACTTGTCACACACACAGAGGGAAAAACAACCCATCACTCTTTACCTCAGCCATAATTTTCCTCTGGCAAAATAACTTTCACCAAATAAAGTAACTGCTGACACTGTTCCATATAACCAGACCACAGAAAGGTAGCCCTCAGAAGCCATGTCTGACACCAGGTGGTGCATGTGATAAGCAAAATGCTGATAGAAGACGTGCCACATCTACCTTAGAAACCTTACATCCTTACTGGAGCTCTTCCTGGCAGCAGCAAACTCCAAAAGAAACCATGCTGAACATGAGGAAAAAATTCTCCGAGGTTGAGCAATACTCTGTGTCCATTGAGATCACATTCAACATCTGCAGCATCCTCACCAGGCTACTGCAGTGCATCTTGCTGTAAGAGAAGCAGGACTTGGGTTACCTCTACCCCAGCACTGCTTTGCTGGTCAAGTCCTCTTAGACTGGCAGCTATACCAGCAAAGTTATATTATGTTGATATAATAAAACCACTCCCTTGAGGGAAACAGCCTTTACCCTTGCAAGACTAGATTTTTTCAGCAAGAGCATCTATAACAGGGACCAGCAGAACAGCATTGTTATGACCAAACCTCTGCACCCAGCACCGATGTGACTAAGCAGGCAGAAGGGCATCACAGAGATAGAGTTCACCTGGGCTGTGCTTTGGCTGGGGTAAAACCCCAGGGAAAACAGTAGAGCTGTATCATATCAGTCTCAGGCCAAGAAAGAATAACCAGATCAGTGCTGTGCTTTCTGAAGTCCCACTGAAACATGAATACAAATCCCTATCCTCCCTGCAAGTAGAGGTGCAGGCTGACTCTTCTGCTCTCCTCTGTGGGCCACTATTTAATTTCTTTGCTTGAAATAAAGTCCAGGACAACATGGGGGCAAAGTTCTCCATAAAGATGGGACCTGCTGTCTTCATTGTTCTGCTGTTCCCTGTCCTGGGACATTATCAAAAATACCAAATCCTAGACTTGGACTTCAGAATCAGTGTGACATTTTTAAAGAAACCAGGTTCCTAGCCCAAGCAGCTGAAAAAAAAAATAATCACATTCCACACGTGAACCTCTTTCATGGGACTCTGTTCTGTATTCAGAAGGGATATTTTCTCCTCCTCTAATCTCACTACAGTCAAACCTTAACTTACATTGGGCACCTTAATCATGACATTTAACATTAATGTCAATTCTGTTAATTCTTTCTGTGTGGTCCAACTTAATAGAAACACCACAGTAGTTATTATTATCACAGGCATATTCCACAGCACCTAATTGCTTCCCATTGCATTTGCACATCCAGAAATCTTCATCTTCACCAGATCTCTTGATGTTGCCATGAGCCTGCAGTAAAAAATACTGCACTCAACAGAAGAGGAGAGCAAAATATTTAGGGCAGCTTAGAATAAATCAAACTGAAATAAGTCTTTGGCAGCCACGTGTTTTTTTTTTTAAATTTAATTCTGAGGGGGGAAAAAGAAAAACCCTAAAGATTTGCTCAGCCTGTGATCCGCTGCTTAGGTAAGCTTGGTAATGCAGGTGTTTTAATGGAGAAACTAGGTCAAGTTTCTCTGAGACGTGGGCAAGGCCTCAGATGTTATTTAGCATTGCGGGAGTCTGTGGTACTTCCAGGCACTGTGGTGAGGAGAGAACACAGAGGCAGAGCTGTTCTCATCTGGGTACCAGGGCAGACAGTGCTAGCAGCTGGGGGAAAGGTCTACAGACCTTTAATTTGCATCTCTGCCCTCCTTGTCCCTGGGAAATCAGCTGCTGAGAACCGAGGCGACGCGCCCTTCTGAAAGAGTTAATTTGCATCTAGCACAGAGCAATAGGCAATGAAGGAGGCTTTCACTAGCTCTCATGTTTAGATTTCATGTGTCACCTGTTTAATAAAAAAAAAATAAGCGCAGTATGTAAAGCACCACAGAGCCTGCAGCGAGATGAAAACCAGCTTCTTCAAAATGAGTCCAGATACATCAGACGGGGCACAGACCAGACAGGGCTACTTCCTCCATCAGAGGCATCTGCCTTTCCCCTGACAGCTAGCAGACCATCAGGAGGCCACCTGGGACCTGGGCCCATCCTGCACAGCCACAGGACAGCACTAAGAAACCATTCCTGCCATCTTCAGCCCAACCACAACCCACCCTGTTTCACCTTGAATGGGAAGTCGGCTCATGCTGAGAGCAGGAGAGGTCCCGGTGGTGTTTCTGTCAGGCTGCACACCCTGGCCATGGCCAAAAAGAAAACACATTGAGCCCTGTGGCTGTGGAGCAACCCAATTTCCTGATCTCTCTTGATCTCCTCCCTTTCCACATATCTGCTTCCTTCCAGAGCAGAGAAGGCTAAGCACTGACCTCCAGGTTTCACTCCAGCATGGAAGCAGAGGGACAGCAGAAGGCACCAGCGCTGCTCCACAGTCCCAGCACAACCACCCTCTTCTGCTTTTCTCAGCTGTAGGTGACACCAGACTACATCATCCCCACCGTCTGACCAAACCATGCAAAAGCGGCATGTTGTGTCATGGCACGGATGTCAAATGTGTCCACAATGCCAGTTCCCCAGGGAACGTGATCTAGAGGACCCCAAGTGCTGGGCCAAGACAGTTAAAAAATGGAGGAGCAAAGTGACTGCCAGTCAGGCCAAAGATCCTTCATATTAGGTCATTGCTGCTACACCAGTGGTCTGCCATTTCCAATCCATTTCAGGTGGCAGTTGAAGGACCTGCTCTTGCTTTGGCAGCCTCTCCATTCATAACTTGCTGACCCAGCTCTTCTGGTGACAAAACATTTCCAGACAAAAGCTCCTTCTGGACTCAACCACCCTGACAGGAAAACAGAACGAGGCTGTAAGCATGACCCTTTTCCATGCACGTGGCACATGACTCACCTTCTTCACAGATCTCTTTCCCAGAATAAGAAGGAGGGGAAAAAAGGAAGTACAGCAAGAAGAAAACCTCAGAAACACAGCAGGAAAATAAGCAAGCACCGAAAATGTAAAAACAATTGCTATAGACAGCTCTACAAATCTTCATTACAATGTTGTCACAGGAGGTTATCGTGAAGAAGCCTTGGAAATACAGACAACGACATGGTGCAGTGTGAGTTAGTGTTTGCAAGAGGACAGTGAATCTCAGCATCCAGGAAGCTGCTATTAGTGAGATATCTGTCAGGCCACATTCACACTGCAAACATCTTAGTGACCTGCAAAAAGCACCTAAGAGAGGGTAAATGAGCTTCCAAACTTTGTGTCACTGCAGCTTATATCCTGCTAGTAGCTAAGTCAAACTCAGCTGAATAGCTCTGCCAAGACCCAGCTGACTGCCTGCAACCCTCACGTGAGCAGCAGCCTTGAAAAGCCACATCTCACCAGTACTATTGCCGGCAGTAAATTAAAATTTGGCCCATGGTTTAGCCAGGCATTTACCTGGAAGGGAAGTGTGGGATCCATCTGAAGAGAGGAAGGTAACTAAAATATAGAGAAGTGCATCTCAGCACTGAGTCTCCTCTAGTAATGAAACGAGAGGAACCAGCACTTGGAGGCAATAATTCACCCACCCTAAAGCAGGCACCAGATCTAGAGGAGCTTGGAGGGCTGTTGTCTCCCCACTGGCGATGCAGGGAGACCGCCTGACAAGCTCAGGTGCAGATGACAAACAGGAGGGCACGATTCCCATTCCCACATGCTGGCATATGCTGCAATACAGCCAGCCTATGAGACCACTAATCCCCAGGTCCAGGTCTGACAATTCCCTGAATGAAAACAACCACCAGACTTCCATTTAAATCAAAGTCACCAAAGAATTGGGAGAATTGAAATATGTTGCCGGACTGGTCAGATTTGGTCTGGTTTCATAATTTCCTCATTCTTCTGACACCCAAAGCTTATTCATTATTTTATTTCTTGAAACAAAGGGGTTTCCTCCCCTTTGCTAGGGCTGGCATGAGACACCCATCCAAAATCTGACATGGAAACAACCTGGATGAAAGAAACACCAGTGGAAAGACATGGAGGGAAAGAAAAGGCTGTTAAAAAAAACAGCAAAAAGAAACCGCATTGGCAGTCCTGAGCTTTTCACTCTTGTGTTTGCAAAGATAAATTCCCTGGTCAGTTCTGGAGTGCTGAATACATGGAAAAGTCCCTTTTTATGCCATGCAAGCACTAAGTCCAAATAAATGCCGGCTGTCCCTCATGTGAGCCCCCCACCCCCCACTCTACTCCCTCTCTGAGGAGTCCGTACTGAGCAAACTTGCCCCAGCTGCTCTCCTGCTGTGATCCTTTGGGAACCCCAGCACGTCGGGGGGGAGAGATCTCTGGTACCATTACAAAGGCAGAATATGATGCATTTATGCCCACAAGGAGAACTACTCACTAGATACCATCCCTGCTCCCCAAAAGAGGTAACAGATTTTCCTCTAACGCTGCTGCCGTGTGGTTTGTGCTGAAATCCCAAAGCGTCCTCCTCCAGCAGCTGAGCAGGCAAACCACAGGCCAGCCACTTTCTCTGTGTTTCAGTTTTCCTATTAGCAGAGGGGATAATAAAATTACCCAGCACTTGGCAATGCTATAGCTTTAATTCATTAATATCTATAAGGAGCTTAGAGATCCTCAGCCGTAAGGGGCTTGGGAAATGCCAGCAGAAATGCTTTGCATCTTGTTGCTGTGCTCCGACTTTCAAAATTTCCTTACTGAATCCACTGATTCAAATAATTTGAGTTCTGAATTTTCTGACTCGGCAAATTCGAATCAGCTTTTCACAATGACGTGAGGAGTAAAAACATGCTCTTTGTCAGTGAGAGAAAACGGGGAGCAGCACTAGGCTATCTGTATGCTGCGTGAGTCAGCCGCAGTTTATGCACCTGCTGTGACTTACAAGTCTGAATGCACTGAATGCACTTGGAGATGCTGGTTTTGCAAACAGATGGATTTTGTAAATCCTGTTAATGTTTCTGTGTCTAAGAGCTTCCCAGCAGAAAAGGAGCATGTCCACGTGAGTATTGCATCCACTTACCCTTATAGATTTTAGAATAGTATCTTCATTTTACTCAGGCTGGAGATATAAATAGATTCATTGTAGAGTGGGCACTTGGTTGTTTGTGAAAACAGTGACTTTCAGAAAATTAAATATTAAATTAGCTGCTCTAAGCTGTAAGAAGAGGAGAGACGTGTGCCTCTAAAGACACATTGGCTCTGGAGGGCTCAACCAGACTCCAGCCAAACAACCAGTTTGGAAGTAACACGGGGGCTGCGTGCGCAAACTGCTTGTTGTGCTCTCTCTCAATCACAGGGTTTTATTCCAAAAACGTTACTGGAATGTTTTGTTCTTGTAAGGTTTAAGCAGCTTAGGCGGGGAAAATTGCATAACCCGTTTGCTATGTAAGCTTCAGTCTTTGACATGTACTGAACTCCTTTTGCTTCATGCACATACAGTCGCCTTTTGCATGAGACAGGGCCAGAGAAGTAAACAAGGAAGCCGAGCCTGATAAGAAGGGAAAAAGGGTCCTGGGAGCTGCTGTTGTGAATACAGGAGAAAGGGGCGGGAGGCAGCAGAAACACAGCCTGTGTGTCAGCAGTTTACACATGAAATTGCTGAAAACCTTCCATTCACCGTGGGGCAGGGCATGCACATGCCATACACCTGGCTATGTGCAAATTGACCCAAAATACACAGCAAAACAAGGCAAAAATGGAGAGTGGTGAAGGTTAGCAGGCTTCAGCAATCACAGCAGGACACTCTTTGTCACTCCTGGAAGTGGCATCTCTGGACTGCACAGTCAGCCTTCGTTGATGGGTTTAAGCACGGCTGTGTTTTGGGAGGAGGAGGTGGGAACCGCTAAAACATGCGCCCTTTTGTATATTTGTGAAGGGACCCTCATACCGGTAGGTACTGAGGTACCCAGGCAGGGAGGTGGCAGTCCGGCCGTGACCCCACTGCCTGAGTGCAAAGCAGATTAGCAGAAGTTGCATTAGAAATTGGTGTCCAAAAGGCTGAATCCAGCTCTCACACTTGCCTCTGTTTAGAGGCACGTAACAGCCCTGTGCTTCCCCACATCACTGTGATCATCAGTTATTGAATGCTAAAAACCCACTGTATAGTGTAAAATCCTAGCTGTTGTTATCAGAATTTATTATGTGGGCAATTAATATAGGCAATCCCATTACTGCTGATGGGATTTATCTGAGTAAATCTCACATGTGTTATTCTCCTAGAAAAACAAGCAATCAACTTTTTTCGCTTGGCCTAAGTTTCAAAGAAAAATGTGTTCCCTCATTTATTACTAACTACACAGCTTGTGGCCATGTGGTGTGAGTGTAAACAAGCTGCATAAATGTCTAGTATGGGAAGGAATAAAATGTTAAAGCAAAAAAATTTATTTGGTGATCTCTTTGCAGCCAGTGAGATGGATATTTCATCACCAGGTCTGACTATGTAAAATACTAATTGTGTGATTAGCACTTCATGACTGGAGTTTGTTTCTTTTCCTTCCCAACCGTTAAAGCCACATTGATCTGCTCAGAACATATTGATAATTTCTGAATATATAGGCAAGCAAATCAGAAACCACAACAGCCTATTCAGGCTCTGCTTATTTCTCTGCATTGACATGCAATAGGCTTTGCCAGATAAAGATGTCTCCAGCAAGGTAGGGCAGAGGACAAAGAACAAGGATGTGGGGCAGTACCTGACCTGTTAACCCTCAGAAATACCAAGTCACAAGATTCCATCCATCCAGAGGAATATGACTGGGGTGATCCTGCTGTTAAAGCTGGGGGACAGTGTCATGCACAGCTGCTGAGCGCACAGCCCCTGGCTTGCTGTGCACTACACACAGCTCACGCCCCTGACTACAAACTTTAACTGCATGAGACTGCTGCAGCAAATCCACACCTGTGCAAGACCCAAAACATGTCTCCAAACCATTCTTGCCCACAAAAGACTTGCTCTGTGAGGTGGCTTCCTGCTTCCCTCCCCCATTACTTTCTGCAGCATTTCAAAGCTTGCAGAGCAAGGCTGCACTTCATGCAAAGGGCCTGGTGTCTCTCTGCACCCTGTGTAGGTATGTCTTTTAGCACAGCTACAGCTATTATTTTGCTTTTGACTACATCTGCAGCATTTCTCAGTCCTGGGAGATCTGACCTTTCACCACCACTCATGCTGCTACAAGTGGTGCTTGAAGTGGGGCTGTTGAGTACGACGGCGGGGATTTTCAAAGATGTGTAAGGGGTTAGGTGCTTACCTCCTGAGGTTTTTCAGGAAAAGAGGATAGCTAATTCCTTCAGTTATGCCCACTTGTAAGAAAAGAGGCTTTCTGCACGTGGCATGTGGCAAGGACCCTCACAAGTACACTGTGAACTGACCTGTGTGAGCACACTTATGTCCGTGCTCATCACATAGCCCAGGGCAAGATATTTGTAGGCTATGTGCCAAAATCACTGCAGAGATTCTTGGTCTTGTTCTGCAGAAGGAAAATCCCAAAACAGAACAAGCTACAGTTATGGATAAATATTCATCTGGCATTCAAGAGAAATGCATAGATGCATCTTGAGTTGGTTTCCATCTGTTAGTGATGATGCCAAGCGCTGTTACTGGAAGCAGAACCCAACCCGCTAATTCATCCCTATTGCATGATGCCTCCAATGCAAAAGCAGAAAGGCTGTTTCCTAACCTGGGTCTGTGTTACCAGGCAAACTGTCTGCCTGAGTGATGGACTTTATTATGAGCAGGAACAGTGCCAGTGCTTTGACTCTGTAGGCAGACGATGACCACAGCAAGTCTGAGGATGGCATGGTCAAAGGGAGCACCGCATTGCTCCTGCTCTGTCTCCTTGCTAAGGGATGCTCCCGCTAATGTGTGTGGGCAGATGAGCCAGACCCCACCATGTGGTCATACAGCCTAGATGTAAAAAGTGATGATTGGGTCAAAGGAAAAACCTGTACTGGTACATAAAACAAGCCACAATGCTTTGCATGTTTTTAAGGGCAAGTGAAGAGATGCAGCTCACATCCATTGAGCTCTGCACCCCCAAACCAGAACAGCTTCATCCTTGCTACCTGCTGGCCCCTGTTATCCTCTGGGCTGTGCCACAGCATCTGTGGCAACAGTGGATCGGACAGGCCAAAACATTTGAAGGAATGTGCTAATTAACAGAGAGGGTCTCCAGCCTATGTTCTGGCCCTGTTTAGCTTGCTAGCCTAGGTGTAGCCAAAGGACCTGACTCAGGAGCCAAGCCCTTTGGACTCAGGAGTCCAAAGTTAACATTTCTCAGGACTGCGGGTTGTGCTGAGCCTGTGAGTCTAAACTTGGAATTCCCAACGGGACATGAATTCCCCCATAATTAGTAAGGGAGTCTGGAGACCGCGTACTGTCCCACTTACAGCCCATTTCCACTGGACAGGCAGTGAGCCCAGATGGCTGGTTTTGATATAAAACATGTTTTCCCTGTTTTTGTCACTCCCTCCCTGCTGCTCATGTGTTTGCTTCACCCAGTTGTGACTCTCTCCTTATTGCAGCCTGACTGTGTCCATGACTCCAGATGACATGGCAGTACACCCATAAAGGAAGGGCTTCATACCCGAGTTTGATCCAATGCACCACCACAGAGCAATAACACAAAACTGGGTACACAGTAAAGGAAATGGATAGAAATCTCCCTAAATCCAACTTCAAAAAATGGGGAAAATAACCTACTGAAGTCACTTTATTTCTGGTTTTGCATTTCCGATTGATACTACCGTAGGTGGACATGCAAAAAATTGTAGGTGTCCTGCTGAATTAAATTTGGAGGGAACTGATGATGCCATATTACATTATAAATAATGTCTGTCTAAAGCAGTTGAATTCATTCTTGTAAGGCTTTTTTTTTCCTTAAACCCTGGTGCCAAGCCCAATAAATTGACAGAAGAACTCCCACTCACTTTAGTAAATTTTGGATCAGGTCCTGTGGGATTAGCCCACATGAGCTTTACAGAGCAAGGACTTGCACACAGCAGTAACAGATTAATGAGACCATTTCTGTGACCAAGTATTTGCCGACAGGGGTTAAGTTTGCACGGCCAAGCACTAACAGACTTAAGTCATCATCTTAATAGCCTGTGTATCCATTATATTGAAAGTGAAATGAGCACATCTGGGTGCCTAGAGATGAAAATGATTAATAAAGGGGGAAAAAAAAGACAGCGAGCTGAGCAGGTCAAGTGAAGAAACCATATGAAGAGTATGGGACTGTCATTCAAAAAGTCATGCTCAAACCTGGGGAGTTTGTGGATCTGATGAGTGGCGTGTGCTCTTGCACAAACACACCATGCTGACAAATGAGCCCAGTGTTTGATTTCCATTTGAGCACTGGTGTCAAAGCTGTAAGCTGATGCAGAAATGCAATTCCCGCTCGCTTTGGTAGGAACTGCCCATACGTGATGGAAAGCACAGTGTGAGCAGCAGGGTTCAGGTCGAACCACCTAACATGAGGAAATTGGGAGTTAAGTCTAACAACCGACCGCATGCACAGGGAGAGGGTTTAAATAAACATGCTTCTGTGAGGGGACAGGAGATATGTTTGGAAATCTGGGCAGGCTCTTTCTGCCGTCTGTGTTTTGTTTCTGAACCCAATGCTATCATAATGAATAAGCTGTTTGCTCTTTCGACTGCACACCACATGACAGCTAGTTTCCATCCAAAAGCTTTGGCCCCTGCATGTAAATTGATCCTGTAAAGTTAACTCCTTTGTTCAAGAGGTTAAGTATGTGATGTATCAATTGGGCTTTTTGTGTAAAAGCCACAGAGCAATACACTTACTGAGCCATATGTGTATCGCAGAATAATTTGCAGTAAAGGTATGCAGAGGAGCAAAGATGGATCATCCAAAAAAAATGCAGGCTCCAGTTCAAGAAAGTATCCATTTAGAGCAGAGTAGAATTTAAGCATATGCTTAACTCCCACTGAAATATGGTTTCTAATCACATGTTTCAGGTTAAATATGTGGTTAATGCTGGCCCCAACAGGGAAGGATTTAGACACGTGCTTAAAACCTCTGAACTGGGGCAGGGGTTACAAAAAGGCCTCTGGAGTCTGGGCTGACCAGACCAGGAACCCAAACTTGCACCCAGTTGCTACCAAATGTGCCAGGAAGACCCACAAGGGGAAGGAAAAGTCTGAAGCAAACAGCAGAATCATGTGGAGGCACTTCAGAAGGCCAAAAATGCAAGCTAGGTTTGATCTTAACCACAAGACATGGCCATCACACCTCTCTGGGGTGCAGCAGCGCAGCCAGAGTTGATGACACCTGCGGATTCACCACTCTCACGTGGACCCCTGCTTACATGCTCAGGGTAAGTGGATGCTGAAGACACCAGCCCTAGAGTCACAAGATTCGTTTGTTCTTTTGACTCATGCTTTGGACTTCACCTTGGGCTACTTTCCCACTGCAACATGGTGACTCTAGTACCTGTCCCGGCCTCCCACATGACAGTGGAGGACAGGGAGATGCTCTCAGACATGGGGCGGCTATGGAAGTCCCTTTTGTAGATGGAAAAGTACCTCCATCCTATATCCTGGTTGCTGTCACTGTAAAAAGAATCCAGGGAGTAAAAAGGGCTTCTGTAAAACCAGCTTTGCTAGAATGGAGAATTGAGAATGAACCATGAGGGAGAAAGGAGTCTTCCTTGCAGGAAACAGGACTGTCTTTGCATTGTCTTTGCATCTTCTTCAGTGAAGTCAATGTTGCCTAGGTAGAATGACGTCTCCTCTGACATCTTAATCCCTGCCACCTACCCTGCTGGCAGTGGGATCATACGCATCTTTGGCAACAGACAACTGGCATTTTCAAAACATGTTAAATTCTTCCTTTCTGCTGCAGTGCATCTGGACACAGAACATACTGGCAGCCTCGCTCAACGTTATCATTTTATTAGAAACTCTTGAAGGAGCATATTTGTTTTATCCCTTCAGTTTTTTCTTATTTCTCTCTGGTAGCAAGAACTAACAGCCAGCGAGGTACTTTCCAAAGAAAATAGAGGCACAGCCTCTGCCTTGCAGAACCATCAATCCCTTTAAGATCCTTTGCAGTGTTGTGAAATAAGAGAATCAGAAATCCAACCCCACTATTGTGAAAATGTAAAGGTTCTTTTCCTACTTCTCTTTTTTGTGTGTATGAGTGTGTTTAACCTTTTTCTCTTTAATAAGGAGGTTTATTTTTTCCATTTTAAATGGGTAGACTGGGAAAAGAAGTGTTCTCCTTGATTTCCCTGCCTTAATCCAGTTCCTGCTCCAAGGTGGAGCATTGCATCAGCTGCACTGTTAAACACCTAACATGCTCTTCCTCCGTGGCCACCCTGGATTAAGCAATTCCTACAGATGCATGAGCAAAACCTGGAACAGCACTAGCTCAAAGGGCTTGAAGGGATTTCAGGAGCACCATCAGGCTCTCATCTGATCTAAACCAGCAGAGCTCTGCTGACTTCCTCAGAGCTCTGCCAACTCGTACCAGGTGGGGATCTGGCCCTCAGCCTTTATTAACTATCATACGCACTCAGAGATGAAAAATATGTTTATCACTAAGCAGAGAGAGACCCATCAGCTGCACAAGCTGCCAAAAGGGAAGGTGCTCCTCAGCTTGGCTCGAAGGGGCATCACCTCTGTGGCACTGGACACATATCTGCCAGGAGCAGGTTAGCTCTCACTGATGCTAACTGGAGGTGATGGAAAGAGACCAGACAGCTCTTTGGAGTCCCTCCCTGCCCTATTTTTCTGTGATGTCTGTTATTTAACAAGGGATCAAGTCTTCCCTGTTGATACAAATTATACCAGCCAAAGCCAGGCAGTGTCTTGCAGGAGCAGAGGGCTCAGCGGGCTGTGCAGCTCAGTTTGGACAGGATTTTGAGGACAAAGTTGGGCTTCTTGGGATTGGAGCTATGGAGGGGGTGACCTGGAGCTCCCAGTGGAGTAGGGTTACACAGTGTACATGGTGGATGAATTCAGAGCAGTCGAGTTTCCCCCAGGCATTTCTCTGTTTGGTTGGGGAGGTTTCACATGGATTAAAGGATTTGTCAGGCTGTGGTGCCAAACCAGTGTTTATCCACAGAAGCCCTTTTATTTTTTAATTGTGTCAGAGATCTCTAGCTGGCATCCCTCTCTCCAAACCTGGCCAGTTGGTGGAAATAGATGTATTCCCAGTCTTTGTTTTTTGGCTGGGGGGGGGGGGGGGAGGTCTGAGGGTCCTTTTGTCTGACTTTAAAGAGATACCCCCCCTCTTCATCTGCTTCCAGCTCATCCTCCTGGCTGGCAGACATGGAAGCTTCCCTGCCAGGGCTGGGGAGGGAGGGGGAAGCCAACAATGGTTCTCTTGGTGTGAGAGCATCAGTAATAACACAAGGCTCCCTCAGATGCACACGTGCCTTTCTGTTGACTGCTGTGGGAGTTGACTGCATATTTTAGGAGACAATTAGGCCAATGCAGTGTACGCTGCCTATTCACTCTTCATCTCCAACCCCAGGGAGCAGGAGGAATGATTTATTAGGGAGACAGACTTAACATCTTCTGGCTTTGGTCAGCTGTGATGTGAAAATAGCCTCACTGAAGGCAATTAGTATCAAACCCTAATTAAAACCAAAATCTTTTGTTGGTTTGTTCACAGATAGCTACTGCACTGGAAGCACAGCCTTGCAGGGGGAGGACAAGGAAAGTGGGAGAGGAGAAGGGGAGCGAGGGGAGAAGTCAGGGACACAGCACAGAGCACCTCGATGTGGCCCATCACCCCCAGGTCCCAGTCACACTAAGGGCAAGTGTGGGCTCAGCCCCTCACAAGGGCTGTCCAGCAAGGGACAAGTCTCTGCTCTGCTCTGCTGAGGCTGTGCAATGACCTGAAAGGTGAGAGAGAGATGGTTTGGGTCGGCGGGTGTGTACCCAGACAGTGCAGGAGAGACTAGCTCCACTTCCCGTGACAAATCCTCGCTAATCCTCCAAAAGCAGAAACAAAAACTAAACAAGAGATGCATCCTGAGCTTGTGAACAGGCTTGGGTGGCATTGTTCGACCTTTGGCTCCTGCCCAAGTGGGTCTGGCTAATCCCCCAGCACTCCCACAAGGTTTACAGCAGCAGAAAGCCCATCTCTCCATGGGTGCCAGGATGAGCTGTGCATCCCTTTGTGCTGGCTTTGCCTTGCTGTAAGACCTTACACCTTTGCTGTGGAGCCCCACATTAGCACTCTTATTAAAACCTTCCTTGTTCCATCCTTGCACCTGGCCCTGTGTCAGGTTCTTCTTTTAGTGACTCCGATCGAAACCTTTAAGTGCCTTTGCACTTAATTGTGCCTCTTTTGGGTGTCCAGAGGCTGCAGAATGGGA
Organism: Elanus axillaris; assembly: GCA_026212715.1. NCBI lineage: Eukaryota > Metazoa > Chordata > Aves > Accipitriformes > Accipitridae > Elanus > Elanus axillaris. The sequence continues at coordinate 43,651,666 of JANZLQ010000029.1, read as the reverse complement.
GACCATGTGTGAGGGATGGGGAAGTCCCTCTCAGGCTGGGTGACCAGTCCCCATTAGCCCTGCAGTGGTGGGGGGGGGGGGTCCCCTTGCCCACCAGCTGCCTGCAAGGGCTCCTCACTACACACACTGCTGTGGGGGACATGGAGGCTGCACCTATACTCGTGAATTAAACATGCCCAGGACTCTTCTTCGGCAATGAGGCCAACCAGTTTGGAACAGCCTGCACCCATACTCCCAAGCTTTTTTTTCTCACCAAAACAGTGTGGTCTTTTCCAGGTTGCCTACTGGGAGAGGCAGTTGACCCATGGCAATTCCTGAGCTGTGCTGGGGATCTTTCTAACAATACAACAGTGCAGACAAGTTCTAGCACTTGGGAAAATCTCCTGGCACTATTTAATTTATCAGTCAAGATGTAGATTAGATGCCTTCTAATCAGGCGACTGCAGGACTTCTGTGATTGAAGGAGCTGCTCCAAAACACCACCGGTGTAGGAGAATTTTGTAGGACTGCCCTTCTGGGGAAAGCAATCACTGCTGGAGCCAAAGCCATTACTAATCTGAGCTTGAGTCTATTCAGCATGTTCGCATCCGCCACATCTGCTGCAGCCAGCGGCTGTGGGGTTCTCGGTGCACGCCTGCCCATCTGCTGAGCGTCACACTGCTTCGCTCACACCTCCCTGCCCCAGCCTGGCTTCCTACACACGAGGGAAGAGCCAGAGCCTGGGACCACAGGTGTTTCCCACCCAGCCCCGCTGGGGCACTGCCAGTAATGCCTCAGACGCCCGCCAGCACCGTCAGCGAGGCGATGTCCCGAATGGGCCGGCCATGCCGTCTCCTTCCACACCACTGGTTTGCTCTGCCTGCGTGACTGCCTTCGCACTCACCGTATATTAGACCCATGAACAGGATGAATGGAAACCCAAAGCAAAGCTGGCCCATAGACATTACGCATTGTTTCTTATACTGGAAAATAGATCATTCCAAATGCTAGGAAAATTTGGATCTGGAGTCTGCTCCTTGGGCTTATTTAGAGCTTTTTCAAAATTTAATATATTTCAGTTAAGTCTCTATATGCTTCATCATGGCTTAATAAATCAGATGACACATTGCAGTCAATTAAACAACAATATTATAGTAAGCAGTGATGTAGAGTGTGTGTGGTACAGTATGCAGTAATGTATGCTGTGGTAAGAGAAACTCATTGATGAGTCTGTACTAAAGCAGGCAATCCCACTCGGTTCTGGTAAGATTTCCATATAAAAAAGAGGCTTCCTTATTTGAGGTTTCAGTAAAACTTGGGTTCCTGTTCCTGAAAGGAACTGATATATGTCATCATCTGTCCAATTTATTCTGAGATGTTTTTCACCTCAGGTCTGCCTGCATCATCCCTCTGAATAATTTCCCAGAATTATGTGCAGATATTTAAAATGTACACTTGCCATATTTAAAAAAAACTGAGTTAATAGCCAGTTTGGGGTTCCTTTAGCATAGGCTACTGAAAAGATTTTGAAGATTAACTGTTTTATTAGATAGCAAGGATTAGCTCTTCAGCTGTATAAACTGGGGCAGTCTTATTGCAGATTCCCAGATACGATCCTTATCTCACTAACGCATACGTCTTCAGCCTTAAGCTACACTCACTTTTTCTGCATTTTGGGAGAAATCCAATGGGAGGAATAACATGTTACGTATCCTAGTGTGGGGGAGATGCTGTCATAGCACCTGCCCTAGAGCCCATTGAAGGCAGCAAAAAGCTGCACTTTGATTTTGGGATCAGGCCTAAGCCTGGCACAGCAAAGCACTGCTTAAACAAGTAATTAACTTTTACCATGTGCCTCATTTTCAGTGACTTCAACAAGACTCAGACATGAGATTTTCCAGCGACTGATTTGAGGACATGGTAAGCACGTTGCTGATTCAGAGTCTGGCTGCAGTTGTTTCATTTGCAGAAACTGGAATAGGGCTCACACTGAGTGATGCTGCTACATACCTGCTGCCTTTCCAGGGCGGATGCTCTCACTGTGACTTGGTCCATTACATGCAAGAGCTGCAGCTTTCAGATGCTGCAGCTAACCTGCCACAGTCCCCGTGGAAAAGTCCTTCACAACTTAATAGGAAAATCCAGCCTTCCTAATGTTTATTTGGGGACTTTTTAATCATTTTTAACAGGAAATTACATATAAAATGCTATAGAAAAGATAGGAAATCTGCTGAATTTCAGAGGGTAGCTCTGATTTTTTCTATGGACTCCCATCCTTGAAGATCCTCATGGTTGCACCAATATTAAATTCTGCAGGACTCTTCCACAGAGGAAATCTGTCATCTGTTTTCTTTACAGTCCTGACTGAGCAAATACAGACAAAATAAAATTTACCGTAGCACAAGGGAGACTTGAAGTTGAAGTCACTTTCCAATCCCTTGAGGTTACAAATATCTGGAGCTGTGACTGATATCTCATGCCCACAGCTAAGTAAGTTGCTTGAAAAATCCTGTTTACATGAACAAATGAGAAGGGGAATATACTACTCAAAGTTTTTCACTTTGCAGGTTTGTGTTTTTTTCATTTCTTCCTTTGTCTGCCTTGATTTTAAGAGGCTGACTCACAAAAAAGTGTGCTTTTCCTGGTCAAGAGAGAACTGTATCCTCAGAATTATCACATCTGGTCCAAACTGAATCTTGATCCATGCACGTGTTTCCTCCAAGCCCCAGAGTGTTTCAGACTCAGGGTTGTGATTCAGGTGCATCTTCCTAATGAAGATTAATTACATATGGCTTTCCTTGCAGTTTCAGAGACCTAAAAGGCTGCAGAGAGACCGCCAGAGGCAGATTTTCAAATGAGGGAAGACTGGTGCACACACATCTTTATAGGCCCAGTTCATATAAGAAAGAACATGATGACTGAGTATTTGTATATGCCTTTGTCTAATTGGGAGACTAATTATCCAGGTAGATTTATAGAAAGAATGGAGAAAGAGGGCTGAAAAGAGGTAGAAGAGTGGATTATCAATTCCATCATACACAGTCTATGCTCTTGCATGCCATATGCATACACTGTCCCCTCCCCAGTGTTGGGCTCCATCCACTCCAGCCATTCAGGTGCATTTTCATGCACACCCAGGTGTTACTTCACATTGCTAGGTTCTACAAGCCCAAACACCGATGTGCTATCTAGATGCATCCAGCTTTGAAATTTGAGCCCTGCTATCAAAGCCGGTGGATAATGACAACTAATGTAAAAATCAGATTCAAGAGGAGATTTTATGCCTTGAGTTATCACAGCAGTGAGAGGACCATCCATGGGTTTGGAGTGGCTGCTGCAAAACGCATGTTTTGATTCAGTGCCCTGGAGTCTCAAGTCTGCAGCTAATATTTCTTTTCCAATTATTGCTGTGAGTGGATAAAATACATTTTAATATCTTTGTGCTAAGAGTCCTATCTAGAGAGAGAGGTATTTCCACTGTACTGCAAGACCATTACATTTATTTGCACAATTCACTTAACTCTGGTCCATGATATCGCTAGAAGCCCTTGATGGAATTATGGTTCCATAATTATAGCTTTATAAATTACAGGCCTTAATAGCTTTAGGGCTGGATTCTCACTTGCAATAAATCATCGGGGCTTCATTGATTTTATTGAAGTATATGGAGGTATGTCAACTTACACCAGCTGAAAACTGAGGTGAGATCTTCACCCTTTGAAGTCATTGGGAGTTCTGCCATTAGCTTAAAGGCAGCCAGAAATTAACCCTTGGTCCTCATTTTTCATAGCCACTTTGCTACCATGAACTGCATTGATACAATAAATTGTTGAAGATAATGGTATCGCAAACCAAAATGATGTTGCTAATTAAAATCTATCATTACCACTCATGCTCTAAAAGGTTGGGCACTAAAAGCATTTGATTCCCTACTGCTCTGCACCTTAGACTCTCTTTGTACAGACTGAACGCAGCAACACACCCTCAACTCCTGCAATACCCTAATACCTTTTCATGGATGTTCTTAAATATGCGCACATAAATATAAAGTTTCAGAGTATGTCACTGTGCACTCTCAGCTAATTTACTGTTCATACATGAGCCTCAGTAGCAGGAATGGATAAATAACTGGAAGGCATCCAGCATTTCAAATGGTCAGCAAATGGGTGGATGAGTTCACTCAGACTCCTCTGGCAACCTGCACAGCATTCTGCCAAGAAGCCAGACAGTGGAAGAGGAGGTCAAAATAGTGAGCGTGTGGGAAAGCATTGTTCTTAGTGAAATAAATACAATATTCCTATGTAAGTAATGAAAGTCACTCACTGCCATGGGTCAGATTTGACCTAGTATTGATCACTCGGGATGGATGCAACTGCCATTCACTTGCGTAAGTAGAATACACTGTCAAGTCTTTCTCATTAAAATAACATATATAGCACTTATATAGCATCAGTGTATTTTAATGACCATAATACTTTTGTGAGCTTAAATTTGGCTATCTGCATTTTCAGTTATGGAAACAGAGCTACTGAAAGTTTCGGTCCAAAATAGCCATTGATTTTTTTGGCAACTAAAATGCGTATGTCTGTGTCTTGCCCAAAGTCAATTTTGGCAGGCACATCAGAGATCAGCTGTTCCTAAGTCCAAGCAGTGAACTCTTGATTACAGCTTATTCCCTCTGAATGTAATTCCTTTAAAAATCAAAACAGGTCCTCCAGAGGAGGATTATTAGGGGTCTGTTAAGGATAGCAAAGTACAGGCCCAAATTTACCAACAGATGAAGCGGCTGTGGCGTAGGCGAAGGAAGGCATAAAATGTTTATCCCTTTAAGCCACAATGACTGATGAAGGGTAAGCTTGAGAGAGTGCTCTCCTGAGAGTGCTCCTGTGCAGCACTTCTCCGGTTTTCCTTTCCTCTGTGCTTATGGTTACAACTGTATTATTTGTCCCTCAGCTAAGATAAACATAACTTTCCCACATTTGAATCCGTTATGACAAATTTACTGGTTTCACTCAGAAAAAAAGCTATGTGTTGCTTCTTGATAGCTCCACCAAAAAAAGATAAGGGCAGGCTGGTGAAAATGTTGAGTTTCTCATAACAAGGGAATCAATGGCCATGAGACAAGCAAGCGATGAGGGAGCTCCTGCTCCAGGGCAGGCTGTGCTCTCCTCAGGAAGCCTGGGGCAGCCGGAGTACCGTTTCAGCTCTGGTGCGTCAAAGCTGGCATTTGGGAAGAAGGCCATCTCTTCGACTTGTGCTGGGACCATGACAAACAAAAAGCAAAGACAGAAAGTTAGGAAAAGGGTAGAGCAGCCAAACCATATCCAAGGAGCGGATAACTGAGAAGTTAAAAGCACTTGGCCAGACACATAAAAATGGATGTCTCAACTTAGAGGATGATGTTCTGATGCCACAAGTTACCCTGCAAGAGTGCAGTGGCTTTGTCAACAGGCAGCTGGAGTCCTTTTGGGTCCACTGCAGCACAAAATGCTACGGCAGGGAAGAGCCCACACCAGCAAGCACTCCTGAACCCACATGCTTTCATGTGAACTAAGCCCTAAAAATAACATGACAGCGATATCAAAAGTGAATTGATAAAGTCAATCCAGGGGCTTTTTTCCCCTGCTGTTGCTTGGAGGATGTTGTAAGCACAATTTCATCTCAGTCATTCAGTACTATCACATGCCTCTGCTCCTTGTATTGACGGAGGAGAGTGAAGTTTTCACACAGAGAACATGGTTAGTCCAAACTACCTGCAAGGCAGTGATGAATACAGGCCCAGGGACTGCATTTTTCTGGGTATAGTGCACTAACAGAGCATTAACCAGGAGGACGTTAATAACATATTGTCGCTGCTGCTCACCCAAAAGGAATTCAGCCTGGCAAAACATGATCATAAAAAGGAAGGCATTTGGAACAAATCAGTGTGTGTGTGACATATATAAATGCCATTTGCATCCTGCCTATGAAGGCTCCACAAGCCTTGTGGCTTGCAGCTGGCTGTCAAGGTCTCCGCAGCACCATCAAGCACACCCTCAGATGATGGTCCAGTGACTCTGATCTCCACTTAATGAGTGCTGACAGGGAGATTAGAACAAAAACCAAAATACCCTCTGGTAACTTTTCTAGATATAAACCCTTCTTTTCTGGTGAAGCTATAGGGTTTGAGCTCTCTCTTCTCTTAACAATTCTGTTTTAAGGCAGGCTTCAACATTTCAGTGACCGTGGGCCAAGACATCTGGGTCTCTGGGGTTAGCAATGTGCTGTGAGGACACGGCTCCCTGAGTCTCTGCCCAGTTTTTTCCCCAGACCCTCCCAACCTGCTCAAATCCATACTGTCCCCAGGGCCCATGAGCCAGTGGGGGACAAGCCAGCGCAGCACACCCCAGGCACTCAGCTTGCATTGCACCCATCCACCCCTCAGGGAAGGAGACCAGGAGGTCTGGTCTGCCACGTCTACGTCTGCTGAAAATGCCCCAGTGTAGGGAGACAGCCAAGGCAGTCCCAAGGGGCCAAATTGGTTCCTCTTAGTTACACAGGATTACATTTGGTTTCCACTCAGACCAGTTGTTTAATGGAGTACTGATGGCATCCATCTACAGGGCACTTTGAGCAAAAGCATACCTATCACCATCACCATGACCAGATGGCCAAATTGCTGTTTAGAAAAGCAATGTGACCTGTATTTTCAAATCTATACAAGAGAGGCAGCGAGTTACGTTCAACAGCTGGTTACATTACCGAAATGCTATGTTGTTAATGTAAGTACGCACGCGGTGTGCAGACTGGTATGAGTATTGTGACTTTGGGTTAAAGCCACCATCATTTTATAAATTGTGCACAATCATCCGTAATCTTTGCAAAATACAAAGTACAGTTTGCTCTCTGTTGCCTGTTCTGCACAGCCCTTTCATTATAGAAACATCTGTTAGAAGTGCTTTAGCTAAGGGTTTGTCAGAGTTTCCATTATAAACCCCTATATTCAAGGGGTTACTGCAACTGAGCCATAAAAAGTTGCTCCAGGCTCAAACTTGGCATAAAATGTCTCCAGTGGGAGAATTTTTTTTTCTAAAACCAAAATGTTAAAATACATGCAGTTAAACAAAAGAAATTTACTTTCCCTCAGAGACCACCTCTCCTGAATCTGTATGTGTTAGACATACTTACATGTACATGTTGTGCAGGGGTCTTTAAAAGCAAACTATTTATTAATTTAATTTTTAAGCTATTTATTAAAATAAACTTACTAACTTCATAGCCTTATTGATTCCTTTAAAATATAAGTGGCCAGGTGATTTCAGATAGAAAAGCATCAACTATATAGAAAAAAAATTATCATCCATATAAAAAGCAGGGGGAAGGCAGCACTTCTAGGGCATTTTTTCATCCCCAGCTTTTACTAACTTTCCTCTTGCAGACAATGGGTTTACCCTTGGGCTGGTGGTAGGATCCAATGACCAAAATGACCTGAGGGCAAGTGGAGACAATATTTCTTTTAAGAGGCAGTCTGCTCCAGCAGGATGGAGGAGATTAGCAGAAAGATGTTAAGTAGGAGGAAATACGCTTGTTTAGAGAAGATAAGCAGAGGAGAGGGGTTCACTGTACTGTACTGATGGAGGAGGTTAAGGTGATCCATGAGCAGTGGCAGACACAAAAATCCTCCATGCAGCCTGGGGACGATGATGAAAAGGCAGAAACCATAGGAGAGTTCAATTTAGGGAAGTCTGGTTTGCAGGTAAAGGAAGACAAAGCAAAGCTAAAATCCAGGAGACCTTTGAACTGAGGAAGGGTTCATTTTTCAGGCTTGAGGATATGAGCAGTGCTGACGTTCAGCAAGGCAGCCCTTGGTTATAGAATGAGCTAAACTCTTGTTACACCATTAATTGTGCTGCCCCTGGCAGCTGCAGCAACAGACTTCAGTGCTGATCCTGCAGGAATTTAAGCCCATGAGTAATCCCATTTAAATTAATGGGATTATGCCTCAGAAGTGTAGAGTTAAGCATATGTGTATGAGTTTGCTGGAGCAGGCCCCCAGCGACAAGCGGCTTGCAGAGTGCCCTGCCTGTGGCTGCAAGGCTCTTTGTGCTGCCCTGTCTGTCAGGCAGGACGGCTCCAGAGTGAGCTGTAAAGTCTCTAAGGAAAACCCCCAAACTGGGGGAAGTCACGCAGTGATTCACCGAGTGGCACCCTTTCCTCTGAGTCAGTCCTGAACAAAAGTCCCAGCGCAGCTTTAAGATGGGAAACTATGGCTGGATGTGCCGTCCCTTGGAAGGGATGGAAAACAAACATCCTGCCCGTGACTGCCATGCAAGGTCTCAGCAGCTCTTTGGGAGAGTTTGGTTGTTGGCCCTGGTGTTTCTGGCCAAGATCCAACTCCTGTCATTTCAGCTTTCTGGTTCACCCTCCCAGTATGGGCTCCTGCTCTCCTGCAGCCTTGGTTGCATTTCTGAACACCAATAAGCAGCTGCTGTGGCTCTGACAGGTGAGGGAAGATGTCTCTGCACAGACAACAGATGACCCAGGCACCCTCAGAGAATGAGCATGACGCTAAGAAACAACATTGCTTCCTTCACTTGCACTGAGCAGCACTTTGGTTTGTATTAAAATCAGTTATTGCTCAGCATGCTTGACTCCAGGAAAGTGGCTCCCCAGCATTCACTGATGTTGGAACAGCTCAAGATTTCACTACATGCAAATGGTTCCCTTTAATCCCCTCAAAAGCTTCAGTACTAACACTGAGCTTAGGGAAAAGCTGAGAACATGGTACAGCATCTTATGTGAGTAATGCACATATCGTGTTCTGTCTGTGGACATAAGAGAGGTAAATGTATCCACTGCATCTTGTTATCAGCATGCAGCATGCTTGAGAGGCTTCTGATTCTTGGGCATTGGCCAACCTTTTCCAGTGCTCTGGAGCCAACACTGCTATTGCCTGATGCTTTGTGGCACAGCCCCCCTTGAGCATCAGGAGCTCCTAGAAAGAAAAAGCTCAGGTAAGGAATCAGTCACTTAAGTCATAGGTTATCTGAAGTGAAGGCTACCCATGGCTTCCTTCCTTCTTCCTGTTTTCTGTAACCTTCTCCTAAGGCAGTTGTCACCACATTTCTTAGATTCAGAATGCTCAGATGACCCCTCCTCATATTATTGTTATTATTATGAAATCATAAAAGTCCTCCCAATGACAGAGAATGTCCCAAATGTAAATGCTTTGACTGGATTGCTCCCAGCAAGTCAGTTCTCTGCTTTTGCTTTATGCCAACAATGCAGATACATGTTTTGACCAGTTCAATAATTCTTTGTGAAAACATAAACAAATATTAAAATGTGACAACAAAAGTTGACATTAAATAGCTGGAGATCTGGGATAGACATCAATTAATAGGAATTTCCTGCTGCTACTACATGTATTTCTACCTTTAGTCATTATCACATACCTTATTTTATTATCCCAGATTGTCCTACATGGCATGATAGCAGCAGATACCTGACAGGTCCTAAAGAGCCTTTTAGAATAGACCAGACTTTAAAGATTTGCCTTTGATGTAAGAAGAGAACAATGTTCACAAAAGTCATATACATTTCCGTGTATTAAAATATTTTCCCCAGCAGTTATAGCTAATGTCAACTCTATGTATCATTTCATTTTGAAATTTCCAACATGCCCATCTCTACAAGTCCAAGGAAAAAAAAGTCCTTTTCTTTGCATTCTTTACATGAAAGTGCTGCAAATCATGTATCTAAAACGAATGGGGATTGATGTGAATCTGTTACTTTAAGAAGAAACAAGCTGGTATTTCCGTAAGCAATTAGACTATGTTAATAGTCTACAATCTATCATGTCAAAAAATGACAGAAGCAACTTCTTAACTATATAAAAGTGTCTGGGGTTTTGTTAATGTTTCTTCTTTAGAGAAAAGATAACTCACATTTCCATCTGGATCCAACTCAGCTGTTGTGAAAGAGCAGCATCAGCATCCAGAACAGCAGAAACAGCAGAGAGTCAGAGTTCAGTTCTCAGTGCCATCCTGTTTTTTATGCAAGAACAAGGCAAACGACCCTGGAAAAATGCAGCAGAATGCACCAGGGAGAGGTGCTATACTTGGCTGTAAAGCTCTCTCTTAGGTAATCGCTGTGGGTGTTGACTTGCCTTTCTTTTATTTTCCTTGTTAAATATGATCTGTGATCCTGTTAGCACTTTGCATGTCACACTGAAGCTTCACACTAGAAAAGGACTGCGATGGAGATTCCTTAGCTGTGGTCCACAGTGCACTGGTGAACTCACTGTGCCTGCAGTATGCTGGCTTTCATCCTGGACTTCAGTTGAGAGGAACAGGGCCAAGGGAAGGAGAAGAGATGAGATAAACAGCAAAAGCAGAAACCATGGTCAACTTTTACAGGAAGGTCAATACCCATATTCCTCTAAAGACCTCTTAAAAAGAGGCACAAATGCTTTTTCAGTACAATTTTCCATGTAATGTAAATTGCCACAGGGATGTTACACAATGAGTCGGAGGATAAGTGCCCATGAGGCAATTTCTTTACTGAGATGTGGAGCTCATCACAGAAAAGCTGGAAAACACCTGTAGGCGTGGGAATAAGTTTCTACTCTTACTGGAATAAAATATACCCTGGTCATTGCACAGGCTTTTCAAAATCCCAGTGTACAACTTCTATTTCTGTCTGTCCTCTGAAGGATCCTTTTATTTTTTTCACAGATGAGATAATTTACCTAGCTTCTAGCAGAAGGAAAAACATTAAACCACACAGTTAAGGTGGTACATGATGAAGAGAAACTGAGTGTCATTAGCAAAGTGGGGAAATGAAACATGTGAAATGCAAGATTATGCTAAGCCTGAGATGCACTGTTAGAATTGGCTTTTGATGCACCATATATCTTGTATTCCCCATGAATATAATAAAAGGCACAGCAGTGAATGATTCAAAGGTCTGACCTGAAGATCACAGAAGCTGAGGGAAAGTTTTCTGCTGACTCCAGTGGCCTTTGGATGACAACCTTTTGCAGGAAACACCATCAGCTACTGAAATAGCCTCAACCATATGAAAACCCCGAGAAAATTAGTTCACTAAGCTGTATCTATTTGTGCCACATATTCCAGCTTAGCTGTCTCAGGCTGATTTATTTTAAATGATTATTTCTTTCTGGAAGTTTAAAAGCTTGAGTCATTTTTGATGATGAAGTTGCAGGGAAAGCTCCTTTTCCGCCTCCTCTCCCCACCCCCATGTTACAGCACTCATGAAACCTCACTCCTTCCCTTCATCAGAAGAACTTGAAATTTCACAGTGAAATGGCTTTTCAGAGAGAGATATGCCTTTCACACCTTTGAAAGCCAGCATATATGCAGACAAGTCTAGGTTTCAATGACCAAAATTGCCTGAGACACCCTTGACACATAGGATATGCCAGCCCAGAGCTGACCAGGACTGATCTAGACTACAACTGGGCCAGTGCACAGATATCTGAGAGCTGCAAAACTGACCCCTGCCGAGAAGAGAGGGAGGGAAAATTAGGGATGATTCAGGGAGAGAGAAACACATATCCACATATCCAACAGGGATAGGAAGAAATTTAGTGGTCAAAAGTGGGGAAGAGGCAGGTTAGCAACAGCTCTGCCCACATAGTTTTAATTGACTAGTCTATGCTCCCTTACAGTTTGGCTATGGTATATTCTACAGTATACATTGAATTTTCATTTTTCTGTGCAGATTTCCACAGCCTTTCCTTCCTCCTGTGGCTTTTACTACCCAAGAAGGGAGAGAGGTGGAACAAAAAGCTGCTAACCAAAGGGAGTGTGGGTGTGAGGGGGTTTATGTGTGCTTTGGTTTCAAAGCTTTGGCCTGAAAAGAGATATTTGCATTAACAGACTACAAAAGATGGATGATTTGCCGTACTGAAAAAGTTAGAAACTCCTGCAACGTCAATACAGTTCATTGAAAGTTAAAAGGGGGGCGTGTTATTTTTAGGTGCTAAGTAATTCACAACATTTTGTGTTTAAAATAAAATATTCATCTGTATCATTATGACTCATCTTTGTTCAGATAGTTTACTAAAATATTCTCCTTATGTAATACTATCATCCAACATACCTGAGATCTCTATTTTATCATAAAGTTAGTGTACACTGGAAAGTCTACAGATACATTTGTGTTCTTAAGGCTAACAGCAAAGTGAAACAGTATTTCAGGTATAGTCACTATTAACAAGTTGTAAAATGTTGACTTCTCTCACTGTATTTTCAAATACTCTATGTCTTTTCTATTATTATTTTTCTTCTGCAGTTTATGTGCTGTACGCCTGCAGCCAGGAACATGTGTTTCCAATTGTCTGAGCTTTCCAAACCAGCTTTGCGTTCAATAGCAACTTTTTTTTTAAGGTACAGCTCCTCCTCCCACAGAAGTTGATACTCTTCTCCTTTTTCACACAGCAAACAGCAGTGGCTCTTGATTTCAGGTCTACTTAGAAATCATTTAATTTGGAGCTCCCCCAGACAAGAATGTTTCTTCTAAACTTCTTATACATTTTATGAGACAAAGCCAAGCTTTCATATCAAATATATATAAAGTGTTGAAGCAAGAGAGAGAAAAATGATGTCATCCAGTCCATCTTGTATGACATTTTTTCTAGTTTCTTATACAGTGAAGAATCTGATTTGACCACTAGAGCCATAACAGTAGAAATGTTAGATAGCATCCAATTCTTACAACTCATGCTTAGGCCTTACAAATCCCATCCTTGAAGCATCTGTGCAACCTGTGACCTGTAGCATATCTGAGTCACATGTTGTAAGGTCATAAATTGTGATTATTCCCATTTGTACATGGAGAATTGAGGCAGACATATGTTTGAACCTCTGTGTTGGCTTAGGGCTCAAGCCTGCATTTGACTTTTCTGTGTGCAGTTCTGGGCCCCACAATTTAAGAAGGATGCGAAGGTCCTTAAATGCATCCAGAAGAGGGCAATAAAGCTGGTGGTAGGGCTGGAAGGCATGTTCTGTGAGGAGCAGCTAAGGACTCTGGGTTTGTCTAATTCGGAGAAGAGGAGGCTGACGGATGACCTCACTGCTCTCTCTACAGCTTCCTGAGGAGGGGAAGGGGAGAGGGAGGTGCTGAGCTCTTCTCCCTGATATCCAGTGATAGGATGTGTGGGAATGGTTCAAAGCTGCACCAAGAGGAGGTTGACATGACATTAGGAAGCATTTCATAGAATCATAGAATCATTTAAGTTGGAAAAGACCTTTAAGGTTGAATCCAACCATAAACCTAACACTGCCAAGTCCACCACTAACCATGTCCCTAAGCACCATGTCTACACATCTTTTGAATACCTCCAGGGATGGTTATTCAACCACTTCCCTGGGCAGCCCGTTTCAGTGCTTGATAATCCTTGATGAAGAAATTTTTCCTAATATCCAGTCTAAACCTTCCCTTGTGTAATTTGAGGCCATTTCCTCTCATCCTATCACTTGTTACTTGATAGAAGAGGCCAACACCCATCTCACTAAAACCTCCATTCAGGCAGTTGCAGAGCAATAAGGTCTCCGCTCAGCCTCCTTTTCTCTAGATTAAACAGCCCCAGTTCCCTCAGCAGCTTCTCATAAGACTTGTGCTCCAGGCCCCTCAACAGCTTCATTGCCCTTCTCTGGATGCTCTCCAGCATCTCAATGTCTTTCTCGTAGTGAAGGGCCCACACTTCTTTACAGAAAGGGTGGTCAAACACTGGAACAGGCTTCCTAGAGAGGTGGTCAATGCCCCAGACCTGTCAGAGTTTAAGAGGCATTTGGACAATGCCCTTAACATGCTTTAGCTTTTGGTCAGCCCTGAAGTGGTCAAGCAGTTGGACTAGATGAAGACTGTAGGTTCTTTCCAACTGAAATACTCTATTCTGTTGATCATTAGTGAGACATTGGCCTCCACTCAGGCTTTGGTCTGGGGAAGACCATGGGCTCACCACCCAGAGAAATTCAGGCACAGAGCTGCAAATTGAGATGAAATCCTTATGGACAGTGCAAACATAACCAACATAAAGCACCTAACATGAAAATGGACCCCACCCTGAGGCATAGTTCATGAAGGTAAAAGATGTAGCCAGAGAGACCCAGGCTATGTCTTGCCCGAGCAGAAGGTATAGGGCAGCATATGAGGGGAGTGGGATTACTGCATATCCCTGGGTCCTGCTCCAAGTTGGGGTGAAGCCAAAACACAAGTAGACAGCAGTCTGCAAGTGTCCTGGGGTTTGTCAGTTTAAATGAAGTCTGGGTAAGTTGACCAAGGCCAGCATAAGAGCTTGAACTTACCATTATCCATGAACATGCTTAATGAATCTTCATTAACAACTCAATCTGCTTCCTAGGACTGGAGTGGAATCAGAACAGGCAAGCCACACCAAACTTCATGGGCACCACTGGGGCAGAGCGTGCTCTGTGCCCCAGGCAGCAGAAAGGCTGGTTAGAAGGTGTTAGGGTGTTAGGAAGAGGTTATAAACCCCTGGCCTTTAGTCACTGAGTAACCAAAGATTGAATAGCAGATCACTCATCTGACCTCCACATGGGGAAAAGTCACGACCCCTCATTTGTATGAGAATCACCACATGAACACTAGTGCGTGGTTGCCCTGAGCACCAGGAGATTTGGGTACCTCCTTGTGAAGGACAAACCTAGTGAGGCAGTGTCTGCTGCAATTAAAAGGTAGGAAAGCAATATGTTTAACAGAAGAAGAGTCATTTAGAAAGAGGACTGATTCATGCTTGGTGTTGTATAACCCTCCTCCATGGATGTGCTGTGTAGCCCTAAAAGAAATGTGTGATCAGCATAATACTGCAGTGTTTGAAACCTCCAGTGATAACATGGCAGACTGCAAGTGAGATATCCTGACTGAGCCAGGATGAGCGCTTCAGCTGGTAAACACTCATGGAGGGGCTTGCAGCAAGTGAGAGTGGGATGAAGGTGGCCACCACCTCCCACAGAAGAGCTGAAGGAGCATCTCCCAAGAAGAAGCCTATAACCAGAGCATAACCAGCCAGAACAGTGATGTGATGGGGAGAGGTATGAAAATGAGACACCTGCAGAGCCCATTCCTCCTTTGGGGAAGTGCTGCAGTCCTTCTGTGACAATAACGACTCTTCTCTAATCATTATGAACTCCTCCCCAGGAGCCATCAGACCTCACTGGTGATGGTCCCAGGTGCACTGGTAGTGGAGAACAGGAGCTCCAGCCCTTCTGAACATGGGATACAGCACTTTCTGACTCACTGGATCTAACGGAGGCAACTTCACCACTTACTCCCCCCATCCTGGCTTCTCCCTGCAAAAGTCCCATCTTTCTGCAGCAGTCCCCACCTTCCGCTGGGCCATCTCACTCTCATCTACATATTTCAGGGCCATAACAGGCCAGGCTCATGTTTTACCCTTCTGTTTTGTTTCTCAGTCCTGTTTCCTCATCAGCAAATGAGGGTTTGGATTTTGACTACACACACATATGCATACACATAAAAATCTAATGGTCTAAAGGATTACGGTCACGGGGAAAAATTTGGCTTTGAGTTTATCATCTTCATCATTGTAGACATGTTGCTATGACGGTCAACACCTATTTCCAAAAGCTGTAACTGGAATTACAAATAACTTTTTTTCCTGTGGCCTTTCATTTTCCAGACTCCGCTAAAGCTCCCTAGGCTAATAGCTCTTTTATACAGTCTATGCAGTATATATGAAGTTTGCAGCATTTATAACAATGTTGACTCTCACATGTCTAAGACAATTCTCATGGCACCCATCCATACTTTTAAATATTCAGCTTCTTGTGATAAGGGATTGAAAGAAATTTAGCACTAATTTTTATGTATGCATCTAGTCTTCATTTGTAAAAAATGCTTAAAATTATTGCTCAAATGACTTCCAAAGACTGAGATCATGAGAATCTTACATTTCTTTTTTTAAAGAATTCTGTAATTGCTAAACCAATCTGATGATCATCTGGGGGTTTGTGATAGTGTTTATTAATGTCTGGAATTCACATGTTCATCATTCAAATTTTCTGCAACAAATCAATGACCATACACTGAGGAGGCATCTTTTTCACCCATTTTTAGAAAGACAGCTGAGGAAGACCTTGGTGGCAAAGGAAGAACAAGCTTGGTGTGATGCTCACAGCATGTCCAAGGGTCCTCCTAACGCAGCCCTTTCAGCACAACTGATGGCCTGGAAACCTGTAGAGAACAATGCAAAGAGACTCAGAAATTCAAATTTCAGCCTTTTCCCCACACAGCAGCATTTGATTACTACTGGTGACTGTGGTGTATAATTCAACTTTTAATTGTCTCTGAGCATTATCTGGAGTTTCCACATATCTCTGGCAAATGATGAGGCCAGAATCTACACTCACACCATGGGGACATCTTTAGGTGACAGCTGTTTTCCTTAGTACCTTTTACTGATTATATTTCTATATAGCATATTTTGAGCAAAGCTGGTTAAAATAAATTGTTTGGACATGTCTTTGGTTTCCTTTTTTCACACACCACCTTGTAAAAAAAAATTAGGTGAGAAGAAGAGAACTATGAAAAAATTCCCCTTTTTTGCCATTGCAAGAAGAAAGAATGAATGAAAGGAGAAGCAAAAAAGGAAATGTTTTGGTGTTTTTTCCCCCTATTAAAAAAAAAAAAAAAGAAAGCTAAACCCATAAAAACAGTTGAAAATGAAACATGCACAGCCTCCTGCGCATTGGTACAGCCTATAGTTACCATCAAGGGTCAAGTGCTTCTTGTCAAGGCAGTTTCTAATGCCTGGACCTTTTTGTAACGTCAAGAGGTGCTATTTGCTTAATAAATGTACAAACATGTCATTAAACCCGTTAGAACACAGCTTCTGCTGTATTTCACTGAATGAACAGAGGGGAAAGTGGCAACGTTTCTTGTGTAATGTAAGAGCGCTTAGGTTTGTGCTTGATGAAGGGGGCTCGGTGCTTTTCCTAACGCAACATTGCCAGCAGGGATGCTGGTCTCAGAAGTAAACCTCCTTGACTGCTCATTTAGGAAGGAGCGGACTAGTAATAAAATTGGCAGGGATCTCCAAGCAAACATCAACATTGAAAGCCAGTGCACAAAGAGATATGTTTTGTAGTGTAGTGAGAAGTCTTTACACCAGTTAACTACTGAAGTTTTGCGAGAAAATTAGTTCTTATAGTTTATGGTAAGTTGTGTCAGTGTTTATGAAATCCTTTTGGTTAGAGTTTTCTACTCATTTTCTCTAATGTTTGCTAAGTTTTAGCATATGTTGTTGTAAATCCAGATAGAGTCACACTGTGAATGGGGAACTTTGTTTAAATGTGTTGCAGTATTTCTCTGGCATCCAGTTTTTGGTAGCTACTGAGAGGTCTGGGATTGCTGAGCACACAGGGCTGGCCATGCTCTAAAGGGAAAGTAAATTAGTTTCATGTGAATATATTAAGTCATTTTTTTCAAGGATGTAAAGCCTCAGGGTGACTGAAGGGTGAAGAATGACAAAACTGGGACCTGCGATTTCTTTCTCCAAATGTTTTAATTATTCTGTTGAAGTCTGCTCTGAATCCAATAAGTGGGGAAGTGAAAATTAAAGAACTGATCTTCCTTTCAAATCTATACTGAAAAAAAAAAATCCTAACTATTTATAATGATAAGGCTTGTCATTGAAACATGAAAAATAACAGAGCTTGGGGCCTCGTAGGTTAATGATAACTCTTTCTCCAGCATTTTGTTCACAATCTCAATTAAAATTTCATGTGCTTTATCTTTCACATACATAGCTAAACCCTTTTAATCTTTAATTAACTGATTTGTCTTAATTCAGTAGCAATAGAGTTCTTTGTAGAAGAAGTGAGACTTTCATTATCAGCTCTAGGACTACAGAAAGTTACATCCTGGGGATATAGAGCAAGTGAGCAGAAAGCTCAGCTGCTGTGGGTACATCAAGGGTGGATGTGGTGGAGGGTTTTTTCCCATTTAAAAGCAAGCATCTTCACATCTGTATTGAGTAAGGCCACTGGCTTTTTTTCTCAGGTGATGGTGGATTTTTTCCAGCTGCTGTGCCCTTTCAGGAATCTTTATCCACTTTTTAGCTTTGATAACTCTGCTGGCCTGAGTTTGAAGTTTTCTCTCTACCCTGCTTCTGCTGAAATGTTTCTGTATGGTTTATTTTTGTCAGCTTCGTTATTCTACCTACCATGCTGTCCCTGTTCTCCCGTATACCAAGACTGACACTAACACCTTTCTGTAATGCTTTTCAACAGAAATTTCTCATTAAATGAAACTTTTCACAATAAGCACAACGTTTTTTCAACTCATTTTTAACTAGGCAAACAGAAAAGTGTAATACTTTGTGGTTCTGTATGGAAATGGTTGGAGCTGTTTTATAAACTGATAGTTTTCCATTGAATATACCAATGATTTTTTTCCCCCCTTTGAAATTTTTCTACACAAAAAAACCAGTTTTGCAGCAAGCACTTGCTCTTCTGCTTACAGCCTGTTGAAGGTAGCTAGAGGACGCTGATCTTTTTAATTATTGCTTTATCCCCTCTCACCTTGACCTAACTGTGCCCTGGCAGGGAATGTTTGCCTACCTCTAACTGATTTACAGCAGATGTTAGTGGTAATAAATTATATCCCACTTCCCTCAGCTCCCTTTTTTCTAGACCTGCTCAAATGTTTTCAAATGAAAAGTCTCTCAATCTTAAAAGGCTTTTTTTTTCCAAAATGCATATTTTGAGCATTTATGAATATTTTCTCTTTATTCCAGTTATACTGAAAAGAAAATGCTGCTCTTTATTCTTTTCCTCTATTTTTTTCTCTCCTTTTGCTACTGGAAAGAGTGGCACTAAAGGGAAAATACAAGAAAAGGGAAGGTGTATAAAACCGTGACAACAGAAGAACTTGTATGGAAAAAAAGTGAATAACTGAAATAGCTCACTGGCAAAGCACATGGAACATGAAGAAAAAAAAAAAAAGTCCAACCCTGACATGTTTTAATTTTTCCCTGTTTTTCCACCAGTTCCCTCCTGACATCATCAAGCAACCATTTGGTACTTGTTTCATGTAGCACGTGCTAGGCAAGGGGAATGACTTCATGCCTCTAAAGCCAAGCCTTTGTTCCACCACCTATTTGCACAGATGCTGCCGCCAGCACTCCAGCCATGCTCATAGGGACCAACCTCCATCACTGGCCTCATGCATCCTAAAAAGTAGTAGGAGAATGCCTAGGAATGTGAGGACCCAACTTGAAAGAGGTTTCCTGACTCAAAACTGGGCTGGAGACCAGAGGAGATTTCCTGAGGCAGGGATGCCCCAAAAGCCCCGTTTTCCTCCCCAGCTCTGCTGCCAGGCTCCCCGCGGCGTCGCTTGGCCAACACAACCTGTCTCAGTAGACCAGGCGTGATTTCCAAGCCTGGCCACTTCCAGGGAATGCTGTAACTGATGCTGGTTTGCCAGAGCTTCTGTCTTTGAAATAATAAGCAGAAACACACCATAAGTAGTAGAAGGTGCTGAAGGAAGCCTTTTCCTATAGTGCTGCTATTTTCTTCCCAGTGGGTACCTTAATACAATGATATAGGTTAATACTGCATGGGGGACTTACATTAAGGCTATTTCAGATGAGCTAACTGCCAATGCCTTAAGCAAGGGCACCAGTCAGTGGATATTACCTCTGTTTCTAATTACTTCCACCAGCAAATGGCAAAGTAAAATTCAAGTTACTAATTTTTATCATTTTTTTATTGCTATGAAGTCCTAGCAGAACCGGAAAATCTGAAGACAAGATGTTGGAATTCTTTCCAACATGCTTTGTTGGCAGGACTGTCCCAAAAAGTCAATTTTAAGAGAGAAGGAACATTTTTGGAAGCAGGCCCTTGCCTTAGAAGTCAGTAACCTCTGAAAAGCAGTGAAGCCTGCAATTGTCCTCCTGCAGAAAAGACGGTAAAGTCCCCATTCTCAAGCATGCAGGGGCTTAATTGTGTGTGTGTGCTTGTAGTCCTACAGATTTAAATTGGACAACTCTCACGTAAACTTCACTTTATTAATTACATCTGTGGGAGCAAAGGGTCAAGTCTATGAAATATTACTGCTTCTTGTTGCTTTTGTAGCTAGCTAAGAGTTTTACATTAATAGTTTAACCAAGGTAGATCATATAAAAGAAACCAATTAAGAAGCCTCAAAGAAAAAAGAAAAAAAAAAGTGATGTTTTCAATGATGGGAAGTAAACCACAAGACACAAAGAGCAAAGTCTATGTTCCAGAAACAAGTGACCAAACAGGCTTCATCTTACTTTTACTAAGGACCACAGAGTTTGAGCCTCAATTCCTTGACAAAATAGCATAAAGGAAGTTTTCAAACCCCTGTTCCTTTAAGAACTCTCTCCCTCTAATTTCTAAGGTGCCTCCCCCAACCCTGCTGCACCAGCCCTGGAGTAAATCATCACTGGTACCCTGCAAGTATCTTACAGACAACCATACAGATCTTGCATTACAGCAAAAGAGAGGGGAAAAAAAACCAGGTAAAACTAATTCAGGACTACCAGGCAGCCACTGGCTGGTGGCACACCGCCATTCAGGCAGGTTGCCCAGCTGTTGCAAGGCATGGAGAGCAGTACCATCTCCTTCTTAGAGGAGGAAAATCATAAATGTTTGAACTAAAGCATCACTATGTAGAAATCAAGTGAGGAAAATATCCTTGCCAGAGCAGCGAGGGAAGGAGCAGGCAGGGCTGAACGCGGGGCTGCTGCTCAGACTTGGGAGCCCCTGGGGCAGCTTGTGTTTCCAGGCGTTGCATATCTGATTTCTGCCTCAGCCATGGGCAGGCTAAGGGTTAACGGGAGACGCAGCACGTTAACTGTATCTGTGGAGATTATGGCATGTTTATCCAGTGTTCAGATTTCCTGTCTGAGTGTTTGGATTTCCTGAAATCCCTGCTATCAGCCCAAGTGCTGTCCACTGAGCAGACCTTTCTCTCTCTCTCTCTCTCTCTTTTTTTCTCCCCCTTTTTTTTTACTTTGCTCACATGGTAGGTTTTCCTTCCTGCTCTCTTTCCAGTTGTAGTGCCTGTGTCTCCTCACCCGTCAGGACATTTATGGATGCAGATCAACACTCTTAGACTCCAGAACTCTGGGGATTGCCGTATATTGGATTTCCTTTTTTATTATTATTATTTTATTTCACTTTATTTTATCTTTTTGTGGCAAGAAAACTTGAAGAAACATGCTCTTTTCCAGCTGCCCATGGGAGAATGTTTTAGTCTGAGATGGAATAATGGCCTTAGGTTTGAGGACCAAATCTGGAATGGGAATTCAGACTGCACGCGTCCTGGTGAGTTACAGCGCGCTGGGGCTGAGCATGGCTGGTAACGAGCAGCTCTGAGAGAGGGACAAAGGCTGAGCACGTCCATTCAATGTGGCTGCTGAGCAAACTGCAAACAGCAGATGGGTGAAGCTGAATTTAGAACTTTTTCCAAAAAAACAGCTGAAGTCCATTTTTAATTCCTTAAAATACACGCTGCTCTACAGGCCAGATAACATCTAGGTAAACTTTACTGTAGCAAAATGTATAAGGCCAAATTCTGGGAGCCCTTACTCATGTAAGTAACTTTTACTCACATGAACAACCTCAGTGACTTTAAGAAGAGCTCATGTAAAAAAGATTTACAGAATGGGGCCCACACTAAGTAAATTGCAAAGCCTCAATCTCAGTGAAAATTGATTTTAAAAGAAAAATGAGAATTTTCTGAGTGTCTTTGCATGTTTCATTGGCCTTTTATGTTTTATTGTTCATCTAGATTTAAGTTTTAAGAAGAATCCATGTGCCAACTATTCCTCCTATTGTCTCTTAAATAAGTTTGCAGTAGGAGTGACAACGTATTTCAGGCAGCAATGTTCTGGGAGGCCAGAAAGGGGCTTGTTGTTGTTGGAGGGAAAATGCTGAGTGCTATGCTGCTCTGAATGAACTGGAAAGCTGCATTCAGTCATGAGGCTTAGCTAAGGTTTTAGCTTCATTTTTGGATGTGAGAGTCCATGATGGCATTATTAGCCTTAGGTGGTTTTAGTTAAACCATGATCACAAATGCAACGAGTTGACCAATCTCAAAACCAATGATTCAGCATTTGAAAAGGAAAAAATGTCTTTTCGGAACTCTTTGAAGCAGATTTTATTGTTGGCACCCATGGAAGTGTTGCTGGAGTAAGATGTGGAAGATAAAGCATCATCACTGTTGCAACTTTTGTTCTGTCCCATAGCTGGAGGCTGTGGTTGCGCTGAACATTCCTGAGCTGCTCCTTGGAGCTGCTCCAGGGACTCAATTCTCTAATTTTAGGGAAAAAAAGCTTGATTCAGTAACTCAGTTAGGAAATATCTATAGGGAAAACAGCTTTCTACAGTGATTTTGCTTTAGCCCTGATTTTCCTTAGACTATTGAGTATGTCCCGAATTCTAGTGTATAATACTGCACATCAATCAAGAGACTTAACATTTAAATTCTTGGGGTTTAGCAGGACAGAATACTTCCCTTTTTTATACCAATAAAGGGAAAGAACCATTTTCCAAATTCTCTGCAGAGCTTCCAAATCTGAAGTTAAACTAGTTGCCTGGTGTGCCAGTTTCCACAGGACCCTTTGAATGTGATCCTGCTGCTCTTCAAGGTTTTCTTTGGTATCAGTGGAAGGTTTGTGTGAGACCAGCCAGACCAAACTCATGTCTTTTCTGCCTGCAAGCCTTCAGGAATCCAGTTTTAATTATTAACATGGGGCAATGCTGAAACCGATGGCATTTTATGCATTGAAATGTTAGTTCTTGCTGTGCGTGTGGGTTTGTACTCCTGTTGTAGGAGACTGACCCTCAAAAAATGAAAGGGAGGACAAGGAACCCTCACCTGAGTTAGACCAGACCGTGGTGCCCTGCATTGTGGTTAGTATGCAATTTGGTGGTCTGTGGTTATGGGTGGAATTGAACTGGCTGAGGCAGAAATGTGCTCCTCTGAAAGCTGGCAGAAGAGTCAAAATGTCACCAATGATCAGTGACGTGCAGAAAATACAGACTACAAGTGAGGACTCAAGGGAAATACAAAGACTTGTCTAGGTCTGCTCAGATTTCCTAGCTTTGGAAATTTTGTTGGCTTTCCAATGAACAGGATGCTTAAGACTGGGTCTGGGGGAGGGGGCTCCCCCCTTTTTTGCAGGACTGTCAGAACTTTCTGGTTTCAGTCAGGTTGGAAATGCTGTGGGAATAGTTTTTTTCTGGTGGTATTTTGGTATTTCCTCTTCTGCTCACACCCAGACCAGGAAGCACAGAAGCACAACCTTCAGCTCATTGTGTACGTGTTTCTTTTTATAAACCTGAATTCTCTTCCCCCCGCCACTGGCTTTATGTTTTTTTTTTTTTTGTGTGTGTGTGTGTGTGTGTCCTGATAGCCCTAACATAGGATAAGGTTCTGTTTGATTTACACTGGGGGGATTTTTTATATCTCTTCAGATAACTACACCAAGCACAAAATAGTTCCTTAATAAGTAATTATCACATTAGTTTTGAATGGTCTAAGTGCAATATTCCCAACTCAGCTACTCACGGCCAATAATGTTAATATGCCAATATACCCCAGTAGCTGTTTCTGCTGGGATTTATACCTGTACATTTAGCAGTGTGAGGACTAACTGGCCACTAAGACCTACCTACTCAGTTACCCATGAAGAAATTCTGCAAAAGGTAATTTTTTTCTGGTAACTGACTATATCATTAAATTCTCTAAGATTAGACACTTCATGCTTTAATGGTCTTTCCCTCCTTTTTTTCCCTTTTTGCATCAGTGAGGAGGTTTGGCTCATGCACCCTCACTCCATGTGTCCAACTCATTCACCATCACGACTGCCAGTGCTCCTGCCTTTCTTGCTGTTGTTGGCAAGTACGGATAAACAGTTTTGACAGGCATAGAGTCCTGCAGAGTTAACTTCATATGCACGGTGATGTTTCTCTGCTCAGATGATAAATGGACCAGAGGAAGTAAACCACTTTCACTGAGACTGTTCCCCAAGTCCAAAGCTTTTAACCCCTCCTTTTTGCACTGTTTTCTGCACAAAAAGCAAAGAATGCAATTTTGGTTTGTATCTGAGCAAAGTGGGTCATATTTGGATTGCAGCTTTTCCTTCAACACTCTTCTAACCACCTTGCAGAGTCTTTAATCCACTATTTTATAAATGAAAATAAACTTGAGATGGATCTTAAAGTTGGCCCATGACAAAATAACTATCTATATTTCCACTTGGGTCCACTCTCATGAGCGCTACATGAACAGCTATGCCAATCGTGTTTGGAAACTGCCCCCATGTAGGACTGGGTTTGTAAGACAATTTGCTCCTCAGCAGCTTCATAGTCCTCAAAAATACAAGGAAATGCAAGCAAGGGGAAGTTAATATACTTCACTACAAAACTCTGTAATTTAAGAAGTTTTAAGAAGAGGCAATGGAGTTACTGAGGGAGTTTGAGCTCTGTGCTTGTTTTGGGGTGTTTGTTTTTTTGTTGCTGTTGGCTCTAAGTCTCTCTCTTGGGCCTTGAGGAGCTGCAGTGCTTCAGAGAGAGGGCATGACGTGGGGGAGGGAATGACAGTACGGTTCATTATTTCAGACACCGATGAGCAGTATGGCTCAGCCTGGACCACGTGTCGCTCTCCTCCCATGTGGTACCCATGAGCCAAGTTCCATCTCTGCTGAACAGGGCATGATGTGAAGCTTCTTGCTTGGTCCCCCCCAAACCCCAAAACCAGGTTCAGCCCCCCCTCAAGAGGCAGTGATGCTTTTCATGCATCTTCCTCTATCTCGGCTGGAGCTAATAAAATCCATCTGCCTCTGTGAGTCAGCAGAAAAGTATTCAGCTTTTATAAGAGTTAAGGGACATGGGATAGGGCAATGTCAAAGCGCAGAAGACTTCCCCCAGCTTGGCGTTTGCACGGCACGCATGGAGAGGAGGTCACGTTTTCAGTTCCCATTCACCAGACGAGTTGATTTACACCAGCAGAGGACTTGGCCCGTAGCGTACACGGCCACAGCTGTCGAACAAGGTTCCTTTCATCAGTGGTAAACACGAACAAATGTGCAAATGGCAACAACCAGTGCACACTGTGACACGGTGGCTGCTAGCAGTTTGGAAAAGTTGAAAGAAAACTCTATTTTCTTCTCATCAAAAGCAAAATGAGGAAGCCTTCCCCCCCCCTTCCGCCCCCACTGCTACCACCCTGGCTCGAGCAAGTTGATCCGTAGGTATTTGTGTGGGGGTTTGTTCTCAATGGTTAACCACATAACAATTTGAAGCATGTGGCTAACTCAAAAGAAACTGCCTTTAAATGTTTGCAGACTATAATTGTGTTAGGGAGAGCGGAGCCCTGGCCAGGGCTGCCGGCCGCCCCGGAGGAACATCCCACAGCAAGGTCCCGCGAAGAGGGAAAAAGCTGATTTTATCTATAGGAAATTCTCTTCTTGCTGATGCTCTGCAGCCAGGGCCAGATGTTCCCCACCTCCTGTTTCATGTCTGTTTGGTGTGTCAGGGTGAAAAACCCGGCAGGAAACAAAACAGAGAGAATAGGGGTGGCAATGAGGGGGAGGGCGTTTCGGCGTGCAGCTTTCATAAATAAAGCCGGAGGAAAAATAACAAACAAATTGGAGAAGCTTTGCCACAAAGCTGAGCGTGCCTGAGACCGTTGTGCAATCCGTAGGGGAAGCGATGAAAGGCGGGCGGCGTGGGGCTGGAGAACCGGGCTCCAGGGGGGATGGCAAGGAGCAACCCTGCTCAAAGTGGTAAAATGCCCCATTCGAGCTCTTCCATCCCTCAAACCTGAATTTGTTGGGCAGGGAAAAAAGGCTGGAGGAACAATATGTGCGAACAAGACATGAGCGGTTGTGCTTGCGGGAGTAAAGATCCCAACACCCACATGGTGCCACAGCACTCGTTATCACAGAGCCACAGGGCTATACTAACATCCAGTTCTAAAGACTTCTGGGCTTAAAGAAACCAATAAAATGGAAGATTGCAACATTTCCCCATGGGAGGAGATGCCTGTGAGACATTCTGCAAGTGGTTTGTGACTCCCAAAGGTCACGGGCTTTTAATTTCCATCCATTTCCAGTGCATCCTCAGTCTGTGATAAGGAGAGCCTCTCCCTGGCTACAAACAGACATGCTCTTAAGTGTTCATTGCGCAAATAAAATAGTGCAATTAATCTTCTTCACCCAGCTGCAAGCCTCATTTGTAATTCAGCAGGTAAAAATGCCCTATCTGTACAATCACCAGAATGGCCCCTGATCTAGGAAAGCAAATGAATTTTGGAGTGTGGTCTTAAGGTTGAAAATTCAACTTGCTTTGGAGAAATGGCAAATAAGGCCTTGCCAAGTCTTCTCTCTCAGTTACAACAGCTGGAGCTGTGGCCTTGTGGCACAAGGATGGGATGGGATTGCAGTTGGAAACCAAGCTGTGCCCCAGGGTCCTGGGAAGATCTGCACCCACATGCTTTTGTCTGTATCTGTTCTCCAGTCTGGGGAGAAAAGAAATCAGCTTTTAGTTAGTGGCTGAATGACAGCCCTGGGATTGTCACCTTCTGGCACTGAATTATGATGTGACCACAGGCAAGTCACTGCATGGCACTACCCAGATCAGGAGCAGAAGAAGCGTGGCTGGCTCCCCCTTCTTCTTGCTCATCTCTGGAGTGGCCAGAAGGGAGCATGTAAGTGGGAAATGCAGGGCACACAGTGATGTGCTCCTCAGAACTACTGGGGCAAGAAGAGGGAGTTGTCTCCTGCCAAGGCTGGCACAGCTGCATGCCTTTTTTATAGCAGTTGGCCAAATGCATAGAAAGCAATTTTGTTCTGACCAGAACTGCCAGCCAGAGAGGCAGTAGGACATTTCAGGCACTAAGACAAGCCTTACAGTATCTAGATTGAGCATAACACCAAGCACTTAGCATAATACTATGGTTCTATATAAGAACATAAACCTGTCTGAGCCAACACTTCAAGAACCTCTCTCCGGTAGTGGCTGACACGTGTAGGATGCAAGAGTTGAACAGGGAGGACATGTAGTGGTATTTTCCCAGATTATGGCCCCAGCTTTACAGGATCTCACCTGGAGGATTTTCTGAGTCAGAGCTGATACTTAGGATATACTTGTCCTGCAGATATTTGCACCATGGATTTGTAGGCATTTTTCTACTTAAACTAATAGACATTTTAAGCATCCATTTACAAAAGGCTTATGCAGGTACAACAAATTGGTAGACAAAAATGGGTTGACAAATCCATGGAAAGAATTTTGCCCTGAATTTACAGCTATTAAATCATTACTGACAGTGAAGGTCCAATCCTAGTCTCCTACCTGATTTATAATAGTGCTATAAACTGAATTTTGTGGGAATATTCCAGATTTATTTGCGGGAAAGTAAGATCTATGCCAGCACTATGGAAGTCTAACATTTATTTTACCTCATTTAGCATGGAATTACATTGCTATTTTCCTTCTGCATTCAAATCCAAGCAGTTCAGTAGTCACCCAAATTAATATGCTTACTGATGTAATCATTTACCTAATGGTATATTTGTTGTAAAATGTGCAAGGCTGCATTCTCTGCTGATGCAGGATACTGGCTGAAGAGAGGCAGGTTGTAGTTGCATATACTTTAATAATTATTTCAGCAGGTGTCCTTTTATTTCTGTTCATAATTAGTAGCTGAGTACTTAGCAAAGCTTGTCAGGATCAGAAATTCCTACAATTCAGTGATTATCTATATTCATGAACAAAAGGTTCTCTACCTTGGTAGAATAATTTCTGAAGATATTTTATTAAAACTAATGGGTACCATAATTCTACATTAAATGTAGAGCTTTTAAATTATTATCAACCAGCAGGGTATAATTCTGATCTTACACTTGTCCTACACTGATGTCACAATCTGACTCCAGATTTATTCAATGGTAAGATAGGTCTTAGCCAGAATCCCAGATGTCATGGGTCATTTAAACTTTATCATTTTTATTTTCTGTGTTTATGAAGTTGTGGTTGAGAAAGAGCTACCATGTTCACATGTTGACCATGATGGGGTTAAAAATCTACTTCTGATCCAAGATGATCTACAGCTGGTATTTGTTCTCACTACCTAGACAGACAAATGGGATTTGGCTTAGTTGAAACAAATTTCCTTACCATTGAGAATGTTGGACTTAAAGGGTGTCAGTAGCAGCAGGAACCAGGATAAAAGGGTGATTGTAAGTCATGTTTCGCTCCTGTATGCTGGAGCCATACGACAGCCTACCTGACACCTGGTCTGAATTAGAGAAATCACCTGATGGTTTTGATTTATGTTTTTCTTCCCAGAGTTCCTAGGACGCTCAGAACAGTAATTACACAGTCCCCCCTATAGGGTGGTATATACATGTATACACATGGTATATCATAAACTCCTATTCTTCGTCCTTTCCTTTGCTTTCAAGCACAGAGACCAGCCTGGCTGTAAGGTTCTGTGCTGGTTTTGGCTGGGATAGAGTTAATTTTCTTCATATTAACTAGTATGGGGCTATGTTTTGGGCTTGTGCTGGAAACAGTGTTGATAACACAGGGATGTTTTCCTTACTGCTGAGCAGTGCTTACCCAGAGCCAAGGGCTTTTCTACTCCTCACCCCACCCCACCAGCGAGCAGGCTGGGGGGGCACAAGGAGTTGGGAGGGGACCCAGCTGGGACAACTGACCCCGACTGACCCAAGGGATGTTCCAGACTATAGGACATCATGCTCAGTACATAAAGCTGGGGGAAGAAGAAGGAAGGGGGGGATATTTGGAGGGATGATGTTTGTCTTCCCAAGTAACCGTTACACGTGATGGAGCCCTGCTGTCCTGGAGATGGCTGAACACCTGCCTACCCATGGGAAGTGGGGAATGGATTCCTGGGTTTGCTTTGCTTGCAGACACAGTTTTTATTTTACCTATTAAACTGTCTCTGTCTCAGCCCACATGTTTTCTCACTTTTACCCTTCTGATTCTTTCCCCCATCCCGACGTGGGGGAAGCGAGTGAGCAGCTGTGTGGGGCTTAGTTGCCGGCTGGTGTTAAACCATGACAGGTTCCTCTTCAGCCAGAAACCTCCTTGCCCCAAGGATAATTTCTAAGACTAATTCTGCCCATTTTAAGACTGTTTTATTTCCCAAACAGCCAGAAGGCCCTAAGGACCTCCTTCTCAAGGCTGGGATCTGCAATAGGCCCATGTCCTGTGAGTCATATCAGCAGTTTCCTGAGTCATCCCATCACTACAACTTGAGCAAGAGGGTTAGTCTTACCAGTAAACTCCTACAATGGATTTGCATGATTAGACAGATCAGGCACAAGAGGGAACATGACCCCAAGCAGGAAGACCAGGTTTAGCTTGACCCTAAGGAAAACAAGGAGTCTTAGACAACACTTTTTCATGATGCTGGATGCTGAAGGACATCATTTAAGGGAATCTGATTCCTGTTACAATTTACATCCTGGGAGAAAAAAAAGAATTTATATCTTGGAAATTTAGATCATTTAAATGGAGTTTAAATAACATGTTACTGAGAACTCTGCAGTATTTGTAGCCTGGTCTCTATGAATGAGGCTGAGGTAATTGCGCTGTGTGTGCACGTGTGCCTCCAAGACTTTGAACCCCCCTCAACCAAGACAGATGAAGAAACAGAGGGCTCAAGTGCTCCTACATATTTTGTAAAAACAGGCAGACAGCTAGAAGAAAAAAAAAACCCGCTGTTTGTAACCTCTGACTACATCCTCCCCAAAGGAAAAGCCACAGCTAGTGTGAGATGAAGAGAATTTCCACAGGAGTGCAGTGCTGTGCTCACCACAACCTGGGGGAAAAGCTTCCACAGGCATTTGCCCTTCAGGCTGTGCTCCGAAGTCCTCCTGCTGTTCATGCAAACCTGTGAGTGCCAGTGTGGCTTTACGAGCAATAACAGTTAGGTGAAAGACACCTGTTGTTATTTATCCTAGTATTTAAATTCTCTTTCCTCAGAAGAAATAACTTCCTGCAATATCACAAGGCATTAAACCACCATGTTAATGCAAAAAGTGTTTCCTGGGGATAATAATATCTTTGCATCAGTATTGCTTGCATACTAGTGCTGGCTGCTAGTACAGTGGCAATGTTTTGCTTAGACAAGCAATACCAGGAGAGGACCCTGTTTGCTAAAGCTGGCCATTGTAGATAAAAGTTTAAAACAGTAACTTTCAAAAGCTGGTTGCCTAAGATTCAGAACCTTCGCTCATACCAAAGTCCTGGATAAATTATTTCAATGCCCTTTTGAAAGTGAGATCAGTTATTTCAGTCCACTAATTAGGGTTTCAGTAGACAAGAGTTCAGCACTTCCTCGAGTTTCCCAGTGCAGGACAATGTATCTCAGTCCTGAGCTGTGGAACATTTGTTTTTATAATTCAAGGCCCTTTCTAAATAGAAATCATCAGCTGGGCCAGACTGTCGAAGACAAGTCAATTTGCATCTTGGAGAAAGACACTGGTGTCCCTCCAGAATATGTACTTAGATGGGAAAGAAACTCAGATCCCCAGGAAGGGCCACTTAGTGCTTTCGCTCCTCAGCACCTCCCGCCATCTGCAACAAATATTAGTTTGCCAGGTTTAGCAGGAGATGAGTGGTGGTCACGAACACCAGAGCTGAACAGTCTCATCCAGCTCCTACTCCAGAAGCAAAGTGCAATGGGCTTTGCTCTGGTTCCCACAGATACAATGCAAGGGAGGAGGAAGGACCACCGTGATCATGCAGCTTCTGCATGAACGCTGGCAACATCCTCTGGTTTTGACAGTAGTTATCACGAGAAAATATGTTTCTGCTTTGTCCTTTCCTGTGCATGACAAAACCAAACAAGATATTTGTTTCCCAAAAAGGAAATAGGTTCATTCTGGAATGCGCTGGGCAGATCAGGTTCTTCTAAGTACTGAAGGATACATATGTGGGATTTCAACATTTTTAAGCCCTCCCAGGATATTTGTGCAATATTGTGTCAGTTACTGCACTGGTTTTGCAGCAAACAGTAGCCCTGATGTAAGGAAACCTGGCCTCATTTGTGCTGTTAATGTAGACTTTCTTAGAAGCAGAAGCTATTTGCAAGATTATAATTTCCCTCACAGACACTATTTTTAATTGGGGAAGAGTTCTCTCAGAGGAGTAATAGTCTTACTTCACATCTGTGCGGTATTTTCCTGATCAGGAGATCAAGAGAAAGAGGATCTGAGCAACTGCTTCTCTAAGTAATAATGAACAGAGAGCTGTGCAGTAAATCATAATGTGCAATAAAATAAAAACCAAAATTTGGCTGGAGATTAATGGCTGGAGTGGGACTTACTGCATTAAATTGGATCAGATGTTCCCTGGAAAAAATCTGAGTTAGCTTCACAGTGCTCTATGGTTTTGGTTTTGTTTTTCACAAAGGAAGATTTAACTTGATTGTTTTGTAACTACTAACAATTCCTAGGCCTTGCAGAGTGGTCTTAGGAGCCTACAGGAGAGGATAGGTGCTGGCTGGAAATCCTGGTCCCGCTCAGGCAGAGGAGGGAACTGAACATTCAGCCTCCCCAACACAATGCCACTAACTGCTCAAGTGTTAAGGGGCGCATCGCTTTTTTACAAGATATGAAGGGCTGACTTTAGCTCCCACCTCCAGGGGCAGATTCGTGATTACAGGTCTGCTACAGAGACCCCTGACTTCGCAAAGGCTGTGATCAAAGCCCAGTTGCACCTCCTGTGTTCCTTGTTAGGTGGTTTAGGTGCCTCCTTCTTACTGTGCCTTCTTCTTCTGTGAACCCGCTTTTAAATGTCCAGCCTTCTGGATGTTGGCTAAAGAGACATCTGGGCAGCTGAATCAGGCTTCTGAATTTTCCCAGGGACTAAGGCACCCAAAACCTACACTTGGCTTGGAGTTTTGGTGCCAGATTTTCTTGTGACTCCAACCTCCAGCAGTAAAACGTTTGCACTTCTAGCACTGAAGAAACCAACTTAAAACCATAAACCAGTGACAGGGACTGACATTTCCCATTGGTGTTGGTGGTTTTTCTAATCAGAGATGTCTCAGGTTTTGTCAAGATTCAGGCTCAGTTCATGAATATATCAGAGGAAGGAAACCAAAGCTGCATAAATTACCACTGATTATGCTAGAGAGACCGAAACTCTTTTCCCTTTTAATTCATTTTATTTGCCAAACTGAAACAGATCCATAATATGACAGATAAAAAGGCCCACCTTTGTAGGTGCGATGCTGAAGGTAATCCTCCTCTTCCACCTCCTTCTCACCTGCTCTCAGGCACCTGGAAGCTCTGCAGCAGTGAGTTTAGTGACTTTGCCTTAACTCATTTTCCTTAGGCTTTTGTAAAAAATGAGCTTCACAACAGTTGCCTAGAGCCAGAAGAAGAGCAAGGCTACGTTATTAAAACCCAGAATGCAATACCATTTTAGAATTCATCAAAGTGCTCAGAACAAATTCTCCAGAGATTGGGGTCTTAGTCATCCCAGGTTTCTCCAGCTCATTTAGATAATTGCCCCTTGAAATAGTTATCTTTTTTTTTTTCTCTCTTTTTTTAACCCTGGCACTTGGCAAGTATTCATTGAGCAGGCAGCCTAGCTCCACAGCTAGAGAAGGGCAGAAGAAACTTCAAGATTCCCACCATGCATATCTCTACTTTCTATAATGTGAGCCAACCACATCTGAATGCATCCAAAATAGTTATCTCATTGTCACTTGCTGAGATATTAGCAACTCATTAGTCAGTTTAACTAATTAATACATTAGTAAAATTCATTTATTTGAGATTTATGAAATAATAGGAAACATTTAGGAAGTTTCATGTGTGAGTTATTAACTACCATCAGGGCATGGAGACAGTCAGTCTCAATGCTTTCCCACCCTCTTCAAAACCATATGATTTGATTGCTTCTGTCTCAGCATAAATTCAAGTTGTCACCAAGAAAGGTAGTCCAAGTACTGCCATGTGAACTTGATCAGGAAACTGATAAAATGAAACTGAAAAAAGGTTAGTTTTTCAGCTGCATCATTCTTCTCTTGGTAAAAATATAAAACTTACAACATATAAGTTTATTGTATTTTATTTGTGGAACTTCTATCAAAACAAATCTGAAAATCGTTACACACAATCATTACAAAGAAGCATGGCCAGCAGGTTGAGGGAGGTGATTCTCCCCCTCTACTCTGCTCTGGTGAGACCTCACCTGGAGTACTGCCTCCAG
>JANZLQ010000029.1:43601333-43618024 GCA_026212715.1 Elanus axillaris | reverse complement strand
GGAAGTGTTCAAGGCCAGGCTGGATGGGGCTTTGAGCAACCTGGTCTAGTGGAAGGTGTCCCTGCCCATGGCAGGGGCAATTGAACTAGATGACCTTTAAGGTTTCTTCCAACCCAAACCATTCTATGATTCTATGATTCCCATTAGACTACCAGTGGAAAGTATGTCCACATCCACAGTAGTGCACCAATAGGTATTTTCTCCTGGTCATTTCCATTAAAGTTTCCTTTTTTTTTTTTTTTTTTTTTCATTTGTTTTCTTCCTCCTGGCACCTCTTATTGAATGTAGAAATAGAGGTATGGTCATGTATCTGCCCACAGTATGCTTCAGGCAGAAATAAGAAGGCCCTTCCACACTGCACTCAGGGTATGCAGCATCTTTGGGGTAGGTGTCTACCTCTGGGCTTGGCACCCTACTCTCTCTTTTAGTCAGTAGAATGAAAGAGGCAGCTTAGGTTGTGATTCATCTGACCTTTGTAGACATCTACTTTAATATCTCTATTTTAAACATCTACTTTTGTAGGATGAGGTGAGCTGCAACCTGGTTTCAGTTGTCTGTATTGACTATATCATCAGTAATTATAAAGCGAGCCTGGGGTGGACAGCCCAGGCAAACACTCTTTGTCAGTTACATCCTACTTTTAAGTCTAAAAGTTGAGTCAGAGCTCACTATAGTGGATGTAAAGAAACCCATTTACATGGGCTGAGTTTGGATCAAGCTTTAAAGGCTCTGTTCTGTCACTCAGAGTTAATCTCAGTTTTCTGTGTAGATAGTATATACGATTTCAAAGAGCATGCCCATGGATTTGGCATGAATCACTGTAGGGGCAGATACAGACATGAAGAACAAAAGACGAGAATATTTAAGAACATCTTTGTATTCCTGTACTGAGGTTTCTATGTGCCTTGTATTTTGGGATATTCTGTAGAGATGCTTTGATAGTTCCGCACTCAGGTGAAGGACAGGATGGCTAGCAGTATTATATCAGCCAAAATATGTAATATTTTCACAGGGCTGCTAAGTAGGAGAGTGATACTGCTTGGTGCATGTCAAAGGGGAAGGCATGAAAAACATATCACTTTGAAGGGCAGAGCAGTACCAAGAGAAGAGGCATTGGCAGAAAGCACCGTGGAGTCATCCTTGTGATCAAAGACTGGCTCTGTACTTGAGATCCCAGACTGAAGATGAGCATGTCGGGCTTTGGTTCGTGGTAGAAGCCACGAGGTCTCAAGTACAGAGTCAGTCTTTGATCACAAGGATATATAGCCATCCTCCAAATATATATGATCTATTTTCATTAACTTCTGTGAGGTGTTCAGACACAAGGACAATGCAAGACCTTATTAGTGCCTGACTAATCAATGAGGGCTACAAGCAGGAGGTGTGCCACTTGTTTTGCTTGAGAGCTGCCAACACAGAGTACAAAAGCTGCTGTAGGAAGTACAGGAAAGGTTCAGATGCACCAGACTATTCTTGTAGTGACAAGTTGATCTTCAACATGGCACCACCAGGTTTAGTTTCTAATTTTTATAATGACTCCTTCCTAAAAATACATCCAGCAAATGGTTGATATTGAATTCAGCCCACAATCAGTGGCTATTGAGAGTGAGTCGGGTCAGTGACAAGAGGACTTGATGTCGCATTCAGATTATGTTATTAATCCATTATCCATGTACTATGTGCAGGCTATTTTGCTATAGACTACGTACTGAGTAAATAATTAAGCAGTGACTAACCTTACAGAGAAGGTGCAAAGCACTCTCATGTGTTATTAACCACTCAAAGTCTTCCAAAGTGGCTTGTAAGTAACTCAAAATCTTGGATTGTGGATAGCAGCCTTGTCACCAAATAGAAAAAAAGACTCTTGACGAGATCAGTGAAAGCTCTTCAGAGGTCTGAAGCTGGGCAGCAGACACTCTGATCAGCTGCTGCCTCCACAAAATGAAAAATCTTCCCTGACCAAGAAACAGCCGATGGATATAGTCAGAAGTGATAAAAAGGTCACTCTTAAGTGGGTACAAGGAGATTCAACTCACAATACCATCATCCTGAAGCCCTTAGACAAATAACAAAAGACAGGCTTCAAAGACTAGAGAGTCCTTCAGCCTAAATACTTACACAAATCTCTTTGTCATATATCTCAGTCTTAAAGAAAATTCACCTTTGAATGAGACTGAAGAAAATTACCAAACAAGTATGCTTAAGCCCTCTGGCCTTCTACAGCAATGTGTCATAACATCGCATGGTGGTGATATACTACAAAACTGTTGAGTCTTAGAATTACCATGTTTTGCAGCATGAATTCCTAAACCACATTTAAGCTGTCCAGTGCAACTATTCTATAGCACTTGCATAGCGCATATATTCTACCATGATAATTTTATAATCATATGATGATCATATCAAATGAGGGTGGAGAACTAATTTGCATTCTCACAGTAATGCAGTTTCCTAAAACTAGATCTTTTTTTTAAATCATTTGTTGTTTCTGAGAGTACTGTCCAAGAAACAATCCGAATTTTTAAGTTGTTTTTCCATACATATTCAAACACGTGGGTATTTCAAGATGAATGGAAGAAAGCTGACACTTTGCCAATATATCTAAAAGTTCTGTGGAATGACCTGAGGATTAATAACCCTCTTAGCATGACATCAATCCACTGTAAAACACTGGAATGGCTAATTCCAAGCACTATTCATAAAGAATCAGAGAAAAGTAATGCAATTCATGCCAATCAGGATGGAATTAAATTAAATTAAATTAAATAATTTCAAGAAAGCTATCTTGCTATTTTTTGAGGTTTTAGATTTTCCTGAAAAAAAATATCTATACTATTCATGTAATACTTATGAACTTTGGTAGAACTTCTGGCACCAAACAAAATTTTGATTAAGAAATCAGAGTTATCTAAAGTCGTCACTGTAATTATTTAATAGACTAAAAACTGAGCAATTGACATTTCTCAGAAACCATTATAAATAGGGACTCATCATCAAGAAGATGTCAGTCAGCTCTTCAGGGTCACTCCTGGGCTCTATGCTGGGTTAGTACAATTCAGTGATGACCTTTCCATTATTACTTCTTTCAGTATTCAGCTTGTGCCTATAAGCATGCTAGTATTTTGATGGTGTATTTTTATGGAAGCACTGAAAACACATACAGCTAATGCATGAGATCAGGACGGAGCTTCTATTGCTTAGGACATACCAAAATCAAGTCTGAGGTGATTTTTCCACAGACAAAGATCCTCAGATTTGCTTCACTGAAGTTTGTTAGACCACATCCTAATACTGTTATCCAAATCATGGATTAGGGTGAAGCCAAAGAACATATGTTTGTCACATCCTGTTTGGGTGATACCAACATAGACACAAACAAAACAAGCAGATTTTGGCATGAATGAAAGACATTTTCTTTAATCTCACAGTTGTTCAAGAACATGTCAGTTATCACATGGACTGAGTAATTTAATTCTATATTTTGCCCAAAAAATAGTTTCAGTAGCCTTTGCAAAATGTGATTTTGAAGGCAAACTCTAAATTTGTAAGATACGCTTTTTCATCAGAATATAGAGCAATGACTTTATTCCCTGTAGTTCAAATAACCAGCTTAATTTTTTCATTTGTAGGAAATGAGCTTTTTTCTACCTGCTTTATTTTAAAACTTTTGGGGATATAAAAGCTTTCTGCTCAGTCATTAGCTGTAAATGGCAGAATGAAGCAGTACCCTACAGCATTTCCAGATGAAGTAGTCTGTTTATACAGAAAGCACAAGAGCTATAATTACTACATGATCACATTTGTATATCGAGGTCAGAATTCTGTGATTCACGCTATTGTTTGGACATAAAGGGAGTTGATTTTCAGCATTGTGGTGTACAACTACTATTATTGTTACATCAGTGACTGTAGAAACAATATTAACTTCTGCTTGTTTGAGTTTTTCCAGTTAGGTTAACTCCAGTTCAGGCATACATGGAAACTGGCTGGTTAATATTTGTCTTAAAATATTCATTAGACATGCAAAATATATATTTATATTATTGCTGTTCAGGTTGTGTACTCTATTATGAAAGCAAAAAAATAATCCTCCAAAACAAAAAGCAAACTAAAATAGGTCATTAAATGACTTATGCATGAAATCACACAGGGTTTAAGCAATATCAAAAGCAGGTAATTAGACTGTAAAAATATTTCCTGATCTTTTCCTGTCCTCTGCAAAATCGCTGCATAAGATTTTCTTCTTGACTGTTATCCAATACATTGGCAATTTCCTGATAATCCATTGGCTTTTTACACTATTTATTTAACTGGTTCTAAAAGCTTAAAAATATAGGGATTCAACTCATTATACTTGTTAGTTAAGAGCTAGGATTAGTCAAGCACTGAGATTGTACCAATTAATTCAATGTGATTGTGCATATTTATAATCAGGCACAAGAACAAATGCTTTCCTCATCTGAGGACTAAGAATCTGCTATTTTATTATTGTATTGCATTGAATTGTCACCCAGCTGCCATTAATGTCACCTTGTTCTCAGTTAGGCCTCTTTCTTACTTAAGCCCCAACTAGTCTTTCTGTTTTTAAGTGTAGGTGTCCCTATGTAAAAAGCAATCATATTTCCCCAGGTTTTCATTGTTATTTATCTGTTCTGGAGTTTTATATTTCTTATTCACTCCCTGCTCCCACTCACATACTGTCATACGTAAGGGCTTTACATAAATCTGATAGTGTTACCTTCACATTGCCAAGGATGGTTGGGAAGCACTGTTTTTCTTTTTTTATCTCAGTGAGAAACAGTGTCAAGACACCCTCTTGACATAGTCCAAACTCTACTGCTGTCCTTGGGATAAGAGTTTCATAAAAGCTGTATTTAGCCTCAAAAGACTCTACCCAGACAAAACAGCAGCATGGGCATAAGGCCTGAGAAATTTGCCATCTGAATGATGCCCTAATAACTTGTCCAAGGTTACCGAGTCAGGGGGTTGAAACTATATGAGCATATTCAACACTGGGCCACCTTTCTTCTCTCTAGGAGAACCACATCTTTTTCCTTCTCAGTGTTGTTTCTCAACAATCAATCCCTATAACTTCAACCAACTTGATTGCTTTATAAATATTTTTCTGGATTTCTTTCATATTTCATTTTATTTGCTGGTTGCTGTAGTACTGAGAGGCCTAGAAATGAGTAGAAGACCTAGAAAGGGAATGTAACCGTCCTGAACCACTGAGATCTAACCACAAATGCTGGTAACACTGCCTATAGCAAATGGGTAATTAAGTAATGTTCAGTAGATTACAGCAGGTGTAAGGAGATTCTGTGACTTTTTGGACTTACGAAAAATAAACTAAGATCAATTCAAAACATAACCTAATATAAATCATTGTTATTTGTGAACTTAGGTCATGATTCCATTTAGAAACCAATGAGCCACAATATATTTTTTTCTTTTTGCTTTGATTTGAATAGCATAAACCTATAATCATGAAGGTGACTGTTTTGCCTAAAAAATTGGATAATATCATTAAAAGGAACAGATGTGCTGTAAGTTAAACAGCAAGCAGACATGTCGTCATGGGTTGAGTCAGATCCAGGGGTTACCAGTGGCTATGGTCTTGTTGATGGTGGTACTTGGTTGTCTACCAGTGGAGGCCCTTCCCAGTCCACAAAAAACAGTGTAGTGCCCAGGTCTTCTTCTAACACCTTTTTCCTGCATGTAACATAATATTCAAGCAAAATATTCTTGGTTTAAGGCAGATAATTCCCCTCTTACATCCTTGCCTTCGTATCAAAGGACACACCTCTTCCTTATGGACAGAGCCCATAAGCATTTCTTCTCCCATGCTGCCAAGCTGGTGGTACCTGGTAGAATATCAGATGCTTTCCAGCCAGTATGTAGAAATCTGAAATCTGCTGGTTAAAGAGATGTCTAGTCCTCCTAATGGCGAAAGAGCTCTTGACAACATCACTTGAAAGTATCCTAAAGGCTCAGAAACAGAAGGCAAAAGAGATACAGTAACATCCCATCCAAAAACTCTTATGTCACAATTTTTACTTGAATCCCATGTGTCTTGGAGACAGGGATTATTCTATGTTATTTTTAATGTTAAGGGTTGGCAGACCTCCAGACCCACATGACATATTTGGAAACATAAAACAAACAGGACAAACCCCATAAACAAACTACAGCAGTCTCTGGGGACATAGGTCAACAGAAGTAATAAGACTTCTCTTAAGAGAAGTAGAAAAAAAAAAAAAAACAAACCAAAAAAACAACTTACAGAAGAGATGTGCTTTTCCTCATGGAATCAAGTGGTGTGCTCAGATGGAAACAGGCAGACTAGCTAAGCAAAGGGTGTGATCTGGAGGTGATCTCCCTCCAACTCCCCTTGTGCCTTGTCCTGGTATGACCGTCTCCCCACACCCTCCTCCCCTCTCCTGCATGCAGGATTCCTCTCCATCAGGCCACTTCTTGCTCCCAGTCTCTTCATCCTTCAAATCATATCCCCATCTTCCAAAAAAGATCAGTCTGGTGCATACACCTGACATGGAAATTTTCAGCCTGAATGGTTAGAATGAAGTTATATCTGAAAACAGGGTCTTCCAAAGTGTCAGACAACTTGGACAGGCAACGTTACCAGCTCTGCACTCAGTGCAGCTGAGTGAGTAGTTGCCACATTGAGTTAGACAGAGAGTTTTTTCCCAGTCAGCTAAATGAAGCGCTCCTGTAGCAGTTTTTAACAAGGCGTTATCTTCAGGCAATTTCTGAAGGATCTGTTTACCACAATGAAATTCATATTATCAAATGCAGTAATCAAATAACTTATGATAAATTGCCATCGCTGAACAATTCATAGGCATTGTTTCAAACTAACTGAATAATCTTGTCAGTCCCATTGCTTTGGTCAGTTTTACTTATTTGATCTTTTCTCCTCCTTTAGGTAGGTTTCTGGTTGTGACAGATGAGACATGAGATCTTCAGCTTCCAGGCTTTCAAGTTTTTCTTCAAGAGATTCACTATGGAATCGGTAAGAAAGAAGAAAGACATAAATATAAATAACTGGTTTAAAAAAAAGCAGACCAGAATCTATGAAAAATAAGCCTAGAAGAAATTGGGTTTTTATCAATTGCAATATCTGCCAGTGGGTTTTTTCTTTGGTTAAGGTCACTTTGGACATTACTACAGTGAGTGTTTTTCAGAAAATGACTAACCTATTGATCCTTCCAAGGATCAAAAATTCCAAGAAATCAGTAAATCCTTACAAAACATTGACCGCTTGAGCAAGTACTGAACAAACACCAACATTTATTATGTATTTTGCTTTGCTTTTGTGGATTTCAAAGCTGGATGAGGGGGGTAGGGTATAAAAAGGACACTTTTTGTAACTCATTTAAACTCATCTAGATCTTGTAACTGATGTTGTTTTAACTTTGAAAACAACAAATCTCTGAGATCAGCCTGAAAAATCTATGGCAAGAATTGTGCGGGGGCTTGAAAGAGGAGGGACTCTCTTCTTCTCGTGATGTAAAGTGCTGAATAGCACACAGTTGTCTAAATATGCTTTTGTTTATTCAGTTCCTGGATGGTGAGTGCTCTTGTTTTGAAGTTTTCACTGTGTTTCATTGAACCACTAAAAGCTACATTTGGATTGCCTGACTTGAACCCTCTACAACAGCACTATTGATGGTTAAGGCTGAAGTTTTATTTCTACTTGGTGCACTGGCAGGAGCTATCCTGGCACAGGTCACTGCTTCCTGCCTGGCCATCGTGGCAGTGCGGGACTTCCACCTTTTCTCCTTCTCTGGGGGAAATGGCTGACCATATTTCACCCCAGCCCAGCCAAGAGGGGTGAATCACTGCTGCTGATCTTCTGAAAACCGAATATATCTTCCTTTCAGGCATTTGTTTTGTTGCATAGCTACACATATTTTTCCTTTTGAAGTCCGTGATGCCTTAAATAAGCAAGAGTTCAGAAATCAGACAATCATCTTTTGAAAAGTATGAAGCTATTAAGCTGGAAATTCCTATTTGATTTTGAAACAGCACGTAAGTTTTTATGTCCCACTGCTCGTAGATATTCTTGGAGGAATAAAATAAAACACAACCACCAGCAAGCAAATAAGCAGTGGTAAGATCACTGAAATTAATGAAACTTGATTTCCTATGGATTTGTGTCTTGACTGCAGCTCCTGGGGAGGTGCAAACCATCAGTGAAACATTTCCCATGATCAGGACACTTACAGGATCTTTCTCCTACACGAATTATCTTGATAGAGAACAAGATGAGGGTGAGCCTTTTCTATCCATAGGGGCAATAAACATCTTTTTCCTCTGCTCATTTTTATTTTCCCACAAAACTTCTAGGAAATGAAGAATTTTGACACCTTTCCTGCCCCCCATCACACTTTCTAGGATCAGCAATGCATTAAAAAAATCTTTAGAGGCAGGACAGAGGAGCAGATGATCACCCTCTACTGCAGTCAGTGGAAAGCCAGTGAACTTAGGAAGCAGCATGCTCAATTTCAGTGATTAAAAGTAGAAGCAAATGAGTAATCAGGGAGATGGGCTGCTGTGATGGACTTCCAGACTAAAATACTGAACTTCTTTATTTCATTTAGCGCCATGTGAACACTGACTCTACTGAGACTAGGTCCACACAGCAAGACTAGTTTCCAAAAGTTTCCAGATGATTGTCTTCTGTCCTGGGTTTTAACAGAACCCAACAACTCCAACATTCAAACGTCTACTTTAATAAAACATTCAGACCCTAATTTTAAATTTGAGTAATTTTTGCTTGATGACAAGCCTTTGAGCATTAAAGCAGATATGCCTCAAATTATTTCAGGTCTTATGTATTGTTAAACATATTGATCTCCTTAATAAACAAACAAACAACCCCCCAAAATAAACACCCCACCCCCCCAAAAAAAACCCAAAAGACATCACTCCTGAATTGAAAATTTCCTATGCTAAGTTCAAGTCTAGTGTCTGGCCAAGTGATGCATCCTTGAGAACAGAGACTTACATAAGAGAAATGCAGATGTGCTAGTAAGTTCAGTGGTTGCAAGGGCCTTTTTTATAACATCCAACATCTGCAGATTTATTTCCAGCATTTCTCTAACGAGACGTTATTTAGGAAATTAAGAAATGAAGTATGCCCAGTCAACATTATATGCCAGCTTGTGAACTTCAACTCAGTAGGCCCATACACGTGCATGTCTGCAAACTGTGTCTTAGAAAATCTTATGTAAAGCCACAAATGACTTGCGTGTATCTGTTTAGCATGACGGATCTCAGTCCCTCTTCTTCCACTAAATACTGCTTTAATGCTAATGAATTCATAACACAGAGGGGGAAAAAACCCTCACAAAACCAGACCTCTCTGCTTTATGTATTCATATCATCAATGCCTAGTAGAAAGAAACCCTTTCATTTACCTGCCAATTTTTTTTGTCTATCCAATAAAATGCTGATGAAACTCTTTGGCCTGAGAGCCCTTCTCAACCTTCAGCTATTTTTTGAAACTCTTACAATAAAACCTATAACAAAAATACTTAGTTCTGATATAGCACTACTCAGCTGGAAAAGCCCAGTGTGCCTTCACCTAGAAAAATAAACGTAATTGTCTGCATTCCACAGATAGAGAAATGATGTACACAGAGATCAAATGCCATGTCATAGCCATGACAGCAGCTCAAGGACATGATCCCAGGTCTACAGAGCCTTTATTTCACTCTCAAACTGCTTCCCAGGTTCATTTTGGCCTGGATCTCCAGTTTCACTGCAGGCAAGATGCATGCTGCCATCAGCATACATTTAGCAGCTTAGGTAGAACCAGAGATGTGCCTGGATAATGACATAGCCATATCATTTCCAGAGGGAAAGAGAAAATATTGAAATGTTTGCAGTGCGGGTTGAGGCTTTATTTCATTCTCTTTTTATTTTGGAGAGCCTGCTATGCCAGCTGCCCTGCAACATGTTCATTTCTGCAGTATCACACTGATTTTAGTCATTGCTATTTCTCATTTTAAAACAAAAAATGTATTCAGCTATGATTCCTGCTTTGGAAGGATTCTTATTTCTCTTGTTTCAATCACAGAGTACCCCTTCATGATATATTGGCTTTGTCTCGTGCTTTGCAATCCCGTTAGCATGGCCTGCTCTCATGCTAATGTGTCTGCTGTGCCCTTGCCAACAATCCTCCAAGGAATCACGCAGGGTCAGGAATGCAAGGATAACCACGCATAGGTTTCCTCCATGCTGCTCCTCACCCTCACTGACACGGTGTTGGTGGATACTGCTGGGGGAGCAGCTCCCATGGGCTCGGCAGTCCTTGCGTGGCTGACTCCCTGAGCAACGAGCAGGCTCCCATTTGCACCGCGGGCAAGGGTTAAATTGGCCAGAGGCTGCACTGACAGTTTTCTCATCCATCAGCATTCATAAGAGTTTGATATCTTTGGACTCTCCAAAACATGGCCCTTACAGGAGAATATACTGCTGGGGTTTTATATTCTGTAGATGTTTTAAGGGCTCTGTTTGAATCTAATCTCTCCCAACACACGCAGTATTACAATTCCTATGAACTGAAGCAAGGTTTCTGAAATGAGCATCCCTAACAAAAAACCTATGTGCAATAAAAATAGCAAATTCAGCACACCTGTAACAAAAAAAAAAGAGCGTGCCTTCCCTGTCCTTAGCCTGCTGCCTCTTGCCGCTGGTGAGCATTTTGCTGTTTTTCACTTTGGAGGATGCAGAGGTTGCAGGGGAACAGCCCGTTGCCTGTTGTTACTGTGAGCCTGGAATGCCATTATGTGTTTGTCTGCATGACTCTTGATCTTGCATGACAAAACCAAAAAACAAAGGCAAAACTGAATCAGCAGATTAGTCAGCTTAATCTTGTGTAACTCAATGCTGCACTTCATTTTCAGTGCTGTTACTTTCAGCTGTCCCTTGAAATGGCTATTTGAGCTTACCTATCATTTAGTCATGCTCCTTGCACAGGACATTCAAGTAAATAAGATGCAAAATTCAGTGGTACCATCCAGTGGTATGTTTTTGATATTTTGGTTTAGTCTTTTTCATTTGGTACACATAGTGTTAAAAATGCAAGATCTTAATGTTACCAAAATGTCATTTATAAGGAGAACACAATGGGTTCTCTTTTTGCTATCATATAAATATTGAAAAAATGCAAAAAGAAACTTTTGTTTAAGCTGCTATTGCTAGTGCTAAAAGGCCTTTAAACTAATACTGTGGTTTCTGAGAGTTGCTTATGTTTTTTTATCTAATTTTAAATACCAAATGAAGACAGATGCTCAGAGATGCCAGTATTAAAATTGAAATCAGCTGATCCTATTCAAAACAGTCACAGCG
Source organism: Elanus axillaris (assembly GCA_026212715.1). Taxonomy (NCBI): domain Eukaryota; kingdom Metazoa; phylum Chordata; class Aves; order Accipitriformes; family Accipitridae; genus Elanus; species Elanus axillaris. The sequence continues at coordinate 43,606,648 of JANZLQ010000029.1, read as the reverse complement.
GCAACAGAAATTGGTGATGCAGTTCATGTAGTCCATAAGCCATATTGGTAGATACTGTTGCTTAAAAATACTGAATTGTAGTCAGCATGATTGCTGGATCTAGATTTTGGGTTTTTGCATGTACAGCTATATGATTAAGATAAGAACGTTTTTCTTTGACTGGAAAGTTACCTGACTATTCTGTCCTCATAAGACAATAATTTCAAAGATTTGTTTGCAAATGTCAAATCCAACAGCCTTCTTTCACAAGCAGAAACACTTTGCAGTTTACCATATAAGTTCCCTTCAAGCAAATTAGCACCAGTCACAATGTGTGATGTAGGCTTCAGTGTTTAAAATAGACTTTGCCTTTTCCTGTGAGTACATCACGCACTTATGTGATATTAAAAGTGTAAACATGCTGCAGGTTAAAATATGTAGTTGTTACATTTCATACAAGGCTCAGTCAGCCGATGGGACTGTCCTCCAAGGGGACACTGCTCCTGGAGGTGAAACTCCTCCTGACTAAACATTTCCCACTGAAGTACAAAGTGCTGATGTTATGTGTCCTTACATAAATGGGGTGGGTTTGTTTTTCAAAACAAAACTACGGGAGTTCCATTAACAAAAAAAGTTTACGGCGTTTGAGCACATGAGGTACTCCAAAACCAAAAGCCAAACTCACCCCACTGAGATTGTTGATTTGAAGCTCCTTTTATCCACTAAGCCCAACATTCAACTCAAATGAGAAGAGCTGATGTTCAGAAATATTTGTAGATATTCTAGTACTGATGGCCATAAATTTAAATAAGCATTTCCCATTAATTTTGTCAGAAGTTATCTGAAAATGAAATTATAGAAATGTAGCAACAGCAATTTACCATATAGACGTTTTTCTCAGGGAATATCAAACCAACTTTATCAGGGATCAAATGCCATGACTGCCTTATGCCACACAGTGATCCCACACAGGGAGTTAGGATAGGGAGGAGGATGGGAAGTAATGCTGACTGCTGTGTTTAGCTGAAATGGATGAATGTAACACCAAACCACAAATTTATTCAGAATAGCAGCACAGTAGAGCAGCATAGCCTAAGGATATTTTCCTGATGAGTTTTAGCACGCCAGTAGTTCTGTTGCTATTTGCTGCTGAGCTGGTGATACTCTCCATATTTGTGAAGATGCTAAGGAGCATGAAAAGAACAACTATATAGTTTACTAACAATAGCATGTGTATTTCAATGATTTGATGTTTTAATTAGACACTAATGCCTCATCTACACCACTTTTATAAGCAGTATTAGCCAAGATGTGAACCTTGAAAGTAAAGAAATGCGTGTAGGTGTAAGCCCTTATTTGCAAAGTGGCCTCCTTTCTTCCATACTTGGGGAGAAAGAAAACACCAATTTGACATGTGAGATCCTGGCATGACTATGTCTATACTAATCAAGAGGATTCATCTGCACAGTAGCCATGTGCACAGTGATTTCCTTCTTCAGCTAACAACTCGCTTCACTGCCACCACTGACAGGTTGCAAATGGCCCTGGAGGCAGCTTGTCTGAGCATGCTTGACAGCATATTTGGTGCACAGCCAGGGACCTGGGTCAAGCTTGTTTCCAAAAACCAAGCAGCAACCACACCTGAGTTTGTATTTGTGAGCTCGTTCTCTATGCAGCAGGCAAGCGTGGCCTTGGGGGTGGTCCTGGGGCTGCTTTCTGCAGGCAGCCTAATCGTATCCTGCGGGAGATCTGCCACTGGCTTCGGCACAGCTCAGGCGTTGATACCCTGACGACACGACTTCGCATGACTAAAGCGAGGCGGCCAAAAATACAGCCCTGCCTTTGGTCAGCAGGGCCACAGCCTCCTGTATCTGTCTCCTTACCTATAGTGGAAAGATAATCTTGCCGTTCTCTGCATGGTTTAAACAATTGCACTGACTACCCAAAGAGCTATGCAAGTGCAATGTAGCGCTTCACCTCTGGCACATATCTGTAAAGTTTGAAGGTTCGTAACGATCACAATAGTCATCATCACCGGATGACTACCGCTCAGCTCTTGTGAATGAACTCATGATCTCAATCTAAATATGACTAGAGTACTATAAAATGAAAAAAACCAGAGCTGTTGCTCAGCTTATTGCAAAACACCTGTGTTAGTTTGTGCTGTCGTTGCTATGTTCCTTAGCCTCTCCCTAAGCATGGTGACTATCAGCAATACTGCAGAAATATTACCAGTTTGCTGTAATTAACTCTCCTGTTGGCAATCACAGTAAAAAAGGCCAGGGAATCGAATGGATTTGTAGACTGAATCACCAGGTGGGATGGCAAGACAACACCACTTCCGTGACTGCAGTGTTTCATCAGGAAGGAGTGTGCTTTCCGGGGCTGCCTGCACGCTCCTCACCCGCACTAGCTTGTCCCAGGATGGACACGGAGATGCATTTCACATCAGAATACCAAGAGGAGTGAGATAAGCGTAACTTCTATTGGCAAGCCTTAGATGAGAAAAAGGCTGCGGCACAGCCTCCCCCAGGATCTAGCACAAACTAAGATAGCATTAGAGCAGACGCCGTGAAATATAACTTTCACACTCTGCTGATTATTCTTTGACATTTGTGAAGTGAAACAGTGATTTCAGTTAGTGACAACTTATAGGGAGGTGCATCTTACAAATTTAGAAGTGAATCTCAAATACTGATCGCAATTCAAAACAGGAAACATGGTTAAATCTGAAATCCACTAAAGGTATCTGAAACACTTATATAATTTGACTAGTTTAAATGTAAGCACATTTTTACAGGCAAGTTGTATTGTTTATTTTTTTATTAACAACATATTAATTAACTAATCTTGCTTCCAGTGAGTTTAAATGAAGATAATCCAAGCCTAAAGAGGTCATGCCCATAGAGCTATTTTCTCTACTAGCATTTGTATAGGGGAAGAGGAAATGCTGCTTCAAAGCGGCTAAAGTGAGCACCATATTCTCTTTAATAGAGCTAACAATTTCAGAACTGTCAAAAAGCTCGACTAATAGGCAATTATGATCTGTAGCTATTGGTCTTCCTTTTTCATCTTTAGGCCTTTTGCTGTTCTCTTTGTTTCCCAGTATTCATCTGTATTCATTCTATTTTTTTAATCTATTTAATATTTGAAAAGATCATTTTTTTTTCCTGATGAGGAAACACAGAAGCTCAGCTACTATTACTCTCTGCTATGCCTTCATTTCTGTCGCTCTTCACTGCTCCAGTTTTCCTGGCCTGCTCCTCCCTTTCTTTGTTGAACAGGCTCTTCAATTCTCCGGTTTAAATTTTCTCTAACTAGTATTAAAGAAATTATGTCTGTAGCAATATATCCAGCTTTTGTCCACACTCTTTGGGGTAGGATTTGTTCAGGATAGCAGACGAGGTTATTTTACAATCCAAAGACTAGTGCACAAGCTCAGTAGCTTCAACCTGAAGAGGAACAATTCAGCATTAACAGTGGGAGTACTCAATTAATTAAACCAGTTTACCCATCAGTGCGATGGATTTATCTTCGCTCGAAATCTGCTGGAGAGGGATCAGGTCTCTGTCTAACGTGACGCCGTAGCTGACCCACAGAGCAGAGGTCTGGCTCAGGAACCGCTGTGCGACCGACAGCCCACAATCGATCATCTGCAGGAAATTACAGGAGATGACCACAGAAGCCATGTTTGGCCCTCGGGCCGTATCCCAGCCCCTCACCCATCCAGTTTCCAAGCAGGCTAGGCACACTGAAACAGCTCTTTTTGATGCTACTGACAGTTCTTTCCTGCCCAAACCCCCAGACAGTTCTTCGCTCTCCTTTCCATACTGCTTTTGATGCCACCAGCCATTTTTATCTTCTTGTTCTCTCTGCCTCCTCCGCGGCTCTTGCGAACACGATCCTCAATTGATTTTCTTCCTACCCCTCCAGTCGCTTCTTCACCGCTTCAATTTTTTTCGCCCAAATTCATTTTTCAGTGCAACTCCCACGCGGTTCTTTTCTTGGCTTCCTCCTCCTCCTCCTCTTGCCTACCCTACCTTTCAGAGTCTCATGACGTTTAACAATCATCTGTACGAGCCCGGAGCCTTTGTGCCGGAAAGCCAGATCACGTGAAACAGCAGCAGCGGCAGCAATCACATGGCCATATGGAGGGCTTCTGCTAAGGCAATGAAATCAAAGAAACATGTTCAGGCAGGACCGTTTCTCAGGAGTATTGGTCATATTTTTGCTGGCATAACTGCATACAAGTAATTTTTTATGGATATATACAAATAAGGTATCTCCTTTTTAGGCTTACTCAGGCTTCACAGCCTTTTGTTGGTATTTTCAACTATTTTTGAGTTGTACAGGCATTTTATTAGAATTACATAAAAACCCACGCAAAAGCCTAAGCACATTGTAATACAGGAGTAGGTCCTTATGTACAGCACATTAAAACCTTTGAAGTGGATATATCCATGTAATATTGCCCATTTTCAGTTGTTCAGATTTGAGAATATTCACCACTCTTGAATTTCCCAGCTTCTGGGGAGAGAATCCCAAATACAAAGAGAAGGAAAACACATAGTATGACTAAATAAATCAGACTGATACAGCAGATGACCATAATTGCTTGAGCCTCCTGAGACCCAGCCTTCTTTAGAAAGGCACATATGGGCCCCAAAATCTAAGCTTTAAAAAAAAAAAACAAACCAGAAAAAAAAACCCCGAACAACCCTCATTAGTGCTGTCTGTCAATTCCCAGAGTTACACGAGGCAGTAGTGGATAAAGGATATTTTCACTTATGGCAAAATACTACTCGGGAGAGGATGCAGGACTGGTAAACAACACAAAGGAAGGGCAGAAGGGATGCGATGAAGGTTTCAGGCCAGCGCTGCTGCCGCTGCTCTCTCTGCTGTAGGAGGGCACCGTGGGGAACTCTGCAATCCAGCCATTTCAGTAGACAGCTATCACTCTCCCTTTCTCTTTGAGCAGGCTCAGGAGCAGAATTAGCAGTACCTATATCAGCGACAGCAGCTTCAAGGGTGTCACTGAGACACAGCAGGGCTTCTTAAAAATTCCCCAAGCGTAAGGAGGGTAGAAATGTACACAGGCAGATTGCTTGAGGCGGTGACTTTATCAGCAGTGGCTGTAAGAAATCTTCGCGCTTTACATCGCGGAAAGGTTGCAGCGCAAGGGCTTGGCGCAAAGGGGCTTCCACTGGCTGGGATGGACTTAAAGGGGAAAAAAAGAAAAAAAAAAAGAAAAAAAAAAAGGCGAAAAGGGAAAAAAAGGAGGGAAAAGGGGGAAAAAAGGAAAAAAAAGAAGAAAAAGAAGACCTCCCTCTGACCTG
>JANZLQ010000029.1:43535100-43590193 GCA_026212715.1 Elanus axillaris | reverse complement strand
AATTTATAAAAACATTAAAGAGCAGTGGCCCTAAACTTGAGCCCTGGGCAACCCCACTGGTGGCTGGCCACCAGCCTCATGTAAACCCACGGACTAAAACTCTTTGAGTACCATCAGCCAGTTGCTCACCCAGCGTATTATGGACTTGTCTAGCTGTGTGCTGGACATTTTGTCCAGACAGATACTGGGACACTGTGGGAGACAGTATCAAAAGCTTTGCTAAAATCCAAACCCACCATATCCACTGGCTTCCCCTGGTCAACTACACGGGTGACCTTGCTATAACAGGAAACTAAGTTGGTTAAGCAGGACTTCCCTGTCTTGAACCCATGCTGGCTATGACTGATGATTGCATTGTCTCAAGTGTTTTTCAATAACTCCCGGAACAAGCTTCTTCATAATTTTACCGAGTGCTGAAGTGAGACTGTCAGGCCTGTAATTACCAGGGTCTTCCTTTTTACCCTTCTTGAAAACTGTGACAACATTTGATGGCTTCCAGTTGACTGGGACCTCTCCAGACTCCTAAGACCATTGAAAAAAATGATGCACAGTGCAATTGCTCACCACCCGCCGATCGACACCCAGTTAGTCCCTGAGCAGCAATCCTCCTGCCCCCACTCCCCCCAGTTTATATACTAGATGTGATGTCACATGGTAAGGAATACCCCGTTGGCCAGTTTGGGTCAGCTGCCCTGGCTGTGTCCTGTGCCAACTTCTTGTGCCCCTCCAGCCTTCTCACTGGCTGGGCATGAGAAGCTGAAAAATCCTTGACTTAGTCTAAACACTACTTAGCATCAACTGAAAACATCAGAGTGTTATCAACATTATTCTCATACTGAACTCAAAACACAGCACCCTACCAGCTACTAGGAAGACAATGAATTGTATCCCAGCTGAAACCAGGACAACTCCCAAGACCCTTGAAAAATAACATAGAGAGGTCCTGTAATAATATTGGCCAGCTCTTTCAGTACCCTGGGGTGGATCCCATCAGGCCCCAGAGACTTCGGTGCATCCAGCTGGAGCAGCAAGTCTCAAAAAAGTTCAGGATTGGCTTGTTTCTTTAAAACAGGACAGAAAATCCTTAATGAGTACATGAAACTCATTTAACATTTTTATTATGCTTTGGTCCTGATAGATACATGTCAAAGTTCCACATTTTATTTTAATTATTTACATCTATTTTAGAATTCAAAAATCTTCACATTGAGCATATTGCTGAGAAAGTGTTTCAGTATTTAAATCTCAGTGTGTATGCTTTTGATGCTATTTACAGAATTTGGTTTTATTGTGTTCAGGTTGTCTTAGGAGGAGACTGTCATGTTCCTGCTAGGTGTAGAAACTTGGATTTCTGAGATACATCAGGTTTTAGTTAATGAAAACTATTTTTGCACAAGCAATATTTAGGTTAATGTGCATCTTCTGGAAAAGTGGTACTTTTTGCTGTACTCAAATTTGGATTGCATGACATTTTGTAGAGCTGGTTTTGGTAGTTCTTAGTCATAAAGGTGGCATGTAGCACTATGTAGCATTTAGGAGCACTGCTTGCTAGTAATCATAGAATGGTTTGGTTTGGAAAAGACCTTTAGAGATTATCTAGTGCAACCCCCCTGCCTTGGACAGGGACATCTTCCAATAGATAAGGTTTCTCAAAGCCCTGTCCAGCCTGACTTTGAACACTTCCAATGATGGGGCATCTGCAACTTTTCTGGGAAACCTGTTCTAATGCCTCACCACACTCATCGTAAAAAAATTCTTCCTTATCGCCAATGTAAATCTACCCTTTTTCAGTTTAAAACTGTTGTACCTTCTCCTGTCACTACAGGCCCTGATAAAAAGTCTCTCTCCATCTTTCTTATAAACCCCATTTCAGTATTGAAAGGCTGTGGTAAGGTCTCCCCAGAGCCTTTTCTTCTCCCAGCACTCTTGCCCTTTCTTCATAGGAAAGGTGTTCCAGCTCCCTGACCAATTCTGTGGCCCTCCTCCGGACCTGCTTTTACAGGCCTGTGTTTTGTGCTAGGGCCCTCAGAGCTGGATGCAGAACTCCAGGCAGGGTCTCACGAGAACAGAGTAGAGGGGGAGAATCGCTTCCCTCGACCTGCTGACCACACTTCTTTTTATGCAATCCAGGATACAGTTGGCTTATTGGGCTGCAAGTGCACATTGCTGGGTCATGTCCAGGATTTTTTTGTTTAGTTTGGTTTTTTGTTTGTTTGGTTTTTTGTTCACCAGTATCCTCAGGCCCTCCTCTGCAGGGCTGCTCTCAATCCATTCATGACCCAATCTCTTGCTATTGGGGATTGCCGGGACCCAAGGTGCAGGACCTTGCACTTGGCCTTGTTGAAATTCATGAGGTTCACATGGTCCCACTCTTCAAGCCTGTCAAGGCGCCTCTGGATGGCATCCCTTCCCTTAAGTGTATCAACTGCACCACTCAGCTTGGTGTCACCTGCACACTTGCTGAGGGTGCACTGAATCCCACTGTGTCATTAATAAAGATTCTGAACAGTACTGGTCCCAATATGGGCCCCTGAGGGACACCGCTCATTACTGGTCTTCATTTGGACATTGAGCCATTGATTCAAAGTCTGTGGATACAGTCATCCAGCCAATTCCTTATGCATAGAATAGGCCATCCACCAGACCCATATCTCTCCAATGTAGTGACAAGGATGTTGTGTGGGACCATATCAAAGGCCTTATAGAAGTCAAGGTAGATTACATGAAAGTGTGTGACAACGAAGGTACGTGAATGTGATGTTCACTGCAAAACAAACAAGAATGTTATAATAAATACTTCTATATGTCAATGTCATTGTCCTGAAAGTACAATACAGTGAAAGTAGTTGAGCTGTTGTTTTGTCCAACGTGTATGAAGGAAGTGAAGACAACTGTTACAAAAATGTAACAGTGATATTAAAACAAACTTGAACGCTTTCGTTCAGTGATGACAGAATGCCTGTTTATGACCTTCAAAAACTACTTGTTAATTGTCAGTTTATGGAACTGTTGAATTTTAATAAAGTTAAATGATGCTGCGATGGGTCTAGGAAATTGAAGTCCCTTGACACATTGAGCAAACTCTTCTGTGCTGAGGATGTCTGGGAACTCAAGAAAAGTGGTCTGTCAAGTGTAACAGAATGTGCAAACTCTGTGCCAGCCTGTGCCATGCTGTAAGCATGCAGGACTGTGACGGTCCAGTCCTGTGTTCTTAATAATGTAATGTACAATGCTGATGGTAAATGTTTTTGAAATCATTAGGAATGGGTGACTTTTAGCGAGTAAGTTTTAAGGAGGTAGCTAAAATATAAGATATACTGACATTCTTGTTGGTTGTGTTTTGTGTTTGTGTTTTTCTTCCCTCACTACACGTCAGAATTATGGGGAAAACTGTGAAACTAAGAGTGATAATGCTATGACAATGCAAGTGGGATATCCTGACTATGTCTGGTTTTTAATCCAACCTCTTATCCTAGAAAAGTGTTTATACTGTCATTAAGATGGAACTCAGTATAACAGACAATGCGTGTAACTAAAGAGAAAGTTGAATGAAGTTGCCTTGAATATTTTGACAAATTTGTGGGTTTTTTTACTGTAAAACTGGTCTTGTACACTACATTTTCCTAACCTTGTAAATGATGCTTTGATTTGTTTTGCAAATTGTTCTTCATATGAGGCTTTGCCAAAATTACGTGTTCATGATTTGATTTGGGAAAAATTACTTTGATCTTTGTGAGGCAGAGGGATATGTTTTACAGTTTTTAGTATATTGTCATGTCTGCAGCACCTGCACTGGTGTCTGTTTTGTTTTGTTTTGTTTTCCCCCGCCTTGTAGCCTCTTCTGGGAGGGATGAGAGAAGCCTACAGAGGCTCTTTGATGTGAAGACCTACTTAAATTAGTTTTTAGTGTTACAATACCAGGGCTGTCTGTACGCAGATTTGGAAAAAATGGTGGTGTTACATACTTGGTGTGATTTAAGCGTACAAGAGAAGTAACGTCTTTTGGGATAGGCTCACCTGCAGAAGCTTGAATGCCCCAAATACTGTCTGCTCACTAGTACAGTTATAGGGAAAGAGATGCTAGTTCTCTCTAAAACCTCCCTTTTAAAAAAGTTTATAGTCCTCTGGTGGCAGTTCTGTTGCCAAGCTAGCATTGCTTTCACAGGGCTTGGAAGGAGACCTTGTTTAAACTGGCAGAGAAAACATGAGAAGAAAATGCAATTTTTTTTCTTTGCTGACACTTTGCAGGGTTATGAAGGTCTTTGTGATAGATGCCGCTGACTTAAATCCTGAAATTCACTGCTTGCCCGCCCTTGTCTCCCTACTTCATTTGAAATGCTTCAAATGCTTCCCTGCTTGCTTTGTTCCATCATGTCTAGGATAGGTTCTTCAAAAATATTTTTGTCCGTGGGTATGGTACTTTCTGGTTAAAATATTTGTGACAGTGTTGCTTTACTTTAGCAAAGCCTAGTCTATTTGCTGAAGTCATTTGTAGTTTAATATAGCTTCCTGTTTTTCTCATCTGATTTAATTGGGCAACAAGTTGCAGCAAAGCAGCTTCCTTTAAATTGAATCAGTGATTATTGTACATATTCTAAATATGGAAACAACTACTGTCTCTTTGAATCTCACAAAATTCTTGGACACTTTTCTATAGTTTCAATGTTCGTGTGGAAGGCCAAACCTGGTTGCAAATAAAGTAATTATCTGCCTTTCTGTGTATTCCTTTTTTATTGGATTTATTTTTTTGCTCTCTGTTGCTGTCTTTTGATGGTAACAATAAAGAGTTGTCCTACCTTATTTTTTTTCTGTCCTCTTTATTGCTTCGTGTCATATAACTTGTTCCTACAGGTAATGGTGCTATTTATTGGGTCCAGATGTGCGTACAACTATGCTAAGATAATTATACAATAAAACTGACATATAAAAGTATTTATTAAAACTGTCTTGTTTGTTTTGCAGTGAGCACTGCATAGGGTGATTATTCTTACAGCAATACAACTATTTCTTTGAAACACTCTGTGTGCCTGTGTGTGTTTGCCTTGAGAAGAGCAAAGGGAAATAACAAGAGTAAATACAGGCAATCTAGCTAGGTGCACAGCATAGTTCATACTATAAACGTAGGAAACTGACTGATGTGGGGATTAGTATGAAATCATTGATTCGTGGTCAAACTATAAAGGTGAACTACTGGATGGAGTGATGATATTCTACTGGTAGTTGTAGTGTGCTGAAGGCATGTGCACAGTGTGTACACAGATATTTGGATGGATGTCTCTTCTCTGATAGAATGATTTTGCCCATTGTATACACGCAGGCTGGACCTTTGTTTGCCAAAAGTTATACCAAAAGGCTGTGATTTATGACTTAACTCAACAGGGCATTTTGGAATATCTGTCATCAAGTTGCTATATGAATCTCTAATTCTGAAACTCGTATAATCTGTGGTAGAGGAAGAAAACCTGAACTTTGTTTGTCATAAAGTAGTGTGAACTAGAGCTAGAGCTTTGCTTGAGGTTTTAAAAATAAGCGGATGCACCTGTAGAGAACATATTAGGTGCAAAAAAAATTGTATCTGTTTGTGATTCCTGAGCATGGGAGAGTGAAACGCAGTGCTTGGAGGACTTCCCACTCAACATGGACATGGACTGTCCTACTAACCTCCTGAATAACTCCACCAAGTGGAGTTTCCGGTGCTTCTGTTGGAAGCATTTACAAAGGAAGCTACAGCTTGACCATGACTGAGAATTTTTGAATAAAGATTAGATCACTCCTAAAACAACTCTAGATGAAGTAAATGTATAGAACACTAGGTTTTGATAGTGTGAATTTTTAACTGTTGTTTATACAAGCTGTAAGAGTTTTTAGTGTTATTTCCTGTCTGGCCTCAAAAACTGTATGTGAAGTGAGTAACTGCAAGAAAAAGAAATGAAGATCTCTTGGTCAGTTGAATGCTAGAGAAGTGGGTTTTGTCCCCATCTGGTTAATTAATTTGCCTGAGATATTAGAAAAGTAATGTAAACACCACATTTTTCAGGTGACCAGTAATTGGGATTTCATAACTTCTGAGAGATTGCCTTGAAGTTGAGTGGTCTAGTTGAATGGAGAGAGCGTTGAGGTCTCCACTTGAAGGAAATTGAATATATTCATTTAACATATAAAATTTTATAAAATGCTTGTGTCCTGCTCACTCAACATTAATGGAAGATTTTAACCCTGATCTGTCATCTTACTGTTTTTAACAGGGGTCCAGGCAAATTCATTCATACTGTTAAGCTTTGAGATTATAGTAGAGTCTCATAAAACTGCAAGAGGAAATTTAATATTTCTGTTTTCAGACCAGGGTTTTAAATAGAGTGTGGATATAACAGGAAAGAAAAAGAATGCAAGCCTAGAAGTGTATGATCACAGTAGACTGAAAATGCTTTAAAAAGCAGTTCATTGATTGAATACCATGGAGTGTTTGTACAAGATGGACCTGGATAAGTTAAAATAAAAAGCTATAGAGACGTGTGGTCATTTAGTGACACAGTAGAGAGGTGTGTGTCTTACACACAGTAACAATTAAGATGTGAATGGAGCCTACAATCAGGCTTCTGTGTTCTGTATTAATCTTACTGTTCTATGCTTTGTGTGAGGGTATATACACACATGTCAGTATGAAAAATATACACACACATCAGTACAAAACTGTTGTGTGAATGGATCTGCTTCTTTTCTCTTTCTGTGCTATGGTTTCTGGCCCACTAATCAAAGCAAATGTAGCATGTAGAGAAACAGTGCTTTTTCTTCACTAATGTAGGCATTTCATTTGAATCAAGCTGGTGTGTAAAGAGTGTTGCCCCAAGCATATTACTTCTCTCCTGAGACTTAAAGACAGTCAATCAGTTTAGGGTGGTATAGAATCATAGAATTGTTTGTGTTGTAAGGGACTTTTAAAGTCCATCTTGTCCAACCCCTCTGCAATGAGCAGGGACAACTTCAACTAGGTAAGATTCAAGTGCTTTGGTTTATTGGACTACATTGGAAGGCTGTTTGAGCCTACAGTAATCAATGGGTGTATTTGTGCTGGACTTTGATTTTTGTGGATTAACCTTCAGATCCATTTTGAGCATTCCTAGGAAGCTTTCAGTTGAGTTTGAAGAAGCCCTAATTCCCTCTTTGTTGCTAAAAGTAAATGTGGTCAAGTGCATACGTTTGATGTTGTAGCTGGTCTCTACAACCTGGTTTGGATCTACTGTCAAGTTTGCAGCCTTTGAAGCATTTTTTTCTTTATTTTTGTTTTAAAAGAAAGAGTTGACAAAATGGAATAGATGAACGTTAGCTGAAATGAAAAGACAGTTTGTCTAGAAAAACAAAAATGCCGACAGGAGAATGATAGGTCAAAGGCAGACAAACTGATGTGCTCCTAAAGTGCATATGCTATATTCATGTAACAGGTTGTGCTGTCTTGGACATTGCTTTCCAAAAATTGCATGAGCGATATGATGAAGTATAAAGCAAAAGGTACATGATGAAAGATTATGACATGTTCCAGGGACTGCTGGGGACCAGATACAGTTTAGTACTTAGTGAGCTGAAACATCATGTTATTGCTCCAGAACATTGGAGGCAGAAAACTTTTTAATTTCAGCTGAGGAATGAGGAAGTGATGTTTAAAAACTTCAGTAGTATTAAAAATTAGCAGCACTTTATATTGAAATTATATGAATTTCTGCTCAGAATTTGAGCAGAATATTTGGATGGTACTAATTTATAGCCCATAGTAAACAATTTACTTACAGATACAAGATTTACTTACAAGTTTTATTTCAGATTTAAGTATATTTGCTACTGAGTATAAAAGCTAAATTCTTACAAGGAGAAAAATATTTTCTTTTGCTTTCTCAGTTTTACATTGGTGTATATGCTTTCCACTCAGCTTTCAATCTTTCTGTTTCACCTTCTGTCTTGTCCCTTCTTGAGGAGCCTGATGTTGACTGATACCAAATCTATGTGAAAGTCTTTTAAATGCTTCAGTGCTTGTAGCAAGATCTCCAAAAGGCTTGCCTAACAAACCTTTCTATAAAAAGTGCTTTTATTTTGCAGAAATAAAATTGTTATTTGCAACTTCATAGATTCTGTTTTGCTGGGTAGTTTGTTCTGAAAGACAGCGTATATCCCTCTAAATTGTACTAGTTATAACTTTTATTCTGTTACTCATTTTTGTAACTGCTTTAGCTTAAAGCTTCTCAAACTCCCTGGCTTATGTGAGTATGACAATCTGTATTAAGAAACAAGAAAGATGAATTGGTAGGAATTGAAACACATTGTGTGGGTTGAGAAACATAGTTGAATTGTGTGCTGTGGTTGAAACGGTAAAAAGTTTATTTGCACAAGATATTCTCAAAAGTTTTCTAGGTTGTCATTTTTTTTCACCAGAAACTACCATCACATTGGGTCAAAACACAAGTTCACCTAACCCTTTATCCTGCCTTTTAACAGTCAGTGATCAACAGCAGCTGTCTTGGGGAGAACATTAAAAACAGGGAAACTTGCTGTGATACTATCCCAACAATTTGCAGCTCAGAAATTTTCTGAGCTGAAGGTGGTGAACTATTAAATACATATATGTCTTGGATATGCCTCTCATTAATTGTGTGAGTTCAGAAAGAATTTGTTGGCATCCCTGGAAACCTAAATTTCGCAGCTTACCTAGGTGGTGTTTAGGGGCAAAAGCAGATTTTTAAATGAAGCCTGCATCCTTATGATTTAATTTGACATCCCTAGTTTTAATAGTATGAGAAAATTAGTAATAATTTCCTGTGTATTTCTTCTATTCCTTGCAGATTGTGGAACTCTCTTGTTCTACACCAGTAATTTTTTCTTGAGGTTGAAGAATCGTAGCATATGTATGTTTAACCCTACCTTTTGGGAAACATTTCCCTAGTTGGGGTCAACCTAGTTGCCTTCCTTTATCCCTTTTTTACCCTTTTGAGATACAGATAACAAAATGTAGATGTACTATGAACTTGCATCTTGGTATAATGATGCGCTTTGTGCTGCTCTTACTCCATCCCCAATGACTTGCAGCATTATGGTTTGATACACTGGTAGCTCCTGATTATTCAAGCAATAGTTCAGGAAAACTTCTCTTAAAATTGCAGCATGTTTTTGCCTACCCTGGTAATGGGGGATTGAGAGACTCACATTATATATGTACATTTACAGAAGTGTTTTTCCTGGATGCACTGTTTTATGCTTATGTATATATAGATTTTTTTTCATCTACAGTCTTAATGGGCAGTTAGTATTTGTGAAGTTACCTGTACTCTCCACATTTAGTTTTCATTTTTCTTACTTGAACAGCTTGTATCATCAGCAAACTTTGTCACTTCACCATTCACATCCTTTTCTAGATAATGCATGAATACATTGTGCTGCACAGATGATAGAGCTTCTTCCTTGACTTCTCTTGAATGACAAAGCTGACAGTTTATTCCTATTTCCTCTCTTTTTAAACAGTTGCTGCTCTGGAAGAATGGTTTCCCCTCATGTCATGTCAGTTTATTTTTTTCCAAGAACCTTGCGTGTTGAACATGGTTAGATCTTTTTCAAAATTCAGGTAGACGGTGTCAAATAAGTTGTCAGCGAACCTATTTGTCCACCAAAAAGTGGACATTGTTTACTAAATGACTTGGATCTTGAGAGATCTCTTTATAAACAAACTCATGATTTGGGTTATTTTTGTACCTCCTTTCCTCATGGTTTGTCATTTTCTTTGCTGGTTTGGTGTGTGTGTGAATTAGAGAGGAGGTACACAGCAGAATTAAGGCAAGCTTTTTGCTTTGAACATCTTTGAAAAATGCACTAGATTTTATGCATTTAGAAAAATTGTTATTATAAATCACCTGTTCTGTCATTTTTACATTTAATTTGCAGAGTATTTTTGTGATTTCCTCATTTGCCCATGACTTCAACTTGTTGAAGGATGTCTTTTAGTAATCTCTTTTACTGGCTCTTTTGTCATTGTGGTCTTTCTGAAAAGATGTGTTTCTGAAATTACAACCATTTACTTAAGTACAATCACTTGAAATATTATTGTCAAAGATGTGAAGTTGTGTATCAGAGAGAATGGGAGAAGATCGCCTTCAACATATCTTGCTGAAACACTGTAGTATTGAAAGTTATATGAGAGTACTGTTTCGGAACAACTAAATATTTAGTGTTTCAGCAGGAGACCATCTCATGTTAAGCTTAATTTTAATGTACTTTCAATAAGTTTGTGTGTTTCCAAATAAACTGTTACAATTGGATTAATAATGCCCATGCGAGTACATTTTCAAGATGGAAGACTTTTTTGACGAGCTGGCCTCTGCTAACACCATGTGTGAGACTGGAATGCTTATGGAATAAATTTAGCTTAGAAGTATGCTGAAGACATCAGCATCTAAATTTACTTTTATTATTTATTTGAAGGGGTTCTGACACCCACTAACAAATGGGATCAGTGAACATGCTTTCCATGTGTTGTCCGTGTCCGTTGAGCTGATGTTCAAATATCAGGAAACTTCCTTCTTTCCCTTTGGAAAATTAGGCAGCACTTCTGTGGGGAAGCTAATATTAGAATATCCTGCTACAGAGAAAATAGTCTTAAGAGCCTCTCTTATGTTATCTGAGAATTGGGCAGATGCTTACTTCAAAGAAATGAATAGTACTTAAACGGGGCAATCCATTTAGTAAAATGAGGGGTAAGGTTCACAGCGTTACTGCTTTTCTCTTACCTACTTGGATGAGTTAAATTAAAAATAAAACAAAACCCTTTATTTTTTACAATGTCATCTTTGTGTCTTTACAGAGAAGATTTTGGCAGCTTTTTTTCCTCCTCTTCTTACCTCAGTACATTGCTGTCAGGCAGAGTTTTTGCACTGCTGGAGCTTGCATTAACCGCAGGAGTGCCTGTGCAGGAAATGGAAACTTTCTTGCATGCACTGCAAGAGAAGTTGTGACATTGGTTGTGTAGGTGGCACTGCTGGTGTGAAGTTCAGCCTCTCGACAGGAAGAACATACGTTCTCTGCTCCTCTCCTGAATGGGCTGATCAGGGAGAAAGGTCAGATTACCAAACTTCAGGTGGAGGTGATCAGTTTGGGATTTAAAACTATGTAGTCAACTGCTGTTAGTTACTATGTTAGTCAAAGAAAAGGGTAACTTTGTTTTTTCATACTGCCTTTGGGGTTGCTTTTCTTCTTGCTTTCTTTTAGTCACTTGTGTAGTAGACATAGAAGAAGTAAAGGGAGTAGTCCTCCAAGCTTAACTTGTTAACCAAGACTTTTCTTTGTTTTAATACACATATTTATATCAAACAGTAGGTGAACCGCTATGCTGGTTTTATACAGTTCCCCTTTAGCCACTGACAGTTGTGTGCACTGCAGGAGAGGTGTTTGCTACTGCCCTTCTTCCCCAGCCTGCTTTTCTTGACTTGCCTGTATGCCTAGAACAGGGAGTTGGCAGCACTGGACTGTACACATACAAGTACCGAGGGCTAGTTCCTTGGCTCTTGCTGCTGAAGAGTGAGATTGCTTGTCACTCCTTGCTTTTATTCCTGCTAACTGGACATTTGTAGTTCTTTTCTAGTAGAAAATTTGTTTCCTGAGCTGGGTGTTCTGCCTGCCAGTTTTTAAGTGTGGAAAAAAAACCCAAGAAGGCATCTGCCCCACAAGTGGCATTGTGCTGGAAATGCAAGATAATGCAGTTCTGGGAGAAGAAAAAAGGAAAAGGGGTGAAAAGGGAGAAGTTCTTCATGCATGGTGGAGGAATATGCTTCCATGTTACCTTCAGCATGTAGCTCTCCTTGTCTCTTCTTTTCTTTACAGAGATAGCAAAATGTTTCATTAGATTTAACTGGGAATCTGTTTGAGGTCTGAAGGTACTGAGAGCACAGGGTTTTTTTGGGACCTTTGATGTTAATTAGGGAGTAGTTCTGTTTCTGTGACAGGCAGTGTTTACCTTATCCAGTTGCTTTTTTCGTTTCCTTTGCAAACTGCAGTCTTTTTCTTTCTCCTGTAACTGTTAAAGTTTCTTATTTAACTTTTCTTTCCCAGAGAAGTTCCTAGGCTTTAGAAAATTTGGTTATCTGACTTCTGTGGGATTAAATTTAATGCAAGGGAAAATGGAGGGGTTTGGTTTGTGGTTTTTTTTTTAACTGGTGGTGGTTTGTTTTTTTTTTTTTATACAAAGGACTAAATTTTTAACAACATATTAGTATTAAAGTTGCATTTGAATGGATAGGTTATGCCCATATGGTCATGAAAGCCAGTACTTAACGTATTACAGTCTTGATGTCATGGTCTGTGCTTGCCTTTTTTATTGTGATAGACAGTAAATTGTAAGTTGATTTTCTTTCCTGTTTACGTTCTGAGTATTTCAGTGTTTGGCTTTCAGATAACTTTAAATAAATATTTGTGTTTTAAGTCTAATGGAATCACTTCACAGTTTTAAGAGATGACTCTTCATAAAATTAGCAGAACTTTACATTTGATGTAATTTTTAAACTAAATTAATGCTTAGGAAGAAAAAGAGAACTTATTCCCTGCAAGCCATTACTTATGGCAAATGGAAACTGTTACTTTATTTTTAGCTTGCAAAGATTTGTCTGGTACTTGCTTTTTGCTGTGTTCCCGTTCCCCAGTCTCGATATATTTAAACCTCTCTAGTCCGCACAGAGTAAACTTCCGTATCAAATAATGTGGGTAAGCTGGTACTACAGTCAGATGTCACACATGCTTACTAAACAGATTAAAAGAAACTGAAATAGAGAAAGCAACCTGCACAGAAAGGTCAGACTATTATGATAATATTAATGGAACATCTGTGTAGTATGTATAGGAAGTTACCAGGTTTCAGCTTAAGGCCAGAAGCAGATGAGACACCTGTACCAAGGTTACTTTGTGTGATTGATAGGAAGATTGCTGTTTGAAGGTTGATAAATAAATGAGATTTCTATCTCTAACCATGTTATGACCCAAGCTGGCCTTAATAGGTCACAGGGCACCACTGCAGCAGCTGAGAACAGTTGTTGTTTTCAACCAGTGAGACCACTGAGATACTGTAGATTGTCTAAGAGAAGTTGTGTCTTCTAAGGATTCTCACTAGCTTTTCCTGTGTGTAATTTTTTCTGTTTCTTAATGAATACCATTTACTGATTGCTACAGTGTCTCATTAAGAGGGATTGTAAGGAACATACCTGAAGAGCTTCACCCAGTTCATGAAAGTGATAATTTTCATGATAAAGTTGAGTGAATGATAAATTAAATGATAAATGAAATTGTAAAATCACACACAAAAAATACTCCCAGGATCAAAGACAAATTCAACAGTCACAAGTAAAAAATGTTGCTAAGAGTATTGGGTCCTTTGTGGAATTGGAGCTGTCTCTGTCTGACATGGAGGCTGCTTCTGGTGGCTTCTCACAAAAGACACCACTGCAGCCCCTCTCTGCCTGCCCACCCCCCAGCTACCAAAACCTTGCCATGTAAACTCAGTACTCCAAGTAGGACATCTGTCTAGCAGTAAAGTTTTAATGTTGAATTTGAAAATGTCCTTAGCCAGATTGTGGTAACAAGAACTGTCAAATGTGGCTGTGGATTAGAGAATAGAGCAGTTAAAGACCAATCAAAACATGCCGGACATCAGCACACAGTTTGATAGTGCAGTGCTTTTTATCAGACTCTAACATGAAACTGCCTAGAAGTATTTGCCAGGAACTAGTTTGACTGATAAGTCAATACTTAAAGGACATTTAAATCAGTTCTCTAGGATTATTGCATGTGTAGCAAATTTGACAATTTGGGGAGATCTAGGCTTTTGGTAGAGTTGGCCTGAAAGTGTTCAACAGATGCAGTGTTTTCAGGAGTTACTGTGCATGCCTTGTGGATTTTGCAGAATGGATATAATGAGTGGGTGCTTATGTCCAGATTCCTGAGTATATACAGGCCCAGTAGGAGTTTCTGCTGCATGTGTTGTGAGCCAGTACTTAATGCTGGGTCACAAAGCCTCTGGAAATCCAGACAGCTGCAGAAAATTCTCAGTCTATGTGGGCACAATTTCTGAGTTTCTAAGCCTGTCATACCACTTCACTGCTTGGACCATTCAGTTGAAATGGGAACTTGTGCTTCTGATAACCCCTTGAATAATCTAAAGTATATAATAGGCAGCTGGGGTGTTTGGTAGCATGCCCCTCTTTGGTAATTTAGTACATGGTGGAAGGAAAAATTTATTACTATTTCTTTACCTTAAAATCATACTCAATTCAAACCAGGGTAAAATAGAGTGCAGATTTAAAACAGTCATCATGACTTGGACAACACAACTGCAAATGTTTCTAAAAGATGTAGGAAAAAAAAAATATGGGAGAATGTTCCTTAATGGAGTTTCACCTGACTTCACTTAGAGCTTTTCCTCTCTCCACCTGAATTCACTTAGAGCTTTTCCTCTCTCTCAAGTTAGCACACTGAGTCAGCTGGAGAACTGCCTGTCCTGGATTCTTTCTTTCATTGTGTCTCCTGCTGTACCTAGTAGAAAGCACAACCAGTTTTGATGCAGAGCATTTGTGTGCATGACTAATCTTATCCTTGAAGTCATGGGTGGAAAAGAGGGAGGGATCTAGACTTCTAATCTTTCTCCAATTTTTTCTTTCCCTCTTGGAGATGTAAATATGGGTCAAGGTATCTTGCAAACTATCTAGTTGTATTTGGCAGGCTGATGTTTGCCTGAGTGTGGTAAAATTTTCCTATCCCTTTGTGACTAGCTAAGTATGTTACCCTGCAAAGTCTTTCTGATTTAACATTTTGGTTTTTTTGGTGGTACAGGCTCTGTCACTCTGTACACCAACAGTCATATTTTATACAGGGTAATGTAATGGGATAAATAAATATCAATACAGGCATTGAATTAAGTCTAGCCACAGCGGGGTCTACAGTTTTTGGAGTAACTGACCTCCAGCTTTCTTCCTAAGCTTACAAGAACAGTAGACAGTAACCCATACCTGCTTATCAAGTATTAGGGGGGCTGTGGAATGAATACTTAAGCAAAACAAAACAAAAACCCCCGTTACTTCCATCCATAATTATTGTTTTCCTCACAGGATCAGGTATATTCAATTTTTTAACACAACTGTAATAAAAGCATCTTCTTGGAAAAGAATAACTCATTCAAGAATTCTCTCATATACTTTAAGGATATTTTAAATGTATAATAAGATATACAATTCAGAAGAAATATTTATATTGTATGTAAATAAACATTTTGTTGCAAATATTCCCTATTTGATATGATATATGATGAATGAGTTGTAGCACAACCTGTTAAGAAATTGCTTCTTTATGTTTACTGATGCCAGTATTAAGTGAAAAATTTCTGCTTTTAGTTCAGTAGTATAGTAATTGCACCAGTGATGACTTACCTGATGTTAAGACCTCACAGATGTGGTATTCTTATTCAGAACACTTAAGATGGCTCAGACAATAGTATTTACAGGCAAATCAAAATAGTGGACAGCTAGTTTTTCATCCCCTTCTACCAGTAGTTCAGATCAATCAGGCTCCAAGCTGACAATTATGTTTCATCTTTGGAGTGCCTAAAAGATACCTTTAAGGTATGTATGTTTTAGTGTCTCGCTTGGTACTTTTTGAAAATAATATTTCTCCTGACAGGTGAGTTGCTTGGAAACTGCTAGATGATTTGGAAAGCATGCTTTCTGGTTGAAATACTTCATTGTAATCTATGGTGCAGATGCAGTTAAGGCCTGTAAGTTAGGCAGCGGCAATGATTGTGCAGTGCAGTTAATGGAAGGTAACATGTAAAAATGTGGTCTAAGCTATTTCGTGTTTGCTCCAGGCTAGGAGCATGCACAGGGCTAGTTATTAACTGTTCAATTTCATTTTCGTTGTTAAGATGCTGTATGTTAGTAAGATATCTAAGGTTTGGGAAACAAGGACCCAAATTATGTTGTATGGTCTATGGGCATTCATACATTGTTAATAACTCACTGATTTTCAAGACTTTCTTTTATTAATTTGGGTGAATTATTTCTACAGGACTTGTTTTGTTTCTTTGTATCAGAAGAAATTTAAAAACTGCTGCTCATGCTAATAAACAACAAAAAGCTTTATACTGACTCAAGGCATAAACAGAATAGAGGTCTCAACTGAGCATGTGACTGTTCAGGCATAACAAAATAAAAGCAGCTGGTTGAATAGCTTGGGGGTTGTTTTTTTTTTTAGTGCCAACCTTGCCAAGACATCTGTTAAGTGGAGAAGTTGATTTCAAATAGTGGTATGTTTTTGACAGCCATGCTTTTGAATAAGGGTCCGTACAAGTTTCCATAGTCAAAAGGCAGGATGCCATGTGAGTGTGCCTTCCACTGCAATCTTCTGAAAATGCAAAGTATTTTAGTAAGAGTCTGTTTTAATTTGGAGTGTCAATTTTTGTATTGGCTGTTATCTTACCAAGCAGGGAAGGTACTTTGGATTCATTGCAACAATAGAACCAGCACTGAGTTTTGCATTGTGAGAACTGGGGCGGGGGGGGAAATCTTTACTTTGGGGGCTTTAGATAACCTGTTGTACCACTCACCTGTGAAACTAAGAGGTGCACAAGGTATTTGGTTTTTAGCTATGAGTTTCGGAAAGGTATACTAGAAGAATATCTTATGGTAGCCTCATGAGTGCATCTTTGGAACATTGTTTTTATAGTGGGAAATTAACTGCATCTAATTGTTCTGGTATGATTTTTCTTTCAGTTTCACAAGGCCTAGAATATAACTGAGATTTTTTTTTTTTTCCCCCCAAGATTTCCAAGACACACTTTATAATCCCATGCTTAACCTAACTCCAGGAGTCTGTGATACCTTGCTTCGCTTTAAATGACACGTGTAGGGATTGGAAGATAGTGCTGTATCATAGAAAGGCTTGCTTTCTAATAAGGCTGAGGATTCTCTGAATTACTTGAACTCAGCTGAAGTCAGTGATGCTTCGTGATAGGAATAA
This sequence comes from Elanus axillaris, assembly GCA_026212715.1. NCBI lineage: Eukaryota > Metazoa > Chordata > Aves > Accipitriformes > Accipitridae > Elanus > Elanus axillaris. The sequence continues at coordinate 43,573,168 of JANZLQ010000029.1, read as the reverse complement.
CACTTATAAATTAAGTATCCTAGCCAAAATAAAGTTATATACTACCACAAATTACTCAGGAAGTTTTAGTTCTTAACCTCACAGAACAGTTGAGAAGAGGAGCAAACTTGCTACTACTTGCTGTGAAATAGTGATGTTGCAGTGAAGTTCTTTTTTTAATTTTACTGTTCCTGTATCCAAGAGCATGCACACAGTAATTGCAGCAGGAGAACATGTGTTGTTACCTGAGTGACCATGTAGTCTTACCCTACTGTCATGTGAAGGTAATTTAAGGTAGTTTAGTGTAACAATCTGAAAGAATCCTTGGAATTTAAATGTCTTAGTTACTAAAAAAAGTCTTGCTGTAAATATTAGCAGTATGAAGCATGTAAGTGTGAACTAATAATTTCTGGAACTCATAATTACAGGCCAAAACCTAAATCATCACTTTTCAAAGTTTCACAGCCGAAGTTGCTGTAGCATCTGTTCTTTCAGCATCAGGCACCGTGACCAGTTGAAGCTGCTCTCTCTTCATGAGCCTGAGTGGTTTGTGGACTGGGTGGTACAGTTCTGCCTGTCTTCTAGCCCTGGGCTGCAAATTTTGTTCTGCCACATGCAGGTGTGCAGGTGGAAGGCACAATAGCAGTATGGATTTGGGTTTTCTAACTGGGAAACCATTTCTTGAATAAAATTTGAAAAATTGAAGAAGTTCTGCATTTTTCCATTTTATTTAGTAGTGGCTATAACAGCACCTTGGGTACAGTGACTTTTTTCTGACTGCACTTTTTTAGGTTTGTATTTTGTCATTATTAATTTGTGGTCAGTTAATCTATGAATTCACTCAACTGGTTAGTTTGTGAGTATGTGATGTGCTATTTGGCTGTTTTGCAGTTATCTTGAAAGTGTGTTAAAATGTGTTACTTGTCTGTTAGCTGTTTGGGTAGGTAGTGGAATTAATATTTTTTTGGAAAGATGTGAACTTTTACTGAGCTCTTAGCCAGAAAAATTGTAGCTAAGTGTGTTTTGTAAGCTATCTACAAGGCACTGTTTGGTTGACAAACAGAGAGAATGGGAATAGTGGAGAATTGAGCTAAAAAAGCCATGAAATTCTCAAAGTGAAAGCGGGAGGAGGAAGAGACTAGCTGGAAGAAAGACTAGGCATGCTGGGTGAGCTTAGACAAACATGATAAAGGATTCAGAAAAGAGAGGAGCCCAGAGAACCTTAACAGCAGGCAGATAAAAGAATACTAACTATTATCTAAGTGGGCTGTAGATCTTTTAGGTCAGTAAGTTAAAACAAATATTACCAAAGGTGGTATAATTTTAATGGCATGCAACAAGGCAGACATTGAGAAACCATGGCATTTTCAGAGGTGCATGAAATGCAGCATCTTGGAGCTTGTGGATCTTGCCAAGGTCAGAATTTGGTGAGAGTGAGATTATCTGCTTTTGCGGGGATTTTTATGTAGGTTTTTGGGTTTTTTTTGTTTTTTTCTTTTTTTTTTTTATATCCAGTCCTTGAGAAATTCATTGATCTCTGGGATACAGCTGAAGAACGTGTGCTATTTTGAAGATTGTTCTCATGGGAAAGGGTTGTCTTGCAATTCCTCTAAAATAGCTGTGGTGGCTTGTATATACACTTTCAGCTGTTTGTTTTTATTTGGGTGGAGGAATAACCTTACAGCTTTCCACTTTTTCTTAACCTATTGTCTCTTTCTGCCTGTCTTCCACTTGTGTCCATCCTTGACTCTGGCCTTCTGTGCTCATTTGCTTGTAAACTTAAAAGGAGTTTCTTTGACTTCTGTGATACCTCTTATGCTTGCTAGGGACTCCCTATGAACATACTCAAATGTTACATATCTCTCCTTCATGATGTCGGTAGAAACTTGAAAAGAGTGCTGTCTGTCATGCTGTCAAGCATTGTCTTGTACTGCTCCTTTGTGTAAGAAAGCGTATTCATTTTCTTTCATGTGTTGCCTCTGTCAGATCAGAGGCTTTGTTTGGCACTTGCAGAGTTCTTACCCCAAAGGAGCTTGGCTTATGCTTGGGCACTTTGGTAATATAAGTAAGAATACTTTAACCTTTGCTGCAGCTGACGATTTGACTTAATTATTTTTTTTTAAATTGTTAGACAATACCATTTATGGGGAAGTTGTCATTAATTGGTCAAGGCAAGTCCTTATCACCATTGCAAGTCAATTTCTTCTCTTTTTTTTTTTTTTTTTTTAGGGGATAGAGAATGGCATGTAAGTTTCTAGTAAGTTTCTGATTTGATTTGCAGGCTTTAAAATAAATTTTATAAAAAATATTTTTTTCATATCACAACACCTTAACTCCTGAGTATTTAAGGTACAAAGTGTGCAGTGGTACAGTCCTCTCTGGCTTGGGTGCAGTGGTGCAATTCTCTCTGGCTTTAATTTTAAGTGGGGGGAGAAGTTAGTTTGTGTGGTGAAAGGCTCATCTCCACAAACACAAAGGAACCCAGTGGAATGGTGACAGGTGGGGAGATCCTAATTATCTGAGAAATGGAGCACCCTTACCTGGCTCTTCCTGAGTCTGCCACAGGAAGGTGATCAGCTCCATGAGACTCATTATGAGATGGGGAGGAAGAGCATCATGGAATTGTTCAGGACTTTTTATAAAATGTTTAGAGGAAGGACCAGAGCCAGGGTAAAGGAAGATTTGAGGTGGTTTGGGGAGGAACAAGCACAGGGAAACAGAAGGATAGGGGAATAAAGGGGCTAGTCCTATTTTCCTGGCTGAGGCAGCTCTCTTCTATGTGCATGTTTATATATGGAGTGCTAAGTGCCAGTGTCAGACCACAGTCCAGACTGGAGTCGGGCCATTGGGTCATAGGGGCCTGCGTGCCTTGGAGTGCCAGCAACTGGAGTGCATGCAAACTGTGTGGTTAGGTATGTCAGTGTGCAACATTAAGCAGGACTATTATTAGGCTGGTGAGTAGGTAAGATGCTTGGGAGCCAGGTATTGAAGCAGCCATAAATCTGGGAGAGTCGGAGAGAACAGAAGGTCTACCAGTTTGCTGCTGGAGGAACCATCAGGTCCAAGCCAACTACCAGAGACACAGTAAGGTCTCAGGCCTGGTTGAGAGACCCGTTTGCATGTGTATGTCTATGTGTTTGTCCTGGTCAGCCATAGTGGAGACCAGCACGAGGAGCCCTTCATGCTGTGTGTATCTGCTGGAAATAGATGCTCAACCTTGGTACTGGCTGGACTAGGAATGTGGAACCTTGCGTTCATCAAGCTACTGGAATCAGCAACCCCTAACACATTTGGATGGAGTTTGTGTGTATGGTTTTTTCCTCTGCTTTTTTCCTCTGCTTTCTTTTGGATGGCTAAAAATAGTACAAGGTAGATATTTGGGATATACCTAACATCGCAATGAGTCTTTTTATAGTTTTTGATTCAAAAGAGGTTTATTTACCACATTATGTGTCTAAAGATAGCAAATCTTTGAGATGTAACAAGTATCAATTTTTACTTTAGATTTTTTTATTGCTTTTTTTTGGTGGAGCCCTCTGAAGAACATGTCTGATATCAAGAAGGCCTCTTGCTTCTTCCTATAGTAGCCTAGCGATAGCTGCCCTTCACTGCACAATCTGTAACCCATGGTTCACACTTTCCAGGAACAATGAATGAATACAATTTTGTATAGAAATGAGCACAAATTTAAAGAACTGCAGGATGAGTAAGCATATGGTAGTCTAACTTTTGCCTTCTGAAAATCAGACTCAATTGACAAGAAATCTTTGATAGTGGTCTCTATTTTCAGCACTGTTTGCTTTGTTCTAGTTTGGAGCATGAATGTTGTTTTGAAGTGAATTTCCTAGTTATCCCTCTTATTATGCCATGTCTCACTCATGTCATTGAGCAGTTTTATAGTAGACAAAACTGGCTTAGCTTTGGATGAAAATAAACTGGAAGATGCACTCCCAACTGCTACTGAGCATTCAGTGCACAGAGCAGTTTAGATCTGGTCTGGACTAAACCTATCTGAAGTGTACCTTATGTGGATAAAGTATATTTTGTTTTACAGATCCTGTCCTAATATTGTGCTCTACTTGTGGCTATAGATATTTGTGCTGCTCTGTAAAATAAAGATCATATGTCTGGTGTGGGTTGTTTGTTTGCTTTTCCTCCTTTAAGCAACAGCAAAGCTTCACCTAGGAGGAATTTGCTTCCCACACTCTATAAGGGTGCTTTATTTTTGTGCACCATCCTGCACAGCAAGGGAGCTGCAAGTAATATATAACCCTTGAAAAGATTCTGGATTGCAGCTCTGCTTTATCTTTCCCTTCTTGTGGTGTATATTTAAATGCTTTTCCACTGTGCTGCTTATTTTGCTTCACTATATAATTTCCTTAACACCAGTTTTTTCCTCAGTGCCTATGACTTTGTCAGTTGCATGTCTGTAAAATAATCCCTTGTTTATGGTCCTCAAGCTCTTTCATCTTTTTGTTACTATTGTGAAATGTACCATACAATCACATCTACTGCAGGAGAGAGTTATCTACAGTTGCCATCAGCTCCTGTATTATGTGTCTTTAACTGTGCTTTCTATTTGTGTTACACAAACTGTATGTAACATTGGCATTAAATTAGTCTATTTCAAAATTTTGGAAGTCTCCAATTTTGTGATTAACAAGTGTTGCCTTTTATGATTATTCAGTATATAACTAGAGTTTGAATATATTCCAAATGTGAACGCTTAGAAGAATAGTTCTTTACTGAATCTTCTATTTATACTCCTCATGTGAATGAGCTGGAGGTTTTCTTACTTTCTTCTTCGTATTCAGGCAGAATACAAATCAGCAATAGGATTTTTTGCATCACTGCACACACAGCTTCCTTTTCTAATGCTCAGTTCTATTTGTGTCCTGCCTTCAGCCCTGCTCGAATACAGCCCTTAGCATTCTGTGCAGCCCTAGCTTCCAGAGAGCCAAACAATGCGACGTTCATGAAAGCTTTGAAAGACTGCAGTTGCCAGGTGTAGGATTTACTCTGTTCTAGCTGCATACTGGTAACTTGTAATAAGCCAAGACAAAAAAAAAATAGAATCCTACAATATTCTCTTGTGAATTAACAAGGAAAGATTTATGGTCATGGGGATGTAAGTAAATTTCCTTGCTTGGCCCATAGCTTTCTCTAACCAAGGTGAGAAATAGATGCTTATGGAAAGAGTGTAGAAACAGCATGCAGTGATATTTGTCTTGGTATATTGTTCCACCGGTTTCTGAACAGGGACACTTTGAGCTGGAGTTCCATAAAAGCTGTTGCGATTGAACCAAGAGTTTCTGACTTAAAGGCAGCATCACTGCCATGTCTTTTACCATTTCTATTTTCCCTACCCTTAATTTAATCCAAACCTGTGATGATGTAAACTGGGATTTTGTTGTAATTTGTCTGGTAGATGTTCACCAATAAATTCTAATTAATCTTTTTTGTCAAAGTATTCTCTGTTAAGATAGATACTTCTCAAATGCAGTGTACCTTGTTATCCTCATTGGTAAGGAGATAAGTAAAGGGCTGAACTCAGCATGGTGTTTTTTTTCAGTGTCTGATGCACCAAGATCCTTTCCAAAACAGTATATGTCTAAAGAAAATCTATATTAAAAATGTTATGCTTAAAAGGGTAGGAGCTAGCTTAATAACAGTCAGGGGTTTTTTTCTGTAAAGGTTATGGGGTTTGTCAAAACAAAATGGCCTTCTGAGAAGACTTTCTATACTTTCAGTGTTTCAATTAGTGCATTAGTTCAGTAAGTTTCCGTTCACTGCATAAAGACTGGATATTCTGGAATAATATAAAGAAGTCAATTGACTTTCAGTCTTGGTGGGTTTAGGGCAAAAGATACAATATCAAACAGCTGTCCTTGTTAAGACTGGCAATAAATCACAGCTTTTCTTTTCCTATGACTGTAAAAAAAAACATTATCCAATCTATACATGAAACAATCAGCTTTCGTTTCTTTGGGGTTTAAGACATACTGTAAAATATACAATAGAAATTTGAACAAATTGTTTATTTTTTTTAAGTTTGATGTGCTCTAGCAAAATGAAATTATTAATGTACCATGTGAAATTTGGACTAATGTCTAAGGGCTATGTACATTCAAAAACCAAAATGTATGAAATGTTTCATTGGTCCAGTGAACATAATTGTTAATACCTTACTACTTAATTACTGCTAAACCTTTCAGAAAATCTTCCCCTTTCCATATGTAAATAGGTAGGGGGGGGGGTTATAATGATAGCTGATACTCAGATCTGAGGAAAACAAAAGCTATATAAATGAAGAGAGAAAATTGTCCTAGCTTGCTACAGGGCTTTTGGGGTTTTTTTTCCCATGTTTTACTGAGGTTTGTCTGTTGCTTGGTATTGTGCATATACGGTTATCCACTGGTGAATTCCTTCTTGTTGCAGCTTACATAACAGAAATACCGTTAGCTAGTGGAAGAGTAGTTGTGCTGGGATAGTCCAGAAGTTGATGAAAGTCTAGGATCTTTTCTGGTGTCGCCAACAGCAGATGACAAGAGAAGTGTGTAGGAAAAGGGCAGAGATGTAGGGATACTTTCTCCAGTATGATCTCCCGGTCTCCAGTAACTTGCAGCTCAGAGTATGGCAGAGCAAAGGTGTTAAATTTATATTTAATGGCCATGCTGAATTTCTCCTCCATGACTTTATCCCCTTTTTCTTTCTTGCCCTTTTTTTTTTTAAAGTATATAAAGTTTTAGGACCCATAAAGAGTTCCACAGCTTACTATATGTGGTGCACTATGCTTTTCCATTTTTTAATTTTTTAATTTTGAACTTGCTACCTGCTGGTTTGTTTGAAGTCCTCTGCTCTTTGTGTCAGAATAGGCTGTGTTCATCCATTGGATATCCACCCCTCTTTGCCATTTGGGATTTTATAGGCCTGTGAGGTCAGGCAGGGTGCTTGGGCTCTGACTTGCCATGCACTCGTCTCCAGAAATGCAGCTTGTGCCTGCTGTAGCTGCGCTGCAGAGATCTGAAGGGTTGGGCTTACTGTCTCGGCTAATAAGGAGGAGTAGGTGGGATTTTTGAACGGGCTGCTCTGTGAAAGGAAATTTAAGGTAAAGTATTTCTGGAAAAGCTACTGTCAATTTCCTACAACTTCTATTGCACCACTTAGTGTTTTCTTTCTGTTTAGTTCTCTATCAAGGCCAGTTTCTGGCCTTTAGAACAAAATTCACCTTTGCTAAATGATACTGTCTGAGTGAGAAGCATGCTGAGAGGAAGTGCTGCTTGCTTGGAGTGATGTGTGGTTTTAGGGGATAAATGGTCCTGTAAAAGTAGCAGGAGGCATTTAAACTAGGTTACTAGAGAGTTAATAATACAGAACACTAAAAGTTACATAAAGTGCTTTTCAGGTTTTGCTTGATTGGTATTGTCAAATGCAGTAATTCTCTATAGCTGCAGATGTAAAACTTCAGTCCGTACGTACTTCAGTAATGGTTTGTGCACTTGTGAAGACCATGAGAAAAAGGCATAAAGAACTCCAGTTAGTTACTGTAGTTTAAGTAATTGTCTGAGTTTCTGAAGGATGTAACCATTTTAAAATCAAGAGAAAGAATGTGAGATTAAAAAAGGAAATCTGTAGCCTGAGTTACCCCTGCTGGTGAAGGAGAAAATTGAATTGTAACTCCTACACATGTGAATACTGCTGCTTTTTCAGAGTTGGTCTCTGAGGAGCCAAGCTTTACAGTCTCAAAGTGTATCTTCATGGATCAAAAGTAGGTGAAATGCAAGGGATGCAGCTGGGATGGAACAGATCTTAATGTAGTTGAAATATTAATCTGTCTTCTCAGGTTATGGTCACATGGCAATTTTAATCTCTTATAAATTTGTGCATCCATTTGAAAGAGGTAGAGTCACCATGTGTGTAGTTGTCCTCCTTTGTGCTGGCCATAATGCAATAAGAAAGGCAATTTTCATCTGATGTAGTTTCTTGACTTTGTGGTTTTCTGAGCACGCGTATGCTGGTATAAAAGGAAGTAGTGGGAATGGGTGGTTGGCAGGGGGAAACAGGAAAACCACCTCTTTCAGGTCCTGTGGAGCAATGGAGTACTCTAGATTTCCACAGAAACCTGCAGGGATGCCTGTTGACCTCTTGCTTCTGGCCATAATGTACCAGCTGGAACATGGAGTGTGATTGATTTTAACCTTCATTTGCTTAACTGTTTCATCTTCCCTGTCCAAATTTTCACAATATTACTCACCAATTTTTTTCTATACATTTATTCTGCTTTCCAAAGAGGGTCTTTTAACCATACGCATACATGTAGCATATATTGTAAGACTTCTGATGTATTTTGTAGACATCTGAAGCAGTGAAACAGTGGCTTATTTCCTAAGGAAAAGGAGAAAACCCCATCTTCATTCATATGCCCCTGTTGAATAAAATTACATTTGGAGGTTTGAAATTTTTATTAAAAAATACAATGGAGAAGCTGCAGAAATGTAAAAATGAAGAAAGTATCTTTCTGGCTAAGTAAAAGAGTTCATGAAAAGGTACTAAGTTTATTGGTGATAACGTTGTGTCATGTATTGTATTACTTAAGTCTAAGGTTGGTTGTGAAGAGAGTACATTGTTGCATAAATTTACAAGTTTGTTCTGTTCATAGCTGCTTCTTTGCATATTTGTGAGAGAGACTGTGCTGTTACTTAATTTTAAAATACTGCAGCCTATTAATCTACTATTGTTCTAGTATCTCTGTCCAGTTTTTATGTAAAATCATTCATCAATTGTGTGAGCTTCTTCAGTATCTTTAAGACTGATGTTGACATGTTAATTTTATTGAAGCACTAACTGCATCCATTAGGATTAGCTAATGTAATTTTTAGAGTGAGCTGGAATAAATAAATTGTTTTTGAGAACCAAGGTAACTTTAAGATAAATGCCATAAATTAATGATTTTAGTATTAGTCTTAATTTTGTGCTTGGTGGGGTGCATTGTGTAGCTAAAAGAAAAAATATTGGAGTAAAATATGAGTAACTTGGTTTCTGATTAAATACACTTTATTATTTAATTACTGCTCTTTTGGGTAGGTTTTAAATTATGCCGTTTCTTTGTCCTATGTTTAAGTGTAATATTTTCTGTTTACAAATTACACAGGAATGAAAAGCTACATGGTAATTATCAGCTTTGTCCATGCACTCTTGTTACCCTGTGGTAGCAGTCTTGTTTTTCATTAGCTTTCCTAAATACCTTTCTCAATCCTGAATCATAAATTATATTCCTTATTCTAAAGGAGAATATTGCCAACTTGTACTCTTTTGAAGTGATATATATCCTCTTCAGCTGTAAGACTGCTGTTTAAATAAACAAATCCCAAACCTGACAATATTTTCCTTCTCACTGATGTTTTCCGATTCTTCCTGTATGCAAAACTGTCATTTCCGAAGTTTGTTTTGCCCTGAGTGCTTTAAGTTATATTCTAGCTAATCCTTTGGGAAATGCCATTAGATTATTATTATTGAAGCTGATTCTTCTTTCACCTTCCTTGCTGCTTCTTGCAGAAGACAAGGTCTAGGGACCCATATTTTTTAAATCCCTTTAAATAAGTAGTAGTTGTCTGAAGAATGGATGTAGGAATCCCTCTGCCAAAGGGGGAGACAAGAGTAAACAGACAGAAAACCTACTTTCCATACAATATCTAATATCACAAGGAAATGATAAACTGTGAGAATTTTGAAGGTTTGTGGTGGGTTTTTTTTTTTGTTGGTTTGTTGTTTGTTTGTTTTTTTTCCTCCAAGCAAAATAAGCTAAAAGTCAATAGCTGCTGCTAGAATCTGGCTGCTATTGAATAAACTGCTGTTGTCATTAGTAGAACAAGAATATTGATTTCCAAGAAGTTAACACTTATTGCTCTGTTTAAGGTCCCTTATGTCTATGAGTCACTATATGTGAGTTATGTACAAAGCCTGTGTTTTATCTGACAAAAGTACACTGCGATAAGTGTAGAGCAGAGTGTGTTGCACAATTAGTTGACATTCAGTGTGGATCTATGCCTGGGAGTCTAGCACAAATGTTAGCAAAGGTGTGTTAAGCGCTAGCTTGAGGAAGAGAAGGATGACTGTGGGTGGTATTCTCTACCTCCACTGAACTTCAACCTTCTACTTAGGTGCTGCATATATGGCGAAGTCATTATCTTTGACTAATTTTTGCTTTTGAATCTGTGAAATTTGAATGCTTTAGAAGCCCCAGGTCCTCAAAGTCACCCCTCTCCCACGTTTTTCGTAAGACTTTTCCCTTCCTGAAAACTCTTCTATTTTTTTGCTAATTTGCATGAGCTGCTTCACAGTGCCTCCCAAAATGATTAAACAATGTAATTGAAAAGTGTTGTAAAACTGGGACTTTTTTTTTGGCAGTTAAATACTTCCTAACAAATTAGTTATTTGTTCAGCTAGTAGCAAAAACTGTATACTTATGTTATAAATGTGGGATTACTTATATTAACAATATTCAGTAAACTCTATGATGAGACAAATCAGTTGTGTTTTCTAAATGGAATGCAGCTATTTTTATTTTAAAGTATTTATAAGTATTTTAAAGAAAGTTGTTACTAGTGTAATTCAGTTGTGTTTAGGATGTCAGCTGTAAATTATATCTGAAGCTTAATATTGGTAAGAAAATTTGTAGAATATTCTGTAAGGGCATCTGTTCTCTAATACAGTCTTAAAAGAGAAATAGCATAGGACTATTTTTATGAAACACAATACCAGGTAAAAAAAATGCTGTGAAGTAAGTAGCAGTTTTCTTGCAAAGCACTCATCCTGTTTCTTAACATATTGGAAATTACTGCCAAATACTTTTAGGTTTCATTGTGGTTTTAAAACAATAACTTTAAAGTCAGCACGGTATTTAAAGTGCCCTTCCTATGGAAGGGAAAGCGGTAGCTTCTGTGTTGTCCTAGTAACTTTGCAGGTCATATATGCAGTTAGGGCAAATTAAGGTTAACCTTTACACTGTAGGATTTCAGTGTTGTTTGTATATCCTTTTCTTTCACCCTTCATTGATTGCTATAGCTTATGCATTTGTATGTCGGTCAGAAATTCCTTTCTAGACTTCAACAGTTTGCTAATGGTCATAGTGTGTGCCAGCATCTTCAAAATAAACCCTAGAGAATCTAATTAGAATATAGGTCTTTCCTTTAGGTTGGATATCCCTTCTCATTTCACTGTATTTTACTTATATATTGAGAAAGCAGATCTTTGGTTGTAAGTTGTATATATTGTTAATTACAGAATATATATCATTATATAATATGTATGACATATTTATGGGTTGAGTTTTTTCAGCCTATATTGCTTTTGGAGGTCTGTTTCCTTACCACAGTGAAGATGTGATGCACATCTTAGTTTTCTAATGTACATTTATGCTATTTTTGCATGTTGCTCAAAAGAAATGAAGGATAATGTAGCAAAAAGTAGAGGGTTTTAGATGAGGCTTTTATTAAGGTATTAGAATTGACTATACTATCATGTTTCCTTTTCTGTAATTTTCCTCACTAAATTAAATATGTTTAGATAATATGTTTGTATCAAAGAAAATGACATTGAAATTCAAAATTACCTCTAGTGCTTTATGTCTAAATTATGCTCTTGTGATTTTATTTTTTTCTTCCTTGAGGGGAGACTCAGAAATCCTCTTGTGCATTTTGTAAATCATCTCTAGCCAAAGTCTAATCATGATGATTAGAAACACAACTCCTGTTATACATTGTAAAACTTCTCATTTCCATTTTTAACTTTGACCTTAAAGAAAATTGAATTTGTGCTTATTTTCTAGAATGTTTCTAGATTTGTTATTCTCACTCCTGTTATTATCCTATAGTGTCAATCTACATTATGTACTGTAAGAAGGATTAGATGGTAGACTCTCCTAGCTGGTCATCCAAGTGTAGCTCTGAATTTCATAGTAAGTGGTAGTGGTTACAGGTTTAACATGATGTAAGATGAAGTTTTACTGAGTCTGTCATCATAGCACTCTCCAATAACAAAAGGAAACTGAGCTGTAAGCAGTGTCCCAGAATGCTGTAGTACTCTTCAAGCTCTATGTTGTAATGGAAATACCTTTCTTTGTTTTTAAAAAAACCTAATGAAGGTCTTGAAATCTGCAGCTTGGAACAAACAGCCACAAATTAATTTTACTTTTTTTTTTTTTTACATAAAACAATTTTAATGTGTTAATATACCTGCTTTTTTGCTCTGAATGCAATAATTCTGAAATGGAATATTGCAGTCATGCATCAATGTACACATTTAAGCGTTTCTTTGGGGGTTAGGAGGAGAGGGAGCATAGGTTGTTTCTGTTTTCAAGAAAGGGACCATGCCTCCCACCCCCTGCCCCACAAATGAAGTAATTTTTTAAAGAAAAATGGGTTTGTAATAGCAGTAGTAACATTTTGAAACAGCTTGGTCTACCATGCTTATGTTTCTGATGTCCTCCATATCTCTGTGGCTAGCTGATACCAGATATTGACAAATAACAGTACTGATTGAAATTTAGAGCTAGGGGAGGTATAAATGTGCTGTGTAATTGCAACACCACTGTGAGGCTGTCAATAGCTGAGTGAGGGAGTACTTTATTTATCCCTAAGTGTCACTTTTGAGCTTCTGTAGCTGTCACAGAGTCTGTGTACAATATTTGAACAATTTTGCTGCTTGAGAAGGTGGTAATAACTGTAACTCACCAGTCCTGATCTAGTGCATCTTCCCTCTCTGCATGGGTAATACCTGTGAGTTACTGGGATAACAGTTTAAATACAGAGCATGCTGCAAAATATTTTGTGGTTTCAAAAGAAGAAAGGGAAGAGTTAACATGGGAGGAAAATATTCTGTGGTATTTAAGTCTGATGCAGCAGCTGAAGAGCTCTACTGTTACTGAAATTTACAGTCAGATATGGTGGTGGAGAGCAATTATCCAGAGACTTTTTTGCTTTTTTTTCCAGTTCAGTCTGCTAAGAATTACATTTCTTTCTAATAAGTCTTCACTGTGAGGGTGGTGAGGCTCTGGAACAGGTTGCCCAGAGAAATTGTGGATGCCCTGTCCCTGGAAGTGTTCAAGGCCAGGTTGGATGGGGCTTTGGGTCTAGGGGAAGGTGTCCCTGACATGGCAGGGAGTTTGGACTAGATGACATTTAAGGTCTCTTCCAACCCGAACCATTATGTCATTCTGTGATATCACCAAGATTAGTTTCTGCCCAGTGGAAGCTGGTTTAGAGCCTATACCTGTGGGGAAAATTTTTTATCTGTCACTGGATATTGTCAAGTGCTGTCACTAGTTGTGTTTTTTTCAGCATCTCCTACACAACAGAAGTTAGAAAATGAATCTGATCTGTGTCATCGTCATATCTGTGAACAAATCTCATAGTTTTATTTTTCATTATCTCTAAATGTACCTTGTGCACAAAATGAGCTAGACAGAAATACTAATGCAACTCAGTTAAGAACTGAAAGGGAGGGACTGCCCAAAATACTGTTAAATATTGCCAAATGTATCAGAGTGTGATCAAGATCAAATATCGGTTCCATGCTCATTAGGAAAAACACGATGCTGTAACTTCATTTTATCTGTAATCATACATAGATAGCACTTAGTATCTGCATTCATGCTCTTGCAGGAAAAACTTCTGGGTAGGAGTGTGGTGGAAAGGGGGATCCAAAGATCAATTGTCAAAATAAATTACAGTTTAGCAATACTGGATTTTTTCATAGAGAGAGATTTTACAAGCAAAACCTATTGTGCTGCCATTTGAGTAATACTTGAAGAATAATTTATTGACTATTATTTTTGAAAGTCATTTTTAGAGACTACACAAATGAGCTTGCTCATCTAATGTGACCTTTACAGCACTGAAGGGCTGATGATTTTTCTCACGTATGCCAGCTTGGAGAGAGGCTGTTGCATTGCATCAGGCCACGTACCTAACAGCAGGAGATGTGAGGGAAGTTCAGCTGATGGGATCTCTGTTAAGCTTTGGCATTACCTCAAATATTATTTTCTGGAAAAATGTATTTCCTAAATTTGATTGCTGATGCTCTTTTCATTAGTTTATGATTAAACACTTGAAGTTTCAATTTTCGGGGAAATCACAATTTTTTTTAAAGTATATTATCTTTTAATTGGTGTTATTTTGGGAGTAGCTGGCAAATGGTGTACTAAATGATGTTGGTAGCAGTTATTACAGTGATAAGTGTTTGTTGATGTGGGGTTTTTTTATTTACTTTCTCTCATTTGGAGCCTTAAGTAATTCAGGACAAGTTCAAACTGTGCCTGTCTATATCCATCTTTTACATGAAGTGATTAAGTGTCTCTAGAAAATTTTTAATCACTCCCCTGTTTTGTCACATAGATATGTGCAGAGACCAACAGTTCGAAACAGACTTCATACTGGTGTCTGGCAGGGCCAGTACAAACTGAGTGGAGAGAGAAGGACAGGAAGGGTGGTTTGAATCACATCGCTGTATACAGAATTAAGTGAGTTTGGTAGTCTGCTCATTTCTGAGTGGGTAAGCTATGGGAGACCAACACTTGACTCTCACCTTCTCTTTTGGTTATATTTCACTGGGGAAATTGTTTTTTTTTCTTGTTGCAATTTCAGTGGCATGTAATAACTTATTAACCTGTCTAGTCTGCATTTATTATCCATCTGATAAAGTTTGGATTTTACTGGGAAGAAAAGTGATACTGGTGCTGAACAGCCATACCTTTCTAAAGTGCCATTGCTCTACTTTGTTACATGGATATTGTAACTGGGACTTAAGCAGGTGGCAAGCATATTTTATAGTACAGACAATAGTAACTGTCAGTCACTTCTGTGCCAGGGTTAGTTTAGTGTGTAAATTGATAAGTGACTTAGTACTTTTAGTCCCTTGAATCCAATATATCATCCATGCATTTTCAATGAAATATTTAATCTTGTATCTGACAATACATGCATGTGACTAGTAAGTATTCATTATGCCCATTTGTGTGTATAACATCAAATATTTTATACTTCACATGAATTGTTTTCTTAATATATGAACATAATTTCTTAAAACACATGGAGAGGTTTTTTGTTATGACTGCATAGATTGTGCATACTCTAATAGATTTCAAGCTTCTGTCATAGTTTTGTCCTGTGCAAAATCTTGTAATTGTTTAAAACACTTCTGATTTGGTATATAATTTTTGTGGGTGGGTTTTCATAGTGGTAAGATATGGCATTTTTTTAGGGCAAATCTCCTACAAATGGAGTGAAATTCTAAACCTCCTCTGATATGAGGATGAGCAGTTCGTTCCAGTTGGAAAATTCATCTCCTTTGGATAATAATCTACTTGAAGGGATTAATAACGTATGCTGAAATATTAATATGATTGTCAGTGTCTTGAGCCACTCTTTTTATTATTGTAAGGCTGAAACAGAAATCAGTGGGGCTTTTTCCTCTTCAGATTGTAAAGGTTTGCAAACTACACAAAACATGTCTGGTATTTTAGTAGACACAGTGGGCTGAAGCGGCCATAGCATCCTCTGAGCAAGTGTGTGCCCCTGGGATGATGCCAATTTTCTAGAGTTTCTGTGATGGTAGTTTTACATCAGTCAAGAAAGGAAGATTTTTCTTGTTGCTCAAACCATGCTTTTCATGTTTATTAGTAATAAGTACATCAAATATTCTTAAGTATGATCTCTAGTATATAGACTTCTACATACACACACGTGCATACAAATACATACATACTAGTATCTACACACACGTGCACACAAATATATATATATGTATCTACAGAACATTGTATCTTTTTTTTTTTCTGTAAAGAAGTAATTACTGGTCTATCTAAATGTGAGTTTGGGAGCTTTTAATACATCAAAGATAGACAGCAGTCCAGAATCTAGGACTTCACACACTGCACGGTAGTATAATTTCTGATTTAAAATTTAGTAGCCATTATAACAGAGCATGGCCCAAAAATAGCAATACACTTTAGTGACAAGAGATCAGGTTCTAGAGGGTTAAAGGCAGGCAAAAGCCATGTCTGTCTGTGTGAACAGCAGTGCACAGCTCTGCCTCGTCTAGCAGAGAGGACTGTCATGTGGATTATGGGATATCAACATACATCTTCTCTGACCTAGTACTGACTTGTATGCTGTGTCATGCTGGTAAAAGTGTATGTGGAGCTACCCAGTGACCTACACCAGTGAAATGATCCATTGGGAGGACTTGCCTTCCCTCCACCCCAAAATTAATTTGATTCTGTTTCCTCAGGTGGACAAGTTTTCCAATTTTTATATTGGTATGAATAGCTACCAGTAAATGTACATCTTAAGGGGGGGGGATGCTGCGAGAAGTCTTGCTTCTGCATGTGAAATGGTAGCTGTAAGTATAAATTTCTATCAATGTGAAATGCACTGATGGAAGGTGAGCTAAATCCATAGTGCTCAAAAGGACCCCCTGGTTTTCATGGAGCTGAGGTCACCACAGCAGCTCCTGAACTGGACCACAGTGTAGCCAGCATGAGTGTTCTGGTATGAAGAAGGAGAGACACTGCTTTCTTTACTAGTAAGATTTGAACTAGGTTGGTAGTTTGAAATTGCAGGCTAGGCTCAAAGCAACTCAATTTTAGCAGAAAGAAATGAAATCTGGGGTGACTGGGGGATTCCAAACTGATTGGTTAGAAGAGCTGATGTTGTATGATCAGGAAGTTTTCTTCTTGAGCATAAGCTTCAATATAAGGGAAAGCAGGAATATGAAAACTTGACAGTGTGTCAGAGATCATGCATAGAAAATCTGCTGAGTATGAGGAGCAAGGAGCTTTCCTTGTTTAATTTTATATAAGCAGATTAAATATGGTGGCATTTGTGGGTTTTTTTCTTCATTTCTTCGCCAATATGTCTTGGGGTTTTTTGTGAACACTAATTTTGCATTATTTCAAATAAAGATGGAGGTTGTCTCCAAAATGACTGTCTTCAAGAATAAGTCCTTGTTCAGCCTAGGAGGTAGCAAATCTGTGTTGCAGGTAGCTTTAGTAAATTATCTGTCTTTTCAGAATGCTTAAGGGGTAAGAAAACATTCTCCCAGGGAAGTTAAAAAGACCTCCTGGGAGGTAGTATCACAGAAATGAAGAAAGAAGCATTTTTCAGGAATGGGTGGAGATGAAGAGTTTAGTATGTAGGAAAGTAAGCATCTGAATACCCAGATATTGTCACAGAGACTCCTTGTTTCTCCAAGACATTGTACTTTTCAGTAGTTTAATTGTATGTAATTTTTACTGGAAGATCAGATTTCCTGTTTTCTAAGATGGGGAGTAAAAATATTTTGTATTCTAAATGCTGGAAAATAAAATTAATGGATACTGTAGAAGCATGCTTTCACCTAACTGGGGAAAGCAAGGCTGTTCCCATCTAGTTTAACATATGTAAAAGGTAACATTACTCTGGAATAATGGTTGAATTGAGCACTGAGTGCAGCTTACTTCCCTTTGCAGCAGAGTGCAGCTAAAATTTGATAGTAGAAGACATTCAAGAGTCATGTAATATATGTGGAAGCAAACTCCCTACAGTTACATAAAACAAACAAAACAAAAATTACCCAAAATACACCACCACCACGACCACCCCCCCAACCACCTAAAATACCTTAGATAACAGGTTTTGTGTAGCTAGAATCCTACATAGGATTGGGTTCCTGTTGCAAGTAGGCATTTTACATTCTGCCTTGGTACATGTTTGTAAGTGTGCATGGATTTGTTTTATTTAGAGAGTTTTGGACTAAGAAGAACTAGTTCATGTAAAGTAAAGATTGTATTTCCAAATATAAAAATACAAAATTGACCTGTGATGTCATTCTGGCTTAGATCACTGGCTCCTTCAGGCAGTAGATGTCATCTCTGTATATTGCTTTGCTCAGTGATTGCTCTCTTAAAATAATGAATGTTCCCTTCCCTCTGCTCCCATATTAGTGATTAAATTTAATATTATATCAAATCCAATTTTGAAGATTTTTCTAGTCTATTTGTCCTAGTCTTCTAGATTGACATCTTTAGGAACAAGTACCATCTTTCTTGGAGTTGTTGCATTTGTTTTTTCCTCCTGAGTGTCCAGTTTGCTTCAATATTAGAATTTAGTACAAAGTTTTATCTCTGAATCTCATCAATATTAACCATTGTCTTTTTTCCAAAATATCGGTTTCAAATTCTTATACTATACTGCGTTCAAACTCTCAGTAGACAAGTGAATAATATTTATTTTCTGGTCATTGAAGATGGAGAGAACTTCAGTTTAAATGTATGATAACAACTGTCTGGCATAGCATGCGGGCAGAAGCAAAAGCTTTTGACAGCGTTTGCAGAGGACTCTAAGAGAATCACCTGCTGTGCACTGTCTTGAAAGGGAACACAGAGTTCTTAATATTTTATTAAATTTTAAAAAATTAACTCTGTCAAGATGAAAGTCAAGTAAAATCTGCTGTTTTATTGGGGAGCAAAAGAAATTATATTTGCAGTACTGAATATTGGAATCCATTGTTCTGCTGCAAAAGAAAATCTAAAGATAAATGGTATTAGAAAGCACTTACATAAATTCTGTGGTTCCAAGCTTGCTAGTTTTAGCTACCACAGAAGTGGTTGTGTCATCTGAGAATGTGGTGGGTTTCAGTTAAAGAACAGGAACACTACATTTTTCTTTTGTTACAGACTTTAATGTATTGTTGAACTATAACGTTTTGCTTGGTTAAAATTGGGCCACTGCAAAATAGAGCTATTGTATATTAATTGGTTTCTCTCTATATGTTCTCCTACTGTAAGTGTGCATACACCAAAACACTCAGTGTTTTGAACTTACCTAGGAGCGGTACCCTCACGTATGATCATCTCCAGTGCTTAACACTAGTTGACCTTAAGCTCCTGCTGTGATTTTTTTGGAGCTTCTTAATGCCCAGTGCAACATACTTCAATCATCTCAGCTTTGACAGTAAAAGCTCTGCTTATTGGTTCAGTTTTCACTCATAGTTGTTGCTGGTGATGACCTCTCTGATGAGGTACACTCTGCTGGAGGAGCAGTTGCCATTCTGCCTTGGTCTGCCAGTCTTCAGATATCAGACCACAGGAGCTCCAAGCTGTTTGGGTAATATGGCTACCCATGGGTCTCTGCAACTTGAACTTCGTGGTCTGCAACAGCCGAGAGGCTCAGTTGTGCTGCTATCCTGACAGTCACTCTGAGTACAAGTTCTCCAATCTTCAGTGACTGGAATGTGAATATAAAATGGCAAACACTGTCACCTTCATTAAAACTTGAGATTATTGATCTAACATTACTTATGTGATGGGAAAGTGCCTATGATCTAGATGGGGACAAAAATGCAGGAAATAATTTAAACATTTCTTTGTATGTTCTTCATGGATAGCAGGGAACCGTGTATAACATGCTAAGCATGCAGAATATCCAAACCACACTTAAAATTAACTGGATCACTTTGAAATTAAGTGAAATTAACTGGATCACTGCGCACAGTACCAGTATGTGGCTTTTAAGTTTCTTAATTCCACAAGTCTAGACTAGTATTTACTTTGATTTTATTTTTTGCTTTATCGTAATAGTTCTCTCTCATGTTAATTTGATTTCTTACAGCAGATTGAGAGTAGGTGGGGAGAAGTTATGTTGCTTCAAAAAGAAAGTATCTAGAAATCTAATCCTAAATTCATCATTATTTAATACCATTTTCCTCTGGATTTTAAATATTTCCTTTCAGTCACATTGTGTTGCACAAAATCAGTTCTTAGTCCTTTTGGTTTTATCTGCTACTTATCATCTTTTGTCTTCATAAAATTCTGTTGTGGAGTTTGGGACAAGAGGTTAGTGTGATAATCTGTGTCTATAGTTGGAAGACTATTACTGTGCGAAAACCATAAATGTTAACAAGCAATTAGTTGTAGTAGAAACTATAGGGCTATAGTAGAAGCATCTACTAACTCTTTCTTGGGTTTTTTTCAAACTGTATTACAATTTGAATAAATACTTTGTCCCTTGCAAACCTAAAATAGTGTTTTAGCACTGTTACTACTGCTCTGTTCTTCCTTCAGAGCATTTTCAGTTCAGCTCTTGAATTCATCTTGAAAGAGTTGAATGACCTTGGACCTTCCTGCAGGCTGAATATGTTGTATCTGCAATTTTTTCCAGCCTATGAAACTACTTGCTCTGTGTGTTTCTTTTTAAATGCTGCAGTATATTCTGTTGATCAATGAAGTAAATATTTAAAGTTTGTTTATTTCTTGTTGTTGTAGGCATTGGATCAAGACAGAACTGCACTACAGAAGGTGAAAAAATCTGTGAAAGCAATATATAATTCGGGGCAAGGTAAGACATTGTTTTCAGTTTTACATGAGAACCTAAGCATTTGATTTCAAGTTTGCGAAGTGTCTTGCAATTTATCCCGTTGAAGCGTATAGAATAAGAGATTCTTCTCTGTTTAAGAGTGTTTGGACTTAAAAATTTCCTTTCTTTGCTTATGTTTATACATCAGATTAATGTTCTCTCCAATTCTTTCACCCTCATATTCTTTCTCAAAGGCCTGTAAGAGAATTTGTATGGATAAATGTTCCTGCTGTCATAACATTTCAAGCAGTTACCTTCAGCTAGAACAGTGACAAGACAGTGTCCTAGACTGAATTTATGGAATGCATTTCTAAGTGAAATACAAATGAGAACTTGTTCAGAAGTTTAATAAATAAATAAATTAAAGAAATATCTACAGGTAGATGTGTTTGGTTCTTCAACGTGCTCTCCCCTCATAACGTAAAATAAAAATCGTGTATTTCCCTTCTTACCCAAAATAGTGGAGATTTATCATTATTTTGCATGTTTGAAGACACTGTTGATGTTTTATTGGAGCTATAGTAATACATTTGGTGAGAGGATAGGTGGCTGTAATGTGAATTGATAATCAGTTTCAATTCAGTAACAAGTGATGAAACACAGATAAATACACATATTAGGCTTTAAAAATGTTATAAAGTATACCTGGCTTCTAACTCTGTTTCTCTTAAGGTCTAAAAACTGTGCCAAAGGCAGATAGAGTAGCAAAGCTGTACACCTTCCAATAACCGTCTGGCTGTAAATATTGGATTTTAGAAAATCCTATTTCCTATTCCCTAGCAATAATAATCAGTTCAGGAAGTATTTTCCTTATGCAGAGCCATTTCTGAGTGGTCTTACTTTCTGTGGTGGTTTATGTGTTGTCCCATTAAGTCATGTTTATGGAAGTGTGGGGAGGTTTTAATGTATTGTAGATTCTTTTCTCTTCTGCCAGTCACTAATACTGTTGAACTACTAGCACCATGTTTTAATTCGCTTTTCTGTAACTTCAGTTGATGATGAATGTTTTACCAATAGACTGTGAAGACTGATAGAAAGTGAGAATATTTGCTACATGTGTATTTAGTTTTATGCTTTTAGAAGTATTCAGATGCTGCAAGCAGCTTTTCCATTTGAAAGTACCTACTTACTGAATTTCAAGACTGATGAAAATTGTAGAACACATGAAGTGTTCTGTCTGTTTTGAAATAGCTAAAATCTCTACTATCATTTATATATCATGGAATTTGAGTCTTGTAATAAAAGTAATGTTTTCAATGCCTACAAGTAGGCCATACTATATCATGAACTAGTCCCATTGAGTAAAAGCTATAGAAGGTTGGTTAATGGTTTTAATTGGCTGGCTCTGTGCTTATAAAAGACCAGAGATAGTTAGGTAGCTGTCTCCCCTCCCCTCCCATTCCCTATAAAGAAAGCACTATACATAATACTCTAGCTCCCTCTTCAGAATGCTGTTGTTACAGGCTACATTAGTACTTGAAAGGGGGTGCGCAGGAGGCAATTAAAGCAATAATTGATAAACATAAACTAGGGTTAGTAAGAGCAAGACTAAAAGCATGTGTTACACATGTGAAACCTTGTAAAAACCAATATAGAAATAAAGTGACTGAATTAAAACTCACTCATTTTGCCTGCTTGTACAAAGAGAATTGCTAAGCCAGCTATTTTCTTATGCTTCAGTGGTGAAAGTGGATTTCGTTGTTTAACTTCCTGTAAAACATA
Organism: Elanus axillaris; assembly: GCA_026212715.1. Classification (NCBI taxonomy): domain Eukaryota; kingdom Metazoa; phylum Chordata; class Aves; order Accipitriformes; family Accipitridae; genus Elanus; species Elanus axillaris. Next base: position 43,551,077 of record JANZLQ010000029.1, on the reverse strand, counting down.
GTAAAACATACCAGTTGTATAATGCATTGTCAATTATCAGTTCAAGCAAGAATTTGGTGACTGTTTTTGTATTTCAAAAGAAAGCCTCTAACTACATTTTGGAAACTCAAAATTGGAATTTTGTTTTACAAATTTCATTGTTTGCTAGAAGGTGAGACCGTATTTAAACTACTAGAGTAGGAAATGTGGTTTGGTTTTTTTGTTTGTTTGTTTGTTTTAAACTCCCCTGCTTCATGATTTCCTTTGAGAACTCTGGCTGGGCTGGTGTGAAATGTTTATTCAGGGGCAATAGAAATTCTTCTCTCTTCAGTTTAGTCATCCAATTCATACTCTACCAAAAGCCACAGGTAGGATTTGGTTGGTTTTTTTTTGGAGTGGGTTGTGGTTTTGGTTCTTCCCCCCTGCCCCAAAGTAACATTTAAACAGTGACATTCACACAGTGCAACGTCTCACAGAGTTCTTCAGAAAGCCCTAGCCCTCTGGTGTGTTTGTTGGTTTGTTCCTCTTCATTGCTGAATTATGAACTGCAAGGGACTCGCCTCTGTTATGAAGAGAGCTTAAATGTCACCCAAATACTTTTTGCTTTTTGTGCAGATCCCTCACCCATTTGTTGTATTTAGATTTAGATCTACTGCTGTGGAAATGAAAATGTACCAGCACAGAAATGTGAAAATTCCTTAGTCCCATCAGTTTTTCCCTATCTGAAAGTACTGTTTCGGAAGGTATTATTTATGAAATCCAGGGAGACATACAAATTGATACCGCTTTCTCATCACTTCCTCCTTATCTGGCTTGCTGTTTATTTCTGGCATGATAGATTGCATCTGTAACTAGGAACCCATCTTACATGATTCTCTTAATGGAGAATCTGTTCTGACTAGCTTTCCCACAACATTTGGATTGAATCATAACAGCAGTAGATTGCACAATTAGTTTTGTTGTAGATTTTTTCAATAGCTTTTTTTCATTAGTTCCCTGGTATAACTCCCAAATATAGTCAAAAGAATTTACACAATGGAGAAATAAAAACATAAAATCTGTGCAAGACCAAAGGTACTGAGCTGGACCAGCAGTTCACATGGTCTCCCACAATGATCAACAGCAGATGTTTGAGGAAGTAGAAAAATGGTGCAAAGATGGAGTCGTCATTGTAATTTATTTTTTTTTTAACACTTCCTCAGCTTACAATGATATGAAGGCTAGGAATTACCTGAGTCAGGACTGGTAATGTGATGCTTCATACTTCTTAATGGACTTTTACAATTCATTTTGTCTAAGGAATTTAAATTCATGTAAATCTTTATCATTCTTATTCTTGCATCAGTCTAGTTAAGTGCTCCCTTGTGAAGTTGTCCCATGCACGCTCTTCAGGCCTTAAGTCCTCTGAAGAGGAGACTGGCTCTGTCCATGCCTCAAAGCATTGGCCTCAAGCCCACCAGAATGACTCACTTGATGTGGAATTGAGGGACTTTTGCATGTTCTGAGGCATGAGAGTTTGTAATGGGCTTTGAAGTGCTGAAGCTTGCTAGAGTCGAGTCAGAAGAGTTTTTGGTGGGTGAATCCAAACTTGATTCAACGTCGTCCATTCCATCTCTTAAAAAGATTTCTGGATTGAGTTGTTTCCACAATCACCCACAATATCCACCTTCTGAACTCGGCAGCCCTAGGGGTTTTTGAGGGTGTTTTTTGTTTGGGTTTTTTTTTTTTGTTTGGTTTTTTTTTTTTTGTTTGGGTTTTTTTTTTTTTGGTTTTTTGTTTTGGTTGGGTTTTTTGTTTGTTTGTTTTTTTCTTTACAGAAACTGTCACATTTAATCATCCTTACTGTCTTTCTCCAAAATGGCAGCATAGACTTTCCTTTTTAAAACACGGAAGAGGAGTGAATTTTGGGCAACAGGGACAGGAACTGCATATAGTATTAAGGGTTTAAGAATGCTATGGCAATGTTTTTATGTTGCTCTATTGCAGGCAGTGTTTCTTAATTTCTGACATTCAGCTTTGTTTAGTATGGTACTGAATGTTGAGATGATAGAACTCCAGAATCTTTCTTTATAATGTCTAGTTATGCAATCGTTTCTTAAAGTTAGGAGTCTTTTCCCACGTGCATTACGCTGCCTAATGCACACTTTCATGCACTGGCCATTCAACGTAGGATTCCACATCTAACTTGGGAGCTACTCATATGCAAGCCTGTTGCTGTAGACTCTGTGTACAATTAATGGATGTATGTAGACACTTCTAGGGTGAGATACATCTGGCTTCCTCTGCATTTACATTAGGATGAGCTGAGCAGTAACTTTTCCTATGCTGAACGTAAGGGGAAGGGTAGACCCCAAGGTTCAATATGGATATCTTTGTTGTAGAAGTCTGTGTTTGGACAGGTTAATCTCACCTTTGAAGTCAGCTTTTGCTTCTATTGCCCTGAATAATTTATAGTATTGTATGGAAAAGAACAGTTTATCGCTGTGAATCTTTTTTCCTAACTCAATTATAAGTTGTTAAACGATGTGGGCCTTAGCACTGTTTCATACAAGACTTCACTGGTGATCTTCCTCTGTTGAGAACATTAACTCTTTAGTCTTTCTTTTCCCCCACCACATCTTTTTGACCTGTCTTTCCTCTGTGTAAGGCTCATCCCTTTTAGTTTGCGTAGTTCCTTTTAGTGTTTTGGTGAGGGACCGACCTTGTCAGAAATCCAAACAGATCATTTAATGTGGATTTCCTCTCCCCATATGCTTGTTGGTCCCCTGGAGGGGGGAGTTTTTTGAAGTAAAATTTTTTTCTATAAAACCTGTGTTTCTTCTTCAGTATTTTATATTTATCTATATGGCCACAGATTCTGTTCTGCGCTGTAGTTTCTACATATTGCCTGAGGAATATATCAGCATTACTGCTCTGCTGGTGCATACTTGAATTCTCAGTTCTCTCTGGAGGTCTTTATTAAAAATAGCTATCATTTGCCTTGTTGCTATCATTGCCTAGCTATCATATCTTGTTCTTCCTGTAGTACTGAGGCTCTTATAAGAGGCTTTACTTCACAACTGTATAGCTTGCCTGTTTTATTCTTCTGTATGTGGGTCTAAGTGACTTGCCATTGCTCATTTTGTCAACTTTTATGAATTCTACTGTTAGCATTTAGATTTGGCACAAGTCCTCAGAAGCAGAGTTGAAAGAAAATTATTCCATGAGAACTTCTTCAATCATGTCGGCAATGAACACAGATGCAAAAAGAAGTCATTAGCCTTTCTGGACTGGCTTATCTCTCAGTGCTCACACCATGATGATCTAGAGAACCCTGCAGACTCACTGAGATGCTCCTTGCTCTGGAAGTCTTTGAAAGAGATTTTTATTACTTTTCCCTTCAGCAATCTCAGTCCAGAAGGTGTTACTGTTATCAAGTCCAGATAACAATATGGTGGTCAAATACTGTTTTATTTTATTCTTTCATTAGATTTCAGCTTTGTGAAGGATGAAATGTGAAAGGATGCATTCTTATTTCAAATAACCTCTTTTCCCATCCTTTTTAACCTTGCTAGCTTTCTTGCATTTTCTAAGGTCATATTAATGTATATGTTTTTCCATTCAGAAATGCAGCTTGGCTCTGACCTTGGTTATTTTTCCTCTGGCTACCCGTGGAACAAAGCCATTTTATAAGTGCAACATAAAAATAGTTTCAAGTTGATCAGGAATCTGAATCATGATTTTTTTTTTTTTTTAGACTTAACCAGATATGCAGAAGTAATTCTCTGTAATTCAGACATTCTTCAGGTTTCTTTGAGTATAATTTAAGTACAATCGGTGACAGGAAAGAGTTGTATTTGTGCATTTTTCTTCTGTAAACTATCTAACTCTTTGTTGTTTTGTTTTGTTCTTCAGTGTTTGCAGGGTAATATATCTGAACAAAACTTCTTTAGGCAAAGGGAATTTTAAGGCTTTAATTTTAGCGTTGTGTCTTCTAGCTCCAGTATATAAAGGCTGTTCCTTAACCTCTCTTAACAGTATTTGTTCTTCAGTTTCCTTACTTAATATGCACAAATAGGCATGAATTTCATTGGGTTCAGAAGCATATGCTAAAATTCTGGTAACTTTTGAATGGGAAATAAACACAGTACTTTATGTTGTGGGTTTCAATGAACGAGTACAAATTCTTTGTATGCCTCATGAATCTGATTTCAGTCTTCTGTCTGTGTCCTGGGAAAAGTTTACCACAAGGTGACTTTAGGCACAGACAACTTGAGATGACTGCCTGTGGCAGCAGGACAAGGTGGGATTCGGCCCTGGGAGTCCTTAAGCCTGAGTCTCCGCGGTGCTTGGTGCTCAGAGCAAGTGTGCTCCCTGCTCCTGGTGAGCACTGCTGTGTACCAAAAGGCTGCTGTAAGCTGCTCTGGCTGTCGTTCCTTCCTCACTTGCTTGGATCTGCATCTTCGGATGTGTTTGTGTTATTTCCTCTTAAAACATGATCCTCAATATACACGTTCTAGTGCAGAAGTAAGGGATGCCACAACATTGCTGTGCACTGAGCCCTACCGGTTTTCTCAGAACAAGTGTAAATTCTGTGCTGAGTGTTTCTCAGAGTTGAAGGTGTGGATTGTGGAGAAGATGCATGTCTTTCAGCTCAGGAAATCTCACTGCTGTATCTGGTCCAGGATGTTGCTTTATACTACATCTGCCGTTCTGTAGTGAGGTCCTCAGCATGGGCTCAGGTACTGGCTGCCATGCCAGATCCCATCAGGGAGGGGATGATTAGTGAGGCCCCTTTCCCATCCCCTTTGAAGGGAGCTGCCTTTGTCAGTGGGTGCAGAGGCCGTCCTCAGTTGTCTGTGATTCTGGCACCTCTTGGAAAGCTGCTGAAGGAGGAGGATGTCTGTCTGAGGAAGCTGTTCTATTTTCATCACAGTACTGAAATTGTTTATGATACTGAGATAATGTGAGCCAGTTCTAGAAGGCAAACATTATCCTTTGTATGTACTGCTGTTAGTGTTTGTATCTTGCTCTAGGGTTATTAAAGGCCTTCCTACAGTACTTGTATCTAAGGATGTAAACATTGTCATGCACATTATAACTTTCTTTATGCAAAGGTAGTCTATTAGGAAACTAGGAAGTCATTTCTGTGATTGCATGAGGCACCTACGTGGAGATTAAAGCTTGTTCTTTGCTCTAAGCATGTTGGTTTTCATATGTTGCATTCTACCATAAGCTACATTGCAGATTTAATTTTTCATCTATGTGCCTTTAAGGCCAAGTAGGGAACTACCTTATCTCTTCAATAGAGAATATTTCTTCCCCTTTTAAAGTATTTGCATTGATATGTAAAAATTGAAAGTTTATTGTTCTTGCACAGTACTTGAATTTTGTGTGTATATGTTTGGTAATTACAGAGTTATTCCTTTTACATCATAATCAAAGCCTCATTTCTAGATTTACGTGATTTGCTATCTGGGATTCTTGAGAATTTCCTATGTATTGTTCTAAGACAATGATCTGCTTCCTCTTTCTGACAAGGGATTTCTTTTACCTTTCCACAGACAAAGGAAGGTCTTCTTCAGCTCTTTCTCAGTCTCTTTACAAAATTTGTTTTGAAAATGGTGTATGAAACAACACGCTTAAAGCAAAATGCTAGGAAATATTGTGGGGTTAGAAGTGCATCACAGGCAAGGACAGTGTTTCCATAATATAGCAGACTTCTTTCTGACTTTGTTCCATTATCCTTCCTTTTCCTTCAGCATGGTTGGGTACATCTGAGTTTTATGAGCTCAGGACTGTATAAGCCAAAGCTCCTTCTTAGATGAAGACTTCTGTGTATATTTATCCAACAGCTTTTACATCAAAACAAAATGCATATTTTATTATTATATAGTGGTTTCCTTGATTTGAATGCTAAGCTATTTGATTAAAAGCGTATGCTTTTGGAATAGTTTTATTAAAAACATATTGTTTGAATTACAGCTCCATATTAACATATGATTAAATATTTGGCCTTTTGAAAACCTCAGTGTTAATGTCTGATTTTAGAATGTAACTTGTCTGCTGTGTGGGGTTTGTGGTTTGGTTTTGGTAAATAAGTATTGTGATTTAATTTTTTTTGTTTTTCTAATAGGGTTTTTTTTTTGTTGTTGGAGCTTTAGTGCACTGTTATTTTGAGTATGTGTAATACCTTTGAAGTGTTAGTTTAATGCTTCATTAGCTCTTAGTGTCAAAGTAGATTCATGCATTGATGCATTGTGGGACATCATCCACAAGCCTTGTTTGAAGCATATGTCTTGTCTTTTTTTTTTTTTTTTTTTTCTTCTTTTCAGTTTTATCCACCCCCCACCCCTGGCCCCCATACTTCAAGTGCTCTCAGGCAATATGACAACTTAAAGAATATAAAACTTGCAGGTCTTCTGGGGAAAAACATGGTACCTATTGGGCAACTGTTCTCTTTTTTCCCCTTTCATTGCACAGGACTTGTTCTAGTTGGAATAGCTCTGTGGTTTTGTGTTTGTGGCTTACAGAAAAAAAAAAACATAGGAAGAGAAGGAAGCTCATTAAAGTGAAATGTTGATTTAATTAATACCAACAATATTGCTCTAAGAGAGATGGAGGTGATAAAGTGTGTCCCAAAGGGCTGTAGTGGCAAATTTTCTATTTAAAGATGCTAAAATGGAAGTATCAAAAAAAAAATGCAAACAGATGCCAGAAAGGAAAGTAATAGAAGCAGGAAAAACATTTCAGGCACAATGGTCTGTAATTCAGAATTTCCTTCATCCTTGAGTTAAGGATTTTGCTCACTTCCACTGGCTTCAGTTTCATCTTCTTGGTTCTGACCTCTCTGTAAGTCCAGTTTGCTATTAAATATATTGAAACAAGTCTTTGGCTGTACACCAATATACATTCCATTCTGTGGGCTAACTCAATTTTACAAACCAAGTGAAAAGGGAATCTTTGTATGTAAGACATGTTTCTTCTTTTAAACTCGCAGTCAGATTCAGGCTTGGCCTCCTCAGTTTTATATTTGATACTGTTGACTTTTTTGTTCTGTAGAAGTGTCCTACAATAAAAGTCCTGTTACAAGAAAAAAAAAGTTTGTGTTACAGTAGACAATTATAAACTCCTATGTTGTTTACAAAATGAACACATATACTTACATTGTTTGATTGACCTTTTATTGATCTTACTACTTATTAATAAACTACAGAGCTTTTTTCATTGATGTATTACAAATTCAAGTTGCTGATTTAAAAGAAGCATATATGTGTATATTGCTAAATAGGTCTTTTTAATATTAAAATTATAGTAATTTTCAGTAAATGCATTAATTTGTGGCTTTTTTGAAAGTACTGTTTGTTAGTTGGTTTGTCACTGTACTGCAATACATAAGCTTAAAATAATAATTGTCTACAAGAGAAAATTTCTAACTTTTAATTTTTCTTTGCAGATCATGTTCAAAATGAAGAAAACTATGCACAAGTACTAGATAAATTTGGAAGTAATTTTTTAAGTCGGGATAATCCAGATCTTGGCACAGCTTTTGTAAAATTTTCCACGCTTACTAAAGAATTATCAACGCTGCTGAAGAACCTGGTAAGGAGTTTCTAACATTCTTAGTTTTTTATTTTTTTCAAAATAAAATACAAAATGACAACTGCATGATCCTGATGATGATTTTAGAGATGCTTTCTTTTTTTTTTTTTTTTTTTCCAAACACAATAGTTTCTTCAGAGATTATCTCTAAAGGGTTTTATTACACACTCGCTGTGTTTGGTTGTTAATTGGCAGTTAAAAAGAAAAATATAAATGTTGAGACATTGCTTAAGGCATCATTCTCAAGTGATTGATGGTTTTACATATCTCTTCTTATGGACCTTACTTTTAAATCATTCCCTGACTTGAAGTCTTTCCAGTTAAAAATACAATACCATTAGTTATGGCTGTTTTGTCTTACCTCAAAAAGAGAAACTTGCCCTTTTTGGAAGAAAAATAAACAATTTGGGGAGCGTGCTTAAATAGTGTTACTGTAGTCCATTCTCCCTGTGGTATGCAAAGCATCCATTGCTTAAATATTAGGCTTATGAAGATGGTTTAAAGGTTTGTCTCATCTAAAGTTCATCTTAGGCCTTTTATAATTCTGAAAGCTGGACAATAAAACTGTAGTCATAGCAATACCTTTGAACACTCAAAGTAACAAAGCCAAATTTCTTGTGAAATCATGTTTCATGGGTTTGATAGCTTTTTGTATTCAGAAAGTGGTATCTTCAGTTTTATGTTTTTCTTACAGTTGGGGTTATCTCCAAGCTTTTTTGGTGTGTAAAGTATAAGCAATATTACACTTTCTTTCCTAGAGTCCCTAGCACGAGCACAGCTGCTTTTAGGTCACGTCAAAGGCCCGTGTAGCCAGTACCCTGGCTTTGACAGTTGCCTGAGAGTGAATCTTTAGGGAAGAGTGTAAGAAGAGAGCAAACATATGGGTATAACTTCTGTACTGTGGTTATGAAAAGAGTCTTCAGCTCAGAGAAGTTGGAGCTGGAGGCAGTATTTTTTATTTTGTAGTCCTTTGTTAGTACTACTTCCATGAATTTGTCTTAGGATTTCTTGAATGTATGCTGTGTTTGGCACAAAATACGGTGAATTCCTCTAGAGTGCTAAAATGAACTGCACTCTGAAATGTCAATTCTATTTCTTTTGAACTTGATCCTTTCATTTATTGAAATTAAATCATTATTCTTATGTCTTACAAGAAATGTAAGAATTTCCCTATTTTTCCCAGGAATTTGCAGATAGCTATCATTCTTCCTTTCTCCTTTCTGTTACTTTTCTAGCTGTCTTAGTTATTCCTTAGCTTGGATTGTCCTTGTTGGTCCTTTCTGTATCTTCTCTTAGTACTATTGTACCCATTTCTGAAATGAGGGGGGACAAACGTGAAGATGGTTGTATTTCTTAATTCTTTTTCTGAAGGCTGATTGCTTTATAATTACTGAGAATTGAGCTTGATGTTTTCAAGGGATTCTATATTGTACCTTCAAGGTATTTGTTCCTTGAGACATTTTTCATGATGATTGTTATTTCATAAGCATGAATCTGTATGCAGTTTTTTCCTCCTTATTCATCACTTTACATTTTTCAGCGCAAACTTCAATCTTTAATTTCATTCTCTGAGCGGTGTTACAAGGTTCTTATGCAACCCTTCATACTGGCTTTTGCTTTAATACCCAGAATAGCTTAGTATCAGCAGACAGTCTCCCTTGACTCTCTGCACTCCTCTGAGATTCACTTATAAACATCTCAGACTGTACAGGCCCTAACAACACTCAAAACAGGGAGTCACTTCTGGCCTCTCATGCTTGTGCTTATTTCTGCCTTCTGAGTCTTGCCTTTTCTTCATCACCTACTTGCTCATCTAAGGATGATCACACTTACCCTAATGAAGCTTGCTTTCTTTAAGAGCTTTGTTCTGGCCTATTGCCTGGATCATCCTTTGTTTCAATATTGGCAGTTTTAAAGACCAATAGGAATGCGAGGGACCTGCTTTCCTCTGTAAAAGACTTCTGTCATTCTTGGTTATTTTGGCCTCCTCTAATCTTAATTTAGCACACATTTAAAAATAAGTATTTTAAAATGTGTGTTGAAGTGCAGTTTGAGGACAGTTTGGGACTAGAACTCACATTTGTTGGAAGCTGTCTGGACCTCATCATTCCTTGCAGGGCTTCTACAGAAATTTTTAACTTCTTTGAACTAGCAAACAAGAAGTGGGAGATTATTTTATTTATTTAAAGCAGTGCTGATTGAGAGGAAAAAGCTCTTTTACTTAAGAAGCCACACTCATTCAAAACAACATTATACTATTTCAGCTATACTATGAAGCATTATCTACCTAAATTCTTGTTGACAGGTTTTAAAATAGGCTATTCCCTAATTTACTTCATTCAGCAGTCTCAAATAGACAATGCACTCATTTTACAAATGTCTCAGTGTTTTTAAAACACTTATTTTTCACCTTTTCGACAAGAGGGATAATTCAGCTTTCTTGATCCACTGTTGTTCTTAAGCATAGTACTGATTAATACAATTACACTGAAAGAAAAGGATTTTTATAATCAAAATAGAAGTTGAGGTTCAGTGAAAAAGCAGTTGAGAGGAGGACTATGTAATGCTGCCGATAAAGCCCTACAGTAGGTGCTGAGGCTTATGTTAATAAAATTTATTGGAAAAAAATGGCAGTAGGTATTAAGATGAATAGGTTTTTTGGTTGGTTTTTTTTTTCCATAAAATAGATTGTTGCTGTCTTATTTAAAAGAAGTACAATAAAATGATGAATGGTCTTTAAAGACAGGAAGACTAATAAGGAATAGTGCTACCCAGTAGGCAACAAAAAAAAAATACTTTAGAAACTTGGATCCGTTTTTATTAAATCTTTTGAACTTTATGATTCATTAAATATTTTCCAACAAATTGTAATATTATGCATATTTCATGAGAAGGAAGGTACAGAATATTGTATTTCCTTCTATGTAAAGGAATTAGAGTGATCACTTAAGAGAGTGACCTTCACTCACTTACTATGATCACTTACTACGAAGTAAAGCCAGCAACTTGTATTACATATACAAGTTCTGGAAACAATCATTTTGAAATGATTGCTCTGTACACAGGGTCAAGAGTAAAAACATATCCATTAATCATTTTAACAAAACCAAGTAAGTCACTATGCAAATTTTACTAGAAACTGTTGATGTTATCAGTACATATAACATATGAAACTTAAAAACTATAAAGATCATGTTATATTTCGGGGGGGGGGTGTTGTTGTTGTTATCTTATAAGAATGACACACAGTGACCACTTCTGTAACACTTTGTAATGGTAATTACATTTTGATTGGCCATTGTCAACACTGTTCTACAATTTCTGCAATCTTGGAGTGTCCTGCCAAAATTGGTTTCTCTGCTTTTTACTACTTCTACCTCCTTTCCTGCTTCAGGTTTCATTCTTTATGCACTAATTCATTATAATAGTGTATTAAAAAGATGAATGAATATCTGTATGAAGATATACATATGTGAAACTGAGTGTGTCAATATCTTTAAATTGATCTAGATGAGGATTTGGAAGAACAGTTGGAGCACTTGCAGATTACTTGGTTTTTTGAAATTTTGCATGATTCTTGGCTTTTTTCCAAATGCTTAAAGCTTTTTTTTATCCCATTTCCCTTTCCTGTAAATGTCCTCAGCTAATCTTTGCAGGCAAATTATCTTCTCTTCATATCCTTCCTCCCCAAATTATCGTATGTGTTTCCATCTGTTAAGGTTTTTTTTCCTTTATTTTGCTCTACATAGGAGACTGTTTATGCTTTATCAGACATGTTTCAAATTCATTTGGGCTACTGTTTTATCAAGTCTTCAACAATGTAATAAATGATTCCAAAATCTTACCATATTGGAGTAATACACTGCTATTTAGTTGTAGGTTTTTTTTTTTCCCTAGCTGCATACTAGCTGGATACTGTTCAGTAATTTCAAGCTAAGTATTAATGGCTTGAATTGGTTATCCTTAATGGATACACTTGGAAAAAAAAAATAAATCTACAGTAATGTACTCCTGTTCATGCCTGCCCTGATAACTACTTTAATTCTGCCCATATTGCAGAAATTTGTGTTCTCTCTGTTTTTATGAACTAGGCTGGGATTAAAATCTTTTGAATATTCTTTCTCAAAATTCACATTTGTGATATGAACTTCGGTTTAGGTTGATAAGTGGAAACTGATTAAAATGGTTGCGAATGAAAACAAGAATACCTTTTCTTTAATCTGTGTACTGATAAAGTAGGTATTACCATAATCACTTGTTGGCTTAATAGTCATAGAATCATAGAATCATTTAGGTTGGAAAAGACCTTTAAGGTCATCAAGTGCAACTGTCAACCATAGCCACTAAACCACGTCCTAAAGTGCCTTGTCTACATGCTTTTTGAACACCTCCAGGGATGGTGACTCCACCACTTCCCTGGGCAGCCTGTTCCAATGCCTGACAATCCTTTCAATAAAGAAGTTTTTCCTAATATCCAACCTAAACCTCCCCTGCCGCAACTTGAGGCCATTTCCTCTCATCCTACCACTTGTTAATTGGGAAAGGAGACTGACCCCCACCTCACTACAACCCCCTTTCAGGCAGTTGTAGAGAGCGATAAGGTCTCCCCTCAGCCTCCTTCTCTCCAGACTGAACAGCCCCAGTTCCCTCAGCCGCTCCTCACAGGACTTGTGCTCCAGGCCCCTCCCCAGCTCTGCTGCCCTTCTCTGGACACGCTTCAGCACCTCCGTGTCTTTCCTGGAGTGAGGGGCCCAAAACTGAACCCAGCACTCGAGGTGCGGCCTCACCAGTGCCCAGTACAGGGGAACAGTCACCTCCCTGCTCCTGCTGGCCACAGAATTTCTGATACAGGCCAGGATGCTGTTGGCCTTCTTGGCCACTTGGGCACACTGCTGGCTCATAGTCAGCCAGCACCCCCAGCTCTTTTTCCGACAGGCATAATTCTTTTACTTCTTCAAGAAAATTGATATTGCTAAGGAGTTGTTTGTTGTGATGCATCGACATAAAAAGCCAACAGAGGAAAAATTGCAAAAAGGTATAATCCTCTACAAATTTCCTGGCTTCTTTTATATCTGCTATGAAATAATATTGGATGGGGGTCATGTGCAAATGTTTAAGCTAAGTGGAAAAAACCACAGAACCTAGCTCTTTAAATAGTATCAAAGGTTAGACGATCTGTTATAAACTCCTTTAGTGAAGCCAGGTAAAGAGAAAAATCTTTAGTGTTTTAATCACTAAAAGTGATCAGGTTGCCTTTTTGATTCATACAAAATCAATATTTGAGCATTAATTATGTTGTTGCACTTAAGGAAAAAATCCGTTCTCAGATCATGATCTTTTAAGCCATGAAGAACCTTTGCTCTGTGTTCATGTTACTGTTTGAAGATGCAGCTCAAGATATTCTAGTGGCTGTCCTTCATCTTGCTTTGTATATATTTTGAATATAAGACTTTGTGAATTTATAAAATATAAAATACTGACACATGAAACGGTTGTCAAGATGTCTTGACTGTGAAGATACAAGTGTGGGGTCATATGTTTTCTGAATTTGATTCCGTCTCATACTAAGAATAATCATAGAATCATAGAGTAGTGTGGGTTGGAAGGCACCTGTAAAGGTCATCTAGCTCAACCCCCCTGCAATGAGCAGGGAAATCTTCAACAAGGTCAGATTGCTCAGAGCCTCGTCCAACCTGACCTTGAGTGTTTCCAGACATGGGGCATCTACCACCTCTCTGGGCAACCTGCTGCAGTGTTTCACCACCGTCATTGTAGAAAATTTCTTACATCTAGTCTAAATCTATCCTCTTTTAGTTTAAAACCATTACCCCTTGTCCTATCACAATAGACCATGCTAAAAATTCTCTTTCCATCTTTCTTATAGGCCCCCTTTAAGTATTGAAAGTCTGCAATAAGGTCTTCCCAGAGCCTTCTCTTCTCTAGGCTGAACAACCCCAACTCAGCCTGTCCGCATAGGAGAGGTGCTCCAGCCCTCATCAGTTATGGTATCTGCAAGCTGTCTAAAAAGAACAAAGCTTAAGGGGTGTCTGACAAGCCATCAGGTGATAATTCAGTAGCTGTGTTAAGAGACCCACCTTCCCCTCTGCCATGCTGGGACCTCAGTGCTTTCCAAAGGATAACGCACATTAAGTTCCAGAGCTGTGCTTTGTAGGACTGCTTTGTATCTTTATTAGAACAACGAGCACCTGAACTGTGCTGGAGCTCTTGCGGCCAGGTTTGACAGTAATCTCTAGGGGACCATACAGAATTCCTTTCTACCCAGGATATATGAAGAACGAAGCAAGCCTGGTTTTGGTTTTGTTTTGATTTGGGGTTTTTTTTTTCAGTTACGGACTGATAGTGAATCTGATGAAGGAAAATATGCTGTTTTATACGTAGTGGATGTAGTTCTTGTAAATAATGTGCATGTATTTAAAATTGCATAATGTCACTTTTGAAAAATCAAATACGTAATTTTTCATACATATCTTTTGAATGTATAGGGAGTTTGTGAATGGAACGTTAACACCTGGAGAACCTGTTTGAGCGATCATTTCAATATTCTCATCTGTGTGGATCATCTATTTCACAACAGTCCTTTAAAAATTAGTTTCATGGTCTAAAATATGTTCAGAAGGCCTTATAGGAGGGGGGGAGCTGGGCTGTTTATATATGGCAGATTAAAAACTCTAATGTGATACTTCTCTACTCCTTTGGTTTACAAGCAGAGGACATGGTGTCTTGCATCCTTCCTATCATTCTCGCTATCCTTCCTTAGCAAGGAACTGAAGAATTCATGAAGTGTTTTGGGGGAGAAATGAAGGGTGGGATGAAGGAAGAGGCAACAGACTTTTCACTAGACTGGGATAATATTGATACACATCTTCAGGAACCATATGCACCGTACATGTGCAGATAGGATTGCAGATAGGATTACAGCAGTAGATTTTTCTAGGCTCAGTCTGGCAAAGACAGACAGAACATTTCCACAGATATGTAATCAAACAGACATGGACTTAATGGGGTGAAATTTAAACTCTCAAGAGTTTAAGGAAATGTCAGATTTCCACATTGGACAAGGAAAGCAACAGTTTTCCCAAATAGTTGTGAATAATCAAAGAGCTTGTGACTCTTTGCTCCTTTTGTTCGTGGTTGAATTCATGTGTGTCTTGCATTTTATCTGCCTGTAGCACAGCAGGTCCTTGCTTGTTACGCAGGAGGCTATGAGAAACATTTGTTCTAAAGTTTGCTTCCTCAGTAATTAAGCAATATTGAAATGTTTGCTTTGAGAGAGTGAAGATTACCTTGAAGTGCTTTCAGAATTTTGCTTTTATGCTATTTTCAAAATTCTACTTTTGTATCACTCAGTGTAAGTAAAGATTAATTACAGTGCTTCTATGGCTGATGCAAGTGCATATTTATTAATTCTTCCCAGACCTGAATTTACTATTGATATAGAAATTTTGAAGTCCTTGCAACTACATTAGTGAAGTTCAAAGACTTGTTGGCAGTAGTTTGATAAGATCATAATAAATCTTTTTGAATGGTAACAGTATAATGTTTTTTCTTTTTAGCTCCAGGGTTTAAGCCACAATGTTATTTTCACTTTGGATTCTCTCTTGAAAGGAGACTTAAAAGGTGTTAAAGGGGTAAGTGCTGAAAACTAACTTTTTATTTACGAAAATGTTTTCAGGTTCAGCTGTCTTGTGACTGTTTTCCATTCACGCATGAGATTTTCTTATGTTGGCATCCGTTAATATTCTGTATGTAGTCCAAAGAACAAATTCAAAATTGATGTGACTGTGATGCTGCTTTAGAATTTCATTGTAATTTCCTGTCTTAGAGAGCACAGGAAAGCAATACGTTACAAGATTCAAAACCAGTATTTTTTTCCAACTGCTGTCTAAAAAGTTCTAAAAGAAAACAGTATTTTTTGTTGCGATTTAAAACTTAGATATCTTAACTGTAGAGACAAGGTTTTAAAAATGTTCTAAAAGAATTTTCTGTTTCCTAAGGACCTCAAAAAGCCTTTTGACAAAGCCTGGAAGGATTATGAAACCAAATTGTAAGTATTTTTCTCCCTCTTTTTTTTTTTTTTTTTTTCCCCTCTCTTGCCTCCTGGTCCCAAACTATGTATTATATCTGTGGATGTAAATATGAATACGAGCAAAGCATCTCTTCTGCACTAATAGAAAGAAAGTATTTTTATGTGCTCTGTGAAGTAGTTAAATGACTGCCCGATGTTGCTTTACTGTCAAGAAGATACTTAATGCTTAGATACTGAATGTTGTAAAGTGATTTGTGGAGACTTCAGATGGCTTTTACACATTCTTATAACCATTGTGATGGGTTGACCATGGCTGGACGCCAGGTGCCCACCAAGTCGTTCTATCACTCCCCCCCCTCTTCGCTAGACA